>OZ022257.1:25137632-25764133 GCA_963978905.1 Trichostrongylus colubriformis | reverse complement strand
CGTAGAGTTTTCATTTTCTATATTTTTTTTTGAAAGTAGTTGGTGCAGTGATATTTCTCAAATCCGGACATTTGATGTGCACCACCGGAGCTTTTCCATAGGCGTATGGGGCGCCGTGATTTTCGAACAGTTGCTTGCACCATCTAGAAAGTCACCATTTTCTTCGAAGTAATTGTAGGTTGGCAGGACATCTACTTATCTCTACAGCTGATACTTCGTTTGGGATTGTGTGTGGCACTAACTCGTAGTTGTACAAAAATCTAGTTTCTGTTTAGTACTGGTGCTAGAATATAAACCAGTTTTACAATGGCACAATGACTGACAAATATGTAGTTCACCATTTCTGGGGACGTTCCCTGGCAGGTTCAGCCCTCACAATAAAAGTTTCATGTCACCCGAAAAAAAGTTTTGGGTGGGCAAGTGTTTACTGCACGGTTTGAAGGCTAAGTAAAGTCGTCTGGACAGAAAGTACAGAAAGATCAAAAATATCCTCTGTCCATTATCTGTTCACCGTATGATTACCCCTGGGTTTGCATACCGACCGTAAAAACTACTGGGACATTGCTCTTGGAGAGATTCTACAGTCCATAGAACAATCTTCGCTGTATAGCCACATGGAAATATTGACGAAACTGGCACCAAAACAAAGTGAGGCACCTGCGCGAAGCCGTGGTTTCCGTTTGCGACCGGGAGTGTCTTTTTGCAGATGAAGGTTGTGAAAAGTCTCGTTGAAACTTTTTTGCGCTCATGGTGGCTTCCGTTTTTTATGCATGAAAAACACCCTTGAGAATGTCAAATATTCACGACATACGCTCTCAGTTTGCCGAAATATCTTTACCTACAAAGTTGTAGAGAACTTGGTGATCCAGCTTGTAGTAAGGGCTACCAATAAGCGCGTAACGCGTGAATCAGAAGTCGCTGAAAGAAATGATTATGGTACCCGTGTCAAGAGGGTTGTATAACTCCTGGGTGTGAATCAGTAGCTAAATCGCTTTTTGCCCGTTTTCGGGAAAGTAATGTGACCATGGAATAATTATTAGTGTTTTCCCTTCTCGGCGAAATAAACCATCAACTATAACAAAACGTGACGTCAATAATACAGACGCTATAGCAGCAAATACATAGAACAAGCGCCAAAAGGTAATTTCACGGCAGAGGTCAGTGACTTTTCTTTGTCAAATGTGGTGCCATCCAATTGTCCACTAATTTTTCCGAATTTCAGTCAAAATTTCTGTTGGTCTCACACTAGTCCTAGAAGGTAATTCGACTCCACGACAGACTGGGGATGAAAAAGAGCGTCTATACATCTACTATGAAAACTGTCGGGCAGATTTTGAAAGCATATTTGAAATCAACATCCAGGATCGCGTAGTGTAGCGTATGTCTCATAGAGAATGACTAGTCCTATGGCAAGGCATCCTTTACTTGTTAGTGAGATGTCAACAAAGAAGTCACCTGTGCTGTGGAACAATGAAAGATGGGCCTGACGAATTCAGGACAAAGGATAAAGTTTTTTGGCGTTAATCAATCCCTTCTGTGGGATGCGCCGCACATTCTAGTTCCATTCAGAATCGTGATGGCTGGTGAATGTGATGTGGCCTATACAATGACTTGCGGTGGCGAGCCGATGTACAAGTCAGTGCTTTTATCCTCCCAGACGAGTCTGGTACCAATTTACAGACCCCGGAGGGATGGAAGGCTTGGTTGGCCTGGCCCGCCGTTGATGCGGGATTTGATCACCATGAGAGTGGGATGCGCGCCACCTGTCACTACACCACCCCCCGCCCCTGACGAATTTATTCAAAAGAAATATATCTTTCTATGGACCCCCATGTTATCAAGAGGAGCAATCGAAAGTATCAGTGCCTCTTATCGAGTCTTGTCATTTATCAAATGCTTATTTCATGGCTCGACTTTCAATAGGGCCATTTGCTCTGATTTAAGCTCCTCTCATGATTAGCATGAATCTCATCTGAAGGTGTGAGCCTTAAAGGCACACCACGCGATAATCCAATTAGTGGCTTGCTTTCGTGGGGTGAGTAGGTCCTTGGATAACTGCTCAAACTGCACCCTTGTTGCGGTTTCACGGCGCACCCTCACGGTGTTGTGCCTGCTTGAACAAAACCGAGCCACGCCCACCCAGCTGGACCACACCCGGCCTTAAACGAACATATTTCCAACGTGGAAGCTGCCTTCGACAACGAAATGACTGTTTCATACAATTATCATCTCCTGAAGCAAGTTTCATTTTCCATGTGAGCGCCACGTTGGAAATTTCTTCGTCTAAGGCCGTGTGTGGTTCAGCTGGGTGGGCGTGGCTCGGTTTTGCTCAGGCAGGCACAACGCCATGAGGGTGCGCCGTGCAGCCGCAACAAGGATGCAGTTTGAGCAGTCATCCGAGGACCTACTCGCTCTACGAATTAAGCCACTAATTGGATTATCGCGTGGTGTGCCTTTGAAGGAATCGTCCACGGAAGAATGGATTTCTATGTAGCCTATACATTTATGTTGTCTTTGCCCGATGTGGGCAGCATGCAAAGTTTCACGCGAAAAATGTAAATCCGGTTATGATACCGCATCACACAGTCTCGGCCGGTCGGGTGAGCGGGCCTCCGAGCGAAGGCCCACCCTGTGGTTCGTCTCGGTCGGAAACGCATTGTAGGAACAGAAAATTACGTAAGCAGTCCCACTCTCTGTTTCCAACCGCGGCGGACGACGGGACTGGGCATCACCTGGAGGTCCCTCCTATATGGCCAAGTATTTAGGGAGCTGTACTCAGCCGGATTCTCACTTTTTCGCGTGAAACTTTGCATGCGGCCCTTATTAGGCAAATACAACATAAATATATGGGTAACAGAGAAACTATTAGGCAACCAAAACAGTTCGTGTGGTTTTTTCTAATTGATATTTCCATGCAATGTATAGCTGAATTTCGCTGAAACTCTGCCCAGAGAGGTTATGTGGGTTGCTGATCACGAACATGACATCCATTTTCGATGCTGATGCCAGTTTGGTGCAATTGCCTCAGATTGATGCTACAACTGTTCTTCATCAACTTTGTTTGAAAAGGTCATCTAGGAGCTATCCAAGATGATGGTCACGGATATGACATTGGTTTTTAGCGGAAGCGCCGTTTTGGGGCACAGTTTCAGCGATTTTTGTGAAAACGAGTTGTTTCACCAACATGGTGAAATTTGCACCATGTTGGTGCAACAACTCGTTTTCACCGAAATCGCTGAAATTCTGCCCAGGGAGGTTATACGGGGTGCTGATGACGAATAAGACATCCGTTTTCCCAATTACCCACCTGGGCAAAGTTTCAGCGATTTTGGTGGAAACGAGTTGCAGCACCAATTTGGTGCAATTGCACCAAATTGACACCAGCATAAAAACGGATATCATACTCGTGTTCAGCACCCCAAGTAACCCATCTGGGCAAACTTTCAGCGAAATTCAGAGAAACATTGCATAGAAATATCATCTAGAAAAAAACCGCACGGACTTTTTCGGTTGCCTGATAATTTTCCCGTGGACCATTCCTTTAAGCGCCAAGTCAAAACTTAAAAGTGCCTGCTTCCTGGGGATTGGTTCCAGAAGTCCGTAACCACCAATATCAAGCTGAAATGTAAAACCTCCGTAGTTCCTTTAGGGGTCCGCTTATAAAATGCGACGGTCCATCAAGCAAATCCACTCCGATTCGCCTCTTACCATTTGCCTAATGTCGCCTGAAATGGGCTGAGAGCCTTGGTGTCATAAACTCGTGAAAAATAGGCTCCAGCCCTGATTTCAATGCATGGATACTTTGAGAGTGTTGGCGACATTGATGGCTCAACCGCAGGACGCCATAATCTCCTATACTTCTACTTTTGTTTTCTTGGGAAAAATATGCCAAAACGACTAGTAGAGGCGCGATATGTTTGAAATTGCCTTTTCCAACGCCATGCGTTCATTAGGGTCTGCTGCAATTGACGCTGCTACTTATTGTTAGTGACTGCTCTTCTTGTACTCACCTGCCAACATGGTGATAAAACGCCTACTACACCTTCTGTTGAAAGCAGTAACGGAGAGTTTGGACGTTTGTTCAGTTAAAAGGGTCCAAGAAGTGGGCATAATCTACGCTCCTCAGTAAGACCCTACGGCGCAGTAGATTTTCTGAGGGTGGGCTTATTTTTCCTTGTGCTGTATTACTGCCACGTATCACAAGTAGAGGTGACCGCCAACCCATAATCAAACTTGCCGCAAACTGGCCCACGGAAACCAGGGATGCTGGGCGCCTCCGCGCAATTCTGCACCTTTTTTCTTTTATTCACTGCAGTTCCACTTTGTATTTGGAGTCTACCAATGAAATGATCGTAATGCCATCCAGTTAGTTCATCGGTAGGCGATAGTAGGCGATGTTGATTCTTTACGTCCACAATACCGTAATCTCTATTCTTGCATATTTTCAGCTTTATCTTCGGAGCTACATTTTTGCCGTCAAAAATATAGCTTTTTCATCATTCACGAAGATATCCATGACGTACTTCACTTTTAATGACTTCCGATACCTACCCTTTCATTTCCGCAATTTCCCATGAATCCACTTTCATGCTGTACTGCATCAGCCTCCGCCTACTTTCCCAAAACACTTTTTTGAGGATTTCACCTTTTCTTTTTCTTTATTCTTTCTGCATTCGTACGACTTGAATGGAGAAGAATTTTTTATCTACAAGAATGATCTGCCATCCCTTTTCTATGACCTTGTTAAGGGACGCAGAATTGGATCGTTTAAGTTCCGTTTCCGAATTTATCTCTATTTCTTCAGTCACGTTCACAGAAGCTTATTCCTTTGCTCAATCCAAATCCTTGCGACAATATGTGTGGACTGCATCGAGAAATCTGATTCCTTCAAAGGAACCGGAAGGGGTCTGAAACAAGAGGAAGATGCAAAGAAATGAGCATTTTGTAACGAACACTGAAGGTCAGGAGCGATAATTGGTGAAAAAACCCGGATACAAAAGCGCGACGCTGCCGTGTGTAATCCATCCCATTCGCATCCACGCATTCCTTTCCGAGTTGTCCGCTGTAGGAGACGGGCCGTGGGCCAACGTTAGTTGTAGCACCTGACTCCCAGAGCAGTGCAGTAGCCATTCCCAACTACATCATTATCCATGGAAGAACATCTAGAAACCATATAAGAAAGAAAAAAGGAAAAAGCAAAAGAAAAAAACAAATTCATAAAAGAAACATTTCCTCTTGACACGATGCCAAGACGTACAATTGGCGAGTTTGTGCAGTGGCGGCCACTTGAACTCGTCCACACTACGTCTGTTCTACCGTAGGCCAAAATTACCCCCTTCCATCGTCTTTGAGAAGTCTCAACAACTGGGGTGAGACGACTCACAAGAATTATCGTAAACTGTGTATTCCAGCATGCACTTCGCCTCATAGATATATCCTGGATTTCACGAGGTAATCGTCTAATTTGCACTTCGATCGATTGTGATTGCGATCTATTTAAACTTGTTCCGAAATTTATTCACAGAATTTCAGAATGAGTGATACAAATGCTTGGGACATGATAGGTGGCTCGCCCTCAGAGCTGAAATCATCGTCATCTCCAGGATCTTACATTGACCGTCTGGAATCACAGGTATAACACTGCGGCTGAAAAAAAACTGAGTCAGCTGGCATACATAACGGCGTCCATTTCGTTGGCCCTTATGACGGTGTCGTATGGCGGCGCGATGACACTTCACAAAGCACCCTGCCATCCTGCCGGCTCTCCCGCCGCTCTCGGTTTCAGTATTCTCTACAAATGCATTTTGCTTGAACTGTTATTTATAGCCCAAATTGTTATACTAAGTTCCCCTTTTATGACCCAAATCTGCTCTTCTACCGTAGAAAGAAGCGCACAAATATTTATTAGGTCGTTGGGAAAGTTCTCGCGGTCCTTGACTCCTCATTTCAAATGCGCACTCAGCTCAAACAGAATATATCAGTCGAGATAACAGCCACATGAATCACAAGATTTAATTCAACAAAATGTACTCTTGCACATTCCGGTTGCTCAGAACAGTGGAGAACTGGAGGCAATAAATTCGTTGAGGGTTGCTTCGGCAATTTGTTGGGTTTGAAGCGGTACTCCCGAAGAAAAGCTGTTTAGACGCTATAAGCAATGGTAATCGGTAAGAAAAGGTCAGATGAGTACTGTAGATTCCGTAGGGTTTCGTAGCTCCGCTTATTCCACTTCTACAAGGTTGTAAGCGCAACAGGGAGCCATGCGCGAACCATAGGTTTTCCCCTTGTAGCCAATACTGGGCTTGCGATCTGCACCCTGCGATGCATCTCGTTAGCTCTTATTAGAATCCATGGACAATGTTGAACTGTAGCAAATGCAGACCATCACACCGCCGTCACAAAGAGGTTGACCGCTGCGGGCTTGACCTTTGTCCAATCATAGTGTAGAAGGTCGGTGAATGTCCTACAGAATCGTCACATCTTGAAGGAATCGTCCACGGAAAATGCGTTTTTGTGTTACCCATACGTTTATGTTGTATTTGCCTAATGTGGGCCTCATGCAAAATTTCACGCGAAAAAATGCGAATCTGGCCGAGATACAGCACCACAAAGTGCGGTCCCGGTGGGCGGGGCCCAAGAGAAAAGCCTCGTTCCGTCGTCCGCCGTGGTCGGAGACGCATTGTAGGAGCAGAAAGTTTCGTAAACAGTCCCACTCTCCGTTCCCAACGGCGGCGGACCACGGGACGAGGCTTTTACTCTTAGGCCCCGCCCACTGGGACCGCACTTTGTGGTGCTGTATCTCAGCCAGATTCGCATTTTTTCGCGTGAAATTTTGCATGAGGCCCACATTAGGCAAATACAACATAAACGTATGGGAAACACAAAAACGAATTTTCCGTGGACGATTCCTTTGAGTCATGACGCGATCAAGAAATAGGTCTTTGTGAATATTGTTTGGAGCGCTCGTTTGTCCACTGTGTCTTGAAGAGTTCATAAGAACTGAAACTTTATTTTAGGCATAAACTTTACTGTGCTTTAATTTAACCAGAAAAGGGCTTCAACATGGTGTAGGCAATCGTAGAGATGAACCAAGATCATTGTTCAGAAGGTGAAACATCCGAAACCGCAAGGACTTTTTGAACAAGCTAATTGCGATATAATATAGGGAAAGAATGAGCTTCACATTTGAATGTAGTTTTATGGTGGGAATACTCTGAATTTCCAGCAAATGATCAAAATAGACGATGCCGAACTACAAGCACTTGGCTTGGCCAAAGAGGACATTGCCGAAGAAGCCGAAAGACAACGAGCTGATCGAAAACGACGGAGCAAGTGGGTGAAGAGACGATAATTTGTTCGACAGAAAGTTCATCGGACGAGTAGACCACCCACTCTTAAAATTCCACTGATAAGACTCTACTTTCCTTTCTCGGGAAACCTCGGCATCGATGTCAACTTCAAGTTTTGGCAATGAGGTTCTCAGAAAGCACTTTCTTATTAACAGCCTCATCTTCCGCCAGATCGTTTCCGCAAGGCTGACTCGCGTGTCACATAAAACTGGTGAGCTGCGGACTACGCATGAAATATTCTGAAAAGGACTAACTCAGCGATGAGTTCAGTAAAAATAGAACGAGCAGTTGTATTGAATTCACACGTACCCGGGTGGGGGGAAATACGCCAAAAATCCGCGTGGCCGTCCGCGGCAAGCGGCGCGGCGAGTCCGAGTTGGATTATATCGTATTAGGAGACCTGCACATCTAAGATGGCGATCGCATCCAAAGGTGCGACAGCACGCATCGTTGCTGAGGCGCGCTAAACGTTTTGAAATATGAGAGATGGAGTGGCGCCGTAGCGATTTCAACACAGATGCCGAGATCTAATCACATTTACACTCTGCCTCATGTAGTTTGCTGCATCATGCGCTACAAAAAGTCTAGATGTAGGGAGATTTTTCTATTCCTTTCGTTCCGAATATCCGATCACCAATGATCAGCTACTGATACTGCGAAAAGGGTCTGAAGAATTGACGTTTCACGATTTTCCTTGTTGAAAAATCAAACACTTTGAAGACTCAGTTTTGCGCTCATTATATTCAATCTTTAAATGAAAATGGACTCTTCCATCAGCCATCCGTCTCTAGAGCACCATGAAAGTAGTTGCAGCGGCGCTAATATAGATGTAGAGAGGTCCTCACTGTTGCGCTCAATTGAAACCGTTATACAATCATCAGTTTGTGCACTGAGGTGTATATTTTCACCTAAGCCTTCTTTAAGAGAGATAGGGACTTCCCCCCTAAAGAAAGCCTTAGGCTAAAAACCTAGGCAAAAGTAGCACGTGACGCCGAGCACAGTGAAGTGCCCCCACCAACTATATTAGCACCAGGTGAAGGGAGGTGTTCAAAATACGTGAGTCAAATTCAGACAGAAGCTGTGGAATTCAAGAGGGCGAAAATGGTTAGTTACGCTGTGAAATAGAACAAGGGGTTATCGCTGAATCAATCCGACAAACGATTCATTCAAACGTAATGCAGATTATAAAGAGATATCAGATACAAACAAAACGTCCTACGAGATACCCACACTCAGTACCGCTGCGCTTAGCGCCCCAGCAACGATGCGCATGCGACCGCCCGCCCTGTCACACCTTAGGTTTGGATACGATCGCCATCTTAGATGTGCAGGTTCCCTGAAACGATATAATCCAACTCGGACTCGCCGCGCCGCTCGCCGCGGACAGCCACGCGGATTTTTGGCGTATTTCCCCTCACCCCTACGTACCCTGGTGAATTTATCCACCGGTGTCACCCATTAGTCATAGTGCTAACTGAGTACTGCGGTTCTATGATGGTAAGATCCACTACTCTCATCCTCTGCTCGCATCATGGTAGCATACTGAACCGTCCGCTACGTGGTAGAAGACAGCAATCGTTCTCGTTCACGCAATAACCCACTCTTCAGTCTGTCTAATTCAAACGGGACTACGCCGACAATCCAACATACCTGCATGCCATCCTATTGTGCTGACACCTAATGCGAAGTCAGCACCACAGAATGGCTGCGAGCGTACGTGGTGTTTATATGACTGGGAAATGCTCTCACTACCATAATCTGACCTTATAAATAGATTGATAGTCATGCATCAGTTAGTAATTCCACACGTGGCGGTCGATTTTCCCTATCATCCTCTATCACAAACACTCCCTTGCGGACGGACAAACATGCAAACCAGCATACAAACAAGTGCACAAAGCTGCTGGTTTTCTATAATAGAGAGATTATATGATTGTAGAGACATGCACGTCTCCCGCTCACATCAGTAGCTCGCAATGTGGCCAAATGGCAAGAGGTAATCAGTGCTGGAAGAGCATTCATTTCGGCTCGTTCGAAGCGTTTCAAGAAACTTGCAGGCATAAATCTCAGTCGTATATCAGAATTTTGCATTTCACATCAAAGCCATGTCCGCCTTGCTCTTTGGTCATATGCTCTACTAGAGGTGTTCTTATGTTACCTCCTCTCTTGACAGAACGATCTTTTATACGCATTGCTAGTACTCTTCCAGTTTCCCAATGTACGTTTCGTTACGAATCTGACATTTGATTCGATAGATCACACCTTCCATGCAATCCAAAGTTGTACCATACAGGCATGTAACACAATTCTCTGATATGCAGCGCCTAACGTGTAGCCTGTTTCGCACGAGTTAGCTTTCGGTAATTGGAACACTCCCTAAGAAAACATTTGTCCTTCTGCACTCGAGAAAGAGCTACTGGTGTAAAGGGGAATATGAGTCCTTACTGTACTGATCTATAGGTATAACATGGAACCTCTCATTCACTAACATTAAGCGACATGGAGTAGCGTTGTCCCCTCTCGTGGTTGCAGACTGGGTAAGCTTTTTCTCTCGTACGGGGTTTCTTCAGCTGTTTTTCTGATTTTCCGTCAGAACCGCTAGAGTGATGAGGCGTTCGGTTGTACTGAGGGCAAAGTTCTAAATTTTGAGCTACGATAAAGCTCTCGAAGCGTCAGCCAGTCAGTAAAAAAGTTTCACCTAACACGTTCTTTAGCATAGCAGACAAAATTGAAATTCCGCAGATCGTTTTTCCAAGCATATTGATCATTGTTGAAGCAGTCCAACTGGACAAATGAATCCTGGTTTACCCAGCTACTTGTTCCTGAGAAGTCTGCAGAATTGAATCAAAATCCGCGCATTCTGATGAAAAACCCGAAAGCGAAGGGTCTAGCATCTATAGCAAGTGTTCAGCAGCTCCTATTTATACTGTAAGAAGTATGAGTGCTTTCACAATCCAGATCACCGTCTTTTTCGTTTAGGTCACCGGCCCTTGAATCGATTCGGAGAGCATCTCTACACGTGTTGCAGAAATTCGGCGCGATATCCAGAAAACGCGAACACTTATTGCCACTCTGCAAGGACACTGAAATCGATGTCATTCCTTTAGAAGCCTGTTGCAAAAGGTCAGTTCAGGAGTTCAGGAAAAAAAAGTTGTTTCAGATGGGATCCTAAAGGCAGCATTGTGTGCCATTAGAACAAAAATTTGCTCCAAGGAGTCAGCCGTAGGACGACAAGGGCACGAGCTGGGGACGCTGTCTTGGTCGAGCCTAAGCCTGTGACGTTGTCCTATGCTTTATTTCAGTGTAGCTTCAGGTTGGTGCATGAGTCCTGAAACACATGCAACCTGTCTTTCAGTACATTGCTACTTCAAAATTCTGCGATATATGTAGGCAATACATAATCATTGTCTTGCACCACCTACCTTCAGTGACTAGGCAGCTGACCAATGCTCTATGTCTAGAAGTTTGCGAAGCACTATATAAAAAACTGATGGCCGCATTGTTTAAGTGTAGCTCGATAATGAATTTCTTACTTCCAACGTCTTGGGACCTTAATCGAGTAGTATTCGGATCATGATCAGTCAAGAGGATTCACAGCGTGAAGCCGAACTTTACAATTCAGCTCTTTTTTGCTTTCTTGCCTTGTTGGGCCATGCTGGAATACACTTCGAAGAGTTTAAACGGCATTGCTAACCACTCTTCGCATTTGTTTGACACATAGAGTGGTCGTTACAACAGCATCGGTTGGTAAAAAACCAATTGTGGCTGAGCAAATCAGAAGCAAATACCTCTGACTTGAAATTCAGCTATTATCACACGTAAAGACGATTCTCCACTATCATTATTGGTTACTGCCTGAGGGCGAGTGCACTGGAACTACAAGAAATACTGAAATTGTCGTAGGACCTGCGCAACTTCATTTAGTTTAAATTTACCATCAGGTCATGGCAAAAATGAAGACCGTTTTAGAGCAAATATTTCGGAATGCTCGCTTCGAAGTGTTGCTTATTAGTCTAACGACCGAAAGAATCAACACATTTCTGCCAACGAGAGGGCAGTTCAGATGTTCCGGCAGAATAAAATACTGGGGCTCTGGAACTGACGAAATTTTGAATGCTTTTCTCGTCTTGGTTTCGGGAGCACTACTCGTGATAGAAAATTTCGAGACACTCCGAAATGTGATATTCCGTAGGGGAAAGGTATAGTGAATATGGAGGATAATCAACAGTTCGATATCCCCATTCCATCTGTGTCATTTATGAATATGCGTGGGGCATTGTAATGGACTCGGACCGCGCCCTTTCTGTTGATTAATGCCGGCTTGATTCAATGCAGTGTCTGGTAAATCTTTCAGATTTCCTCACAGTACTTCTCCGCTGTGATGGTTTTTCCTGAAGCCAGGAAACTTTGGTGGATCAAAGCGGCTTTGACCACCAAAGTCACCATGACCATTTTTGGTGCAACTGCGGCTTTGGGAAATGTTTAGAGCTTCGTCGTGATCCAACCACTGCCCTGACCATCGTTTAGCGCCGCAATGAATCCATTTTTCGTAACACGTCACAATGCGTTGCAGAAAAGATCGTTTATGATGCGTTTAAGATGAGACAAACGGACTTTGAGACGAAGGGATTGCTGGTGCTCAGTCAACTCATGCGGAATCCACATGTCAAATTATTTACCTTCCCAGTCTTCTTTCAATGACGTGCTACAGTTCCGAAGTCAACTCTCACCTCTTCAGCAATTTCCCTTGTGGATGCTTCCGGGTCGGCTTCTACCTGTGCTTCAATCCGTCGTCTTTAACTTCCGATGGCCGACCGAGTCCCTCCTGATATTCCGGGTTGGAGTCTCCATTTCGGAATTTGCCGAACCACCTGCTTGTGGTGCGCTCACTCCTTAGCCCGATGCATTGGTAATATTCTTAGCGCTCCGCAGTATTAGGGCGAAGTTTATACTCGTGAAGATGAGTCGGATTTCGCGTGTTGACGATTCTTCGCGGGTGACCCAAAATAGTAGAAGAAGTGGTGGCAGAGGCACAAGAAAGACTTTGTACGACTGCCTGAATTACTATTTGTTTAAGTTTTCAATGGATTATGACCAGTGCAATACAGCAGAAACAAAAACGATCATCATTTTTGCCACGACCCAATAGTTTGCCTCTATCACGCATCGATTTGTCGCACCACATATCACGCCATCGAACGAATTTTCTGTCCCTATAACACCTGAAACCCCTTAAAGCAGGCTTCTCGAGACATCAGCTCTTTCCTTGTCTTTGATTTGACCATAGAATCCTTGTATTACATAACGCCGCGGAGGTTGAGGAGATGTCTCTTACGCTCTTTCCTCATGTTTTTATCAAACCACGATAACAACTTAAGGGCAGGGCAGTCACAGCTTGCCCATTGAGACAACATGCGGCATTCGATGGATAGTGGTGCACTGTGGTGAGGCTGTCAGATTTCGAGATGGGCACGCCTGCTGGTGGGCGGAAAATTCATGATCGAGAGGCAAAACACTTGTCGAAGCAGTGGAATTGGGTCTTCGAGCAATGCACCGGCTCGATGGCCTTATACGAGTGCCCTGTCCTACAACCAGGCTCCTACTGCATTTTGTCTTACCTTCCTGTTTGCAGACTTACATTTTGACCATAGCTCACGCTCTTGCAAAGGTTGCAGGTGTGAAGGAACCCGGCAAAGATGGTTGTTGCGAATAACTTTTATACGGTCTAGTGAGCGACTGAACAATTAGGACAACTCGATGGCGAATGAGCTTCCATATATGTACACTAGCAACAGCTGGGAAAGTCGAAGTCAAAATTCAAGGAGGATAAAATGTCGGAACTTTCACTCAAGTATTTTCACTCAGTCTGGTAAATATGCTAACATGCGAATGATCCCTCGCAGTGCGGATTTCTCGTCGAAACCTCACGACTGGTCGTGTGCAACGCAACCAATACACCGCATCAGCCATGAATGGCTGGTGTTCGGGCTGATAGACTTTGTGCCCTACTGCAGTGTCTGTACGGAGTGAACGGTTCTTGCCATCCCCTGAATGCAAAAAGAAATCCTACATTATGCGCTTCTGTTGTGGCTTTCCCTTTATAGACGTTTCTTCCGATTATGTAGTTTCCACACTGGGCTTTGTGATCACATGAGGGTGACTACGATTCAACACAGCAAATAACTCAAAATCAATGAAACCAATAGTAAAGCGCATCGTTAATGCTGCAAGGTTCCATAATACAGTGGAAAAATGCTTTGGCAGCAAATTAATGGGAGGCCGGTTATCAAAGTGAGAAAGGAATACGTTGCGTTATCGCAGCAGACCCCAGATACCTTTCCGATTGTAAACTCTCCTTCAATTTTAGGCATAAGCACTCGCATGGTAATTTTCAGCTTATATGTGACATGGGGAATGCCACAGTAAATTTTTTGCTGCTGTTTTTTGACTCTGTTTTTACATTTCTTTTGGTGTTTTAATTTTTTTTCTTTGGCTCATGTTTTTGTTCGATGAAATTTCGGATGGAATTACTGGGTGATTAATAATGATTATTATTATCGTTCATTTCTTGTACTCAAGGCTCATGCATAAATGATAATAATGATAATCATAAGAGTGAGGTGTCGTCATTTTACATCATTTCCAAGATTCATGTGGGAACCCTGTTATAACCTCAAATTGCAATTATTTTCAGGCCAAAAGAGTATTATCAAGAACCAAAGCCGTTTTCGTTCCGGGATTTGGGGAGGGTCTTACTGCCATCGACGGAAGCACGACAAGAAAAATGGTACCTCTCTCAATTCATTTTTACGTTTTTACACTTTCATTTGCCATAAATGCAGTACTAGGATTGAAGCCGCTGATCTATTAGGTTGTCAGGGAAGTTCCCAGCGTTTTGAATGTTCCACCTTGAACGATCATGGCTTTCTTAATACTCATCACTATATCCTTTTGCAACTCTATACATTGTCGTTGTAATTAGGGTTCTCCGTCATCCAACCTGTCAACCTTGGTCTGACGCTGGTAACGTCACCATTTTGCAGTTTCTTGCATGGCATGGTTTTGCGCCTCAGCAGGGGTCGACCCGGTAGTTTTGAATGTGCAGACGTGAGCTTATCCTCTTAACCATTGGGCTATCCCTGCTTTTGATGAAACACAGGAGCATCCAAGTCCTATGCCGTCTGGAAACTCCGAGGAAAGGGCTGAGGCAAAAGAGATCGGTGATGGTGTCAAACTCTACAATAATCCAGGGAACGCCAAACGAAACGGCTAAGTCATAGCGGTAGCAGAGTCCCTCAAGTACTGTGTCTCTGGTGTGGACAGAATAAGCGACCGAATCATGGCTGTAAGGATAAACAAAAGTTAGGGGTAGGACTATTATGACAGTGTACGCAGCGCAAGCTGGCTGCCTCGAAGTTGAAAAAAAAACAGTTCTATCTGAACCTCGATGAAGCCATCAAGGCAGTCCCGAGAAATGACTATCCCACAGTAGCGGGTGACCTAAACAGCCATGCCGGCCGTGACCGGAAGGGGCTAGAGAGAGTGCACGGGGGCGGAGGCATCGGGGCGAGGGGTGCTGAGAGAGAGGATTTTAGACCTGACTACAGCCCACGACCTCGCTGTATGTAGTACGATTTTCGCAAAAAAGAAAACTCAAAAGGTAACCCACAGCAGCGGGGAAAGGCAAACAGAGCTAGATAATGTGCTCGTGAGGAGGCCGTTCCTCAAAAATGTGAAGGACATCAAGGTGCTACCTTGTGAGGCATTGGCCACCCAGCACAGACCACTCTCAGCGGACATCGCCGTAGAGCTTCCAGAGAAAACGGAAGTGAGGACTGAGCGTAGGATGCGATTGTGGAAGCTACACAGGGTGGAGAAGAATTATCCAAAAATGAGGGTCATTGAGGCTGTTCTTCCAGACACCAGTGGTGCGGTCAAGGAGACTTGAGATAGAGCCGTCAAGGTCATTCTACGGTGCTTAAAGAAAACAGTGAGTGAAACTCGAGGGAGCCACAGAGGAGACAAAGCGACTCGGTTCTGGGAGTGGAGGTTAGGCGAGTGGTGAAACTGAAGAAGGAAGCGTACAAACGCTGGCAGAAAACGCGACCCACTAAGACCTCGCCACCTACAAAAATTTCAAGAGGCTTGCCAAAGCAACCGTAGCCATAGCCAGAAACACGGAAATGGACGCCTTGTACGAGAGGTTCGACGGCAGAGATGTGGGGAAATTCGTCTTCAGGCTGGCCAAAGCGCGACATTTGGCCACCCAGGACATCGGGGTGGTGAAGGCCGTAAATAGCTCTGACGGTGTTAATCTAAGGAAGACAGCCGAGGTGGAAAGGAGGAGTACTTCGATGAGCTTCTGAACGAGAAGTATCCTTGTGACGAAAGCCTAAAGAGGAAGGCCACGGCTAATTAAATGGAGAGGTCAGTCGCATGCTAGGGAAGATGAGGACTGCGAAGGTTGTTGGTCCAGATGGGGTACTAATGAATGCATGGAAGGCACTCGATGAGTACGGAATGGAGTGGCTCATTCGACTCCTCAACACCGTAGCCACTGTAGGGAGAATCCCAGATGGATGGAGGACTAGTTCGATCGTCCCCATTTCGAATAGGAGAGTGAAGCGAGGGAATGCTCCAACTGCCGTGGGATCAACTTGACAGCACATACCATGAAGATGTAGGAGAGACTGAACGATTCGAGATCGAGGGCACTCATCCCTTTCTTCCAGGAACAAATGTGGTTTGTGCCTGAAAAATCCACGACCGACGCTATCTTTATCGCCATCAAGGTGATAGTGAAATATTGAGAGAAGCTGCGACCCTCCTACCTAGCATTCTTCGATCTCGAGAAGGCTTTCGACCAACTCCCCAAGCCACTGCTCTGGAATGCCCTGCGGAAACTCCATGTACCAGAACGGCTGATCGCCCCCGTAAGGGATATGTACGATGGAGCTAAGGCATTTGTAGGTAATCCGCACGGGCTGTCGAATGAAGTGGATATTACGTTGGGGGTGCATTCTAGGATCGGCCCTGAGCCCGTTCCTCTTCCTCCCTACTCTGGATGTGATGGTGAAAGATCTCATGGAAGGACCACGAGGACCATTCTGTACGCGGATGAATCGGCAACTTATCTGGGTACCTATCTTTGTAGCATTTCGAATAGGTGCCCGCAAGGGACAGTACATTTGGAGACGTTGCTTCTGCTCGAACAACCTTTCATCCTCGATCCCATAGCCCTTATCCGTGAATGATTTTGCTGCCGTGCACTGTGCTCACGTAGGATTTTGAGAAATGATTTATTCAAGCATTTGTGCGAACGCGTGTTGGCGAGTTTTTTTTGCTCTCCAAGCTGGTTTACAGCGGTCAAATCCTTGCAGCATGACTTGTAGCGGGCGGGTTCCCTGCGCGGAGCCTCGGTACAGATTTAACCATGGAATGTGAATGCTGTTTAGAAATAATATAATGAAAAGCTATTGTGAGTATGATTGGTTTCCCAAAGAGCAATTCGGCTTCTCACTCAACGTGATTTTAGCGCATACCTGTTTCGAGGAGCATCATTCACTGACGAAGAGCAACAACAGCAAGAGGGAGCTTGTGAGGTATACAAAGGTCATTCTGCTAGTGTCATTAGTAATGTCTTTTGCTCCCATTAATATTTGTATGAATCCGGTAAAAAAGAGAAGGCGTTCATTGTCGGGATTTGCAATTACCGTAACTTCTGAATACAAGAAAGATCTACCTCTTTTTGCGAAAAATGGGACCTTGCAAACAAAATAAGCCACCTTCCTGTTCACCCCTTCCATCAAAGATTGGTGCGCAAGGACTCACATTCTAGGTTGCCCGACTACCTGAATACGATCCGTTCTGTCCCGTTCATGGTAGCCGCCGACGATTTGCTCGCCGTCAACATCTCGTCACTGTGCAGCATTTGATGACGAGTGTGGACCATGATGAAATGACAGAAAACGCCGGTTACCTATACAAGTGGGCTGTAAACGCCAGATCAGATTACCAAATGATGAGCATTTCAGGAGATAAACTGTCTGTATACTTTCTTTCAGCCAAGACTTTCTGGCCAAAATTATTCGGAAGAAGAAACGTGCGATGCTGAGTGGTAACGAGAAAATCAAAGTTGCCAAAGTCATGCAGAAAATCAAGGTTTTCAAATAACACTACTTTCACTTTTTTATTTTTGAGATGTACCCTGCACCGATGCGCATAGGCTTTCTGTTGCTGATCTTATTTTTTCACTTAATCGATTAGGGGAACTGAGACATAAGGAAACAATTTTTTGCAATTGGGTTGAATTATTAACAAATAATTTATTGAAGCACACATGAAGGTAGATGGCTGGGAGTATTGAAACTGTCTGCCGTGAAACCCAAATTCACGAGAAGCGAAAGAACCCTTGACAGCATTATAACTGCTTCAGTCACGAATGTTTTCTATTTCTGTGTAACCATTGTTTTTTTTTCGAAAATCACCGCACACTTATGCCGTCTTCATTCTTTGCGGCACCGTGGCCGTCCGACGTCACTTTGCCGCCGCGCCACCTGTGCTGCAAAGAATGAACGGATGAACGCGTTTATCACTCTTAGCAAAAGAGTAACACTTGATTTAGGCGAACCTTCTTATTATATCGCTGGCTTTTCTATTTGTTTTCTCAGCTTTCAATGGTCTCTCGAATCTTCAGACCTCAGTGAACAACGAGCTAGGAGCGGACAGCTTGGCGTGGGTGTCCATTCATTTATTTCAGCTCCATGTTTTGTTGTTTACTTGGAGTACCTTATGAAAAATCTGAGCTGGCAGTACTTGAACAGAAGCATGTCGTAACAGAAACATGAGCACTGCCTCATGAAAATCCAAATGAGTGAAGCTGAAAGCTCGGTCAACACCCTTTGTTAACGAGAGCATCAAAATAGCAAGGCCACCGGACGTGGTGCAAGGGAATTTGTATGAGGAGAGTGGTTGAGACAGCTGCCGCTTTGCACGAGAGGGGAGGTGACACTGTTCACTTAAAGCCACCGTTAAAGACAATTTTGGCCGACTGCGGACTGCGAAACATAGATCTGGTGGTGCTCATTAGTGCAACAGAGAAAAACGGAGAGGAACAGTCGTGAACCTGCACTCAGTTCCTTCTTGCACACAGAGAACATGCTTTCGTGCATTCTGTATCAGTGGAAGTGGTCATACAGACGGCGAAAGCAGCTAAGCCAACCATCACAGCTTAGAGCAGCTCGTATTAGTTCAAAAAGGCTAATCTCTCGAATGTGAGGGTGCCTTCTAGAAATTGTCTGATTTTGACGTCACAAGATGTTCAGTACCTCTACATCATATTTGAGACACCCAGCGTGTTATATTTTCAAAGTAGGTGCTCTTTTGAACACTTTTCTCAACCTCAGATTGTCGGTTTTCGTTTGATAAGAAAAAATTCACGATTTCAGCGTGCTCTACCTAACGCTGGCCGTTTCATCATTATTTGTACCTACTTATATGATCAATCGACTTGGCTGTAAGCTCACTCTGATTGTTGCAATGAGTAGCCATGTTTTTTATATGGCTGTAAATATTCGCCCAAGGTGAGGAAATTCCTGTACTATGTACATCGCTATTTTCAACCGTTTTTCTTTCATCTCCATCAAATTTTTCTTACAATTTTTTTCACATCTGTCCCTCTGCTTCTGTTGGAGCGTTCAAAGAGCTTTGGCGGTCCGCTCATGCCTGAAATGGATTTCGTATTTTCTAAAGTTCTTAGAACAAAATGGACAAGCGAGTGCTCCATACCAGATCTCGTTTCTCCTTCAACTTCGGTTCACAGATGACCCATTTCTTAACCGAAGCGTCACATGCGATGAGAAATGGATTCTGTAGGACAATCGACGACGATCTGCACAATGCTTGGGCAAAGATCAAGCCGCAATGGTCAGCCTCGTATGCATGGCGGTAGTATAGTTGTCCACGGCTGCTCCAATCCAACATAGCTTCATGGATCCCGGCAAAACTATCAGCGCTGCAAGCACTGAGAGGAGCTCGCGAGTTGCATCGCAGACCGCAGATCATAAGCTCATTTTGGTTGATAGGGAGGAACCTACCTTCCTCTACGATGACGCATGGTGTCATGTTCACGAAGTATGCTGAAATAGTTGGGAGAGCGGGGTTACGAAAGTCTACTGCTTTCTGGTTCCTTCCTTCTGAATAAACGCTTGATGACTCGACACGAGTTGAAATCGCCTTCACGAATTCATCGCCTTCGGATACTACAGTTCTGCGCAACCTGGAAAGCATGCATCTTGTTGGCGAGAAGCTGCTGATTCTCACAGTTTTTATATCCAAGTCTACCCCATATGGGTTGAATATGTGGTTGAAATTACCTACCATAACGCCTACTCGGTTTTTCATGCCTACATGGATAAAACGCCGTCAGGGATGACCGAATGAGGAACATGTATGAAAGGAGAGGTACTAAATGATGAACACTAGAAAAAGCGGGATAGAACGATGCGATCTTCACAAGATCGAGAACGTGCCAACGCGCCTTGCATCACTAAAAGACATAATGCAGATGAAGAGACCAACCAAGCCAGCGTAGCTCTACCCTTCGCCGCGGGTGAGTGTCGATTGTTCGAATTTTCGCGCGGACGCCAGCGGAGAGCGGCGCGATAAATGTAGGTTTTCTTCGCGACTGAATATGGCTTTAACTTCATAAAAGTTGAATCGAAGAGAATCATGGGGCTGCCACAATTTGTGAAATGCGCATCCGCGATTCGGAAACGATGTGGCAACAACCTCAGCACATTTGAATTGTCGAAGCTTCCAGCTTGCAATCTTCAAAGCTCCCTTACGGTGCCAGCCCATTGCGTCTCGAGTGGAAATCCAAACGACTCGTACTGATGGCGCGGTGTGTGCGACGCCGCGGAGCGAAGATCCGACAATCGACGCTCACCCCTTTGCCGCTGCTCTGCCGCACCCAAGGATTCTATGCATCCAGGCTAGACGGCGAGAAAGGCTCTAAGCCCGTGTTCATACTTTGCAGTGCCGGCGGCAGGGCGTGGTTGCCTGTCTCTGCATCTCCGCCTGTGCCACCCTGTTTCGTCTCCTGCGTTGTCTCTTTACTTCCCAGTGCCACTCTGCCTCGCTGCCTGTGAACGCAGTCACCTCCTGCCGGTGGAAGTGCAACGCGGTCCAAGGCGCGAACGTGAGTTTCGAGACGGGTCACAGGGAAGAGGCCAAATACTTGAGGAGAATGTCTTCAAAGTTATGATTTCTTCTACAGTATTTGGGCTGTCCTTAACTAGTGGGCGATTAGAAAAACATAAGTTGTGCTCGATACACCTTCATTTTATTCGGACAAAAAGGATAATGAAGTATATAGTTGCGGAACGAAGGTCGAGAGTATAACTTTTATGAAGCGTATCGAAATTTGTGTGAATCTCAAGTGCTACAATGTTGATAGGCAGAAAAGCATGTTAAGCAGCAGAAAATAACAGCAATTCTGCTAGACTACTAGAGAGGAAGGTGGGAAATTGAGCACCACACAAAAGTTTTACCATAGACAAAAAACGCAACGCAAATGGTTGGTGACCTGAGAGAACCCACCAGCCTTCGCCGCCGGCTGGTGTTTCAGGGATATTTGAAAAAAGTTGTCTAAGGGGCCACCACACAGAAATTTTTATCCAGCGTCGAGGTTCATTCAACCAGCTTCTAGTTGTGTGATCCCCAATATATGAGTGTGTTTTCCGTCACCTTACCACTAGTTTTTTGAACCTCAGTGAACCTATCAATGAATGAAGTTCTTCCATGATCGCCTGCCAGTTGATCTTGTCATAGATGACCCTCTACCTGACTTGACACCTTAGCAATCAACAGGATCGTGAATTTTTGAACGCTTCAACAAAATAAGCCACAGAATCAAGTTATTGTTAGTAATTTTTTGAGAAGATGAGACAGTTTTCCAGCTACTCGTCACTGATACCGGCGTCAATTCTGGCCGGCATAGCGGGTACGACCTTGCAATTTATTTTGTTTTGACTTTTACATGAGAAAGCACTTTTGCAGGCTCCTGTCTATGGGGAGCTAAATGTACCTATATCGTGGAAATGGGTACTCGATATGCTCGTGTGAACTTTGAAAGTCAGAACACAGTTATTGTTCGGTACGCGAAATCTCAGTACTTCGAATTCCGAGTGAGCTTTCGGATGCTCTTCATAGTGGCGAGATTAATTCCGCTAAATATGTAGCCAGAAAGAAGTATAACTGGCTACCTGCATCGACAGGGGGAGAGGGAGGGGGGGGGGGGGGGAGAGAAGCGAAATATAACTTGAAAGCACGTAATCGATGATAGTCATCTCCAGCGGCAATCTCGATCCCGAAAGTTCATCGGTGAGATGTTACGCTTCTTTGAAGCACCACGTAGCCCATTTCGGTAGGTGACAAGTGAAGAAAGACCGTCCACTAGGAGCTTCTTTTTTACTAGAACACTTGAACGTAACGATCGCTGGTGTTGAAAATTCCAGCGCTACAAATTAAAAAGGTATCTGGTATTTCTGTGGCGCACAGCCAAGCATTACTCCCTATTTGAGACACATACAATCGTGTCCTCCATGATTAAGGTATTTTTTTCAAACAAAAAGTTTCTTGGAAGGTATTTTTTCAAACCAAAATGTTTCTTATGAAATTACAAGTTGATGCAGCTAGTCATATAACATTCGTTAGAGAACAATTTCGTCAAATCGAGGCGAGGAAATTTTTTCAATCAATCCGCTGGAATAGAGATGAAATGTGAAGAAGAGGAAGTGGCTAGGGACGAGGAATCTCATGGACCGGATTCCTTAGCTTTCCGAAAAAAAAATTGTGAAATAATGGCAACTAGACCATTATTATAAAACTTGGTTTGAAAATCACTCTGAATAGCAGCCAAAACAAAGTCAAAACATATTTTTGACAGAGCAGGGTGTCCCTCCGAATGGTTTGTGAAGCAGGGCTGATCAGGAGCTTCGGAAAGAAAAATTTTATTCTAAGTAAACGTGAGTCCCACGGAAAAAGGAATTTAGAAGAAGAGCGACGCGACTCTTCGATCAACGAAGTATTGAGACTTGCAGAAGAGGTCGGGGTTGAGGCCAAGACCTTTTCGACACCTTTCCTGAAGACTGAATATCGTTCCCATTCTAACATACTCATTAGTTGAACAACCCTTTTTCTAGAGCAGAAAAATTTTTCCGGTCTGGTCAATGTTTGTCGGCTGGACCTACCTCTTGGCCAGCTCGAATGTCGGCCCCTTTCTTACATACCCATGACTCGAACAACCATTTCCCATACCGGAAAAACTTCCTTTTCAAAAAAGGGCATTACTCATGGAATGACCCAATATATTGCGATCACAACAACTGACAGAGAGCTCCAGCAGCAATGGAGATTTCATCTGATGTCCTCAGTTCGGATCTCTCAGGCTTTCAACTATAATCTCTCAGGCTTCTATTCGTAAATCGAAAGCTTTCAGGTTTTTTGGCTATTTTTTCATGATTGTACATAGTGGTCAAGTGTTTGGCAATTTACTCTCGTCATTAATTATGACGGCTGCAATGAAACAGCCGCAACAACTCGACCAAGTTTATAAGACGTGAGTTCCTTTCATAACTTGCATTCCACGGTATCACCGTTTCATTTTCCTTGATTAAGAGTGCGGATTCAAATATTTTTAAGTTTTGCAATTTCCGCGAGTGAAGCGAGCTTCCTTTCTTGTATCTGTATGCTGGCCAAGAACAACAGCACTTACGTGAATCTGTAAGCTTATACAAAAGTAGGCTCACACACTACGACGCCGATCAATTGAGAATTCTAACCATGGGGGGGAGGGGGGGGGGGCAATTCAACACAAAATGGAACTTCAGAAAAATCGAGGTTTATAGGCACTCCACTTACAATTCGAGTCAGTAAATATGCAGTTCCTGCCATCTCTGAAAATTGTCATAACCTGTGCACATTGTACACCATTCATTTCCGAATGTAGGAGAAGAGGAGCGCCGTTTCAATTAAAAATATTACGTTTTTTGATAAGGTGGATTATGGGCCACCCTAATTGCTTGCAATGTGAGGTTTGTTTGAAATGAAGCATACATACATGTTCGCGTAGCAGCGAATCGTACAGGATGCACCGCGCACCACTATTGAGGCTGTTGAGTGGCTATTGGGCTACACAAAGTAGGTGCAGGGTAGGTATTTCCTAAATACAACTACCGCCGTTTATTTGCCAAGGAATCCAGAAGCTGAATTCCAGGACAATGTCCTCTTTTCAGATTTTTGAAAATTTTTATTATGAGGCAATGGTAAAGATATTTACATGACAAAACTATTCTTATTTGACACCTTGACGCTTGAATTCGAACGCTGCGGTCTGTCACTTCGCAAGGAATCCATAGGACTTCCTTATCCTGTGATAATTATGTTACTCATTCAAAGGGCTATCGTGTTTTTCTTCAGCTGCGGCCACGCGTTTCCATCGAATCTTTCGGAACTATCTGAGATTGCTGCCCAAAATCTGGAGCGACCCAATAGTCGAGTTTATCTGTCAGGTGAGATAAGAGTATTTCTGATGTGCGGACCGTCCAGTAGGAATGTGCTCGGCCTACTCTTTCATGCACAGAAACTCCTCGTTTGATATCAACCCATATTTTCCTCAAGTTTGGGTCATTTTGGAATCAAATTAACAGTTTTCTGTCTGACAAGGGAAGGACCCCAGGTCGAAGTGGCCATTTGGAATGGGATACATATGGTCCGACGTAGTTTCGGACGCTGATCTCGAATCTGTATTCGAAATTTGCAAAACGATTCTCTGAGCAGAGTTATGGAGGTTTTTCTTCGAATGAACGGTTCATCAGCATGGCCGTTGCTGAGCAGTCAACGGCCTCAGCGGCTTAGTGGTAGTGCTCCGGATCTGCATGAGAGGGGTCGAGGGTTTGCTCCCCGCCAGTGCGAGTTCTTTTGCATTTTGTGTTTCATTGTCAGTAAGTGCTTTTCTTCCACATCTGGACGTTTCCTTGGACTGGTACCTATCACACCCAACATTTACTCTGCCACTTTATTTATAACTGCTAACATTCATAAGGGAAGGATACCAAGTCGAAGAGAATACCGTACCACACGAATTAGGCGTTTTTGAGTGAAAAGATTATGATATTCGTGCACAGGGGATCGAATTACCCCTCTGTGCAAATCTTCAACCAAATCCAGTTTTTGGTCCAACTTCGGAAGATTGGGGGTGGCCAGGTTATAAAGTGGTAGATTTTGATTTTTTTCTACAGAAAACCTGCAACCCTGAACAAGATAGCCCACACATACCTTTCACACTTGCCCATCGCACTAAATGTACGAAACAAGCGTCAAATAGGAGCATTTCCTACGCATTGGTCAACGACTTCTCCTTTGTTCAATGGGTTGCCAGCCAATAGCCCGTGAATTTTTCCGAAATTTGGTCAAATTCTCGAATTGGCTAAAAATTTGTCTTCTGAGGTAATTTGACTCCCTGAACACGAAAATCTCCTTGGTTTTGCGCGAGAAGGTCTGGCTCGCGTGCTATGGGCTTCCAAACCTACCATAATACTACTATTAAAAAACCTTCATAACTCCGCTCAGAGAATCGTTTTGCAAATTTCGAATACAGATTCGAGATCAGCGTCCGAAAATACGTCGGAACATATATATCTCATTCCGAATGGCCACTTCGACCTGGGTCCTTCCCTTGTGAGAACCGAACATTACGACGCACGCTCCGCCCCCCCGTGGCGTATCCTAGAGTTCTTCTTGAACCATGCCTTTCTCCATTCCAAACTTGTTTCCATCACCACAGGTTGTTTTAGGGACGGACGGAAGGATGGGCGTGTAGACGGGCAGAGAAAGCGTTTCATTAGGTTGGTGCATAAGTTCTGCGACACTTCTGAAATCCTTCCTACAATGTCGATCACGCGCCTTTCGTGGATCATCCACCTGGTTGATGTACGACATACCGTTTCAACCTATGGAAAAATATAATACATGAGGATGCTCTGCTCGATCTAAGCGAAATAGGCAAGGGAAGCGGCTGCTATAACTGTGGTGCGATCGGGAAAGACGTCGTTCATCATGCCAAAGTATCTCTTTGGTTCTCACTTTTCGATTTCGGAGATAAGAGTCTTCTTGATCGACTACTTACAGGACCTCCATCGGTCACTCAAGATACCATGAGGGTTCGGAGCGAATCTAGAAGCGACTGCACGCGAACAAGCTACTGCACGAGGGTATCCCACACTGAGCTTACCAACTCGCTGAGTGCACAAGGTCAATCGTGTAAGCGTACGTCAGTCTTTGCTGTATCGTCATCATCTCATCACACTTCGGTGGAAACTGGATCGTCTATGAGAACTACACAAGACACGAGTGTTTCCGTTAACCAGATGCAGAAGATAGCCGGCATTCTGCGCCAGCGTTATTCAATACGTTTTGTTTTGAACGCGTTTCGTTTTGCAGAAAGAGCACATGCTGCAAGGATAACACAAGATGAAATCATGGAGATTGGCTGAGAAAATCTACCCAGTCCAGCGTATTCTCCCGACTTAGATCCTTCCGTTTATCGCTTATTTGGAACTCTCGGACGTCATCTGAAGGAGAAGTAGTTTGACGAACTAGCCGAGGTTTACTATGTGTGCGAGCGTTTTTCGATTTGCATGCTCTGGAGTTCTGGACAAAGGGCATTCAGGAGAAACCGCCGCATTGGAACGTGTCAGACAAAACGGTTCGAGTCAATTTCTAGACTGACATTTGTCACCTATGAAGTAGTAACTTTTTCAGGAGAAAAGGACTGTGTCGAAAGGCTTATGCACCAACCTAATATATACCGTGAGGCTCCTTGCAAGCTTTGAAATGTAGTACTTTGCGATGAAAGAGATGTTTCTAGGGAATGCTTCACATTTAATGTATCATGGGATCTGGGTCAATGAAACGCTTCAATGATTCCAGCAATTGGAAATAGTCCTTATCAATCAATTGCTAATTCCGCAAAAGTAATTGAGGAAGGGGTGTTCGTGTTTCTCATAAAAGAAATTTCAGTGTGTTTGACCTATCTAGCAAGTGCCATTGTTGCTGTCATGATCGTCTCAATGTTTCTAAATGCTCTGCACAAAGACATTGTTAACAGGTATGTAGGCTCACGGTGCAGCAAATTTTGTGCATGTGCAAAGCATGAATTTTATGCATCCCGTATTGAAGAGACGTTGAAAAAAAACACTGCGACAGCAATTACTTTCCAGACTTCTTTACTTTCTTCCAACAGTCGACTGCGTTATGTGCTGCATACATGAAACTTACACAAATCAACAAGTTTCGTTCGATACAGGATGATGCAGCGCGCGGGAAAACATGTACACCACAAAATCCATTTCATTAATTTTTTTCGCCGTTATTCGTGCCTCTGTTCTTTTAAACAATCAACCTGATCAGTACCCGTGCTGCCTTCAATATTCTTCAGAGTAGAGGAACAAGATATGCAGGAATGGCCGAGTGATTGAGAGTCTAGGCTCACTTCTGCACGCTCAAGACCAGCAGCTTCGATTCCGCAAGAGGTACCTTGCAAGGAATTGCGTGAATAACGTTATCAGCGCCGGGCATAGGTCGACAGGCCGGCTGTTAGAAGAACCGAGTCATACCCAACATGTTCATAAGTAATAGAATCAACTTGATACTAGTACGTCTTCCGGAAGTCGCAGAGAGCCCCGTGGCTAGTTCTGTGGTCATTTTGCGAGGGAGAAACGGTCTTGGCTAAGGGAGTCATTTTGAATTAGGACTCTGAACGTGGAATAGCTGACCGACTAGTCTCTGGAGGTTGCTGACTTGATGTAGCGCAGAAGCTGCCGAGTCCTACGCCTGCAAGAGACACGGTGGAATGCAGAGAAAGAAAGGGATATCGGAGATGGTGTTAAACCTCTCTGCAATGGAGATGACACAAATGGAATGCCAGTGCCATAGCAGTAGCAGAATTCCTCAAGAACTGTGTCCTGCAGTGGACAGAACCAACGACAAAGGAATGGTACTGAACCATAACAACTGTATATCATGCTTATCGAGTCGAGGCTGAAATAGCTCGTCCCTCTCTCCGCAGCAATTCAGATCTAAGCCTAGGGGGCACATAAACGTCACTATCTTCATTGCGAAGCAGGTGATGGAAGAGTATCGGGAGAGGCAGTGACCACACTAGCATTTCTAGACCTCAAGAAAGCCTTCGCGATCGTCTTTTCAGACTAATATTCAGGAACGCGTTACGAGAATTCCGTGCTTCGGAACGTCCGCTCGCTCTCTCAAAGGTCTCGCACGACGATATCAAGGAGTACGCACTTCGCAAGGGTTGTCAAATGAAGTATTGGGTTGCTTCAAAAGGGTCACAAGTCTGTTAAGCATGTGGTACATCGTCCGAAAGAGATTTATTTGACTCACAAAGAGACATGTTCAATTTCTGGGTATTCCAGAACGTGGCCGATTCTTAGACTTTCAGGGCGGAAGGTCTAGCCACAACAATCTGGCTCATCCGGCAATTCTTCAAATCACTATATTTCGCTTAAGTAATATCAGTCAGTCATGTGTCCTGTACATGACTTGACATACTTGACCCCATTGGCTGGCAAGTTGCCTGACACGGTCATGCAACATCTTCGCCGAGGTGTGCTGTCCATGAGCAGAGCTGAGCCCATCGATTACGATCTTCAGCGATAAGTCTTATAGAATCCACCCACTCGCCGCCGTTCCATAAGCTGCGAAACGAAATGTCTTGCTTAAACCGCCGATCAACGCCAAGCATCTTCGTCTTCCTTCACCACATCTGTCCAGAATCTCCGCTTGCGGTCTGGCGGCCTTCTTCAGCTGGGATCCGGAAGCATCCCCAGGGAAAGTCGAGCAAGGCGATTCGACTGTCTCCTCAAGAGGTGACCCAGGAAGCGTAGACGATTCTGGGTACTTCAGATGAAGGAGAAGATGTTGCCCTTTCCCACGACTCATATCCTCCGGTATACCAAATCCACTTCCGCGTAAAGTTCTTCGTTGCGGCATACCCGTGGCCAGAAGTAGCCTAGCATTCGTCTAAGAAGTTTCCTCTCCGTGCAGTCGAGTTTCTCCATTACCGTGGGCGGCGCTGGCCATGTCTCCGATCCGTACATCATGATGGGTCGAATGGTGGACAGGTACACGCGCAGCTTGATTGACAATAGGAGTCGATCACAGACACCTGCATGAGGAGTTGAACGCCGATACGGCTTTCAAGCAGCGCTGCTGAATATCTCTTTCACAGCTGCCGTTGTTCTTTAGAATACAGCCCAGATAACAGAACTCCTCTACAACTTCTATTGGTTGTCCATCTACGTTGACTCCCGCTGTAGGTTTCACTGAAATCCACATTTGTTTGCTGTGTCTTTTACAAAGCCGCGACATCTTCTGCAAATTCCACCCGTTGTTCGATTGAGAGTTTGAATTGGTCATTTCTTTCAAAGATGTATCCTTCTCCGGAAGCTTCTGAGTTTATCTGAAATAACTTTTTGTCTCTAAATTCTTTGCTTTATACTTCACTCGCGAACTCCTCTGCTCTGTCAGTATTATGTACCGCTTTAATTTTGACTGCGATTCAAGCTGAATTTCCAAACCCGTCTAATAGTAGTCCAGCTGACATTACTCACGAAGGATTTTAGCAGGATAAGAAATTCGGTCATCGTATGTCCCCGCCCCTACTCACTACGTCTTCTTAACTTTTGATCACTTTTTCAAAGGTTTGATTGAGAAAAAATTTCTTGCCTCGATTCGACGAAATTGTCAAAAATCAACTATAAGTTGTTGAAAATAATAGTTGCGAAGGAGAAAGCAAATTTGGAGAAATATGACACGACTTTTCGATCAACCAATCACATTACTTATAGAAGAGGTCGCTCTAATCGTAAGTTCAAGACACATAATTGATTTGTCTTCCCGGAGCAATACAGTGCTTCGATTAGTTGCCGGTTTGATCGATTTCTGTCGAATAGTCTTTCCACTTTACCACCCTGAAAATTGACCCCATTCTAATACACCCGAAATAGTGCATACCCCCGCAGATGCATCTCTTTGCAGCACAAACTTTTGACATGGGAAAGTTTCCTTCAAAAAAAGAAGCGACATTACATATGGAATGACTCAACAGATGTCACGGTAGAGGCGCATCGAGGTTGACCCTGAGCCTCTCTCCTTCTCTTCGTTCGGGAATCCTGTAGGAAGATGACATTGCCCTGATAGAGGAAAGGAGGGAAGAACTCCAGCGGAAAGTGCAGAGATGGTAGGGCAGGCTGGCAGAGAACGGACTTCGAATGGACGCCATCAGCAGTGACTTCAACGAAATGAAGGCCAGGGCTTGAACCTCTCGAATAGGACTAGTGCCGACATCTGTTAAGAACAGCAGACCGTATGACGGCACGGGATTGATGTCAAGAGCAGAAAGAGGAAGAGGTGTAGATCTAAGATTTATGGAATGATACGATGGGAATGTGAAGATGCGTTTATTTTCATGCCTTACAGGATTCAAGGAAGTTTCTGTTAAGAATTTTCATAGTCTTTTCAAAGACTTATTCTTAAGTGTATGCTGATTAGTGCCTCCATCTGAAACCAACAAGTACTCATTTCAAGGATTGCACAAGTATATTAGCAATCAGTGGAGAGGTTCATCGCGCTTGCGTAGCAGAATACAAGGGTGGTTGTGTGCCTAGAAAAATTGGCTATTTTACTTTCTACTCAGAACTATTGCTTTTAGCTGTGACTGATTACGTTTTACTCGAATAATTCTAGAGGTAAAGCGCCTCTATTTGACGCTCCAATTTTGAAACAAACCCTGGCGAACTGCCGAAATCCAAAGATTATGCTACTGGTGCCCCTGACCGTCTTCAATGGCGTTGAACAGGCTTTTGTGGTCGGCATCTTCACAAAGGTATTTATTGATAATTGTACAGAGTTACGTGTATGCAACTTGAATTCGTAGCATACGTTTTTGAGGTATTCGTTGGATGTGGTCTAGGCGTGCAACAGATAGGATTTGTCTGCACTGCATTTGGTATATCGGATGCCATTTGCAGCCTAGTATTTGGGCCGCTGATCAAATTATTCGGTCGAATGCCACTGTTTGTGTTTGGAGCCGTGAACAATATGTTGATGATCGTCACTCTGATGGTATGAGTTCACCTTTATTTGCTCAAGTTGGAAAAGGTGCTAGACGAGATCTGTTACACATTTTTCTTTCTTACAGATTTGGCCTTTGAATCCTGCTGATAAAGCTATACTCTATGTTGCTGCTACTGTGTGGGGTATGGCAGATGGTGTCTGGAATACTCAAATAAACGGTTCGCATTTTATATTCCCCTTACATATTGCACATAAAGGACATCTTGCACATAAAGGCAGTCGAAAAAATCTGCATTGTGAGATGTCCTCCATTTCAAAATGTTTTGCATTATCTGGGTTGTTCTTATGGGGCAGATCGCCGGAACCAACAAATGCAATAGTTAAGGGTGGAAAGGGAAAACTGGTTACACGAAGGCAATCCTGCTGATCAAGGGAATAGTGTGGGGGCAGTTTTCGAAGAAGATCACGGTTCGCGGCATTCTCTCCATGTGCGAATCTTTTCACCTGTAGCGCCTGAGCCTGCATCTTACGCGCGCAGTGATTCGAGCCGCAGTGACCTTGTTGGACAGTCCTCACCGTGGCCTGGGCCACTGCGCTTCTGGACCTGTGTCGACGTCGGCAATGAACGACGGGATTAATGGCAAGAAGAAACTTGCCGCTCACGGTTTCTCAGTTGGACAGTCCACCCTTATATGGCACCAGCCGATACGCGGTGATGCAGTTCGCTGCGAACCAAGATCGACGATCTTCCCACTCCCCTTTTTTCTTTTTTCCTCACTGTCGCACTATCGCTATCACCTCAGCCTTCCTTTTGGATAAGTTATCGCTAGTGCAGATATTTTAAAGGCAGTGGTAGGGGTAATTTGGTTGCTTCATCCATTCCAATCTCTGATACTGACCGGTGGGCGTGTTCACTACCAAAGCTTACACGTGGAACACCACGTCATTTCGAGCAATACGGCTTCATTACGATACGGTAAGTATTACTCTGCTATCATACTCTTTACTCTACACCTCAATCGTTCTCGGCAAAGTCGACCCCAGCAGTCGGACCGAGCCAAGAAAGGCGGCTGGTGCTGGAAAGCCGTCTCCAATCTAGCTTAGGGGCGCTTTTCTCGCGGATAATTCCTCCACAATGGGCTTAATAGACCATTGGTTTTCACGTGTGACATCTGTTGGGGAATCCTTATCACCAACATTACCCCTATTACTGTCCTTAAAGAATGAATAGCAGAAATTCCGTCTGCAAGAACACCTTCGCATACTCCGAACCATGCCAGTTTATCTTATGCTCATAAGATTTTAACTTTGAGGCGAATCTTAGTATAAAACACTTAGCGAATCCCTGTTCGCCGGTATCTAGTAGGCACGGTTTAAGTTGACTACTCTTGGTAACATCCATGCACAGATAGCCCTCCCGCAACTGAAAGGGTTGCACTTTTGCCGAAAGGGTGGGATGCGTTGTAAACGCGTATGAAACCGTCACATATGTTCCGCTCACCGTGTGAAGATGGCCTATACTCGACACTGATTCGGCCAGCGGGAAGCGGTGGCAATTAACTGGTGAAAAAAAACCCTTATTACGTGGTTAGAGGAGACCGACCACGTTTTGGAGGTGAAGACAATGTTATTAGGGGAAAAACCTGGTGTCGCTGAACTTTCGGTGATATGATCGAGTAGAATTTTGGGAAAACTCTTGTTTTGTACTGTGATCCCATCCGAGGCGGAGATTATCGAAGCCTTACTTCTGCTATTTTGGAAAGGATTTCTCTAACATCTCCTTCTTATTTGAATTCTTCAGCGATCTCGGAAACTTCACCCAGCGCGATGAACCGGTGAAGATTTTCATGAAGTGTGTATTTGAGGAATGCACCAGAATGCAATTGATGTGTATAAATAATAAAAATTTCAGGGTTTTGGGTAGCCCTTGTGGGCAGACAATCTCTTGAACTCGCTTTCACAAACTATCGATTCTGGGAATCACTCGGTTTGGCTGCTGGGTTCGCTATGTCTCGAGTGTTTTCTGTTGAGACTGTGTTACTTATATTATTTTGCCTTCTGCTTCTCGGCATGATAGGCTACTGCGCCATTGAACTCTATGACGACGTTGCAGTAAGTATTTTTACCATCATTATCTTTGGAAAAAAAGCGGTTAATTGTCAATATTGGCCTATTTCGGTAAATTAAGTACAAGGTGGAAAATAAAATTGTCTGCCCTCTGAAAATCCGCTGCGTCACTCTGGTTTCTATCTTTCAGTTTTTTCAAACGCAACATTAATTTTTGATTCCAGAGAGATTCCCGAAAGAATTTGCTCATATCGCTCGCGTGGGTGCAAGTGATGAAGTTTTTTTGAATAAGAGAATCCCTCCGCTTCCTGGGGGTGTAAATTTCTATGGGGGCTCACGCCGTCTTCTAGAAACAGGGTAATTGGCTTACAGATGGCTTTCTTTCAATGTCTGGAATCATTCTCAATTCTCATATAAGACATTCGCAAGTTGTACAGTAGAACATCTAAAATGCATTCAGGAGTGACTAAAGTTATTTGGTTTTTGATCTCGCACTCTTGAGATATTTCCCACTCCTTCAACCGCTTCCACTTGTGGAGCGACTGCTCATTGCTCATCAGACGAGCAATGCCGGTTCAATTTCACGTTACCCCAAAAATACTTCAGCCTTCAGTTTGAGAGCACTGTTTCAAGATAGTGATCATCATCATAGACAATATGCTCTGTATTTGACTTTCCATATTTGCATATCTAGGAGCAGTGTTACAAGGGTTCTAACACGATTCACTCAACGTACATACATAAGATAGCCAAGGATGGTGCTTGTGTGCCTCGACAGCGAAGGGGTTCATTGTTGAGGCTCAAGTTTGAAGCGTCGCCAGTATGGATAGTTGAGGGACATGCTTTCTTTGTGCATTTTTCTGCAGTACTCACCTCACCTCTCCTGAACTGACCTCACCTCACCTCAGTTTTTTTCGCATTTTCTTGACTACTTGCCGAACATTATAAACATAAATATTATTTGTACGATCATGCTTCGAAACAGTGTTTTCAAAGAAATGAATCAGTTGAGAAGTTCTATAATGCACATTTTCAATTTTTCATTTATTGCCGTCATACTATTTAACAAGAAATATGGTAATCTAAAGCGAGATGGTGAAGACAAAGAAATTTCTTGCAGCGTGAAGATCGCATGAAAAGGAGCTCATCACAACTTAACTCACATCACTCATCACTCAGCTCACTCACATCACTCATCACAACTCGCTACAGTTTCATATTGAACCAAAAGAGAATTCCCTTCGACACACTCCCGAAATGGATCCATGACGTCGTCTTCGACACCGTTCTCCCGCCATGAGCCATTGAATGTTACCTTGCAGGGGAGGAGCTGGGAGCTATCGATAACCTTTAGCTTTATTCCCAGTTGCTTACTCGCACAGCATCGAAAGCGAAGATCATAAGACTGTGCCGGAGCAACCTTCGAGCAGGTCATTTATTTATTCTCTAGAGAAGCAGTGATCCCTTGCTCCAGCAAGGCATCTGCAAAAACTTTTAAGTCGACGGTAGACAGCATCCAAAAGAGCACCGAATTCGCACGCAGCTCCGGGTGGATTCAGTCAAACCTGTAACTAATTATTCAGTGGCGACTCCATCACACCAGTACAATGTCATGCGAGCCAACCAGTTCTGGTTTATTTGATTGAGTTACTGTGAGGTACATGATCGCAATGGCAATAAAAGAAGAAGTGGAAATGTGCATTGTAGAACCATGGTATTCACTCTTTTTTGAGAAAAGGTCTTTCGTAGCAAGATCAAGTGAAATAAAAATGCAGATTTATGTTCATAGGCTCAGAGAGTAGTTCCGGCAAGTGCAAATATGGACTCGTAATCCCTCAAACTTGAAACCGAACAGCAAATCATTTGAATCTCGAAACACACGTGTAACATGCTGCCTGTCGTATGCATGTTGAGTTGCTCTTCTTGAAACCCTTAGGACGTCGCTACTAGGGACACACAGCTGATATAGAATGCAGATAGAATCAAACTCAAGTCTATTATTAATATAAACCTCATTTCAACGAGCCACTTCGATCTGCAATCCTTCCCTTGTAAGAAGTGAGATATACATATGAAGAGGAATAACGCAGAAAATGCAGTTTCTTTTCAGAGTCACTGCTCGAAATTGACGAATGTGTGCTACGTGGGAAAGGTTGATGGCACAAAGTCCGAGATGTCAACGATCGCTTCGACCGTATTCTAGTGTTTTCCAATTTGTGGAAATAATTTCTTATATGATGGTGAAGATGACGTATTAAGCTAAAGTTGAATGCGATACTGTTTTCTGTGAAACTTAAGCATAAAATTCGGAACCGGTAGTAGACATGAGGCTGCACCTCACTTCCACCTCATACAATCCATTAATCCCTTGCTATATGAGAACGATCCGCATCCGGGCCCCATTGTGTCTTTAGGTGAGTCTAATCTGAAATGATAAGTTACGGGGAACTGTGCCGTAGTGTAAGATTCTTAAATGCCATGGTTATAGCGCCAAAATATTGGAATAGACGCAGGCCAATGCGCGAGCTTAAGCCGAACTTCAGATGAGGAGATGCCCTTTTGAGGCTGTGACTGAGTGCACTATTTTGCTGCTTGTGATCAAGTTCGATGGCAGTGGTAGTGGGGAAAATGGCAACACTCGCCCTACGGTGGCTGAATACTCGAATCCTGGATCAATGCCCCCCGGACCAGCCACGCCTCCTTTCGGACGGGGATATGAAAACACATTCTAGTGCGTTGGATCGCCCATACATATAAGCCATTGCGTGGATCGAATTGAAAAGCTACCATGATTGTCAACGTAAGTGTAATGCGTGACGCATCACTCAAAAGGGATAAGGTATCATAAGAGAAACCTTCGACATCAAGGATGAATCGTCACAATATGGTGTAAAAAGTAGCCTATGGAGGGAAAGCGGCTCATAATTTGCACATGAAAAGCGGTCACAAAACTTCGCAATGGTGGAAAGGTGCTGGACGGATGCAATCCCATCAATAAGTTTATCATGATTCACACCCCTCCAGTTCTTACTATGCAATCCGGATTTTCCGCCAACTTCACGATTCCTCAAATACCATAGATGCTAATGTTCCCATATTTGGCCTCCTCTTGAATCACCCGCGCCTGTTCAATAAAACAAGGAAATCAGCTTCTCTTAAGTTTTGAATATTCTACATGAGGGAAAAGATCCTTTCCGCCTCAACCTCAGACGGAGCACTGCGTTGGTTTCCCTAAAGACTCTTCAGTGGGACGAGGAATGACGATATGGGGGAATCTGTGGAAGGTAGTGTCAACAAAGGACCAATAATGAAACCAAGTAAAAATAATAACCAAACTGAGCCTCTCTGTATCAAAAGGAAATATTGTGATGGGATGTAAAAAGTAGGCCTTTAGAAAATAATAACACATTAATATTTCCAACGAGGTAATACTCTGCGAAGCCATATTGAAGCAGTGTTTGCTAAAGAGGAAAAGCGGCTTGGAGATGTGATCGACTTATGAACCTAAGCTACATAAAAGGACTTAGCATCTAGGGTGAACCATTTCACTTTATCCTACCTAACCAGGCAGTCTATTCAAGACATTACTGACTAAATCACATTATCATTCAGTTGGGCTATCGAGCAAAACTGCGCGAATAATACAACAGCATTATTTGGTGGGGAAATGGGGGTGATAGATATTAACTGATAACGAAGATACCACCGCTGAGGAAGGTCACCATATTGGAGCTCCAGACAGTTTAGCGGTCGATATATTCTATTACAATGATACCGACGATCAAAGTTTAGGAATAACATCGGCAAATCCACTGATCAGTAACCTTTCGCCTGAAGTGGTCACTATTTGGAGTTTAGATAGTTCAGGAATCGAATGTTTTGGATTCACTGCATTATTTTTGTAGCATGTTGTCCACTTACTGAGCATCTGTTAACTACATATTAAAGGGTAGTTCCATACGCCAATTGTCCATGCTTATTGCTTTTGTGCACTACTATTTTGAATCCTACTTACAAGGGAAGGTTGGTAAGTCGAAGTGGCCGTTTGCAATGGGGTTTATACCAATGATAGGGCTCAGAATGCCATTCACCAATCTGCATTCCATATCTGCTGCCCGTCTCTGGGAGCAGAGTTACAAATTGCGAGGTACTATGTCATCAGCACGGCCGTTGCAGCTACGAGCAACGGCTTTCGTGGCTCATAGATAGTGTTCCGGATCTGCAGGCCAGGGTTCATGGGTTTGCTCCCCGACGGTGCGGGTTCTTTGCATTTTGTGTTTCATTGTCAGTAAGTGCTTTTCTTTTACTTCTGGACGTCCCCTTGTACTGGTACCTATCGCACCCATCATTTACTCTGCCAACTACTGACATTACTCACAAGGGAAGGATACCAAGTCGAAGGAATCCCGTACCACATGAATTAGGCATTGTTGCGTAAAAAGATTATGATATTCGTGCACAGGGGGTCGAATTACCCCTCTGTACAAATTTTCAGCCAAATCCACTATTTGGCCCAACTTCGGAAAATTGGGGGTGGCCAAGGGGTGAAGTCGTAGTTTTTGAATTTTCTTCTACAAGAAACCCTGGAACCTAAACAAGATAGCCTACACATGCTTTTTACTCTTGCCCATCGCACTAAATGAGAGCAAGCGTCAAATAGGAGCACTTCCTAGGCAAGGGTCAACGACTTCTCCTTTGTTCCAATGTGCTGCCACCTAATAGCCCGTGAATTTTTCCGATATTTGGTCAAATCCTCGAATTGGAAAAACTTGTTCATTGGGGTAAGTTGACATCCTAAACACGAAAATCGCCCTGGTTTTGCGCAAGAACGTCTGGCTCGCGTGCTATGGGCTTTCAAACCTACCATATAATAGTACTGCTTTTTCAAAAAATCCTTCATAACTCCGCTAAGAAAATCGTTCTGCAAATTTTGAATACAGATTCGAGATCAGCGTCCGAAAAATACATGGAACCATATGTATTCCATTCTAAATGGCCACTTCGACCCGTCCCTTGTGAGTTTCTTTTCTTTCAACGCTTGTAACTCTGCTCCCAGAGACGGACAGCAGATATTGAATACAGATTGGTGAATGGCATCCCGAGCCCTATCATCGGTATAAACCCCATTTTAAACGGCCTTTTCGACTTACCATCCTTCCCTTGTTAGTTTAGAGGTCGATACCTGCTACTGTTGCTGTCACAGCATGAGAGAATGTACCATTCGCTTTGCTAGCACAAATCGAGATCGTTTCTGATCATTCAGAGAAATCACAGTATCAATGACGTGCACCACTATTTGGAGTGTTAGACAATTGAGCGGTCGATACATCGGCAGCAGATATCAGAACCTAAATAGAGTATGTTAACCCATAACGGACGGTGCGCCACATGGTTACTCCCGACATTTAAAATTATTTTTCTTCTAGTTTTGTAATATTTCCAAATAACCAATCATACACGCATACACTACAAGTATTGAAGAATAACATATATTTCCAGGACAGGTGCAGCGCAAATTTTCAACAAACATTATGCGAGTAACTTCAAATGCAATCCTTTCTAGTTGTACAAACAAATGACAACAATTGTTTTTAGTTACAATCAATAATCCATTAGAATCCGTAGACTCCGTTTCCCATTTGGAAACCCTCGCGCTCATCTTACTACTCGAAATGCATAACTTTTTTGCAGTAATAGGTAGAGAGAAGTACCGCGTATAACAGCATGAGGTGATACCACTACACCGCGATGATCTTTTTATCAGTAGCAACTGCACAAAAAGATTACAAAAATGACTCAACTGATAAAAATTGATGAAAGATTTGATAAAAAACGGCGCAAAAACGCCGCCGTCCGTTATGAGTTGCGTGACCATGTGGCGCACCGTCCGTTATGGGTTAACTCAATGGTACTGAGCATCAGCCACATTTACTACAGTTGTACAATGGTAGTAAGCGATGTACCGGGCTTTATCCCTTCCTCATTTCCTATTGGCTCTTATCAGACTATGCGAGCGGTTATAACTTCAAAAAAGCCACCATAAAGGTCCATGCATCCTGTAACACCTGTGAATGAGATCATTCCGCTGTTAGCTAGAAGAGCGAAATGGTTTTGGAGACATTAGCCTTTGACGTTTCTTATCAAATCTTGTAACCGTTATCACTTTTGACCAAGCACCACTGAAGTGCTTGTTCAATTCCTCAATGCACTTATGAATGTGAGCACTCTAGGATCAACAATAGGGAGACGGATTTGGCAACTTTCGCCTTATGAGACTCCTTTGAAAGAACTTCTGAGACTTTGAATTAGCTGAAGTAAGCCATAACAAATCAGAAGCTGAAATGACTAATAACATGGACAGTATAACGCTTACTACTGGATATATAGAGAAAAACCGAATTTATACTGAATTATACAACAAAACTGATGACTTTGTTTTTCGAATTTTAGAAATCTGCTAAAATTCCTCCGTGATGCCCAAGACCACTAAGCAGCTGCATATCATACACATTAAGCGTTCAAATTCCTGATACTCGCGATAAGCTTGACTCCTTTCAAGAAAACTCGAGGAAATGATTATTACCTTAATTTGTGCTTGAGTATACCATAATTTGTAATGAATATAAGGATAGTTTTATTGTGACAAATATACTTAACTGTGCTTATAAAAATACATGCCTTTGATATGACTATAGTTTTAACAATAGTTATCCCACTATCCTACTATATATACCGTTTATGTGTGTCCGTCCGTCTGTTTGTCACTAAATTCAAAGCTCACGTCGCAGCTAAGCTGGGACCTTAACTTTTACAAGTGATATAGGGGATGCTAAGGGAACCCCAGCGGTGATGGACCGGAAGTGATAGCAGCTGAGAAGGCATGATAAGGAGCCTAGAAAGGCAAATGGTACCGAAGTCATTTCGCCTTTCGCGTTGACCTTAGGCATTGACCCTCATAAGTGTTATGCGGGGTGGGACGAGAACATTAATGGTAGGTAATCCAACTTGAATGGTTGATAAGATACGAAAAGGAGCCTAAAAACGCTAGAATCGTCGAATCGTTTCGCTTTTAGCATTGATCCTAGAGCGTTCATACTCACAAGTGTTTTACGGTGTGGGACGGGGACAATGATGGTGGGTGATATAACAATTGATGAGATCAGATGAAGAGCGTCAAAAGGCGGGACCTATTCCCCCTTTCAACATCTAGTTGAGTGCTCGAACTCATAGTTGTTGCAGGAGGTGGGACCTTAATGGTCACGGTTTGACTCTGATAACGACTGCGTAGCGCTGATAAGAGCCGGTAAGGAGTGGGTTGGATAAATTCCAGTACACTGCTGACTACTACTACACGACCGCCCCGTCTGATGAACAGTGCCATTGGGTGAACATATTTTGATTATGTTCTGATATCAGTAGCCGATGCATAGACTGCTAAATTGCCTAGCGTCAATATAGTGGTGCGCGTCTTTTGATACTGCGTTCTACATTTCATGATCAGGATACGGTCTATATATGTGATAATAGGGCAAATGAGTCATTTTCTCATGCAGTACGAGCAAGAGTACTGGGTATTGACAGCTAAGCCATGTGAAATTCGAAATAGTGTTGCATGATTGCAAAACGATGAACATAAATTACTGGCATACGGATCCACCACCAATATGCAAGAATTAAATGCTTACTGAGTGAAAATTGGCTCCCAATCAAAGCAATCAAACACAAAACCATCAATCTCTAAACTATCCGAACTCCTAATAATGACCATTTTTTATCAAAGTGTCAAATGACCAGTGATCAGTGTCAAATGATCATTTCATTCCCAATCCATTTACATTGATAGCCAGTGTCATTGAGCAAAAGGTATCGACCACTAAATCATCTGGACCTCCGAGAAAACGAGGGTTCCATCGGGGAAGCGATATACGGCGGTAACCGAATAGATTATCGATGAACACCGAACTAAAGCACCAGACGTTTGGCCACTGAAAGTACTTCGTTATCCAGTATAAATATTAAACGGAAACCCTATCAAACTACGAGAAATTCCAAATATTGACAGGGCATTGTAGGAAGAGCAGTTGAGCAAGCGCTCAGTGCTGCGCTTATCACAATGTAAGGTAATGCGATATGGACTTTTTCGATAGCGGTTGGTCATTATCACGGTGTCGCTCCGCAGTACTGATTGGATAAGGGATCAATGCGAAAAGCGAAACGATTCGACGACTCTAGCATTTTTACGCTCCTTATCGTATCTTATCAACCGCTCAAGCAGGATCACCTACCACTAGTGCCCTCGTCCCACCCCGCACAACACTTATGAGGGTCAATGCCTGAGGTCAACGCGAAAGGTTAAATGACTTCGGTGCCATTTGCCTTTTTAGGCTTCTTATCATGCCTTCTCAGCTGTCATCACTTCCGGTCCACCACCGCTGGGGTTCCCTTACAATTAGCATCCCCTGTAGTACCACCTGCAAAATTCGGGGTCCCAGCTTCGCTGCGACGTGAGCTATGAATTTCCTGACAAACAAACGGACGGATACACACACACAAACGGCATATATAGTAGGATAGTAGGATAAGTACTGTCAAAACCATAGTCATAACAAAGGCCTGTATTTTTATAAGCACAATTAAGTATTTTTGCCACAATAAAACTGTCCACATATTCATTACGAATTATGGTATGCTCAAGTAAAGATTAGGGTGTTGATCTTCCTTGAGTTTTCTTAGAAAGGAGTCAAGCTTCTCGCAAGTATCAGGAATTTTAACGCTTCAGTGTATGCGATATGCAGCTGCTTAGTTTTCCTAGGCATCACGGAGGTATTTTAGGTGATTTCTAAAACTCGAAAAACAAAGTCGTCAGTTCTGTTGTATAATGCAGTATAAATTCTGTTTTTTCGAGCGTTATATTGTCCATGTTATTAGTCATTTCAGGTGCTAAGATGTTATGACTTACTTCAGCTAATTGGGTATTGTCGAGAGCAGGCGCCTGTGATCTCGACCCCGCCACTCTGCGGGTGGTCAAGAGAGCCTGGAGGGGCTATAAAAGGAGGCTGCGGCCACCCAAGAGTCGGTTGTAATTCTCCCCCTCAACCCCCCGAAGTGGCCAGTGGCCCACAGAACTCTTCTGCCGCCGTCTGCCGTTGGACTCGCCGCCTCCACAAGCCAACACGCCACCACCAGCTGACACGCCACCGCCCGCCGACACGCCACCACCTTCCACATCCTACCTATCACCCTACTACTCATTGATTCTATTCCTGTTTGTTATTTGCTGTTGCTAATAAATTATTATTGGTAACTATTGTCGTCACTCGAGGCACCGTGGTGGAGACCGGGTACATACCGTGGAGGATGCACTGCATGGAGCTCAAGCCACTCCTCATAAGCGTGTAGAGTAACTTCATAGTGATCAATAAGTTTCCGATTCCATCGTGGTGGCCGTAGCTCGCCGAATAGTGAGAAAAGCGATTAAAAGCAGTCGAACTGACTAAAATGGATGACTGCAGCAACATTGGTCAAGCCAGGGCTAAAGCAATTGTGGAGACATGGTGCAGAACACAGAGATCAAGGCATTGAGGTGAGCACTAGGGCGAGTGAAAAGGAGTTAGTATCAGGACTAAGTGATCATATAGAGGAGGCAATTGTAGCGATCAGGGAGATTGGCCCAAAGATCAGAGCGGATCTGGAAGGGACACGAATTGCAGCAAAAAACAAGGCGATCATAGAGCAAACGGTATTAGATCAAATCAATAGAGCATGCGGATCTTTGAAGGTCCTGTGAGAAGGCGCAAAGAAGTACCGTACTCTTCCTAAAGCGCTAACAGAGGCGCTCAGAGAAAAAGGGATCACAACAGTAGACGATTGGAATGATTTTCTAAAAGTAGTAGGAAGAGATGGAGATTTGGTTATAGAGATTTGCAGCATGTTGAACACTGATGTATCGCAGGTATGAGACATCGTGACAGAAGTACAGGAGCTGCAGGACAAGCAAGCAAAGGACAGAAGAAACAGTTTTGATGAACTGTCGGATGATCCCATGGAAGGTGGAATGAAAATGAACTGTGAAGGAATCAAGAGTACTGTTATGTCCCATGGTGACAATGACCGAATTTGCAGAAGACAGCACGAGTAGCAGAGCGGAGTCGGGCAGCAGCATAGACTGGAGCACCTTGCGTGTAGAACTCGAGACAGCGTTCGCATCGCTGGACAGAGCCGCGGAGCGAGGTGAAACAGGTCAGAACTACATAGTATCCCGAAATTCTTGCAAGAAAGTAGTTGCGCTGACCCTGGTGTCTTTCGAGGCAAATCGAAAGAGAGTTTCAAAGAGTTTTCGCGAAGATTTCGTAGAAAGTATGAGCCTTTAGGGTATGAAGACAAAGAACTGCTGGAGATTTTTGGTGATGATCACTTAGAGGAAAGAGCGAAAAATATATTCTTGGCAATCCCAAAGGACATAGTAGAAAAGGGATTCGGTGAGGTGATTAGAGAAATGGATACGATACTCTCGAACGATTCAACAGCTGCCAGAATGAGGGCTTTGACTGGGAGCGTGAAGTGAAGACCGAATCAGTCCATCTCAGAGTTTTGTGTTGTATCAGAAGGCCTTGGACGGAAAGCGAATCGCTACTGCGCTATGTCAGAGAAGTCTTTAGAATACGCGCAGATTTTATTGGATAATTTGAGAGAATGGCCAGATCACGTGCAGCTTAAATGTGCTGCATAGGTCCGACCCGAGAGTAGAGCATACAATGAAATACAGCAATCAGCTATTACCATAGAACAAGCACGTACAATGTATGGAACACAGAGAAAAAGCGTACCTACAAGAGGGGAATGGCGGAAGAGACTTCAGGCGTATAGAAATCTGCGGAAGAAAGATAGATTTAGGCCAGTAGACTGCCAGGAATCTGACGGGTGTCAGACCACCTATGTAGACAAAAAGAGGGAAGACGCTGACACTCGAAAGTGTTTTGACTGTTCAAAATTGGGACGGATTGCTCGGAACTGCCCATTAGGAAGGCTCAGTGAATAAAATTAAACAGAAACATGCGATGCCAATGGAAAGGGATGAGGCACAGCGTGTATCCGACATGGTGCGACAAGCCCGTTCAATGGGAATGATAGCAGAGAAATTTTCGTCTCTGACAAATCTGGTGGGAGAGAAGACGACCACCCGGGTGAAGATGCTACATGACAGAATTCCAGCATTGATTGACACAGGAACAATGGTGATTATTGTGCCAATCGGACTGCTAGCAAAAGCACAGGACAACGGGTTCGATGTGGATAGTCTCGAAGTAATCGACCTCAAAATACTCGAACATATTTTTGATGCTTCCAATAATCGAAAGAATTTTCTCGATGGTGTAGTCATTGCAGCTATAATCGAGGGAGGGGCTGAGTCGAAAGTTGCCTTCTATATATCGAATGATAAGGGACGAAAGGTTCTGCTAGGCACGAATGTACTGGAGAGCCTGGAAATCAAGATCAGTCTCGCTAATTCGGCAATAGAAGCTTCGCTGAAGATGAGCGACTCAGGACTGGTAACTATAGCGAAAAGGACGTACATATCCTGTGCGGCTCTGCACTTCTACGGGTACACTCCGACGTCGAGGAGGTCTCTGTGGAGCGCGTTATATGGCCAAAATCAGACAAGATGGCAGCAGGAGTATTCAAAATAGTAAAAAAGGAGTGTGCGATACCCATGATCAATGAAAGGAGCAAGCTAATCATGTTGAAATAAGATGAAAAAATTGCTCGATGGAGCACTGAAAAATGGAAGGAAGGATAGGACAAACTCGAACCCTTGATGTTCATTGGGGGGACAGTCCAGTTAGGAGCAGAGGCCAGGAGACAGAGGTTGTGCGATCAGATTTCCCAGAATGTTTCATGCGAATTTATCTCCGAGAGTGTTTGAAAACTATTGGATGAGTGTGGAGGCGCATTCGAAGTTTGTGACCAGGAACTGTCAGCCGCAAATAAGGTGGACATGGATGTCGACACGGGAGAGCAACCACCCATTAAGTTGAAAAGGAGACCGGTCCTCTTGGCAATGCGATCAAGGCTGAAGGAAATGCTAGATGACCTTGTTTCTAGAAAGGTTATTGAGAAAAGTGCGTCAGCATGGATCATCTATAGTACTAGTGGAGAAAAGGGACGGCACCTTGAGACTTTGCGTGGATTAACGTGAGTTCATAAACGCATACGACAGGATGCCTATCCTGTGCCAGCGATAGAGGCGCTACTGCAGAGTATGGCCGGTGGTAAGTATTTTTCAAGTCTAGACCTCTACAGCGGATACTGGCAAATTCCGCTCACGCAGAAGGCAAGGGAGAAAACAACCTTCATCACGTCGGAAGGTCTGTACCAGTTTAGAGTTACCCCATTTGGTCTAAGCACGCCACCAAAAGTGTTCCAAAGAATGATGGACTTAGTCCTACATGACCTGCTGGGTAACGAAGTCTTCATTACATCGACGATGTAATTGTTTGTAACCACTCTGAAGAAAGGCATCTTGAGCTGTTGCGAGCAGTTTTTATGAGGTTAATCAAAGCAGGACTACTCTTGAAGGCAGAGAAGTGTGTGCTCATGGAAAAGAAAGTGTCTTTCCTTGGCCATGTTGTCGAACCAGGTATATATACAGACTCTCGGAAAATAGAGGCAGTGAGAAAAGAGGAAAGCGAACCAGACGCTTTTGACAATCGGCTGCTACAGTAGTCATGTTTTCGCGCCAGGGCGCGTATCGTCGCTACTAGTTGTCACCACATGCTCGATGCTCGCGTTTCGTCTTTCTCTCTGCGCTCTCCGCGTAGGCGAAAGCATGTGGCAAACTGCCCATGAATTATACTACGCAAGCCGTCTAGGAGAGGCAACACCCATTAACCGGCGGAGAGCGTCAGCCCAAGAGGCGCTGAGCGATGGTGGAGAGGATGGGGAAAGGTTACTGGTTACGGTGGCGGTTGGTGAACCGCTCCCGATTTTTTGGAGACGCACGGGATGATGGCACGCATGCTGTTCATTAGGCAGCTCTATGGTTGCGGCTACGTTTCGGGCGATAGATGGGACGGTGCACACCTATGTTGTAAGCTTAGGAATGTTTTGGCCACAGCCCATATTAACCCCTGCGTCGGAGGTTCCTTCCCCTACAATGCACGCGAAGCGCGCGCCACGAGTAGCGTTAAAACAAACTTAGGTGCTATCGCAATAAGGGGGGGCATCCCACAACTGGACCCTATTTTTACCTAAGCCGTGAAGAGGAAAGGAGCCCTTCCTTCCCTTCCAAGGCTTAGGCAAAAGTATTCCCGTGAATGTGCAGATTGACCCAACAAGGATCTCTCCAGGATGCTCAGATAAGCAACTTTTTACAAGATGCCTCCCCCCTCATTGCGATAGCACCCAAGCTTAAAACATTACAACATCTGCTTTTAATAATTCCTTCGTTCTATGTGTTTAAAGTAAGCAAACCAGACCCAAAACACTGGAAGATGTAAGGAGGCATGTGTTGGTCCTGCCACGAAAACCTGATTACTGTAGCAGCCGATTGTCAAAAGCGTGTGGTTTGCTAACTTCGTGAGAAAGTACCCTGTTCCTAAGAGCTTCAAAGAACTTGGCACTTTTCTAAGAATGGCAGCTTTTTATCGGAAATTTTGCTTGAATTTCGCAAAAACAGCCAGCCCATTTTTCAAATTGACTTCGACCAAGCGAGCGTGGGTATGGAAAGCAGACTGCGAAGAGACTTTCGAGAAAGTGAAACAGTTTATCTGTTCAACGCCGGTATTGAGGCAACCAGATATGGAAAAAGCACGAAGTGGGGATAAAACCACACTGACGCGTCCACATCCGGGTTCGGTGCGGTTTTGGCGCAGGAAGACGAAGATGAGTATTTGCACCCCATCTTCTTTGCATCGAAGTCATTGAGCAAGGCCGAGAAGCGATACCATATTACTGATCTAGAAGCGTCAGCTGTCATGTTTGCTATGAAGCGGCTCCATATGCTTATCTATAGTGTCCGCACGATAGTTATGACCGATCATCGACCGTTAGCTGCAGAGAAACAACGTTTTTGCACGAGTGCTAGGGTGGTCTCTTCATTGCAAAGGTACAGGCCGGAGATAAAATACGCGAAAGGCAGAGCAATGTTGTGGTCCACGCGTTGAGTAGAGGTGTACGAGTAGGTGAGATTCCAGAAGCCGTAGAAGGGCTATTCGATGCCGTAGCGAATACACTACCTAGAGGTAAAAAGTTGAAATGGCAGGAGGAACTAGAACACGATGAAGACTTCTCACAGTGTCAGATGCTATAAGAAAGAACCAGTTGGGCTATCGCACAATACTGTGCAAACTAGTCATATTTAATTTAACACAATAGAAGGAAATTCATTGGTCGATGTCGACATTTTGCTGAGCATCTACTTTCTACATATAGGTGATAGATAATAACCCCGATATTGAAGATATCACCGCTGAGGTTTTTGTCACCAGTCCTGCACAGGCCACATGATTTAGCGGTCGACACCTTTTGTGACAATGATATCGATGATCAATGTTCAGGAATGACATGGGTACATCCACTGATCAGTTAACCCTTCCGCTGAAGTGCTCAGTGAGAGTTTGGATAATTCAGGGATCGACGGCTTTGGATTCAACTGCATCAATTGGCAGCAATTTGTCCATTTGCTGAGCATCTGTTTCCTACATATTGGTGGTAGATCCATATGCCAGTTATCGATGCTTATCGTTTTTGTAAACATGCACCTATTTGGAATTTTGCATGGTCTAGCGGACGATTCCCAGTATTGTTGCTGGTACCGCATGAGGGAATGAAGCGTACGCTTTGCTGTCACAAAACTAAACCGTGTCTTGATCACCCATGTAGATAGCAGTATCAGAAGAAATTCACCATTATTTGAAACGCTAGGAAATTTAGCGGTCGATACATCGGCAGCAGATATCAGAACATGATCAACATATGTTCACCCGAAAGTTCTGAGCATCAGACTGTTTACTACAGCAGACGCACGGTAATAGTGAGCGGTGTACGGATTTAATCCCTTCCCCATTTTCTGGTGGCGCTAATGAGCCCCAGTGAGCCGTAACCAGTTTTGAAAAGTCACCATCAAGATTCCCGTACCTGTAATACCTGTGAGTGAACATTTCACTGTTAGCCAGAAGAGCGAAACGGATTTGGCGACATTCGTTTTTCAAACCTCCTTACTGAATCTTATCAACCGTTATCAATTTGGAACACCCAACATTGATGTGCCCGTCACACGCCTCGAAACAACTATGAGTTTCGGCAGTCTAGAAACGCCCGAAAAGAGAAGTGGTCTTGGTGACATTAGCCTTTCAAGGCTCCTTATCAGCCCTCATCAGCTGCTATCACTTTCGGTCCACCACCGCTGGAATCCCTCACCACCCCCCATATCATATCTGAATTTCAGGATCCCATCTTTGCTGCGACGCGAGATATGAATTTCCGGTCAAACAGACACACACACAAACACACCCACTCACACCAACAGACACACTCGGCCGATTATATAAAGGAGGATGACTTGGACCGTGCAGGAAGGATGCAAGGCACGAATAACTGGCTACGGGTAGCAGACTTTGTAGTGGAGAAAGGAAACCTCAAGATGTACAACGAGGAAGTTAAATTGGTGTTTGTGGTCCCAGAAAGCGCAAGGTATGATGTTTTTAACGAAGCCCAGCTGGAGCTGTAGCGGGCCACTTCAGCGTATTCAAATTATTGAAAAAATTGCGGAAGGAGGTATACTGGCCCAGCATGGTTCAAGATGTGAATAAATGGACGAAAGCGTGCCAAAGTTGCTTTGTTCATAACCCCAGACCAGTGCGAATCCCCCCATTGAAGCCAATTGTAACCGCGAAGCGCTATCGACGTGGATGCCCTAGAGCTAGGGCTAACGTCAAGTGGAAACAGATATGCGGTAACGATAATGGATCTTCTTTCGAAGTTCGCACAAGCGTACTCGACTGCAGACAAGTCGGGCGAAACGATAGCAAAAGTCATACTCACACGATGGATAACCGATGGGTGTAGATGGCCCAAAGAACGACAACACAAGGGTGCTTAAAATCACTCTAGCTAAGAACTTAAAGTGGTTCGTCTTCAAGTCGGTACTCTTTGACAAGGGAGGAGAATACGAAAATAAAGTGATGTCTGCATTGATGAAAGTAACCAAAATTAAGCACGTGATGTCCAAAAGATACAACCCGCGCGAGAACGGTATTACAGAGAGGCTTAATGGTACCATTGTTGCAATGCTCAGGAGGTCAAGAACGGTGATGACTGGGATAAGCAGCTTCAATTTTGTATGGTCGCTTACAACATGACACCTCAGAGAGCTACAGGGGAGAGCCCCTACAATGCTCCTTGCGATGGATCCACACTTTCCATCAGAGAAGATACCGAATAGCGAGATATCATTGTACGCCCTGGATAAAGTGATGGATGACTATAAGACTGGGTTGATTCAGTGCATAGCGGAGACTCACGAACAAGTGCGCAAGTACAACAACCGAGTGAGGGAGAAAATGAAAATTGACTATGACAAAAGAAATAAGGTTGCAGTGAGAAACTGCCAAAACTAAGAGATTGAGTATACCTGCTTGCACCAAAAGAAAAAGCAATGAGTTCGCATCTCAAGCTGACGAGCGAATGGGCAGGATCTTTCAGCGTGATCAAAACTAGCGAGAGTTCAGCAGTTGTCACTCGGATAGGAGAAAATTCGGAGCCTATTCAGGTTCAGTATGACATGTTAATGATAGTGCCGAAACTAATTTTGGACGATAGAGTAGATACAGTAACAAGTAGAGGGAGAAGAGGCGGAAATCCTGAGGTTAAGGTGACAAAGTGCATTGTTCTCATTGCAGAGGAGCTGTCACTGAATGAAGAGTCAAGGTCATCTATTATATCGCTGCAAAGATGGATGTTTGGACGAAACATGTTTCGGTGATCTCGAGGGAATAGCGTTCCTAGGAGCCTTTGCGAAAGAACCCATAGGATCACTGTGGCGAGCATGGGTTGCTGCTAGCATTTTCATCAGGAGTGACATGACCACGGCTGAGAAGATCCGATCGTGATAGAAAGGAATGGTGTGTTTCGACAATGAAGCTTCGGAGAAAGTATTGAGACTTTCGTATGACCGCTGTATGAACTGTATAGAGTTCATCTTCGTGACAGACGAAATCAGGAAGCATGTGAGAATCGACTACTATCGCTTCGATACAACGTACAATAACGCCCTAAAGAGTCTGAAGAGTGACCTAGAGGAGCTGGAGAAGAAGCAACGCTCCAAAAAGGAAGGACCGCTCGCTTTTGCAGCGCCGGAGAATGCATTTTTATTGGAGAAAGATGGTTCACGTGGGGGGATAATCACGAAACTGATCACCTCGTTTGAGCATTTGGAGGAAGCCCTTGATGAGTGGGAGACCTGTTCGACTTGGATAATCGTGTAGCTCATGGACGTCAAATTCACAGACGCTCAAATTTGCGAAACAGTTAATAGATGTCACGGTCACCTGGAGGAAGGCGGCCGCATAATCACACTATGGCCACCTTTGACGGAATCCAACGTTGTACATGGAAAGGACTTTCAAAAGTATGGAAAATTCTCGATGACACGTTGGAGAAGAAAGCTGGACCATTACAATGTTCCCTACTGCGAGCCACAAAATTGAAAATGGAAAAGATTTTGTGGAGATGGGAGCACCCAGAGGAGTGCCGGATTTCTATGGCAAAAACCTGGGCGCGGGCAGTGCTAGGCACTGTATGAGTGTATAAGAAAGCGAGTAAAGGAGGCACGTCTACTTCCGCTGATACCGCTACAGATCACGCCGTCGAGGACGCCGGATTCCCGAGAGGGGAGGATGTCGAGAACAGGCGCCTGTGGATGGAAGGTGGTGGAGTGTCGCCCGGCGGTGGCGTGTCGGCTGGTGGTGGCGGCGAGTCCAAAGGCAGACGGCGGCAGACGAGTTCCGTGGGCCACTGCCCACTCCGGGTAATCAAGAGAGCCTGGAGGGGGCCCTCGACCCCCCGCAGTCTGCAGTGGCCCACGGAACTCGTCTACCGCCGTCTGCCGTTGGACACGCGGCCACCACCAGCCGACACGCCACCACCAGCCAACACGCCACCACCAGCCGACACGCCACCACCTTCCACGTGATACCTATCACCCCCTTACTGAGTGATTCTATTCCAGTTTGTATTTGCTGTTGCTAATAAGTTATCATTGATAACTGTTGTCGTCACTCGAGGCGTCGTGGAGGAGACCGGGTACATACACTACAGTATCTATGTCAACATCGTTCTGTTGTGAATTACTATTTACTCAACTTTGTATCTAAAGGTTGAAGAACATTGTTCCCTGAAGGAAAGTTGCTCCTTCGCTTCGATTTGTTGAGTTATACATTTTTAAAATGTGTATTTATTAGTTTGAGCTACAGTGAAGCTACTAAAAACTGACGAGTGACTGAATAGATGAATGATCTTGAAGTCATTCACTTGCTTAACTAGTGCCCTAATTTTATTGATAAAACAGCGTATCTCTGTACGGCAGCGCATGTTGTGCAGTGGTCTAGTTGCTTGAGTACAGTTACGCCCAAAGAGACTCATGCGGAGGTTGGACATCAGACGATTGCTCAAGCGGTTCTGACCCCACCAATATCCAGCAATGACTGCCGTGCACTTGCGTACTGTTGTTAGGTACCGTAATCTGACGCCTGGTTATAATCGCCCTAGAGCAAAACTTGGGGTGTTGCATTCACTTCATCACTGCTTAGCATGTGATGTTCTCCTTCCAGTTGGAATCACCTTTGAAATTCCATGATTCTGATGTAGTTAGGGAAAACAAGCGCTGGGCGTCAAGCTGCAGGAGTATACTTCACGTTCGGAGCAATTTTGCCAAAGTTGCAAGTTTTTGCCTAAGTCTTGGTTGAGGAGGAATCCCTATCCGCCCTCAATGCTTACGCGAAAATATTGTGTACAAACAAATGAATATAGAATAGTATCAGGTGAGGAACGATAGTGTGCAAATGAGTGCCCCTCTCAACATCATTAGCACCAATTTTTATTTCTTCCGCCTTTGTCTACTAGACCCGAAGAGGGTTTTGCAAGATCACAGCAGATGAGTCGGTGCCCAGTCATCGCTGCGCTCAACCCCATGACCAGCGTAGAGAAGAAGACTGCAATGGATCGCCACTTCCCCAACCCCTATTTTTATCAGAAACATGGTCCACTTTCATAAAAGTCTCACAGGGTTTACGCACATTTCGCTATACGCGACACTTCGAGACATGCATAACGTCCACATGTTCCACTAACTGTTGGGGCTGAATCATGCTCGCCTCACTCTAGCTGTTGATGACTAGACGATGCGATAATGATGTTCGCGCCGAATACGGGGCGAGCAATCATTGGAAATGGAAATGTAGGCTTGAAGGAGTCGGAATCCTGTTTGAAGGGAGAAGAAGGAATTACTGTAAGCTTTCGTGAAGAAGCTGCTGATATATTTATCAAAGTTTTACATTACCTACATCGTCTAGCTGGTCTCACCGGGGCGAACCTAACACTGTCTACCCTTTTCCATTTTTCCATTGAGCAATGACGGCGCGACGGTTTGCAAGTGATTAGCCCCTCGTAGGGAGTCGATTAATCAGAGAACGTGAGCAGTAATGTATGTGAATTTTACATTAGGAATGCTAGTGCACTCGAGTGCGTTTTGCCTATACTGTATTTACTCATCCAGCCAGCATTTGCAGTCGCAGTAATGTGAGGAATTAGCTGTCATGCCATGGAGCTTTTTGCCTCAACTCTACAGGTTTACGTGCATTTATCTGGGCTCTGTACTGCCGACATAACATAATGGGCATCGCGGGATAATACGATCTCAACCCTTGCTTACTTTGCTGCCTCCTTTTTTCATTTACATTGCACAACCTTCCTTTTCCCTTTCACCGCGAGGTCAATGCTGCTTCATGATTACTCACCCTCCTCCAACTAAGACCAACCCACTTTTCGGAACTCTTTAGCGCGAGCTTGGCTCTGGCATGTAGTTTCTTAAACAGCGTCAGTTGCTATTCTCGACACTTTTTGACTGATTTTATAACTGATGTGGTAGTTCGTACAAGTTTGAATAACTTGTCGTATAGATCTCGCAGAACGGCGTTCGACAACTTTGACTCTACTTCTACGCGAAGGTATGCAGCTCAGCGTGAAACGCCCTTTTTTGACAGTGCCACTATTGCCAAAAGAATGAGTCTATAGTAGCTGATCATATTATTATCAGTTGTTTTAACAGTGTGCTTATGAACACTACAGACAGTATGGTTCAGTTTCATTTTGTTATTGTAACTCTTTACCTATGGTGGGTGTGCTTTCTTCGCTGCTTCCAGATACCTTCTGCAGCGCACAACATTTTTATCATAATGGTGGTTGTTCTTGGATGTCCTGTTGTTCCTGATTCACACAAAAGGGCCATCCTTCCATTTCTTAACTAGCATGTACCTGATGCTTATTAATCACGCTGCCCAAAAACATATGATGGCTTCAGAGAAATTTCAGAGAAAGAGCGAGCCGAAAACAAGCGCAAAAAAACACACCAAAGGAGGAAAGAAAAAGGGTGTAAGTACCTGTGTCTTTGTGAGTTTGCTTATCCAGTAGCTTTTCACCGTTGCATGGGGCTTTGAAGCAACGAGTAAGCAAAAATTCATCGAGATGCTGCCAAGGTACCATTGTTATATTGGATTGGATCCCTATTCTATTATATATAAACCGCCAAGTATGTCTGTGTGTGTTTGTGTGGGCGTCTCTTGGTTTATCTCGAAATTCTCGGTAACAGATAAACGGACGCAGATGGAAGACGTACCGCTGCTCGGCCATCGCTATAGAGCGCGTTAGCCTGCTTACAAAATGGAGAAAACGTTACTCAAGTATTCAATAGCAAGGTTAGGCAGTTGCTTCGAGTACCTAGATCTTCTACGGATGACAAAAAACGATTAATGGAATAATAATCTTTATCCAATCTTGTAAGATATGAAATAGCTCTAACAACAGTTTGTGAGGCTCGTTACTTTATTGGACAATGCTCTTCGCGAGCAGCACATGAGATCTTCTCTCTCCACGATGAAAGAATACGAGATACCGGTTGAGCTGACACTCAGCACTGCGCTTATCGCAGTGTGGAATTTGAGATATGGACTTCTTTGGCACTGTTTGGCCATATCGGCTATATTCACATTACAGAATTCCATCGTGTGATCCGTGCATTGCTGTGAGATAACTCACCTGCTCGCACGAATCTTGTTTGCACTGTTTCTTGTTAACAGTAGAATAACGGACGAAGAGTAAGAAACATGGGTGGAGTTATTAACGATGAAGCTGAAGGTTGTACAAGGGAAGGCTTTACGTCACTGCTGACCCCTTTGCCTCCACTGGTGAGGTCATGCTTAATGACCCCTTTATACTTTGACCTTGATCCGCCACGAAATGAATTTCATCAACTGCGCTGGTTGACCCGAAAGGAAATGGACAGACAATCCGAATAGTGGTACGATTACTGCTATCCTGTACGCACTCAATACATGGAAACCTGAGAAGTTTAAGACTCTACTATATCTACAATTCGCTTACCATGTCTATGTTTGTGTCTGACTTTCATGAAACTTACATAGAAGAAATGGTATGACTCTGAATTTTGCAAGCTATATGGGGAGTTGTACGGGGACAACAGTGGTGGGGAACCTAATCAGCACCTGACAAGGGCTGATAAGGAGCAAAAAAAAAAGACAGACGACAACAAATTCGTTGCGCTTACCGGGGTAAGGGTAGAGCCTCAACACTCTGGACGCTGTGTGGGTCTATAGGAGTACATTCATCGCAGTAACAATGAATATCCCAAACTGATGGCTGCTGATAAAAACCGATAAGAGGCGTGAATTTCTAAAAAATTCACCAAGTTTGCTGCGCATCTTTGGCTGACCGTGAAGAGTTGATTCTCATGGGTTTTCTGTTGATGTTCGAGAACATTAATCGTGGGTGACCCAAATTGATAACGGCTGATATGATTAGATCAGAGGTGTCAAGAGCCGAATGTTACCAAATTCGCTCCGTCTTTATGGTTGACTCTAGAGCGTGGAGACGCGAAGATTTTCCAAGTAGTGGTACGGAGACAACAATGATGAGTGAAACAAATTGACAACGTATCACTAATACGTTGTGGTTAGCCTCCGAGATTGTTACAATGTTTATTGTACAGATTATTCGGCTGACGTTTCGGCCAAATGGCCTTCTTCAGAGCCTGGAAAGCCGAAACATATAAGCGATGCAAAACGTCGATTACCCTATTTCAAATTGCAAAGGAAAACTAAGGGTGAATCAGCCATAAAAGATACAATGAAACTCGCTAACCTTATAGAAATGTGGAGCTGTATTTGGCACCTAGAGTTAGGATTTTACGGCGGTGCTTATATATGTGTTTTAAGCCCCCAAGGTTAGGTCAGATTACTTATGGGAGCCCCCCAGGGATATTACTTTTATCCCTGGGGGGCTCCCATAAGTAATCTGACCTAACCTTGGGGGCTTGAAACACATATATAAGCACCGCCGTAAAATCCTAACTCTAGGTGCCAAATACAGCTCCACATTTCTATAAGGTTAGCGAGTTTCATTGTATCTTTTATGGCTGATTCACCCTTAGTTTTCCTTTGCAATTTGAAATAGGGTAATCGACGTTTTGCATCGCTTATATGTTTCGGCTTTCCAGGCTCTGAAGAAGGCCATTTGGCCGAAACGTCAGCCGAATAATCTGTACAATAAACATTGTAACAATCTCGGAGGCTAACCACAACGTATTAGTGATACTGTAAAATGCCGAGATTAATGGAGAGTCGGACATGGAGCAAATTGACAACGATTGATAGGAGCTGATTATGAGTGTCGAAGGATAAGTCTCGCTTAATCCGCTTCGCCTTTGGGGTTGGCAGTGAAGTGTTGACAGTTAAGGTGATGCAGAGGTTCATATTGTGACATCATTGGCAGGTCCGATTTAGTAACGACTGATCAGGGTTGATCAGACCCACAAGCAGTTGTGATGAAATTCTGCCAACACAACTACTATGTAGCTACTATAACAGAATTGTCTGATTTTCTGTGCTAAAGAGTGAGCATATTCCGTATGTATTCTATTATCAGCCGCACGGATGTATCAACCGCTGAGCCTTCTAGCCTTTCAATAATGAAGGCTGCTTTTCATTACAGCGATTTGGATTGGCATAGATGCAACTGAACCATTTTCTAATGCATTGCCAGGTGCAAGAAAGCGGATCAACTGTTATAGACTACTTCAAATTTTAAAGTGAGGTGCATGTTCAGAAAACATGACCATTGGTGACTTGTTCGAGGATCTACCATCAATATATAATTTGAATGCTTACTGTGTTTACAAATTCGCACCGAGCATACTATCAAGTCCAAAACCATTGTACTTCAAACGGTGTAGACTATCAAATAGTGAGCACACGCATCAAGAGGTAAATGATCAGCGGGTCGGTAACTTTTGCTCCTGATTTTGTATTAACTGTAACAAAGGATATCGACCGCTAAATCATATGGACTTTCGAGAAGTGGTAGATGTAAAATCCTGCGGTAAACGACTGAATTACCACTACTAATGAGAGTTAAAAACTGATTGATTATCAGATGAGCATATTCGTACTCCGATATCAGTAGTGAGGCTGCATTCATACCAAATTGAATGGGAGTTTTGGCGTATCGGCGTAAAGTGAAATATCGCAAGTTGGCACGCGCCGCGTTCAACAGTGTGACGTAGCTACGCCAAAAATTTCAATTCTGGGATGTGCCGATGCGCCTCATACAATTTGGTATGAACGCAGCCCAACGGTATGTTTCGACCGCTAAAATGCGTGGAATTTGGAGAAGTGATAGGTGTTTGTTGAGATACCGATGAGGCTAGCGCTCAGTACTGCGCTCATCACACAGTAGGATTATGCGATATGGACTATCTTGATATCGATTGATCACTACCAACCGTTTTCTAACACAAAATCCTACCGTATTACTGTCGTGTCGTACTGTGCGACACACACGGAGTTTCATGTCAAATGTTTTCGGACCACATAAAAATTTACAAGGCAATTACATAGCTGGCTGAACCAAAAGGCTGTCGACATTATTTCTGACTGTTCTGCTAACTGGCCTCTTTCTAATTCTCTGGAAAAACCAAGGAGTCATGTTTAGGAAGGAATAATGTCAAAAAAGATATCTGATAAATGATACACTCGTTGAAGAGGCTGCTGCATAAAAGACATCTGTTTCACTTTTTGACTCTGTGCCATCACAGAGTAGGATTATGCGATATGGACTTCTTGATATCGGTTGATCAGTACCAACCGTTTTCTAACACAAAATCCTACCGTGTTACTGTCGTGTCGTACTGTGCGACACACACGGAGTTTCATGTCAAATGTTTTCGGACCATATAAAAATTTACAAGGCAATTACATAGCTGGCTGATTCAAAAGGCTGTCGATATTATTTCTGACTGTTCTGCTGACTGGCCTCTTTCTAATTCTCTGGAAAAGATCGAGATCGAGCAACGACTTTTTCTCTTGCTCGGGTCGTTTGAGAGCGAGGGTCCTTCAATTCTGATAAGATGTATGTTCGACCTCTTATGGAATACGGAACTTGCATATTCTTTCCACACAAGAGAATTCAAAGCATGCCAATGGAACGGGTGCAAAATAGTTTCACCAGAAAAGAAAAACTTTCTGAAAGCCCTCGGATTCAGTTGTAGTAGTTTTTAATGTATGGCTGTCATTCCAAGCAATAACAAAAAATCGGAACTGAATCTGATATAACGGCATTACTACTAAAAAAAGCGAGGCAATGCTTTTTTAAGGATTTCCTCAAGAAGAACGACGACATTGACGAAGAGGCCCTCGCAGGAGCTGCAAAGGTGTGTTCATTAGTCAGTCCTCACCTTCCATTCTTCCACTAACATTAATTTCTTCTCTTTTTTTGACCGCTCACTTTTTATCTATTACTTTCAAATTTTCAAACCGATATTTCGAACTAATCGAGTGGACAGACTTTGCTCAGGTCTACATGCTAATTGCAGACTGAAGTGGAAAATATACCAATGTCAGCGTTGCACAACGACAATCGCTCTCGATGGGCAGCTACGATCGTTTCATCTAAGGTTATCAACACCTATCATTATCATCAATTCTCTTCCTATTCTCTTAGAATGCAGCGTGCACCGTAAGCAGACTCACATGTCAATACTAATGCAGCCGTATTACGACGCAAATTCTTGCAAAAATAAAGGAGAAAGAATATAGAGAGGCTTCGAATCTTGAAGTCTTTATATCTTGTTTCAGCCGATCAAAGTACTTTCGAAAGAGTTTGCTGCCAATAAAAAATACAAACCACCTGAATATACTACCGAGGCATACGATAAAAATGAGCCAAAAAATAGGTACGTGAAGTAACATTTCTTCACAAAGAAGGTGGTACTCTTGTAAAGCTTGGAAAGAAAATGAATCTCGCAGTGACCGTCCTCTTTGAGCGTGTGACTGCGAAGGATTTTAGTTTCTCAAATTCTCAGCAAAAATTTTACTAAACTGACCTTGCTCTGTATGTAGCACTACCTATGGAATCACTCAGCTTGTCAGAATGACGAGAGATTGAGATTTATCTTAATTTAAGAAGCTTGACATTATTTTTTTCCTGTTCCGTTCCGTACTCACGGTACTTCTCATGCCATTACAGTGCGGTAGTGAATCTCCGTCTGAAAAAACAGGTAGTCACGACAGTTGAAAAAAGTGCTGCGTTTTTTCGCGCAACGTCCACTATACAGCAGTTCAGGCTATATTCTTCATTGAAAGCCAGTAAACTAGCAGATATTGACTTGATCAAAGGTTATATGACAGATTTACACATTAGTAGGCAATATTCGAAAATTATCTAGATTATCACAATCCGATACTCACGCCACTTTTCGGGCCCTATTCAAGCAAGAAATTCAACACTCCTACGTAATTGTGCTTCCTTCATATGGGGGAAGTGCTTATCCTTTGACTAACTCTCCTACCCCTTTGTCAACACTCGGCTCCACTGATGAACTAGCAGCTATCAACTTGCAATTATAGGTTAGATGTATCGCGGAAAACCTCTATAAGTAACTAACCCGTAAGCACTACACCACTTCGTATAGGGATATGCTGTGCTCTGGATGAGAGCTACAATCGTTTAAGAAGAATAAGCTGCGCACTGCAAATCATTCAGTTACGTAAAAAAAAGCGCGGGAAACTGAGGGAGCACAGAATGATGAAATGAGTCCCCTCACACATTTGCACGGGTGGTAATAAAGAGTTAACGTGCACATCAAAGTTTCGGTTTTTTATCCATATTTATGTTGCATTCGTTTACTTCGGGCCACTACAAAGTTTAGCCGGAAAAAGGATCCGGCTAATACAGCTCCTCAAGGTGACGTCCGATCAAGTAGAGATGTCTCAGAAAACGAAAATTCTCGGCATTTTTGATTGTTTTGTGTTCTATTCGAACAGCGGTGATAATGGGAGGAAATAGAATAAATTGAATGCTGTGCGCGGCTCCTTCGACTGTTCGCTTGTGCAGTGCTGCGTAATGCGAGTTTCAGATACAATGACATCATTTGCATCGACTCTACTCGTGTCGTACTGAAGGACAGGGGGCCAGAAGATGACTATATTCATGCAAGTTGGATGACGATGCCTGATCAATTCAAGTACATATGCACACAGGTGAAAAGATTTTATTGCCTCAGTTGAAGCAGTTTTTCTCAGGAAGAGCCTTTTCGGAAAGCAGTCGATCCTCTTTCTTCTACCGCATCTGATAGGTACGATTGGGAAGTGGAACCTTAGCTCCAGCTACTTCAAAGTATTCAGTTCCAGTAATACTGTACCCTGCTCTTCATCGTCTTCCGAAACACGCACTTACTAACTCCTTCCAATTTTTATATATCTCGATGTCAAGATCCTACATATCTTTGAACACATCGTGATTGAAAACCGCTCTACTACTACGCTCTACCTCACTCGAATGATTTGACGCTCTCTTTATATACACTCTGATGCACCGCACGGTCTTCCGTTCTCAATTCTTTTTTGGATTAATGTATTAACATTCAACTAACAGGAGGAGTCCGAGCCAGCACGGATCGATTACTGGTGGCTAATGAACGGAGTACTTTTCCTGTGAGAATTCATGTTGTGTGGTGGGGAGTGATACAGCATTCTCTAAAACTTGTCCTATCAAGTTCGCATGACTTTTGACTACGTTAGATTCCTTAATTTCCACGAGCCATTCGCTGTCTTTTAACATCTCTTCCGTCATTCATGGGAAAGAAAGGACATTTCTGGATCCAGACGTTTTGTCATGCCGAAGACATCAAAACCCCAAAAGAAGTGCAGCCTACGCGGTATTCTTTTCGGGAAGAAGTCTCTAACAAGTCTTCTTCTCTCTAGCTCTCAGAATGCAATTACTGATCGCTGTAAGCAAGTAATATAAACATCCACAAAAGGCGCAACACACTTGCTGATATAGGCACAATTTATTTATGAATTTATTTATGAGGCTTCAGACGCTTCAGAACATTGACAGAACCTAAACAAGCTCTGTAGGTAGTCAAGAAAACGGTAGAGCAATCCTACAACTCATTCTAAGGTGTTCAAACAAATTATGAAAGGGCATCATCAACGTACTAGATAGGTCAGAGAGTAGGGGGTTCATGAATGAATCACTCAAGGCACAAAGGTATACTCAACTTATCTCTACAGTTACTAATAGTAGCGAACATACGGAGGTCAACAGGATCTTTGAGACACATCCAACCAGTGTTAATTTGTCGTGAACTGTTTGCCGTGTACTGAGACTTCAACATAGGACTCTGAAGAAGATGAGCGAACACTATTCTTGAGATTTAACGGAATGTTTACAGGGACCATTGGTGGAAACACTAGAAGACTTCTGGCACATGATGTTCTGTGAGCGAAGTTCAGTAGTAGTGCAGCTGTGCAACTTCGTTGAAGGTCGATTTATAAGCTCTCTCTTACAATGACTGCTCCGCAGAATCCAATGTTCGAGTGATGGCCCCCAAGCCCTTGATAAATACAAGGAGAAACGAGACCTCGCTCGCCACAAAACACGTTTCTCTGTGAGCTGAAGAATGTCTCCTTTGCAGCCACACTGTGCTGAGAATATGAAGTTGTCAACTATTGTAAACAACCCCAAGAAACTTTCGATGTTTGCGTCAGAATGAGACAGCTGCTTGACTTTCCATGGAGTCGCTAGTGCATGCATTCCTGGAGACAGTCGCACTGCAGGTTGAAAAGTGGGATCATGCTGTGATTCAGACGCTAACAATATTCTCATAACGCTCCATAGCCACAGCGATGGGTAGGCGCTCTGGTCCATCGCTTCAGCAGTTTTCAGAAAGTATTGTAATGAATGTTGATGTGAACATTCAGTTATTCGGTTGGGGCTCAATAAAGCACATTCGATGCATTGGCGAGGAGCCTGTAAAAGAATAAGCTTTTTAGCTCCACTTTAGCGACAATCGCCGTGACATACCACCTTATTCGTTTTATCCCTATCTATTGCTCCCAAGAGACAAACCACGCCAAAACTATATGGCCAACAGCTCACCACTGATTGAGCACTCCACGTCTTACGAGGATGTGAACTTCTCACTGCTACAATGTTAGGGGACCTCGAATATTGATACGAATCCGCCCTTTTTGCACCCAGTTGATGTTGCTTCACACATGGGACACGAAGCGACTCCTTATAGGTGCGTGAACTCACAAGTCATTGATCCGTTAACCGAGTAAAGGTCAATTAGTTGAAATACAGATTGAATAGACTTATGCTACTCATTTAGGCATATTACTACATATTTAACCCATAACGGACAGTGCGCCACATGGCCACGCAACACATAACGGACGGCGGCGTTTTTGCGCCGTTTTTTAATCAAATCTTTCACCAATTTTTAAATTGAGTCATTTTTGTAACCTTTTTATGCAGTTGCTACTGATAAAAAGGTCATCACTGTGTAGTGGTATCACCTCATGCTGTTACACGCGGTACTTCTCTCTACCTATTACTGCAAAAAAGTTATGCATTTCGAGTAGTAAGATGAGCGCGAGGGTTTCCAAATGGGAAACGGAGTCTACGGATTCTAATGGATTATTGATTGTAACTAAAAACAATTGTTGTCACTTGTTTGTACAACTAGAAAGGATTGCATTTAAAGTTACTCGCATAATGTTTGTTGAAAATTTGCGCTGCACCGGTCCTGGAAATATATGTTATTCTTCAATACTTGTAGTTTATACGTGTATAATTGGTTTTTTGGAAATATTGCAAAACTAGATTTAAATGTTGGGAGTAACCATGTGGCGCACCGTCCGTTATGGGTTAATAGCGAAATTAGAGCACAAAATAAACATAAATCTAATAAGGACGGTCTCGCAACTGCAGTTTGTTCCTAATGAGCGTGTGTTAGACCCTCTTTGTCAATCGCGAATGAGTAAAAATAATCCCGTGGAAGGATGAAGCTCTGGTACTAGGGAGTCCTGTTATATTGGAATTTCTACAAGGTCCGAAGGGTTTGTAGCTAAATAGGAAGTGTGAGCGTGTTTCTGTATGAAATGATGGCGGCGTTTGCAGTTCGAAGAAATCTGGCGGGTGCTAGGCGCATGCATGTAGAGAAGCACAGTTTGCCGTGAATGGGTGGGCAGGAGCAGTGGGAAACACGAGAGCACACATGCACAATGTTTGACAAAAAACAAATAGAGGAGATAGATCACTCACCAATTTGTAGAAATACTCGTTTTTGACCTCTCATCTCCAATTGGTCTACAATTTCTCTCCAAAGCCTTAAGATGTCGTGAAAGACCAACTTGTGATTGAAGTCGTCAAAGGGTAAGTAGCCAGTGTTTCGTTCGCAAGGGGTCCGTTCTGCTATTAGCTAAGTTGCTGTCATAAGGTATTGCACACGAAAAGCATTCCTTCCATCTCATCTTATTCTGGAACGTGCCATACTCTCAAAAATTTATAATGTACTGGCGCATTTGAAAGTTCTGGGTAGAGTTTATTGCTATCGCCAATATTACCATTACTTTTCGTGAGAAGAGTTCGGGAAGAGCATATTTCAAAAACTTAGTGAATTTGTGAATAGCCTCTCAAGAAGATTGTCCCATTAATATTGCTCATCTTACTTGTTTTTTTACTCAGCTTATGGATCAATCTGAGTAACATGATGACCCTTGGAATCCCACCGTTGATTGGGGTCGCTTGGCACGTCACGTACGTAACAACATCGAGAAAGGCGGGGTTGTACCAATAGCCATCCACTCCAGTGATTTAACGATTTATAGTGATCAGTAGTGATTTAACGTCCATGCCAATTACTTAGGACCTCGAAAGTCCGATCCAAATATATGCGGTAGTTTCCTTGAGTGGCTACAGAGTGCTGCGGTGGTTGCGACAATATCACATGCAACAACTGAAGTAGGGAAGACAATCTTAATAGCAGTAAAAAGGTGATGTTTCTATTCCTGATCTCCCCATTAGAGACAGTGGAAGGGAAAATTTGGACGAACAGTGAAAAAATTGGCGAATATGAAAGTCCTAGTGCTTAGTGATGCGTGAAGAAAAAACGGAAGGAAATGGCTAAAGACCTGAGAAATAGGAACCTCATCACGCCGTTGAATCTCAACGCGGACGTCCTTCCCATCAAAGTGCGGATGGTCCGGCCTCTTTTATATTGGCACGTTGCCAAGAACACAATCAGGGAAATATTTGGAAATACGACAGCATCTATTTTTTGAAGTGGCTTCAAGTAGAAACTGAGAAAGCGCGACGCAATACCTTCGATTCCCCTATCCTCAGCCATTCTCATCGTAGTCAACCAGGAATCATGTCGTGTGGAGGCGAGGTCTGCCATCCGATGATGCAAGCTGTCAGATATTACGCCGTTACACAGGTTGGGGGCGCCCTTTCAGACGGGGATTCGCCATAAATAGGCTCTAGTCCCCTAATTCTCATGTTGGTGACTTTTTACAAGGATTTACCAACAATTACCTTATCCCTGATGCTGCCTTTGGAAGAGAAATTTCAATTCCTTCCAATGCAAAGCCAAGAACGACCTTTTAGTTGTAGTCTTTGAATTGGGTGGCTTCATCAAGGTGGCTTCGTTCTCGAAACCGGTGCTATCGCAATGAGAGGTAGGGAGGGGGGACATGTCCCTGAGGACGATATCCTCAACTATGCCCAGAGAAGGAGCATTCCCCTTCCTTTCTCTACTAAGAACTAGACAAAAATTACCCCCGTGTCCACTGACCCCTCAAAGATCTCTCCGAGATGTTTAGTTGTGCAGTTTTTGTGAGATGCTCCCCTCTCATTGCCATGATACCTTCAATTTTTTTCATCCCCTAATTCCATTATTGGATGTATTAACTAATGCGGCACCATCGTAGGATGCGCCCTTTAAAATTTCACAAGTCGCGGTGGAAGAAAAGTGTGTTAGAAGACTACTCCGCTTCTCCCCTTCCTTTTTCTTCATTTATATATGCGTTGTAAATATATAACGGCTGAAAGCCATTTGAAATATCTAAACGAGCAGTAATAAGGGCTGGCCTAAGAGGATGCAAACACTCTGTTTACGTGTGAACTAGAATGTATTCAGGCAAACACGAAAAATGTCGGCAGTATTTCCCAAAGTCGAGAGGACAGACGGAAAGTTTCGGGCCGTATAAGGTTACATTCAAGGATACAAAGCCAGATCCATTTGATTCAGTGAAGCATACCGTGCTTGAAGTAGATGCGAGGTTGGCGGATTTCTCTTGCAAAGAAATCGCCATTGTTATCAAGTCCAATCGCAGCCTTCTTAGAGCCTCTAAATCACACGGAAATGCAACAATTATTCGTGACTCTGCAAAATGTTCACTTGAATGCCTGTTGCAGTGCACTCAATTTCCTTTCTTCAGCGCACTGCTATTGCTACCCTTTATTAGCACCTTCAGACTGAAGGGCATGGAGATTATTATGCTGCTTTTTCCAGAGGTCAATCAATAACAGTCAATCACTTTGCGTACTTGGTGTGGCCCGACCATACGGCGCCATTTAGTCCCGCACCGATGGTAGGCTGTTTGAAGTTGTGCCGTCAACTGGCTAGTAGCCAGCCAGTTACAGTACACTGTTCCGCTGGCATTGGAAGATCAGCCACATTTGTAGGTGAGCAGATTTGATCACATTTCCATAAGACAGGTGTGCTTAATGGGCTCCAAAAAGCAGCATGAACTTTCAACAATGATACCAGCAAATGGCCTTTTGTGCCAAACAGGAGTTTCACTTTAGCAGCAACCTTACTAAGCGGCTTAATCTGACGTTGCTCGACATCGTCACATCATTGAATGCCCAAACTTTCCTGTCAGTGTTTGAACTGAAAACTGTCGCAGCAGCCGGAGTCTTGCCAGAATTTTAGGTGTGGGGGCTTTATAAGCTCTTCGAATAAAAATTCAGTCATTCTGAGACAGTGAAATTCTCGAATCATTGGAAAGAAAAGTGGCTGATGACGCCGAAAAGTGATGATTAGCGATTTTTTTGAGCGGCTAATGAAGCTGAGAGTACTTTGAGCGTAGACGCATCTTTACCTTGACAACATAGTGAAGTTTTCTTGCCATATCACTTATGCACTCGAAATTTTTACCGCTGTGCTGTAGGTGCTAAAAAGTGCTAAAAGTGTAAGTGCTAAAAGCGTACACATCGCCTCGCCACACAGACAAGTAGATGGGTACCCTGATAGTTAGTTTTCCATTGTGAATGATTAGGCAAGGCTTGGGGGGACCTTGAATGGCGAACTGACGTTGAGGGTGCGTCTTGAGCTTTTTCATCTCTTCACCATGGTGTGGATGGCCAAGCAACCAGTAAGGGCATTCGCCAGGACTTGACCTTGCCTACTCCTCACCTCGACATTAACGCAGCGGGTGCGAAAACCCATCTTCTAGAACAGTCTGCCGGAATGGTGATGGTTATAAGGCTTTTAGTCGTTTCATATCGTTCTTCCTCTGCGGTGGCACTTCTTAGCGTCTCTTTTTCCAAACTCAACAGTTCACCGACTTGCCCTTGTGGTGGCTTTGAAATCGGACCTGATACATGGTAATGCAAAGGTTTGACGTAGCTCGTGAGCACTCATGATTAACATTTTCATTAGTATGCTAGACAAGAGCCATTAGCATGAGTATCATTGGCTGAAGAGCCATACAATATCCTTTAAAACGTTCTTTCAGCAATCGATTACGCATGGCAGAAGATTCGCGAGAACGGTGATGTGCAAATGGTTGACATCTTGAAGGAAGTCCGACAACAACGGTTCCATGCAATTCAGTCACCAATTCAATACATATTTTTACATATGTGTCTTCTTGAAATGGCATCTGAGGTATGACAGTTAAAGATTTTCTGATTTGAATCTATCTGCTTTCGGTCACCTGCCTGCACCAACTCACAAGGGAAGGACCCCAGGTCGAAGTGGCCATTCGGAATGAGATGCATATGATCCGATCTCTTTTCGGACGCTGATCTCGGATCTACATTCTAAATTTGCAAAACGATTCTCTGAGCTGAGTTATGGAGGTTTTTCTTTGAATGAACGGTTCATCAGCATCGCCGTTGCTGAGCAGTCGACGGCCTACGCGGCTTAGTGGTAGTGCTCCGGATCTGCAGGAGAGGGATCGAGGGTTTGCTCCCCGCCAGTGCGAGTTCTTTTGCATTTTGCGTTTCATTGTCAGTAAGTGCTTTTCTTCCACTTCTGGACGTTTCCTTGGACTGGTATCTATCACACCCATCATTTACTCTGCCACTTTATTTATAAATGCTAACATACTCACAACGGAAGGATATCAAGTCGAAAAGAATCCCGTACCACACGCTTTAGGCGTTTTTTCGTGAAAAGATTATGATATTCGTGCACAGCGGGTCGAATTACCCCTCTCTGCAAATTTTCAGCCAAATCCTTTTGGTCCAACTTCGGAAAATTGGGGGTGGCCAGGTTATAAAGTGGTAGTTTTTGAATTTTCTTCTACAGAAAACCCTGCAACCTGAACAAGATAGCCTACACATACCTTTTACACTTGCCCATCGCACTAAATGTACTAAACAAGCGTCATTAGGAGCATTTTCTACGCAAGGGTCAACGACTTCTCATTTGTTCAATGGGCTGCCACCCTATAGCCCGTGGATTTTTCCGAAATTTGGCCGAATTCTCGAATTGGCTAAAAACTTGAGTTCTGGGGTAATTTGACTCCCTGAACACGAAAATCTCCCTGGTTTTGCGCAAGAAGGTCTGGCTCGCGTGCTATGGGCTTCCAAACCTACCATATAGTATTGTTTTTTCAAAAAAAACCTCCATAACTCCGCTCAGAGAATCGTTTTGCAAATTTCGAATACAGATTCGAGATCAGCGTCCGAAAATACGTCGGATCATATGTATAGCATTCCGAATGGCCACTTCGACCTGTGGTCCTTCCCTTGTCAGTTCAATGTTCTTTCGATTGCTTGTGAATTTCTTAACGGGTTGGAGAGAATGCGTAGATCCGCATGGATTCACTGTCGATCACGCCTAAGAATCACCTTATAGCTCGATATTTGCCACTGAGTCAAGAGGTGCAAGATTTGACTTGTTGGAGTTTACGCAACATGTTCATTTCCAGGAAGGTTTGTTGCCACGTAAAAAGTATGGGCCATATTTGGACGCATACGTAACTATGCTCAAAAAATACAACAAAAAGGTACAAGCAGCTGAGGCGAGAGCTGAAGCAAAAGAGAGTGCCTGAAATCTGGTTCGACAAGCAAGAACTCTTCGAAAAACTGATCAAATGATTATCTTTCATCAACGACATAAACTCATTTCAACTTTTTGATAAACTTTCCAGTCTCTCACGTGTAAAGAACGAAATTCGTGAGCGATACAACGATCTTCTTATTAGGCAATACCTTGCTTTCGTATATCTAACATTTGATATTATGACGTCATTGGACAAACCGGGTGCCTGATTGATTTCTGTAAAAGAAAATCTATGTAGTCCAAGTCGTATCATCACAAGCCTCGCCATTGTTGATGGATTGACTGAGATGGGAATTTACTGTGACTATCGTCCAGAACCTTTTGTTGTCTTCCAACACACATAAGCATGAGTCAAATCATAAGAAGAGCCCGTTATCCCATGGAAGCCTGCTTCCTCCTGCATCTCTGGAATCGTGCAAAATACATCGTGAACAATGCCCGTGGATCGAAACTCTCGCCTTGAATCCTCTCACAAGCAGTTCAACGGTTTATTGTTCAAGCACAATTGAAGGATGACTTCGTAGTTAATATTCCTCATGACTGCTACAAGCGTCATTTCGTGAGGAAGGCTTAACGACAAACCGTTTCTGTGGGAGAATAGTGCAGCATGTCCTTGCCGTAAACATGGGGAGTGATTCTCGGCATGTGTGATACATCATATCGAATGTACATACAATTCAGCATACATTGGCCGAACAGAGAGACAGTTCCATCAGTTCGAATTACGGGTGCTTGGTGGACTGCACAGTAAATGTGGCAGCAGAATGGAGTAGCTAAATGAGACGGAGATTACCTCCAAAACAGCGTTGGAAGCATTTTGGATTCCAGACAGATGTCCGGTAATGAACAATGTAAATGAATGTGCCGATTAACAAAAGTAACATATAAACTTTTGTCATTCATGCATAATTGAGTTATTGTTATGAACGAATGTGCACGTTCTAAAAATTCCTGTCTATGAGGCCAGCTGGTAGCATCCATGCTCTGCTGATGTGATCACTGAGCGCAGCTCTGCTATACTTCAGTAGTGGAATATAAGACGAGCTTATCTTTTGAATTCTGGACTTCTAAGCATCCATGACATGATGCCAGAAGTGCTAGAGGAAGGAGGCATTTGATGAGACAGCAGACACTTCTTAGGCCTTGAGCCATGTACAGGCCTTCGACAGCGATGGAAATATAGAAACCTCCGCTATTATAAAGATTGAACCTAAAATTTGGCGAAAGGTAACGAAAGGTGATATACACGAAAAAAGAATAGAGTTCTTTCGGAAAACATTCTCCTGATCACCATAAAATACGGTAGCCATAGCCAGATACACCTGAATTGCTAACAAACCAAAAACCTGACACATTAAAAGGCTTTTCGCAGGAATTGTGTGTCGTCGCAGCATCTGGTTTTATGTAGCACGTGGTGAAGTCACTTCTAAAGCTATAAGATGGATCCGGCTGCACTACGAACTATGACCATTTGATTTCTCATAAAATTCGAACCGTGTCGAGAAAATAGTAATTATTCCTTGTTGTATTCTTTAGCGAGAACTAAATACCTTTCTTGAAGGCATTTGAGCTAACGGTATAATGACAAGAACCACGGTTCCTGTACCCCTTGTCCCTGACCACAACCTGGTCGAAGCAATGAATTTTTTTTGCTTTGATACCGAGATGTTTCTCTGACTGGCCTTTTCCTAGCGTGCAAATCAACCAGGGTCAAGCACCCGTCGAGATCGCCAGAGGCATCGCGTGTGGTCCGATAGAGGAGATGGAGAATTGTAATTACGGAGTTATGCAGTGATCAATGAAATTTCTCAGGCTGAGGGTCCAAGGTGGGAAGGGGAGATATGATAAGACTGGAATGCTGGGTTCAACTTTCCAAATAATATCTGATCTAATCCCGGCTCTAAAATTTCGAAGGAAATGCGGAGATAGGGGGCAAGGTAAGACACAGAAGTTTTGAGATAAGGGCTCACGACATTGTGAAAAAGAGAGGACATGGAGCAAAGGATAAACAGAGTCAAAGGGCCTGCTGTTCCTTCGGTCCTTCTGGCGCTGCGGACTGTGAACATGTCAAGCTTCTGTAACCGAACTGTAACCGAACGCCCGCAACTTATGCTGTGGTGCGGATAGATACTCGATACCTTGTCCTAAGCTAACAATTCTAAAACAATTTAACATTGGTGCACTTTAACCTGATGAATCTTCGATGGAAACCTTACGCATCCCACAACGAAGCTGGCGAATGTTAAACGTCATCTCTTGGACAGCTGGCTACAGTCACACGTACAAAGAGGCTTCCGGCATTAACCGATTAGTCAGGGAGCGCTTTTAACTAAGCATGTACTCATGCATGAAGAGCCCGAGCAACGCTATTCGCCATACCATTGCACCTCTGAGAGCGAAGGATGTGTACTGGTTCAGAGAAATGAATTGTATTTCCGAAGAATCAGTCAGGGAAATACCTCCACCTCGACAACAAAAAACTGCTCGACTAGCTTTCTTTGATAAAGCTTTTTCCTTCAGAACATATGGTGAGTAGTTATAAGGAGACAACATTGTCGATCCCGCATTGGGAATCCGCACTTATAATGTTTTCTTTAAAGAAAGTTCCGACTATGCAATGTGAGGCACTTTGATTTTTTTTCAAAATATCCTCGACTTTTTGCAAATAGGGAACTTCGCACACATTAGGGGACCATGTGGCTTGTAGTTTTAGCTATAGGAGTTTTACTAGATGTACTAACCACTCCGGAAGATAGGGTTTTAATAAGTTACATATATTCAAAAAAGGTTCAAGTCAACCACAAAGAAATTAACGCACCCCATCGCGATCCCGCGTCGCTGTTGCGATGATAGCAGTGGAACGTACTACAGCGTTCGTGTTTGTTTTTTTAGCTTTTGTGTCCTACTTTTTCCATACCTTATCCGTTCCGCATCACTTGTTTCCTTTTTACGGTTCTCTTTTGTCATCAGAGTGCGAGCACATGACCGATAGTCGGCGACGCCTCCGTATTGGAGCATAAGTATTAAATTTTGTTAGGACTTGTTTTCCTATTCTATCACTGGTTAGGCATCAATTTTCTCCATATGCTCTTAATTTCTTCGGTGAAAGGCACTGTCGGGATACAAAGCCATAGAAATACCGGAAAGTGTAAAAGGGGTTGTATGAAGCTTTCTTTGAAAGAGGTCATGTTTCTTGAAAAGTTTCCTCGATATCCGCTTGATCCTAATTACAACTTCGCCATTCCGCCCGATTCCTGGGAACTTTTATCCACTGTGGCAGACAGCCTTAATGATATCGAAAATATATTGGTCACTCTGCTGACGGTCTTCCCAGCGGGCTCGATTCGTTGCGTGGAACCCATTCGGTTACTCGCGAACCCCATCGATCTTTCTATCGTCTGCAGCTGGTCGGCCCAACGATGTTTCAGCTGTCTCATGTGCTGCAACGTAGCTAGTTATAGCGTCTTCTCCTTTGGAGTCTTTCTTCATAATCTGAGCTGTTGCTGATACAAGATGACCTTCAGGTAGCATCATTCCAGCGTACGATGGGTTGAGTGTGTTACCCTGGATACCGCTTTTTAGGCCTGGTTACCGGTTGCGTAGCATAGTTCCGGAAGAAATGACAGTGAGGGTCGACGCCCTCCATTTTGCATCTCTTGGTTGGTCGGTCACTTTGTACATGAGATCTGGAATGATAGCTTTTCGATCACTGACATCGCAGTTTCCAGCGTCTAATGCTTGTTCTTCTTTCTGCTGCTTTCTGTGGTTTTGTTCTCTAGTAGGGTCATCTTGAATCTTTGATCGCGTCCACTCGACAAGCTTTGCTGATGGTGACTGTTTCCGAACGCGTTGCGTTGAGATCGTTCATCACAGCTTCACGCTTTTCCGGAATTCCTTTGTCATCAGAGGACAAGCGCATTACCCATAGTCGGCAACGCTTTCGTTTCGGAATATAAGTATTAATTTCGTCGGAGTCTTATTTCTTTTCAACGCTCTTGTTTCGGAAAATATGTACTGAGCTCTGTTATGTTCTTATTTCCCTTATTTTGGCAGAAGTTTGGCTTCAATGGTTTTTTCTACCGTAAATTCTGAATTTCCTCGACGATCGTATTGGGTGGGTAGAAACCACAGAATTAGGGGAACCCGAAGAAGGGGGGGGGGGTCGTATGGAAGTCCCCCTTAGGTTGGTCGTAATTTGTATATTTTCTTCGACGTCACGCTTGACCCTGTCAGGAACGCCGTGACAATTGCAGAGAGGGAAATATTCATCGGTGGGATGTAATGCAACCAAACATGAGCATGAAGACGCATATATCAAAGTTTCGAAAAAGGAGGTAATGGAGATTTCGTAATCGCCGCTAAGCCGCTCTTCATTATGTCCTCGGTCAACAGTTGCGATTGATTCCATGTGGCCTGTAACTTTGTTCCATTATAGGAGTTATTCTAGAACCTTATACCTAGAACTTTGTATTTCTTACTGCTCAAGTAAATCTTTTGGAAAATGTAAAACTATGAGAGTCGGAAGCGCGTGAATGAAACATTGGAAGTGTAATGCATCCGAAATTGGGAGTTGAGAATCATAGGGTCATTTCTTGAGTGATGCCGCTTTTTTCAGAAGAACATTTTTCACTGATGTCACAAGTTCAAAGTGATAGGTCTAGACGACAAAACTGACCAAACTGGCAATTCGTTGAGCACTACATCCCGCTTTGGAAAAATCAACTGACCATGTGTCCTGGACTTACATTTAGCCCCGCCTTCTGTCCGTCGATCTCTTTTTAAAAAATAGCTTTTCTGGAAGCACTGACTTTTATTTGAAGGCAGCACTAGGGGGAATCTGGACGAAGAGTAAAAGAAGCGGCGAATATGGTAGTCGAGATGCCTAGTAACAGGACAGTGAAGAAAAAAAACGGATGGAAATGGCCAAAAACCCGAGAAATAGGACCCCCTCCTCTCGTTGATCCTCAACGCGGACGACCTTTCCGTCAAAAGGCGGATACCCCGAACGAAGTTTCTATGGCATGCTGCCAAGTAAGCACACGGGAATGTTTGGAAATACGGCAGCATCATTTTCCTGAAGTGAGCTCCAGGCTAAAACTCCGAAAGCGCGCTGCAACCTTCGATCTCACCGCATATCCTTGGCCGGTCTCATCGTAGCCGACCAGGTATCACGTCGATTGGAGGCGGGATCGGTCATCCAAAGGCGCCAGCTGTTAACCGTTGCACCTTTTCTACAGCTCGGAGGTGCGCTTTACCACCGGAATTTCGCCACAGATAGCTTTCTTAGACCCATAGTTTCCATGTGAGTAACTTCTTTTTAGGGATTCCCCGATAGCCACATTACCCCTCATGCTGTCTTTAAGAAGTATTTCAACCCCAAAAGTCTTTATTCAACCTTTTTGATTTTTTGATAGCTATCAGAAACATCAAAATCATTATCTACTCAAGTTTTCAGCTTAACGGTTCGATGCTATGGGTGAGCACTGATAGGCGTGGAATCCACTTGTGCGGCCATGCTGTTCCAAGTACTCGTCGTTCGCGAATGGTCGATCTTACTTTCTGTCTTTGCTTTCTTTTCTTTCATTGCTATCCTAATTAGAATTGGAAAAGTTTGAAGAGTAAGAAAATCTGCTTCTATTTGCAAATTCGAATGCATTATTTTGCCTAGACCTCAATGGCAAAAGAACGGAATTTCTCTCTCTTATTAGGGCATATGCGAAAAAATTGCCAGACACAGTAATGGCCTTTATCAAAGCACTGAAAATTATCTTGTACTCGTTTGGAAATGTGGTCCAGTAAAACATCGATCAATACGTATCTTTTACAGAGATTCCAAGATTCTGCTAATTTCGCTATTCTGCTTTCCCTATTCCGCGAACAACGCAATTTCCCTGATCGATACGTATCCTATCTCTTTCTGTAGATTCCACAATTCCGCAAATTCCACGACTCTGCATTTCCACAATTCCGCACTTTCCATTCCTTTTTTTCTCTGATTCTCTCGACTCTTCGTAGCACTGAAGTCGATACGCATCTAATGCTTTTGCGCACATTCCACAATTTTGCATTTCCACATTCCGCAAATTCCGCAATTCTCTCAATCATACGTGCCGTTATCGTTTTCCGCAGATCCTGCAATTCTGCAACTCCGCAGATCCCAAAACTATGAATGCTCCCTTAAGGATGAAAGCGGGCTCCGTAGCGTGATGGATTAGCGATGCCCGCAAAGCAGGAAGTGCAGGTTCGAGTCCCGTTCGAGACCGAAGCTATTGACCATAACTCAGCATACTTGTGAGTCCTTGTCCAACATTGCTTCATAGGTTACCACTGAGATTTTTCCGCTCAATCCAGATTATGTTCAGATTTGATTTTGAATGCGATTCAGACTGAGTTTTTCAACCATAATTTAATGTAATAGGGGTTCAGTTGACGTTAGTTCACAAATTATTACTTCAGCGGAAAGATAAGGATACTCGCTACTTCTTGACCTTTCGCTATTTTTTTAACGTTAGTGATGAAAAAATTCTCCGGCCTTAATTCGAAAAAATTGTCAAAAATCTACGATTATGGCGAAAAAGCCAAATTCTAAAGAAAGAGCGACATGACTTCTCAATCAACGAATTACTGGAACTTGTAGAAGAGGACGAGGCTAATTATGCTACATTATTGATTGATTTTGCTGAAGCGGAATATAGTTTTGTCGACTACATCAATCACCAAATTGAAAAGCGGCCCCATTCTCGGACATCCAAGGATAGGACATACTTCTTTGTGAAGCAGATAAATCTCTTTTGGACGATTCATAACAATGCACAAACTTGTGACTTAATAGAGGAAGTTTTCTCTTGGAAAAAGCGACATTGCTAAGGGAACGACCCAATAAAGTGTAATGTGAGTGTAGCAGCGATGGTGCCGCCACGTGACGCATTGTTCGATAAGCCTGTTTCAGTGTATTGTTGGACTCGTGAAATTCAAAATTTTTGATCGTCGACACTCGTCTGAACGTTAACACCGACGAGTAGTAAGCGAAAAGCCTACAAGTGTGAGTGGTTTTGAGTTCTTGTAGCTTTTGTTCGAGCGCATGAAAGACTAAGAATATGCTAGTCGGTAATTCATAAGCTTCAGTAACAAAAGCTTTTTCGACTAATTGGCACACTTTGTCATTCTGTGCACGGCTATAGGAACGCGCTGGGACTCCGCTGTCCATGCGCGTAGGCCGCGGTCATACTTTGCGGTACCGGCGGCAGGGCGTGTCTGCGTATCTCGGCGTCTCCGCCTATGCCATCCTGCCTCGTTGCCTAACTCATCTTTGCACCTCCACCGTGCCACTCTCTTTCACTGCCTGTGAACGCAGGCACGCCCTATCGGCGGTAAGTATGACCGCGGCCGTACACGTTTCGTGTCGCAGGACTGCAAAATCCAACAGATCCCAGTAGTCAGTGCATTCCTAACATATGACAATCAACATCTTCAGAGTGCAAAAACTAACCACTGCTTGCAGGCCTTCATCCACCGTGTGGTCGCGGGAATAATTCAAAATAATCTGAATGCGACTAATTACAATGAAAAAAAGCATTTAAAGGTAGTCGAAAGAATTACCAAAAAGCTGAAAAGAATGCCAGATCGAAGCAGCCATTTGCGATGAGATAACAACCAATCAAATCGTTTTCCACGCTGATCTCGAAACTGCTTCCAAAATAGTAGGGAACACCGTGGTAAAGCCTTTTTATATGACTGACTTCCGTGATACGCGAATCAGGTGTTATTGCACGAAATTGGCATAATATTCGTGTTCAGAGTCTTGAATTACTTCTATATAGAAATTTTGCCAAAATGAGTTTTTGATTCAACACTGGACGGGTAGGGTGGCTAAGGAATAAATAGTAACTTTTCCGTTTTTTTTCCAAAGAATCCAACCACTATGACAAAGATGAGCTAAACATTTTAGGTTGCAGGGAAAGTCTGGGCGGTTTTCGCAATATCGTCTTCGTGATATCATGACTCTGCCCACAGTGCATCTTTTCTCACAAGTAAGCACCTCTCGGTTCGCTACACTTTTGGCAGCATTATGCATGCTTGCATACCTCGTTTTGATAAAGGGCTGACGATTAATATCGCGCGCGATCAACAAACGTTGACTCCAAATCACCATTCATTCTGAACGCGGTGCTATTGAAGGCGTTGCCCAGATGTTTGGGAAAGTAGAACTCAGCGCTAGATCTGATGGATATCCTGCCAGTGCTTCAGTTGCCTGAAGACGCTTTGTGGAAATCGCGCTCGCACATGGCTGCTCGGAGGGTTCGCGCGGTACCATTTCATCGAGCAGAGCGGCTGAGGTAGTCAACGGCATTTGTGTGCGGGAGGCCCCCTCCCACACACAAATTGTCATGACTCTGCAGTCATGATCACGAGGAAGCGACTAGGTGCCTCTTGGTACCTGCGTTTCACAACGCCAGCATACACGCAATAACCGTTCAATGGTCAAGCAGGCACTTTTATGGCCATCTAACACAAGGTTTGTACCGCCCATAATTGGGGGTACAAATACCGCGTTCGAGGGAGGAGCAAGGCAGTTCAGTCAGCTCTGTTCAGTTTAGTTAGTTTAGCTCAGTCTTCTCCTCTCTCTCCGTTCAGGCTCTTTGCCCTACAAGCGGCCTTGCCGCACAAGACAAGACACGAACACGCCGGTGGACCTGCCACCTGTCCACAACTTACACATCCACACGACCACGAACAGTGTTAACAAGTAATTCATATTTGTAGGTAGCTGTTATTGTAAAATAGTTAGCTTTTGTATACTCATGTTGTATAATAAAGGAATTAAACTAAAGAGTTGTACGACAAACTACCACTGAATCAAAACATGGTGCATCGGCCAAAATTAATAAGACAACTACAATTATTAACACTCACAACTCACGCCTGAACTAATTCCACTTACAACTCTCATCCGAAGTAGTTCTACTTACCAACTCACGCCTGAACTAATACCACTTACAACTCTTATCCAAACTAACTCCACTTATCACTCACGCTTGAACTATTTACGTACTTTCTTGTACTTACAACTCATGGCTAAACTCGTTACATTTACAACTCATGCCTGAACCTTAATCTGAACCTATGCCTGTCTGAATTCATGTCTGAATTACTTACATTTACACCTTATGCCTGCACTCATGCTTGCCCTGAACTCATGTCTCAACTAATTCCACTTACAGCCTATGCCTGAACTCATTCCTGAACTAATTACACATACAACTCATATCTGAATTTATGCTTGTCTGAGCTCATGCCTGAAATTACACATCAACTCATATCTGAATTCATGCTTGTCTGAAATCATGCCTGAACTAATTACACGTACAACTCATGTCGGAATTCACGCTTGTCTGAATTCAAGCCTGAACATGTCTGAAGTCATGCTTGTCTGTACCAATGCCTGAACTAATTACACCCACAACTCATACCGGAATGCATGCCTGTCTGACTTCACGCCTGAACTACTCGTGCTTCATAACCTCCTTATCGCACAATTAATAAAATCATATCGAGCCTCTCCAACACGCAGCGAAATCAATTTGTTACTTAAAAAATAAAATAAAATAAAATAAAATAAAATAAAATAAATAATAAATGATACAGAATGCGTTCACGATATTGCACATCGAGAAGCGACAATCCAATGGGCATATTCATGTTACAAGCGGTTCACAAACAAGTCAATATGAAATCTGAACATGTCCACCTCCGCTGGTGATAAAAATCTAAAATCTACCAATATATTCTACAGCTCGAGCACATCATAATGCACTTACTGCTCGAACAATGTATAAGTGATCCATCGCCTGAATACACTTTAAATCTATAGCCTGAACTGATCTACCGCCTAAACGCATACAACTGATCTACAACCTGAATTGCCTGAACACACTACAACCGACCTATAGCCTGAGCTGATCTATCGCCTGAATACACAACAATCAACTCACAGCCTGAACTGATCTATCACCTGCATACAACAACACTGCTCTCCTATCTGAACCTATTGCAATTAAATTTCAGCCTGAATACACTTCAACGCATTCATCACCTGGGTATAGCACAGTTGTGCTATAAGCTCCATTCATTACAAATGATCTAATTAATGATTACTCTCAGTCGTTCTCTGACCAAGTACGGCTCAATTGTAGCATGAACGCACTTACCACGTCAACGCACCTTCAGCCTGAATACACCACAATTGACGTTTAGTCTGGAAAAGTCTCACACACCTTACGGTTCCGTGAACTGACGTACAATTGACGATGACTTTCAGGCCCGGTTATCCTGTATAACCTATCCGAAGGAGCATAACAGACTATGGGCCGAGGAAAAAAATACCACAATATACCAACCAAAAGTATCAATTACACCTCTGCCCAATGTATATATGTACATAGTATCAAAAAAAACTTCATCCTCGTGCTCCATGTCCTCATGATCTCAGTGCACACCTTTTCATTTTTTTCCGATGGAGCACGATGGTTAAAAAAAATACATATATATATATTCCTATCGTTAACCATTATGTGTTATGCTTTGTAAATACGCATGCCGGCTATAACAAAAAAAACCACACACACACAAACGAGAAAACCGCGGAAACAAGATGTTCACGGCCAAAAAGATATGAGAAGGGAGCTAGAGTCAAAAAAAATGGCGTATAATGGCAAGCTTGCATAAATATGTATCTGAAACGGTGTCTTATATATTCGGAGGCACATGACAGGAAGAACAAAATCTGAACACCCGAGGCAAACTCGCAAAAGTGCTGATTATCAGGAACAAATTCTGACCGTTCGAGACAAAACTCGGAAAAGTGTCTAATTGCTAATTGTCTAAAGCACAATTCAAAGTGCACAACACGAAAGCCACGAAATCACCAACTGCACAATGTCTGAAGAGATTTGTTATTTTCTGGCCGTTTTACTATTTGTTCTGAATCATTTACTTTGCGGATCCGCCCTACTCGCTTCCGCATCGACATATGATTTGTTATGGCTCCAGAAATTCAAAAGGTATGGCCTTTCAAAATAATGATAATCAGCTATTAATATGACGTTTCGAAGACACCGTAAAAATCAGTGAATCACGTGATTGGGAAGTCTACTTTACATTTTGACATTTCCCACCAAGTGTAAGAGCTCTTGTATTTCTTGAATTATCGAAAATTAGTCGACTATACAAAATTCTGACGTCAGAAACCATTACTGTCACAGAAGAAGCTTCGACTTCAACAAAGCCACAAGAAGCCTAAATGTGGTACCGCTTAAAGATTTCTTTATACCAAGCCAATATGGCTATTTCATTTAGACTCAAAATATGAACGGGCCACGACGGCTTACGTATTCGCGACAACTGAACTAAGTCTGCTTACGTATCCGTTAACAAGGGATAAAACAAATACAGTTACAGGCACCGACACATGACTGACCACACACCGGGAAACCCACTCTGATTTGAAGAAAAAAACTCACTCCACCCAACTACACAGCTACGCAGTTTTAGCCATCCCCACCACTTACTTTTATAAAACATGCAAACTCTAACAATTTTCTGATTACAGGACGTATTCTGAAAATACACAACATTTTCCACTTCGTTCTCCTCTTACTAGCATATCGTACACTATCCCCGTCCTTTTCCCTTCAAAGCACTCAGTATACACCTTCCAATTACATAGACAAAGTATCCTTTGTTGGCAACGCTATGGCGCAATGCGCTGTGCGACGCCTCGCTGCACATAAACATTGAACGCTCATAAATTAGCGTCGCAACATTCAGCCCTTTTACGAGGAGAGGGACAGACACCAGACGGGCATAGCACGCCGCATGATGACATCATCACAAACAATCACGATTTTTGCAAGTCATCACAACGTTATTAACATATCATCCCATAAGTACAAACTCATTTTGAAGAAAGAGAACGTGAAATCGCAAAAGCCTCTTGCTCCGTTCATGTACTTCAACAAAGCTTGCGCATTATTACAATGCTCCGTTATCAACCCCCTTTTTACAGATGGACCATACGATCCTTAGAGACGGAGACAGTATCCTGAAAGCCGATGTACACCTTATCGGCCATGACATCTACCATGAAAGCTGGCTATAAAAAAGCGTAAGAACCACCACCCGTCATATTTATAATACTTTTTTCCTCCTTTATAACACTTAACTACTCACGCATTGGCTATACCTCAATGATCTCAAATGAGACCGACACTACGCCTCTCCTTACATCTTTAACTGAATATAACAATCTGAAAGCTAACCCATTAAGGAACCATTATTTTTTCCACATAGCAAGTTTGAGCTACACTATTTCAGATGGAGCAGCCAAACCCTAGGCGTTCGAGAAACGCAATTATACACCCTGACATCTTGTTACTACTACAACGCCATAATGACCGTCTGCAACACATTGAACGCTTAATTTCTGACCTCACGGTGAGTTCACACGAGGAGCTAACTTCGATAGACACTACGATTACGAGAAATTATTATAGGCCCGTCTCGTAAATTTGGAGGTTCATATAAACAACATAGAAATGGAGTACATTCTTCTTGCGAACGCAATCCTCACGAGAAACGCAAATGGCACGAATGATACTTAAGGAGTTTTCGGGCACTCGCAGTGGCATTATCTAGATCGAATTTTACTATTCCTTTTTTTCACATGGTAATCATAGTCTCAAGTATCATCAATAAAGTTTAATTGAAGAAATGTGGAATATTACCGCAGTCCCTGACCAACCCGCGACACACGAATCGATTATTCAACCCTTGAACACCCTCACACTGGAACAAAGACTCTTAAATAGTGAATTGAAAGTGCCGGAATTCAACGGCAACCCAGCAGAATTTGGCCCATTCTGGGAATTGTTCGAAGGACTTGTTCACAAACAACCGTATTCCAATATAGGAAAGCTGTCCATCCTACTAAGCTGTTGTAAAGGAGACGCAGCAAGGTCATTACGCATGATAACACGAACTGGAGACTCTTATGAAAAAGCTATCCAACAATTAAAGAGCCAATATGAAGATCCAAAAAGAATTACAATACAAATGATTCGCCAGCTCAAGTCAATGAAGCCGTGCCACGACGACCCGCGTACTCTACGCAATAATCTAAGCGATGTGCAGGCTATCATAGCCACAATACAAAAACAAGGAGAAGTAGTCGACTCTACATACATGATAACCATGGTAACAGAGACATTCCCCAAGATCATCCAAGAAGAAATTGCTCGAAAAGAGTTTGACAACGGCAAACAATGGACAATGGAAGAACTCATTTCCGACCTGACCACAATAATCAAACGAAGAGAACACATCGAAAGTCGAAACGACAACTTACGAGAACAACACTCCGTTTTTCATACGCGAACACATCAACCGATACTGCCCAGTGTACTGGCTGCGGTCGATTCCACAAATTCCAATTTTGTACTAAGTATCCTACTACACAAGCAAAAATTGAACGCCTCAGAAACCTTAACGCATGTTGGAAATGCTTCACTACGCAACATAAAACAATATCTTGCGACAAACCCGACTGTACCGTTTGTGGCGGACATCACAACCCAATCATTTGTTCACGGCAATCAAACACTCGAAGGTATTCTCGTTCCCTCCAAAGACTGCGCAATCCTTTCAGCACTAACGTGAGAAATCAACTTCCTACGACATATGCTAGGCAGCAGCAATACCGCAGACCTACATTCTACCCATCATCCACGAATCGCAAACGGTCCACCGAACGAAACCGCTTTGGCAACAACTCCACTCCACAAGTTAGTTACCGTTCCTATCAGCGAACGACACATTCTCCTCGACAGCGCCAACAGAGGGACACAGAATACAGAAGAGACACTTCTCCGTTACAACAGCCTCGACAATTTCACCAAAATAAAGTGAGGTTTGCACCAATGTCACATGCTAGTAACCCAGTCAACGTGAACTTCCAAAGTAATAGTTCAGTCCACCCACAACAGCATACAAAATTCTATGATCGTACTACAAGTGATACAAATGTGAGATTAATGGTCGTACCAGTAACCGTTAGGAACGAACACGATAGCAATGAGGAACTAGTCTACGCTCTCTTAGACTCAGCTTCAGATCAATCCTTTATCACATCATCCCTAGCCGAACGGCTACAGCTCAAACCGCGTGCTGAAGCAGATGTTATTGTAAACACATTTGGCGGACGTAAGACAACTCAACGGGTTGAACATGTTGAAGCTCTTTTAATTAATCAGAAAGTGCAATCGCTGAAAGACAAATTGCTTACCCACGACACAATAACAAACGCTTTAACGCTTGTAGAATTACAATCATAAGATAAAACATTTCTGCAAGAAAAATTTCCTGAACTTTTACAGCCCTGGTTATACGATTCTACAAGGGAAATAACTCCTGATATACTCTTGGGCATGGATTACTTCAATTCGGTGCTGTTACTCAATGAACCGGTGGTACAGTTACCCTCCGGACTCCTTATGACACCCACCTTCTTCGGCCCAGTAATCTCAGGAGCCCTAAACAACCCAACATCACATATGTCATACCTCCTGAATACACACACCTCCCAGTGGTTTCAAGACCGTCCAAACATGGATTACTCCGACCTGTGGAAATTACCCGGCGTGGGCACGGAGGAACTCTCCACCGGCGAAGAGGTCAATAAACAAATTATTTCCAGTTTTTACTCAACAGTCAAGATTAACGATGGGAAAATATATGTACAATTCCCTTGGAAATCTAATAAACATTGCCTAGCCGATAATTATACTTTAGCTCTTAACAGATTACATCAACTATACAATATGAGAACTAGGAACCCACAATGTTGGAGAGACTACTGTAAAATCATTAGTGAACAGCTCGACAAAGGCTTCGTGGAAGAAGCACCCCTCGCACAGGATTGTACCGGCCCAGTATACTATATACCCCATCAAGCGGTCATAAAAGCCTCAAGTGAAACAACCAAAACAAGGATCGTTTTAGACGCATCCTCGAAAATGAAAGGACAATTAAGTCTCAATGACGCATACACCAAGGACCATTAATACTACCAAGCTTATGCGGTATCCTACTAAGAGCACGATTTGGCCCAAAAATAATGATAGCTGACGTAGAAAAGGCATTCCATATGATAAACTTACAAGAGTCGCAGCGCGATTCAGTGAGATTCTTATGGCTGAAAGACACTGATAAACACCAATACCAGGAAATGTACATATTCTTCGATTTTGTCGTTTACCCTTCGGCATAAATGCATCGGCATTTCTTCTTGGCATCTCCATCCAGTACGCAATTGAACAACAGAAGCATCAAGACAACACAATAACACAGCAACTCATCGACAATCTTTATGTAGACAATGTCCTCATGCTGGACACGACAACACAATCACTCCTTCACACTTACCACACTTGCAAGAGAATATTCGAAAATATGTCCATGAACCTTCGTCAGTTTCTCACAAACGATGAATTATGTAACAACTCAATAGCCACAAAAGACAAATCAACCGCGTCTGTTACGAAAATTCTAGGCATCCTCTGGCAGCACACTACAGACACCTTTTCAATTTCGTGTAAGCTAACTTATTCGCCACACCCAACCAAACGTAAAATTCTCCAAGCGACACACTCTACCTTTGATCCACTAGGACTCCTTATACCACTACTCTTACCGGCAAAGATCCTCTTACAAGACTTATGGAAACACAAACATAAATGGGATGAGTTACTCCCAGACAATTACAACAATACATGGAAAGCAATATGCGAGCAAACCGACGGCTTCTCCATAAATTTCCCTAGGATGATTGCACCCAAGTACGACACAGATCAATATGAACTTCACTCTTTCATCGATGCGTCAATCCAGGCATACGCTGCAGTTGTATACCAACGATCCATAAATGATCGAAGCGAAATCACGAGCTCTATTCTCATGGCACGCCAGCGATTAACACCGCTCAATGCGAAAACTCTGACAATTCCGCGCTTGGAGCTTCTTGCCCTTCTCATTGGAGTGCGACTTACAGGCTTCGTTCTCAAGGAAATCAAACTCAACCTATCGGGGGTCAACATCTACAGCGATTCCCAAGTAGCGCTGCACTGGGTTCAGTCTAACACCAAAAATGGAGCATTCGTGGACAATCGCTGCACAGAAATTCGAGACAAAATACAATCATGGACACAAGAAGGTATCCTGCCACATTTATATTAACCCTCGGAAATTAATCCGGCTGATCTGGCAACCAAAGGCCTTACCAAAGACAAAATGAAGCAACAGCTTTGGTGGTCAGGACCCGCCTTTCTACAACAAAGAAATACTGAATGGCCTGAATTGAACGAGTTTAGCTGGCTTACTAAAACCGAACAACACTACCCTCAGGAAGACAAAAACGGCACACCCCTTACGACACTCAGTATTGTGTCAAAAAGGCCTTGCCAACTTCAAGTAATAACTCGATTTTCGTCTATTACAACAGCAAGGAGAGTAGTCGCAATAGTCCTGCAGTTCCTCAAATGTTTCATTTACAATAAGCTTTCATCAAATACTAAAATGAAACTATCGCAGCATATACCAGAGGTAGTACAAATTAATTCACCAACGACTGCGTCGGAGCTTCAGGCATCCGACATCGCAACCTCAGAACAGCTCCTCATTAAAGTCATGCAACGTGAACTCTCCCATAGAGATGAACAAAAATGGGAACAATTGGCACTATATAAAGACGAAAACGGCTTGATTCGTTGCCATGGCCGACTACAAGGTTGTCATCTCCCAAGAGATATGAAAGAACCGATTTTACTCCTTCCAACTCACTACTTGACACACCTTTTAGTCCGACACTACCATGAACGTTGCGGTCATCAAGGAGTCAATGGAACACTTGCCAACTTACGTCAACTCTACTGGATACCCAGAGCGCGACAAGTGGTAAGAAAATGTATCAAACAATGTCTCGCTTGTAAACGATGGAACGGCAAGCCCTACTATTACCCCCTCTCTCCACCATTACCATCAACAAGAACTAAACCCTCTAAACCTTTCTCACACATAGGTATTGATTTAGCAGGTCCTTTCTACATCACCGATTACGACAAAAACAAAAGCAAAAGATGGATCTTCCTCGCTACCTGCATGACCACACGAGCTGTCCATCTGGAGCTGGTAAAGAATCTGAGCGCAACACAAATTATTAATGTTTCAAGAATATTTATTTCACGTAGAGGTAAGCCACAGCTCATCATATCGGATAACGCATTTAACTTCAAAATGGCTAGCGAAATCCTTTCTACGATAGATGACGAAATCCTCTGCAGACAAAAAATCTTGCAAATTTTCTTGGCTAACGAAAAAAATACGTGGAAATTCATAACCCCGCTTTCCCCATAGAAAGGCGGCTTTTATGAACGTATGATTGGTGTAATGAAAGCCACTCTTAAGCGAGTATTAACGCGAAAATCTCTCGACGAATCTACTTTCCATACGATAGTCACTGAATGTGAAGCAATGGTCAACTCAAGACCCTTAGCGTACACCGGAAGTAGAGTATCGACTCACTCATAATTCGCCCAATAGACTTTCTCATTCCCTACGCAAACCTCTTTCCCTCTTCTCATTTGAACATGGAATCAAATAGCGACGATCCAGAGTATCAGCCACAACCCTCTACGAAGGACCAAGCAATACAATGCTTTCGTAAGCAATTAGACTATCTACAAAATTTGTGGAACGTATGGCACGAGACCTACCTTCTAGAACTACGCAATTTCCATCAATGTCGAATCAAGCAAAAGACATTTACGAGAAAACTACCAAGAGTCGAAGAAGTAGTTCTTATCATGGATGACAACACACCTCGATCCGATTGGCCACTAGGTCTTATTTTAAAATTAATACCGGACCAAGACGGAACCGTTAGAACGGTAACATTACGCACTTCCAAATCAGAAATAGAACGTTCAATAAGCATGCTGATTCCTTTAGAACTGGATGACGACACACCAACACAACCGCCCGACAACAACATAATCAATAAAAACGACGAGACTAATACCAATAGAGAAAGCAGCACAACGCCAACCTCTCAGCCTGATATGTCAAACAATATCAAGTGTCCACCCATGCCGACGACCCATGCTTCCACGGAAGGCAAAAATGAACAAAAGATATGATAATTACATGACAGCAACAACTACCAACGCCGCAAACTCGGCAACAGCGCCATTGAGCACTTCCTGGCCATGGAATCATTGGCTTACTGTAACACTGATTGCAACATTACTCCACCCGACATATGCCCAACTCAGTCAACAGACACAGTTGCAGTGCGTTACTGGAGGAATCAGTATCCACATGTTGCAACAAGTGGAACGGATGCAAGTTTGCGGTAATGATTATTGTATTGAAGTACATGAACCTGACCAAAATATGAAAATACAATTCCCACCAGAAATCACCCTTCACACCTACCATATTACACTAAAGTCTATGAGAGGAAACATCACTCAACCGACTCACTGGGCATGTCCTCCGAGCCCATTCTGTGAGCAGATTACATGCACCTTCTGTTCACAACTGATTTCAAATCCAGAGTGCTGGCCACGAATCGCAATAGCTATAACCGCAGTCGCCTTCTATATACTTACAGTAACAGCATACATCGCATTCACGGTAATCCGCAAAGTGTCTAGGATTTGCACTTGCGTCTCCGGGAAAAATACATTCCTTCGCTGCTTCAAATCATGCTCACGTAAACGCTCCTCACGATGGTCACAGGATTACACCCCTTTAATAGAGCTCGATAAAATCAACACAAGATGGAACACCACAACAATATTACGATTAATTACGATTGTAGCTTGCGCTGTCCCGTATGTATATACTTGCCAACAAACGGTCTTGTTACCCACAACGATCTCCCAATGTAGTCAATACAACCATAACTGCCATAATCAAACCACAGTACTTGCGCGTATTAATCCAATGCAACCTGAGATGTGCATACAACTTCAGCTACAATCATTGAATCTCAGATGCCGTAAGGAGACACTATATTTTTCAAGGAACACCGTCACTAAAGTGCGCTATCAAAAACGCTGCCCACACATGGGAACGTGCACCGGCCTCAAATGCGCAAAAATAACTTACAACACGATAGTTGACGAGCTTGAAGATGCTAACAATTATACAGGAATGACCTACTGTTCCGAGTCGTACGGTGGATTAGGTTGTTCATGTGGTTATCCCTCATCGGGATGTCTCTTCTATCGCATCTACCACGTACCTATAGACGACAACATATACGAAACTTTTCACTTCCCATCTTGGTTCGAAACAATATCACTTACAGTGGAATTCAATGGAGGCACGCCAATGCCCCACCTTATCGAGTTAAAACCATACACCAAAAAACGTTTAGACAACACATCCTTCGAAATTACAAGTTTCACATTTACCCCTTTATCAATGTTACATCAACGATTCCTCACAGACGGGGATACAACAGCATTTATCCGTCCACAAACAGAATTTAGCTACGCCTGTAGTTCTAACCCACGCAAACACTCTAACAACAGCACCGCTAACGATTGCGTCATAAAAGACACATGTAAATGTAATCCCGCGGAAGACTCCGTCACTTGTTATTGTACCAACAACAACATCTCAGAAATAACAAAACTCTCCAATGCACTCCCCTTACCTATTCCCAACGGGCTCTTATCAACAGAAGGAATCAATCATATACCAGTCTTGAGAACTCGTGCAGTTGCAGTGGAACTAATGCTCATGCTAGACCCCAATACACACCGCATCGCGCAACAACTACAAGATTTCCAATGCAACATATTACCTCAGCAGCTTATTGGCTGTTACAATTGCTTCAAAGGTGCAACGGCCAGGATATTATGTAAATCCGATACACTCAAGTCCACGGCACAAGTTAACTGTGGATTGCAACAGTTCACCCTAACTTGCACACGAACGGGTACACAAAATCACGTGCTCTTATTTTACAATAAGGCACGAATACACGAGGTATGCAAAGCACAATGTGGCTCTCATACAATAATTTTTACATTGCAGGGAACCCTCAACTATATAAATGGCATGAAACCCTTATGGAACTACCTTCGATTGTGGGACAATTGAACCAACACTGACACCCCCTCCTTTGATATAAACCTTGCCTTTCCGGACATTTCACATTTCTTTGAAACATGCAAACAGTTTCTAATCTACTCGATAACCGTACTTCTGTTATTTATCAGTGCCCTAATGATCAGTCACACCCTCCTTTGCACACAACCATACACGCGAAAACGAAAATCCTACAACTTCTACACGATCGTCTCCTCGCTCCCACCAGTGAGAATACTCCTCGCTATTCTCGCGGCAGTTCGACGTCTCCTCCACCTCGCTATCTTCACAATCCGACTTCCTCTACGTCTAGCTGCACTAAGGATATAACCGGCCACGAGAGACCATCTATTCTTCAGCTCAATACATCGCAACAGATCATTAACACCCCACATCCTTTCACCACTTGCCTCTGGAGCTACTTCTAAATAATACACGACACCTTTAGATCTCATGTGTAACTGTAACTATTTATATTATAATGTACTAATTGATGATCTTTATATTGTATTTGTAACTGTGTACTTCACATTGTATTATTAGTTCCATATTTTGAGCTGCATCAGTAGCATTTTGATTTGTATTACTATTTAACATTAACTGATGATTGACTAACATTAACTTAACTAATGACACAAGCGATAATTACGACACTCATCAGGTGGCGGGGAGGATGCAAACGGCCGTTTACATATGGTCGACTCTTTCTTTCGTTGTGCGGAGTGTCATGACTCTGCAGTCATGATCACGAGGAAGCGACTAGGTGCCTCTTGGTACCTGCGTTTCACAACGCCAGCATGCACGCAATAACCGTTCAATGGTCAAGCAGGCACTTTTATGGCCATCTAACACAAGGTTTGTACCGCCCACAATTGGGGGTACAAATACCGCGTTCGAGGGAGGAGCAAGGCAGTTCAGTCAGCTCTGTTCAGTTTAGTTAGTTTAGCTCAGTCTTCTCCTCTCTCTCCGTTCAGGCTCTTTGCCCTACAAGCGGCCTTGCCGCACAAGACAAGACACGAACACGCCGGTGGACCTGCCACCTGTCCACAACTTACACATCCACACGACCACGAACAATGTTAACAAGTAATGCATATTGTAGGTAGCTGTTATTGTAAAATAGTTAGCTTTTGTATACTCATGTTGTATAATAAAGGAATTAAACTAAAGAGTTGTACGACAAACAACCACTGAATCAAAACACAAATGTGGTTGACTTTGGTATACCCAGCAAGTATAGATATAGTATAGCTTAACGCTTTCTGCCATTTAGTTTAAGTTTGATCAATTGAAAATTCGAGCAACTCATTCTTACTTCTGCACCTCTTAAACTAGAGACGAAGTCACACCCTCCCCGTGCAGTACTCAAATTTGTGGTTGCCTTTGCTGCAACTCGACTAAATAAGGTCTCTTGAAGTCGAGTCATCCTTAAAGAGCCATTATTGCAGTGCTTCAAAAATTTTCAAAAACTCAACAGTTTTGTGGCATTCCAAGGAAAACGTGTATTCAGAAAGAGCAACTCTTCGTCTGTCTAAATTGATTCAGTTGACACGTTTCAGATTTTAACTTATCTAGTGAACTCGCAACACCGGTCAGAACTTCCTTTACAATCTAATACTATACTCGATACAACCTATGACAAAGACGACTTAAACATATGATACTCCACACAGATGTCTACTGAAGCAAGTGTTCAACAAAGGCCTAAAAGGAGCTTCTACGGTACCTCTTTGTTGACGTGTTGCCACCCAATACAGATTTTTTCAAAATTCAGTCGAATTTTCGAATTGACAAAAATTTGTCCCATGGGGCAATCCCCTCAAAATGTCCCATAGGGTGATCCCGCGATCCCCTCATAGTCATGCTGATTTGCGCGAAAACGTCTGGATCGTGCACTACAGGCGCTTGGACTTACCTTTCAATAGTATACTTATTTCAGAAAAACCTCCATGGCATCACTAACAGAATCTTTTGGGTTTGGCACATTCCGAATATAGATTCGAAAGCAGCGTCCAAATGCGCACTGAGCAATGTGGGTACCATTGCAATTGCCACTTCGATCTGGTATCCTTTCCTCGTAAGCACAAGAAAACGAAAAAAAAACACACCTTTGTTCCTTGCACGGCAACAGGGCTCTTTTCAGCGATAGCCTTTGCCAAGACTAGGATCTCTCGCATCATTTCATCGTACCCATTGTAAGCACAACTAATTAAGTCTTAAAATTGAATCAGAAGTGGAAAAAGAACGAAAACTGCGAATGCAGCCGTTAATGAAATGCGATATGGAATGAAATCGTTTTTATTCAAGCGAATTTATAGAGTTTTCATCGCACATGCATTCTAGACGATTGGACGACTATTCAAAGTTTTTGAGATGCAAATCGATTGAGCGATTGGGCGATCGCGCGATTAAGTGATGAGACGACCGACGTATCAGTGCCTAACCGACATTTATCACATCCTTTCCTCCCGATCGACTAATTTATCAAATCGATTGTATCGTAACTCTGATCAATGCTCAGATAATCGACCGATTTTTAGGCTAATAACAAGGCTGTGTCTCACCAAATTTCAGCGCCTCATCAGCAGTGAAGTGACGAGCAGTAAGGGCAACCTGGAAAAGAGATTTTTCTCGTGTAAGAAGCCACTGATCCTGAGCTAAAGTTTGTATTTAAATGTAGAATTTGTTTCCGTTGCAATTTGTTTTTGCACTAGAAACTCGTGGAGGAATCTAAAGGATCTCACTATGTGTAGTCCACCTGTCTGTCCTCTGTGTGCATCGGGTACTATTATATCAGGGAGTTCAGAAATGGCGTGGAAGCATAGGTGTAACCGAAACGATTGGAAGGATTTTATTTTACATTGACGGTAGATGATTGTTTTCGTTTTCGTTACTTTTCTTCTCTATTATAGTATCTATTGAAGCAAATGGTATCGATCGCTAATCTATCTCGACTTCGTGACGGGTGCCTTTTGCAATTGCAAGCGACCAATTTACAAATGACCAATAGTGGCTTGAAGACACATTTCAAGATAATCACATTAACGGCTTCAATTCTTGGGGCCGATAGGTCCGAGTATTGTCTGGATTGTACCTTTTGTGGCCCCATGACACGTCATTCTTCTAAGCCTCATACCGACCTCAAACCGATCAACCTGGCACTGGACGTGGGCTTTTGCAGCGTTGTTTATCAACGTGACAGAAAAAGTTTGCCAGCGGCTGCTTCAAGATAAAATAGGATGAAAGTTCTAAGGCTAAAAGCAACGTCAGAGAAAGAAAGAAAAGGAAGAAAGGACTTCTTCTTGCGGTGGTCCCTCAGGTCGAGAAGGTCTTAAAGGAACCGGAAGGGGGTCCGAAACAAGAAGAAGATGCGAAGAAATGAGCATTTTGTAAAGAACACTCAAGGTTAGAAGCGATAACAGGCGAAAAAACCCGGACTCAAAAGCGCGACGCTGCGGTGTGTATTCGCATCCGGATGTGTACCTTAATGTCAGGGTGCCGCACTGCGGAATGTCGCAAGCGAAGCAATGCGGACGAGCTGAATTGTTGGGTCCCGAAGCGATTAGAAGTCAACTGCGTATCGCACTCCTAGCATTACGTTGTAATCGTTTTGAGACCCAACTACCGCGACGCGCATAGCTCGCACACACTGTGTCGCACGCCGCTCGCCATCGTGCGGCATCCTGACATTAGGGTACATATCCTTCGCATCCCATTCGCATCAGCGCATCCATTCCGAGTTGTCCGCTGTAGGAGACAGGCCGTAGGCCAACGTTAGTTGTAGCACCTGATTCTAGCGCAGTGGAGTGGCCATTCCTAACTACATTAGCATTCATGTAAGTACATCTAGAAACAATATAAGAAAGAACAAAGGAGAAGGTAAAAGGAATGAACAACTTTATAATGGAAACATCTTCTATTGGCACCATGCCAAGGCGTCAAATTGGCGAGTTTGTGCAATGGCGGTCACTTGAACTCGTCCACACTACGTCTGTTCTACCGTAAGCCAATATTACCAACTTCTGGTGTCTTCAAGGACACCGGGAGGTGGCAATTCCGTCTACACTGATTTAAGATCCACCGTAACGCTTGTAGTTGGCAGATTGCAGACAATGCGCACACCACACCTTGTTAAGACATCGACTGTGAACTGAATGGATTTTTCGATCACGGACATCGTTTTCTCACCCTTTCGCTTATTCTCCCATTCGTTGTTTAACTTGATCGCTGATGTTTGTTGTTCAACTTATTTCACATCATCATGAATATGAAATGCACATACGAGACAACAAAATATGTTCCACAGACAACAACTCGGAAAGGTGACGTTGCAGCTTGAAGGGATGCGCAGGAGATGCGAATACAAACAACGTCGCGCTCCAAAATCTACCTTTCTCCACCGATTATCGCTTTTAATGCGAATGCTCGTTTGAAAATGATCATTTCTCCCCATCTTTCTTCTTCTTCCAACCCCTCCCGAATCCTTTAATCCTTGAATTTTCGACTTCGTGGCTTTCCCTTCACTTCTTCAGCATCCTATAATTTTTGAAAACGGGTGTATGTCGTAAGGACACAAGAGTCACGGTGCGACGTCGCGCCTGTGACATTCCGCCACTTTGCGATTGAGCTAAGCTTTTGCTTCAATGTATAAGTAGCTGTTAATCCGTATCATGACCTTTTTACATCGTTTTTTTCATATCCTCAACTTTATGTGGCAATGTTGTTGTTGAGGAGGGCCACTAGACTAAACTCGACATTCAGCGCTATTTTCACTAAGTCCTTAAAGGAATCGTCCACGGAAAATGAGTTTTTGTGTTACCCATATGTTTATGTTGTATTTGCCTAATGTTGGTCTCATGCAAAATTTCACGCGAAAAAATGTGAATCCGGCTGAGATACAGCACCACAAAGTGCGGTCCCAGTGGGCGGGGCCTCCGTGTAAAAGCCTCGTCCCGTCTTCCGCCGCCATTGGGAACGGAGAGTAGGATTGTTTACGTGACCTTCTGTTCCTATAATGCGTCTCGGACCACGGCGGACGCGGTACGAAGCTTTTACACGGAAGCCCCGCCCACTGGGACCGCACTTTGTGGTGCTATATCTCAGCCAGATTCACATTTTTTCGCGTGAAATTTCGCATGAGGCCAACATTAGGCAAATACAACATAAATACATGGGTAACACAAAAACTCATTTTCCGTGGACGATTCCTTTAAGCTGAGCTCTACTTCAAGGGGGAGCTCTTACATTCCTAAAGTAAAGCATAGGTAAAATATACACTAGCGTGTATAAATATAGTGTCTGAATGCAAAACCTCTATAATGACGTGGTTGGTTGCAGTGGATAGTGAGGTCGCGCAATTTCAATATGACTTTTTGTTGATGACGAATGACGACATCTTTCGCGGCAGAAAATCGCTGAATAACTATTTTTGCACGACGACAATGTAGTGTGGCCTGGAAATAATGATGTTCATGACATCGGAACGGGAACAAAGTGATTATCGCTGGCCGACTGCGTACTTATCAAAGTCAGTGCACAGGTCGAAGGTGCAATGCAAGGCGTGTACTGGGTTTCTAAAGTTTCAAATCCACTCTCCTCCATTCACGCTTTCCTCTGTGGTAGCACTGTAGCTCCGGCGGAAATGCGCAGCCCCACTCGGAATTGGACAACTCCTGTGCGATCGTCACACGCCGCACGCGGCCGCGCGGTTTTCTGTCCTAACGACATACACTCTTTACAAACTGTGGTAACTATTAGTTTGATTGGTTGTGATGATGTGTGCTTCCGAACATCGAATGCTCCCAACCACACTAGTGCACTGCAATGTCGGTACAAATTTTTTCCCGAGATCGATAGCCAGTATAGATTGTCCATTGAGTAACTGTATTGTGTGATGCGACGTAGAAGTGTACGATAAAACACGTACGACCAAACTTGTGCAAAATATATACGGATAGCATATTGGATAGAGGTGGTTTTGTGCTGAGTTACGCAAGATGGGAGAACAAAAATGTACTGAACTGGATTCCTATGACTGTAGCCATTTACCGGCTAAAGTTTCGAAATAGAGCTGTCACAGCAAAAATCCTTACCTCTCTGAGCCAACTCTCATTGCCGCAAATTTTTGGAAGCCGATTCAAACTGCCCACGTCAGCTGCTAGACCAACGTCCACTTCCTCAAAAAACTATGTTTCAGGATATTGAAGGGTAGTATGGTATCACTGTGGATAGTGAAGGACTCCACATCGAGACAGAGCTTAAATGGAGTAATTAAAGGCAGGAGTAACTTTTGAAAGTGCTGCTCAGTACGATGCATGGCAGCTGCTTGATTATAGGAAAAGGTTCCTGGAACGTATCCACTTTGTATTGCTGTTGCTAGTCTTCAGTACGTATAAATGAAGGCTCTACGGTATTAACACGACGTACCGTATGCAGCTGCAAGCAAATCCGTTCCTGAGATCAAGCGCAACACATGGTGTTGCACACATTTCGAGCAACAGTTTTTTGTGTTTTGAAAATGTCCTAGACGTAAGCTAGTTCTATATGATTTCGAATATCGCGAACAATATCGCTCTGGAACCATCCACGCCCAATCCCCCCTCCTCCCGAAAAAAAATATTTCGGATTCTGGCACCACACTCTTAAAATGGTATTGCTGACAAACTTGATAATTAGTATTCCTATCTTAGGCATTAATATCGTTAGACGCTTAGTATTCCTACCTTCACTTAGTAGTATCTCATCATCTATTTTCATTTATTATTGGGTGTTGATGACTAGGCTATATTATATACGAGATTTACTTCTGGTGTTGGCTTTGTGAAGATCGTATTCTTTGTGGAAACTGAACCACACAGCGCATGTATTTTTATGATTCCGGGAACTGCTAATGCAATAATATCCCCACAATCCGCACAGCTGGTGTCAACCACCGGAGTTTCTGCTCGGGCATATGAGGCGTCGTGTTCTCAAAACACGTCAATTTTCCGGCCCAATGTCGGGTACATATGTTGTTCTCCATATCTGAAAATGTATTTCAGCAGCTTCAGCCGTCAGAAATCTACGATTTCATGTGACACAAGGAATCGAGGTTCCTTTGCGATCCTGTGCAACACCACGATTTGAAGACTAAGGGTCATACGGGCTAGAAGGGCTTAAAGAGCATCGGCTCGTTATGTGTTTAAACTAGGAGATTCGAAGATCGGACGTGAAAGTGAACAGGTGACAGAGTTGAAATCATGAGTCAAGGGTTCCCTTGAAGATGCCATATTCTCCAAAAGCAGTCCAAGGGATGTACATGCGGTTGGAAGCAAAAAAAATGCAATGTCAGCTCCTTCTCGTAAGTTCTAAGAGCTGCACCCTTTTCCTCACTTGACGCATCTTTTTGTGGATAAGAGAAATAAAGGCACATTCGAGGATAAGGGAAACATTGCATCCCTCTCACATGACCTAATAGTTCCCCAGACGGGCAGGGAGGCTGTGCAAATATGGAAGCGTGATGACGAGCCATTGCGTCGCGCGAAGCTCTCAAAGCCAGCTCAGCTACACCCGAAGCTCTGACCCGCCTACCCCAGACGTGATTGTTGGCAATGACGGTGGGAACGGTGGCAACAACGAGACAAAAGAGGCAATGATGCGTGTGATAATATAAGATAGGGATGAAGGAGATGTTGACGAGAGGAAACAGGTGATATTCCAAAGTTTCTTATTATACCATCGTTCAAAGCCAGATGTCAGGAGACCTTATGTTCTCCCTTTTCGTGAGCTTTTCCGGATATTTCTTTGTCAGCGTATTCCAAAGCACCTCAAACTTCATAATTTAGCGCTTCAACCCACGATAATCCTGGAATGTGCTTTTAAGGGAATGCAAGAGGCTTATTGTGGTAGTTGTTTGCCAAATAGTCAGGAAGGGAATGCAACATCACAGGTAATATCACGACACAACGTTTGGGTGTGCCGTCGCAGGTTGCAGCAAGGAGAGGAAGTACACGATGAGTGGACGCTCGCGCACAATAATGAGCTAAGCGAGGGACACAGCAGAAGACGATGTGACTAATATAGGGGAGTACTCGACCTCTACATGATTCATGGCCGTTTATACCAGGTGCGGCAAAATTATTGATCGCTCGGCAAAATCTAACAATTTTAACTAGAAACAAAGCATCTACATAATTCTGTTCAAAAAGAAGATGATGACTGAACATTTCACGATGTAGCCCTAGAAGTGATAAGTTCTCCTCTGGCTCATACGCAATTGTGAAGGGTGTGAAGAAGAGTGTATGCCTTCGTCAAACGACTTTAGAGAAGAAAAAATGAGGAGGTGGTGCAGAGTCCGCCCTCCAAGATACTGCAGAAGGACACGTGTGAGGGAGTAACTGACCAGGTGCGAGAACTCACAGGAAGGCCCATCAGGTCATGGTGAGCTTTCTCAAAACGGTTTTTTGCATTTTATAGGTTCACATACATGAAGCAAAAAACCGGTCCCAAATTCGGCTAAATGGTTTCGGGGAGCCTAGAAAATAGTTGATGGTTCGGTCCCTACCGAGGACAAATTTTTGCATTTTTCTAGTTTTCATCCATTTGTGCTCATGTAAGACCATACGTGCAAAATATGTGCAAAATCAATTGTTATTCTACCAGGAACCCTTATCTCCAACATTTTGCGTACTAAGCGAATGATTGGTTTGGACCTGCCAACGCTCACGACAGGGGAACAAGACATTTTCCCGCAAAGTACGTGTGATATTTAACTACCCTAGATGACAAGTTTTCAGCCTAATCGTGATTTGGACCCAAACTCGGAAAATTGGACGACCAATAGTACTGCTAGTGCCATAGTAAAGAGCACTCAACGGAAGAGCTCGCCCGATACAAGGGAATATTTGCTATCTTTTGCATTCGCATGGTGTTGCTAGGTGCAGTTCACTTGGAATGCGTTGTTTCTGCACATGCTCGATTGCATTTAATCGAGGCTGTAAGTTGTTCGTCTGTACAAGTAGTGCAGTGACTGTGTGCCCATGTCCACCCTACTAAGTCAAGTTTGGGTCAAAATCTCAATTTGGATAGTATTTTGTATCTAGGGCTAGCCGAGTCTCCTGAGCACGAATATCACAGTGGTTTCGTAGGAAAACGCTTGGCACGCATGCTAGGGGCTCCGAAGGGCCCAAACACTTTACCCACTGAAAGCTTGCAAATGACGTCACTTTCGTGCACCAGCGACGAAAATTGCAGTCATTTTGCATGTGCGCAAATAGTATAGCGCTGGACAAAGAAACTTAAGAAAATGCAAAAAGCAATGCAAAGCCAAAACCATTTAGCCGAATTTGAGACCGGTTTTTTGCTTCATGTATGTGACCCTATAAAACGCAAAAAACCGTTTTGAAAAAGCTCACCATGACCTGATGGGCCTTCCTTGTCAGAGGTCAGGTATACGTCGCTTATCCATAAAATGAGTGTGATGTTCACAAAGGGAAAAATTAAGGCATTATTGTATTAGAACTTCTTCTGTTGTGCCAACGAGGTTGTTAGGTGGAATATTTATTTATGACTTTTTTCATTCTCAACTTTTATGCCAATTGTGGCTGGAACAGGTTAGTAATCAATTATTTCTTCTTTGTTATTCCTTCAATTACTCGTGAAATAGGATCAATGACCTTCTGGAAAAGCAAACGATCAACGAGTTTGAGGAAAGAAGAGGAACACGAGGATGACAGTCTTCATAAAATACCACGCTGGAAACGAAGAAATGGCAGTCGAGTCAATTAGTGCGAAGAATCCAAATGGAATCCAATACTGGAGTTCACTGAGAGCTTCACCATAGTTCTTGTCACCGACTGCCTCCACACTGACACTTGCGGGATAGAAGAAGGTGATCACGTAGGACAGGAACCCTAACAACCTCGTTGGCACAACAGAAGAAGTTCTACTACAATATCGATGCCGAGGTTATACGAAGAGAGAAGTTGTAATTTAAGGCAGTATTGTTATACTCTTCTACAAGGAAGACCACACCTTCTTCAAGGTCATCGTCAGCGACTTCAACGCCAAGATCGGCCCTAGAAGAACGGACAATGAGCTTCACATCGGGACTCACGGAACGGAATGGAATGAGCAGGGTGAAAGGCCGTCTGAGTTTATTATGTCGATCAACTCCATCCATGGTAACTCACAGTTCCAGAAGCCCTCTCATTTGCGATGGACTTGGGAGTCACCCGGTGGGCAATTCCATAATGAGATCGATCACGTCATCTTCAATCGAAGGTTTTGCCTGACCGACGTCGCTGCTGTTCCGAAGTTCTATACGGGATCAGACCATCGACTCATCCGCGCAAAATTCCTCTTTTCGATACGTGGAGAGAGAGCCGCGAAATTCAAGGAGCGAAGACCCAAGACAGTCATCAATTGGGAACACTTCGTTTCTCTCGCTGGTGTATGGGAGGATTCCGTTATCGAAAACATCGACGACGTGTACAACCGGCTCGTTGAGCATCTTCACGATTGTGCCAGGAGGGCAGAGAGTTTGAAAGTCACAAAGAGGCGTCTCTCTTCGGAAACTCTCGAGCTGATACGCCAACGTGGAGCCGCACGAGCCACAGGCGATTACCAACTGGCATCCGACTTGCGAAGCGATGCAGAGAGGCGATGAAAGAAGATCTCAAGGAGAGAAGAGCAGCAGTGCTGGCTGAAGCAGCAGAGGCTGGGAGGAGCATTCGCAATGTCCGCCGAGGCTTCGCCAGTTATAAGACCAAAATGACCGGTCTCCGGCGCCCGGACGGCACAGTTACTGCTTCCCGAAGGGCATTGGAGAAGGTCATCTACGACTTCTACTCGGATCTCTTCGATAGCCATGTCCAACTGCCTAGGAGCAATCTGAAGCAGGATGGATATGTCGTACCATCAGTTCTCCCTTGCGAAATCCGACACGCCATTTCGTCGGTGAAGAATGGCACAGCACCCGGCCCCGACAGGATCAGACAGGAACATCTGAAGAATCTTCCGCCAGTTGTCGTCAAAACACTGGCCCGACTCTTCACACGCTACCTGTCGGAATGCAAAGTACCCACATCGTGGAAAGCTAGCAGGACTGTGTTGCTGTATAAGAAGGGAGATCCACACGGGATCGGCAATTATCGTCCAATCTGCCTGCTATCTGTAGTCATTCGTGTCATCTTGAATAGGATCGGTAGAACTTTAGACGAAGGACAGCCATGCGAGCAAGCAGGGTTTCGGAGAGGATTCAGTACAATCGATCACATCCACACGGTCACTAGACTCATCGAAGTATCGCGAGAGTACAAGATGCCGTTATGTCTCACATTCATCGATTTGAAGAAAGCCTTCGACTCCGTTGAGACAGAAGCGGTTATCAAAGCCCTGGGAAACCAGGGTGTGCCTACTCAGTATATAAAAGTACTTCGTGAGCTCTACAGCAACTTCACGACCAGGATCTCGCCATTCTACAAGGAAGTCATCATCGACGTGAAGAGAGGGGTTCGACAAGGCGACACTATCTCGCCTAAACTATTCAGCGCCGCTCTTGAGAACGTCATGCGTCAACTGGAATGGGAAGGAATGGGAGTGAAGGTCGATGGCCGGCATCTACACCACCTCCGCTTCGCTGACGACATCGTGCTAATAACACCGACAATCCAGCAAGCGGAACGGATGCTAGCCGATTTCGACTGCGAGTGTGGAAAGATCGGTCTACAGCTGAACCTGACGAAGACGATGTTCATGAGAAACGGATTGGTACCTGACGCCCCATTCACGCTCAACGGAACGAACGTCACCGAATGCTTCAGCTATGTGTACCTTGGTCGGGAAGTCAATATGATGAACGACTTAGCACCAGAGCTGAGCAGGAGGAAAAGAGCGGCATGGGGAGCCTTCAAGACCATCGAGGGAGTAGTGAAGAAGACGAAGAACATCCGGCTCCGCGCCCATCTCTTCGATTCCGCTGCCCTTCCTGCCTTAACATACGCCTCAGAGACCTGGACTCTACGTAGGCAGGAGGAGCATGCGGTCGGCGTCATCCAACGCGCCATCGAGAGGACGATGCTCGGAGTATCCCGATACACGCAAGTGCAGAGGGGAATCCGGAGTTCCGAACTCCGTCGTCGATCAAAGATCAGGAACGCCGTCGTATTTGCCAAGGAATCGAAGATTAGATGGGGCGGACACGTCATGCGATATCGTGATGACCGTTGGACCAGAGCGGTTACCGACTGGATCCCTCGGGACGTCAAACGAACACCTGGACGACCGCCGGCCCGATGGTCAGACTTCTTCACGAAAGCTCTGCGCGAAAGGAACGAGACGCTACGTGTCCCTGGAGCCAGAAACGTTCACTGGACTGCTTTGGCTCGCGACAGGGATGAATGGAGACGTTGCTGGCGCCCGCTCGAGGCTCTCGATGAACAACGGGACGACAGGTGACAGGTGATTGTTATACTAACGATTGTTACTACTAGGATACTGAGTTATAGGTAAAAGCTTCGGTGTCGGACGGGACCCGAACCGGCACTCCATGCTTTCCGGGCATATGTGCTAATCCATTACACTACCGACACCTCTTTCATCTTAACTCAGCTTCTTAATCGTATATTTACCACAGCTTACATATCAGCACTCACACTATACGTTTGAGTGGTGACCGTAGTGCAATGGATTAGCATATATGCCCGGAAAGCATGGAGTGGGGGTTCGAGTCCCGTCCGACACTAAAACTTTTGCCCATAACTCAGCATCCTAGTAGTAACTTTCGCATAGTGGGCTGCAGCGATAATCAGCAGCTATCTAAAATCGTGGATATACAGTACATTTCAGGACACGAAACTGATTCCAAACATGTTGGTAGGTAATATAAAATCATTATTAGACCACGGTCCCATCAATCTGAACTCTTTTTGCTAAAGAGACCATTAATGAGAAGTTTGCCCATTTCGTTTTCCCGTAGTGGTCATTACAGTCAGCTTATGGCTTTATCACTTTCGACGCACTGCGAATGCTTTTCCCCGTCATCTTGTTCACTTGTCCAAGACAAATGCGATCCTATCAAATTCAGATGGCATATTACGATATGTTAGTGGGGACTGCTTGATGATTACATATATCAGTGGAACTCATACTGATCCCTCATTACTTCCTGGTGTGGCGGAGCATTGTCAGGCGCTCAATACTTTCGACGCACCCTGTATAGCTGACCATCGAGTCGCTCGTGGCATTACAAAAGGAAGCAAACGTATTAACTGAAATGTCCCTACCACACTATATAAAACGCTTCGTCTGTCTGTACGCCCGTCCCTCCGTCCGTCAAAAACTAGGTATTGCATGAAAAGCGACCTTCAGAGATAGGGACAAGTGTGGTATGGGTAGGGCATGGACAAGAATTGAATAGCACCATGGATCAAGTTAAGCTCCGCACAAGGTGGGCGAGGCGTGCACTTGAATGTTCCTTTTACAGACCGAAAGTTGTTGATTGGGGAATGTGCCCCAAAAGTGGGAAGAAGATGGACTTAGGTCAGCGACGAGCTTCTGAAGGTCAAGAAAGAATCCTGGTCATAGTGGGCGGAGCATTTGTAGTGGTGGGCGGACCTTGGACATTACATGAGGAACGACCTGTGGAGATGAGGACAAGTGTGGTATGGGAAGGGAACGGAACAAGAAGTAAAGACCACGCGTGGGTTAGGTTAAGCTTCTCCTATGGTGGGCGGGACGTGCACTGTAATGTTCCTTCTGAGCCCGAATATTGTTCTTTGCGTTCGAATGTGGTCCAAGCGCGGGAAGAAGATGGATTTAGGTCAGCGACGAGTTTCTGAAGGTCAAGAAAGAATCCTGGGCACAGTAGACGGAGCATTTTTGGTGGTGGGCAGAGCTCGAACATTGCATGAAAGACGAGCTGTGGAGATGAGGACAAGTGTGGTATGGGGAGGACATGGAACAAGAAGTAAAGACCACACATGGGCCAACTTAGGCTCCGCCCACGCTGCGCGAGGCTTGCTTTTGAATGCTCTGTAATAAAAAAGAGCTATTTCGATCGACCTACAGACGCGATTTCGTGCACGGCAGTGCGCGTTAGTCAACTGTATTAAATAAAGTGATTCATTATTGAGAGGCAAAGCTTCACCTTCACTGAAAATTTGGCATCCTTTGTGCTGTGTCGTATATCGCATGCCGAGATAATATCGATACCACCACCGTAGCAAACTCCATGTACAGCAGCAATCACAGGCTTGCAACACTGAAATTTTCTTGCCAAATCCGAAAAATAAATATGCGTGGGCAATAAACAGCTCAGTGCTTTGTATGCGGTAGAAACACGAACACCCGAGAAATGCAATCAACGGAACCACCACGGTTTCCTACGTTTGAAATCTGAATGGATCACAGAATACTCACTGATGGCTACTACAGATGCGGGTGAATGAAGGAATTCCGCGCTAATTCCTGCTTTGGGATGCGCCACGCACGTACACTACCTTCATTCAGTCGTATATGAGTAACAGGTATAGAGCATCAAAGTTCTCGTTCTTTTGTTGCAAGGGTCTTTTTCGTCATTATCTGAGCTATGCGAGGAACTAAAGCCGAGATTGAAGTAAAAAAAGTTGCAGGTGTTGTTCATAAGTAAGCTTCGCCTTCGAATAAAGAGTCTGATTACAATTTCCCCGAAATCATTCACTAACTTTTTCAATATTCGTGAAGGCTTGCTGCATTTGGACGATTTTTCTTCTAATCTGTCTAGCTTTGCGAGCAATGTCTTCACCACCTTGCAAAGTGACAAGATCCATCAGTCCACCATCTGAAATGCGTTACATGACAAATCCGTAATATGGAAAGCTCACAGACAGTAATGGATATTGTATTGATATGATAGTAATGGATATTGTCTTGTACAGCGTCGCGCTCTGCAAGCAGACACTTTGCCTCCCGATATGCTCGGTATGATGAATTATCTCGTCATAAGCAAAATTGTAAAAGACGGAAAAGAATCCCACTTCATTCTTTTCTTATGCTGAAAAAATTCCACTCGAAATCAGGACCACCTCTCAATATTGAAGCCAACTACTCTTTCAGGCTTTTTGCGCTTCATCATGGGGGATTTCGAAACCAGGAGAGCGGTCTTATGTAATCTCAGGGTTTCTCAGAGGTCTGATTCGAGCATATTATATAGTACTACACTTCAGTTCCTGGAATTCTTGGAAAAATGTGTCGTGCTCATATGTTTTTGGGAAATTTCGGAGTGTGTGAGATAATTTCATGAAGTAAAGGAAGCACTTAAACAGACTCCTTTCATGAAGTAAAGGAAGCACTTAAACAGACTCCTACCTTTAATATCGAGACCTGAAGAGAATGCCTTTCCCTCACCACTAAGTATAACAACACGACAGTCTTCATCTGTATCCAGTTTTTCAAACACATCTTCAATTTCACTAAAATGCAGAGGTCAGAGCCAGGGTATCAATTACTTTTAACAATGCGGTTATGCACAAAACGGTTAGGCTGCAAACTACTATTGCACAAGAACTCTTCCGATACTTTTACTATCACTTCTCACCTTTACTTTGAATACAATCTATTACGTGCTTCCGTTCACAGCAGTCACAATCATTCCAAAGAGGTCGGATAAGAAAACAGAAAAAAACAAGCGTGCCTCCACATTTTAGAGTTGAGAGCATTCAGCTGCTTTGGACGATTCAACTTGACGCTGATCACATATTCGCTCACCGTTTCCACTTTCAAGAACTCGTAGTTGTACGGCATCCTTCAAAAAACAGTGACGCGGACTACCAGTGATTACCAGTTCAAATGCGAAAGGGGGGAGGGGTTAGTTATGATATATCTGCTATTCCAACATATGTAACAGAGCTTGGAAGGTGACATTTTTAGTTGCATGCAGTATTCGTACAGGATGTCCACATTGCTATATTCGATCACTGGGGTGAAGAATGCCTTATAATCATTCGAAAAAAAAGCTTGGAATATCAGTTTCGTTTAAAGTCTGAGAGATGCACGGGAAGAAAATTCGAAGGTGGCCAGAAATAATTCATTGCTTTCACCTGGAAGTACAGTATGGTGAGAAAGGGAAAACTGCTCAAGGTTAACAGCAAAGCAGATCTAGGAATGCAGGGAAAGACTTATAAAGTTGGAATTCATGACGTGTGCTAGCTAAAGCAGGGTGATGATGAATATTTACAGCAAATGCAGACCTCTGTCGTTGCCTGAACTCAGTGCGTTTACGAAGAAATCTGGGTATGCTCTCAAAAAATGAAGATAAAAGTTTCTTTCAAAACGGAATCACTTCAAAGAGGCTATTCTGGAAAAAAAGGAAAGCGTTCAGTGCTCTAGCTGTGCTAACGAGAGGAGGTCACTACGTTTGGCAGTAACAATGCTGCAAGGCTCAGGAAAATTAACTATGGCGGTCGTGTGCTAAGTGAATTTGTCGATGCTATTAATTGATTGATGTGACTGATAAGCAATCTGCCATGGTCGCATTCACGGAACAGCAGAGCGAAGGAACGCTTGGTGATGCTGAGATAGAAAGACAAGGTGTGGTAAATACAAATCTGAGGGCAAAAGGAAAATGGTCCGCTGGCCGCTATGTACCTCAGACGAACCATTATGTTGTCAACCCTTGAGGCTTTTCAGTGAGTAGGGCTGAACTGATGACATTGTATGAAAGGGTGGTGAATAGAGAAGAATGGAAAGATGGGAAGGGTGGCACAAAATTTCTACTTCAGTACCATATTCTGTGTGGAGCAAGGGAAGTACAGGAACACAGGTAAAAAACACAAACAAGGCTGAGAATAAAGAAACTAGATGTGTAATACTAACAGAAATGAAGTATAGTGTATTCTTTGTGTGTATTCAATACTCAATATGTCGCATATATTCAGTGTAATCGGAGCTGTAACTGCGGTAGTCTCAAAAGTCTTTTCGTATTTTTAAATACCGCTTTTTCCCTCCAAACTGCTTTCCAGCAATCTCTTCTGTACATACACATGTAGTACAAGTCCACACGCATCTATAGGTACTAATGTCTTCCATCTCCCGGATAACCCTTTTCGGCAAAATAAACATATCAAAGGTCAACCTCATTCTCAATACAAAAATTTTTCTTTGAATGGCGTTAGACAGGGAAAGGAAAAGGTGATAATCCGGTGAAATAAGATCAGGGCTAAAGGTGGATGGGGCAGCAATTTTTATCCAAGCTCGAGAATTTTTTGGCGAGTCACTTTTTCAATAGTGGGAAGACTCGCCGAAGAATTGCCTCGCCAAAAAATTCTTGAGCTTGGAAAAAAGTTGCTGCCCCATCCGCCTTATAGCCTTGAGCTTGCTCCATCAGATTATCACCTTTTCCTTTCCCTGTCGCGCCATTCAAAGAAAAATTTTTGTATTGAAAATGAGGTTGACCTTTGAAATGTTTATTTTGTCGAAAAAGGTTATCCGGGAGATGGAAGACAACAATACCTATAGATGCGTGTGGTCTTGTACCACATATATATGTACAGAAGAAATTTTGTGGAAAGCAGTTTTGAGGGGAAAAGCGGTATTTACAGATATGAAAAGACTTTTTAGACTAGCAATATATTGGAAAGAGAAACGTAGTAAAGCATGAGCCAACACTGAAATTAATTTGGCAATTATCCTCCATCATATACTTATAACCATGAATTTATTTCCATTAATGCATTTGATAATATGAGCCAGCCCTATTCCTTTTGGTATCCTCGGCCTAGCAGCACCTACCATCTCTCTCAGTTTCACTTTCAAGGTATTACACAAAGTGCATGTGTTAGCTACTCTGAGTGTTTCGGTGTAGATAATGGTATCTTTAGTTTTATTTGTTATACGTGCATTACTATATGGGAGAGAGGGGGGTACTTGATAACTCTGAACAGGTAGTCATCTGCCTTATTCTAAAGCTCGACTTCTTCTGACTTTTAGCTGGGGTTCATCACCGAACACGATCTTGTTCGTGGCTTCCTAAGTTTGAACCTGTTGGTTACTCCCACTTGGGCTCCTTCTCGTTCAGCTGATTTCTCACCCTATCAACCATGTTCAAATAATTTTCGCGGATCTTTGCCAGTCTTCACGACCATGAAGTTTTGCAGATGTTTAGGATTGTGAAATCATCCTGGCTTTGCTCTTGCTGGAGTACCGTTGCATCCCTAGCTCCTACCTGTTTCTGTATCTGGTAACTACCTTTCGATCGAAAATCCGGTGTATAGGGAGAGACCCTCAGCCACGACTTAAATTGCTGTCTATGCACTCGCCTACTTTCTACCTGATACATAGTGCTCCTGCTAGCCCGCATTCCCGATCTCATAGGAAAAAGGTTTCAACTCTCCAATGAGCTTTGAAGCGAGACCCAGATGCATCGATAGAGCCCCGAACACGGATTATAACCGTTAAAAGCAAAATTGCACAAATCCATACTGAAGCGAGTTAGGAGGGGTCGAAGTTCGCCTGTGATATCTCATGAGCAAGGCACTTTGCCAAGCACGGCAGTTGCCAAACCTTCAACGGCAGCTGTGGCTCACTGGTAGTGTATCGGTCCTGCAGGATGGGATCTGACAATGAGGGTTTGCTCCTCGTTGTTGAAGGTTTTTTGCATTTCGTCTTTCATTGTAAGTAAGTGTTTCTCCTTCAATTCTGAATGTTTCCTTGTACATACTGGTATCTATGGCATCCATCATTTACTCTGCTACTTTATTCGTTACTACTAACATTACTCACAAGGGAAGGAAACCAGTTTAAAGTGGCCTTTTGCAATGAGACAATAGCACTCGATATGCTTTGGACACTGATTTCAAACCTGTGTACAATATCTGCTGAACGATTTTCTGAGGTCGTTTATCTGAATGATAATGCTATTACATGGTACGTTCGGAAGCTCATAACGCGCGAGCCAGTCGTAGTGTGATTTTCGCGCTCAGGGAAAAGGGACAAGTTTTCAGCCAACTCGAGAATTTGACCAATTTTCGGAAGAATTTACGAGCTATTGGGTGGCAACTCATTGAACAAAGGAGAAGTCGTTGACTCTTGCCGAGGAAATGCTCCCATTTGACGCTTGCTACGAACGTTTAGTGCGCTGGGCAAGTGTAAAAGATATGTGTAGGTTTGTTCAGGTAGCAGGATCTTTTTTGTAGAAGAAAATTAGAAAACTACTGCTTCATCCACACCAAAAACAAAAACTACCACAAACTACCACGGCCACCCGCAATTGTTCGAAGTTGGTCCAAAAACTGATTTGGCTAAAAGTTTGCTTAGAGGGATAACTCAACCCCATGTTCGTGGATATTATATAATCTTTCTATTTAACAAAACCTATTCGTGTGGTACGGGAGTCTCTTCGACCTGCTATCCTTCCCTTGTGAGTAATGTTAGTAGGCATAAATAAAGTGGCAGAGTAAATGACGGGTTTAATAGGTTCTAGTACAAGGAAACGTTCAGAAGTGAAAGAAAAGCACTTACTGACAGTGAAATACAATATAAGGAACCGTCATCGGCAGGGGTGGACCCTCAACCTCTATCCTGCAGATCCGGAACAAAACCAGTGAGCCACAGTGGCCGTTGATGGTTCAGCACTGGCTGTGCTGATGGCAAAGTTTCTCGCTCATGAAAAATCGCAGGCAACTTTGACACCTCCTACGTCGCTTCAGAGTTTTGATTTGCACAGTTATAATAAGTAGTCGAAGCTTTATCGATCCATCCGGGTCTCATTTCAAAGTTCCACGGGAAATCGAATTGTTTCCTTTGTCAGAGCTTTTCTGCCTCCAGTGATACAGGGCAGTGGTGGTCTATCCCCATAATCCTGGGTGTGTACCCTTACATCAGGAAGCCGCATGACGACTAGCGGCGTGCGACACAGTGCGTGCGAGCTATGCGCGTCGCGGTAGTTGGGTTTCAGAACGATTACAACTAATGCTAGGAGTGCGATACGCAGTTTACTTCTAATCGCTTCGGGACCCAACAACATGGCGCCTTTAGCTCGTCCGTATTGCTTCGCTTGTGACATGCCGTAGTGCGGCATCTTGACATAAAGGTACACACCCCATAATCCTCCTCCAGGCTGTACGATTGTTGATGCTCTTGAAATGGAGCCACCTAGCCCATTGGGTCCTTAGCCACATCTTCAGGTCACAAGCACACAGCCAATCTGGAGGCTATCTAAAGATGACATGGTACTATCTGGCTCCTTTTCATCGATTGTTGACGTTTTTCTAAAGTCAATTTTTGATGTATTTTTAAAAGCAAATTCTATAAGCATAATGCGTATATTGCGCATATAAACGAGGTTTTTTCCTGAGCGGCCTTACACGAACGAGGGGAAGTGCAAAAACATCCTATATGCAGTCGAATCCCTGCTGTTTCCCAAGAAGCTGACAGAGAGAAAATTTGCGTTGGAACTACCCATTTCGCATCACGTGGTGGTACAATCCGCAGTATAACATATTCATTTTTCAAAAATTCTCTCGGGAATCCCGCTCGATTCTTCCTCAACTTACACTTAACTTTCATTCGGCTGCGGCCATTAGTTCCAAAGCCTTTCTGAAGGTCTCATCCTATCTTTTGTTGCTTGGAATTACTTAGGAAAAATGAGTCCTAATTTTGAGTTCGAGAAGGCTCCCATCAAACTCCAGAAGTTCATGCAGGTTTCCCACGACCATAAAGCTTTGCAGATGTTTAGGATTGCAGGAAGTGAAATCAACCTGGCTTTGTCCTTGCTGGAGTACCGTCGCATCTTCCAGCTCCTACATGTTCCTACACCTTGTGACTACTTTTTGATCGAAACCTTCTAGGTACTTGAAGCACTTTAAGTTAGTGATAGCCTCTTCATCACAAAACCAGCCACGACTGAAATTGGTGCACATGCATTCGACGACTTCTACGTGACTACATAGTGCTCACGCTAGCTTGCATCCACGATCTCAGAGCCGCTGATGTCCCAGTTTTCTTCGAGTTACGAAGAGATAACTTGTGGCAAAGCTTGAGGCCGCGCTGAGCGACATGGCTGTCAGAGCCCCTCATCGGCCTTTTACCATCAGCGATCACTTTGCAGAGAAAAAAGGGAAGGAATGAGAAGGGTGGAGCTGGAGTTTTTTCTCGAACTTTTGACTGAGATTCGTTCCGTCATTTTCGTTCTCTCTCGACTGTAGCACTGGAGAGGGGGGGGGCACCTCGCATTTTATACAGTCCAATTACCCCGCAATCTGCCAAGTACCCTTTTGAGATGCTCGGGTGAAAATGTTCGTCTGTATATGCTGGCTACCGATAACATCTTATTGTTCGAAAAAAATAGTCGCCTTTTTCTCCAAGAAAATTGTTTGTGTTGAAGAACAATTCTCATAGATAGGCGTCACAGTCCCAAGGCCGACACAGAGGACCAGGTGACTCTGCACGCACGTAAGATGACGACGAGTAAGAGCAGCCAGTGCTGCGTCTTAGAGAAGCTGAGCTGAGCACGCTCACCATCAGAGAACGGTTGGGTTATGCAAACCGCCATTACATCACTCATTTTATCTCTCATTTCCTTCTAGCTGGATGCGCTTACAGTTGCTCGCCAAGTCGCCTAGGAAACACCACTGCATTGGTGCAGTGCGATACAGGATGCATTCCTTTCAGTGCAGGAAAGGTGAACAGAAGAAAAACAGGATAACTGCTCTTTTACATATACTTTGAATAGTTGAGCCATTCTGGGTATAGTCTAGCTTCATGATTCTTCATAACTAACAGAAACTATTCGATGAACAGGAAACGAATAAGGGCAATGAGGCAAAAACAAAGCACTGTAGGGAATCGGAAGCTGAATTCTCGAATGCCCCTTATTCCTAGACCTGACAACTTGATTTGGATTTCTGTCTGCGTGGATCTCTGAAGTGGTTCATACATTTGACAGATCATGTTGAGAAGTATACTTGACATATACTCTGGTGGTCTACTACACATAAGCAATCTATTCCAGGGATCAAGCCAATCACAACCCTCCAAAAATTTATAATGAACTTTTTGCACGAATCACTTAATTATTCAAAGCATTCTTTCTGACACCGTCAGTGGGAACCAATTGATTAGACAGATAAATAAATAACTTCGCGATGACTGCTGAGCAAAGCATCTATCTACGCGACTGCCCTCACAAAAGACCAAGTATCGGATTTCCCTGTCACTCACAAAGTGTAAATGGTTGTCGACACATCTATAACTGAACATGAATGTTAGCTTCATGCTCAATCGATACCTGACCACCGTAGGAACAGTTGACAGCTGTAAATAAATTTTTCCACGCTACAAATTTTTTGAAAAGTTCCCATGAGCTACCTAACAATGCACAATTGCTGATTCACTTAGATGGAGGCACAGGGTCTTTTCCAACAACAGTTTGCTCTCATCTAGCATATCGTGAAAATAGTATTCGTTCTCGAAACTCAACCACACCCTTCCTCTAGACTAGGCGAATTTAAATGATTTACATAAATGCTACACTATAACGAAATCACTTGCTAGGCAGCCAACGGTCAAGTTACTTGGGTATTCACCTAAGAAAAGTTTCAAGAAAAAAAAAACGCCAGCCCTAAAAATCATCTTACCATCATCAGAATCTCCTGGCTGATAAAAGAAACAGGATGTGAGCCCCATCTGTTGAGCTGGTCCGATGAATAGCTTCACTTACTCCTAAAGGAATCGCCCACGGAAAATTGGGTGTGCATTTGCCTGATGTGGGCCGCACGCAAAGTTTCACGCGAAAAATTGTGATCCCGGCCAAGATGCAGATGCAGTACCACAAAGTCTCGTCCGGGTGGGCGCGGCCTCCGAGCAAGTGCCCACCCCGTCGTCCACCGCGGTCGGAGACGTAGAAACGTATTGTAGGAGCACAAACTTGCGTAAGCAGTCCCACTCTCCGTTCCCAACAGCGGCGGACGGCGGGACAGGACTTTTACCAGGAGGCCCACCCATATGGCCGAGAATGGGGTGGGGGGCTGTACCTTAGCCAAATTCTCACTTTTTCGCGTGAAACTTTGCGTGCTGCTCTTATATGGCAAATGGAACATAAATATATGGGTAACAAAGAAACATTCATTCTTTCTTGGATGGTTTGTTTGAAGTGTACCGCGGCGGAATGCGGCGTTTGCCCGTAGGTACGGCGCGGTTGCCCGTAGGTACGAAAATATTGCGGACTAAAACAACTCTGAAGAAACGCTTCTGTTCCCTCTATGTGGAGATAATCAGTAGTTCAGAGCAACGAACCGGCAGCATTTCGCCGATTCTAAGGTCTGCGCAGAGTAAGGTAACAGAAACGAGCGACACGCATGTTTCCGCGTTATCACTTTTTACGTGGGCAAACTAAGAATACCTAGAAGAGTACCTAGAAGCACTGCCACTTCATAACGTCCATAGGGCTCTTGTGCTAATAACCCTGACAAGTCACTGGACAATCTCTGCCAAAGGTTTGTTTATAAAAAATCTTCGCATTGAGAACCTTTGAATGCTTTTTATGATGCTTCTCGAGCGAGAGTATTTTCAAGAATTCCAAGTTTTGATGTATTTTTTACGAATTATGCAGTGAATTCGGCTTAATTCCCGAAATTTTTCTTTAACATGGGAAACGAATTGGTTAGGAAGAGTTTTGACTCAACATTTCTAAACTCCTGTCCGCTCTTCTTCTGAACTACTTCCTTGGTGTACGCATTCACGCTAATCAAACTAAGTAGATCGTTTCAATTTAACAAGCGACAACATCTCAATGATACGTTTTCATCTTCTTGGGTTACGCATTCACTCCAGTAAACTTTAGTAGTTTGTTTCGATTTCACAAGCTATAACAACTCAGTAATAAATTTCGTCCTCGTGCTCGAAGCTCCAGGACATATTCCGCAAGTGTTTTGAGAGGGTTAGCGCGTTAAATAATTGAATAGAAATGTAATACAACGGTTTGAAGAGAACCGGGAAGAGCTCAGCCATTGCCGACTTCTTTTTAGATCGAACGTGAGAGAGAGGTCTTGTTGACGCCGATGATCACTTGCTGGGATGACCCATTACCCGATGCCGACTCAACTTATTGGAAGACCTACAATCGCTCTCATTTGCTCGTTTTCCTTTGACTGGCTTAGTCTTAACTGCACTGTTTAAATCTGCCGATTTCGCCGCCTGACACCTATGCGACGTCAGCACATCGCAGACTGACAGCGGATGTACTAAGCAAGCGTTTTAGTACGCGGTTGGCACTGTCACATCCGTATATTGATACTGCTGACCATTCTGTTGCTCATCTCCGGGGCTGGTTCTTCCACTGTCGATTCCCTTTATCACAATCATTCATTAGCGGATGGACGAGGATTCACATACCTATCTACCTACATACTTACATAATTAGCTGCCAACATACCGCAAACAAACAAACAAACAAAGTTCTTGGTTAATAAAACCAAAGATTTTTTGTTACATTGAAATCGGTGAACTCTCACCACAGCATGAAGAAGTCACTAGGTCTTATTACGGACCTTGCTTACAGGAGTGGCTCATATCACAGCTGAGAATTACCTCCTCACCATAACCATTCAGCTGAAGTGAGTTCCGTTTTCTAGGTTTGTTTGCTGTGGTAGTACAGAAATGGTGGGAGGAGCTTTCAGTATTTCCAGCAGTTCTCCTCAGCTTCGACACTCTCAGTTTTCCATTTGCTATGTTTTATATACCTCGCGTGTGGCATGGCACCCTCACTCTTTTGACGGGTAGCCGCGCCGCTGACGAGTTTAATCGCAGTGTACCGATTATCGCGTTCTGCCCGTCATGGCTTCCGTTCTGATCTCTGAGCTTCACATCGAGATGTCGCTCTCTAAGAAAATCTCTCTTTCACACCTCGTTTCTCCGTTTTCTATTAGAAAAACTGCTTTTCATGAGATACAAGCTATCCTAGGAGACAACTGCCCCAAGAAGATATGAGTGGACACAAAAACTTCTTTTCAACTTCAGGAAGTCATTTTTCTTATGAACTTTGGGGAATGTTCAGACGCAGCGGACATTTGTCTGCTAGTTCTTTCATTGGAGGGTTACGCCGCAAGTCCTTCTCGCTACGATTGTTTTGTTGTTGTTGACCTCAAGCCGCAACAGAGCATATTTTACAAGTCTATTGTATTCTAAACAATCCATTATAGAAATGCTTTAACTTTTGAACGACGAAAATTCGAGGAATCGTCGGGGACGTCTGTGCTCAATGCCATATAGTTAGATTGCATAGAAAATAACCCCTCTGGGAATCCGTCAAAATAGCACAGCTTCTATGTGCTTAATGAATCCATGTGTTGAGAGATCTAAGTAAACAGTTGATTGAGTTGGCCTTCACATGCTCCAGAAGAGCTGCGCTCACTCAAATTTAAGAGAATTTCAGTGGAATCGGAAAGGAACCACTTCGCTGAACATAGCGCCTACATACCCCCTATCACTTGCTGCAGTTTGAAGAGATTTTCACTGTATTCAATGAATGTTGCCGAATTACTCCCAATAATGGTCGCTTCGCTCTCACTTCTGGCATTTCTTTCTTCCGAAACTGATTTGCGGACTTCAAGCTCGACTACTGTGGAGAAAGGGCCCTGCCTGTGTAGTGCATTAGTGTTCAAATAATTCTGTCATAACTGCCACTGCACGAGATGCAGAGGGCAGCGTGCTCCTCATAAACTTGCAAACTTCCTACACAAGGTTCTTATGGCTACCGTACCAACTTAGAGCCCGGTTTCTTGAGTAGAAGGGTTTCATAATTGTACAAGTGGTGAGCTCAGAAACTGTCCAAATGACTTCTGCGTTTTACTTCGCCTTCTCTTAATTTACGTACTGCAATTGTGACCACCCAACTGAGATTACATAAATGGTTTTCTCTCTTGAATTTTTGGATACTCAAGTCTACCTTCATCCTTGGCGCACGAGATCGAGTACTTTTTGAAACTCATGCAAAGATAGCGGCAGGTGCGACATTTTTTTTTTGCATGGCAGGAACCGAAGATTAATAGCCATTTGCTGATCGGAAAGGTTTACATCACATCCAGATGGCCAGATAATGGAACGTGTTTCTACTTGGGCAGATTTGAGGTAGAGAGAAAGGATTATTGTGTTCGAAATTGATTTTGAATGTAAAAATATGGTAAGAAAAGAAAGTGTAGGTATTGGAATAAGTGATCATGATATTTGGAAATATCCAATGTGAAAATCGTCAAGTGTTGAAGGAAAAGTGTCTTATTAGGTAGGATAAGATTGCGCAGATCTTTTTAACTGGTTAGTTAGTTTATTTACTTTTAGTCTTCTTAGGCAACCCAGCCAGTCCTGTCTGACAACTTCCGAAATCGTGATCAGCATTGGTCATTCTTCTTGCTATATTCTGTTTTTAGGGCATCTCTCGTCAATTTGTTCGTGAGTGGGTATTTCTTGTTTGTTTGCTGTCGAGCTGGGACTAAATTAATTTATCGCTTGCCCCAAGACGTCGTCGAGTCCCCTAACTTTCTTTTACCAACTCTTCATCGTTTTGAGGATCTTCTTGAGCTTTTACCCCTTGAGGTTTACGTATTACAATAAAGCTCATGATAGGTGGCATTATCAGAATCAACTGCGAGGATATGCGCGCTGAGAGGTTGAAATGACAGATGATGTCATTCGGTTTCAGTTTTGATTTGAGTCTCAGCTGTATATGCATTCAGCGTGAACGAAGCAAGTCGCTCATTGATGTTAATTGCATGATTCATTCGTGGCAAAGACTCCATTTACAAAAGGATTACCGATAAGGCGCGTATCTATCTATAAACTTATGCCCGTTCTCCCACTTAATGTTACTCGAAATATGTGGAGAATGGAAATAACCAACAAACTAATTTCTCCTGTCTTCACCCCCCCCCCCCTTACGGTATTAGCACATATTTTTTACGTCCGATTATTCCTCTCTTTTCAAAACGGTGTGTCCTTTAGCGATGCCCACCCCCTTCTCTCCCATCCTTCCTCACATTATCGTTTTAATATCAGTCCACTGGACAAAATCTATACATCACGTTAGCGACATGGAACAGGATCAACAACATCGACTTCATCAAATTATACCAGGAAGGGGATGTGGTAGACCTCAACACCTGCACTATGGGACAGATCCGTTCCTGGAAGTTACTACACAAACAAATAAAACGCTTTCACAAGTGGTGCCATTTTTTGGCCACAGTAGACCGTGTTTGAAATGACGAAAGTGTGATCATTTAGTGTGCATTTTAGTTTTTATGGCTTACCACATCGTGTAATTGCCTTCTGCATAGCTTTTTAAAACTGCCTATTAAGCAAAAAACTGGGCAAAAAACGGCTTCCTTATTTGTTCAAGGGATGTAGGAAGTTGACAGATGAGCGTCTTCGGTGTCCATTCCGATTCGAATAACCGGCCAAGGATAATGATTTCCGAGTTCTCTCATCACACTGGCTCATAAGGAACATCGTGAGGGGGGTTTTCAAGATAACGAGGAAATTTTACGAACCAACTTAGCTTTTTCTGCTCAGGAACGTTCCCGTCACGTTGTATGAAAATGACAACAACGACGCATCGAGGAGTTTATTAGTACTCGAGTCTACGAGTCAACTTCTATGAGCTTTTCTATGTAAACATTTGCGATTAGGGTGTTTGTCTTAAGTTTGAGAGACGCAGCTCGATACTGAAAGCTTTGGTTGTTGTTTATGATTCATTATCGCTCTCATCTGCTTCTTTAAGACCCTAATATGCAATTCTTCTATCTCTCTTCCCTTCAACTTCAACTCATTTATTGTCAAACAGCGTTCGATGCCTACATCTAATGCGCTGTGTTACCCATGAAAAAAAGCGTGCACACTTCTGTTCTCAGGTTGAAATTTCACCAGTACCAATGTCTTTGGCGACATTTCGCCCCAGTAACAGCTAAAATTGCGACCTGTAGGGTAGAATGCTCTGTCTTTTCTTGCAGTGCCTATTCATGGTCCGGATGGGTTATTCATTTTTGTTGTAGACGCCTTTTCAAGAAAGCCGGAAAAAGTAATACGTTGGAGTTACGTATCCCTTCCACTAGCCATGCTGCACATCTGCGGTGCTAACACTAGCAGTACTAGCGGTAATTACGTGCAGTAGAGCACTGCGACAAGGTGATTTAGCCGCCCGTCACTTTACTAGCGCACACAACTGAATGTGTGTGTGATTTTGGAACGTGATTGTCAGAAGTAGCCTTGAAACGGAGGCCTCTATCAAGCGCCGTCGACTACTTACTTGGACACTTGGATGCTTGGATGTTCCTATCGGCCTGTCGGCGCGGAGCCCACAGATCGCGGTCCCTCGCTGCAGTTGGCCAGGTTTAGAGGCGCGTCTGAAACGGTAGAACAGTCTTGTGGTTTGTCGAATAGAATCTGCCCAGCGTATCGGAGGTCTGCCCATCGGCCTCGTGACATCTCGAGGTCTCCAGTCGGTGACTGCTCGCGTCCATCGTCCGTCGGTCCTCCGTTGAATATGTCCGGCCTATTTGTGCTTGCTTCGGGCCATGTACCCGAGCGGGTCTGCCAGTCCTGATCTCTTGCGCATGTCCTCGCTACTCAGTCCTTCATTCCTCTGCCGGTAAGTGGTGTATTCAAGCAGGTGTCTCTCAATCGCGCGGTGGGCGGTTCTGATGCGGCTCAATGTCGTGCTAGTGTATGCCCATGTCTCCGATCCGTAGCACAGTGCGGGGAGTACTCATGTGTTGAAGAGGGTGGCCTTCATCTCGTGGTCCCGTAGTGTGCTGAGCGCCTCCTTGATGTTGTTGTACGCTGCCCAACCGGCTCTCGTCCGTCTCGTCAGCTCCAAAGTCAGCGTGTTTTTGGCGTTGATGGCCCTACCAAGGTAGATGTACTCGGTCGCTTCCTCTATAGGTTCACCATTCAGCTTGATCTCTCCATGTGGTTCCGCCTCCGCTGCTGTTTCGTTTCGGATGTATTGCGTCTTCTTGATGTTGATGCGCAGGCCCGCCTTTTCGCTCTCCTTGTTTAACTGATTCAACATCTTCTCCCCCTCGTCCATCGTTCTTGTGATCAGTACTATGTCGTCGGCAAAGCGTAGGTGTGTCAGCTTCTCACCGTCGATTGAGACTCCGTACTGTTCCCAGCCTAGTTGTCGGAATATGATCTCGAGCGCGGCAGTGAATAGCATAGGAGATACGGTGTTGCCCTGCTTGACTCCACGATGCACTGGAATCTTCAATTCATTGGAGAATAGCCTGAGAAGCAGCCAGTTGTTGCTGTAGCAGTCGGATAACGCGGCAAGGTATCCATCCTCGATGTTCAACTTCTCCAGAGCTCTTAGCAGGAATCCGTAATCGAGCTGGTCGAACGCCTTTTCGTAGTCGATGAAGGTGAGCACGAGTGGCAGGTTGTACTCTCGGCAGCGCTCCACGAGTTGGGATACCGCTTGAATGTGGTCTGCACAGCTGTATCCGCTCCGGAATCTCGCTTGCTCTCGTGGCTGTTCCTCCTCCAATTTCCTCTTCAGTCTGTCCAGCAGAACCTTGGAGTAGGTCTTGTAGAGTAAGCTGAGTAGAGCGATGGGGCGCCAGTTGGACAGGAGTTTCCGCGGTCCCTTCTTCGGCAGCAAAATCAGCTTCGCCATTCTCCAGCCCTCCGGGATAGGCTTGCCGTCAAGATGCTCCGAAAAGATCCTCGCAAGCGCCCTGTGTAGGTTCGGTCCTCCTACCTTGAGCAGCTCGGCGGTCACCCGGTCAAGTCCTGGTGCTCGGTTTGGCTGCATTTGGGAGATCGCATGACGCACTTCGGAGGCGAGCACTGCAGGCACGTTCCCGGGGCGGTAGTCCTTTTTCGGTAGTTGTAGGCGATCTTCGTAAAGCTTGGTGTAGAAGTCAGCGGCATCCTTCTCGATGCCAGGCCGGTTGGTCACGACGACGTCTTCAGTCCGCAGCGCCTCGATGGTCACTCGCTCGGTCGTCAGGCTCGTTTTGGTAAGCTTAATGCTCCGCCTGTTAGATGCTGCTTTCTCCAGGATGCGGTTGCGGTACTGCTCCAAGTCGTGTTCATAGCTGGCTCGGCATTGTCTGGAGAAGATTACAAACTCCATGTGGCGTTTCGAATCGAGCGCGAGCTCGGCACGTGTTTGCAGCAGCTCCCTTGTTCTCCTCGAGAGCCTACGTTCTTCGTGGTTCTTTCCGGGTACTGTGGCAATGGAGGCCGCCACAGCCAGGGTGTTGAGTAGCTCCTCGTACGTCGAATTCGTGTCAACGTAGTCTTCAATAGCTATGTGCTGCTTCCGGGTTGAACAGACTCGGTGGCTTCCTTTCATGATAGCGGAAGGGGCGGTGTGGTATGACGAAACGTCCGCGCAGCATACGATGGTCGCTTTCAACTGAAAATGGGGCGACGACGTCGACGTCGGCGGTCAGGGTCCGCGTGCTTACTAGAAAATGGTCGATTTCGTTTCTGTGCCGGCAGTTCGGGAACCTCCAGGTCCACTTTCTTCGCTCCGCCTTCCTGAAGAAGCTGTTCGCATGGAACAACCGGTTCGCGACGATGAAGTCGGCGAGTCTATCGCCAGCTTCGTTCCTCTCACCGAATCCGTGGGGTCCAACTCGGAACTCGCCTGGTCGTCGTGATTCGAGTTTAGCATTGAGATCTCCGCAGATGATGGCGAGTCGGGTCCTTGCCTCGCGCAGTAGATCTTGTAGCTGGAAGTGGAACTCGTCGCGCTCCTGTTCTGTCGCCTGGCTGGTGGGCGCGTAGGTGTTTATGATCATCACACGAGAGCCGCCGAATTGGAGGGAGATGAGGGCCAGTCTGTGCGAAATAAATCTCACTTCATGTACTGCGGGTGCAACGTGCACCGCTACCGCAAAGCCCACTCCTCCCACGCCGCTCCGTTCGTCCCGTGCTCCCATGAACACTTCCGTGCCGTCGATCCTCCTCGTTCGCTTCTCGCTCCACTTTTTCGTTTCCTGCACGCAGAGTATGTCCCACTTAACACGGTTGAGCTGATGAAATAGCTGTTCCTCCTTCCATGCTTGAGATAATCCTTGGCAATTCAGTGTACATATTCTGACGGTCCTGGGTCCTCGTCCTTGAGTCGGCCTTGCAACCGGGGATTTCTCGCGCCCTGCCCTACTCGCTGATTCCCTCGCCAACGTAAGGGAGCGATTGGGCGCCGGGTACTCGGGCGCATTATGATTGCGACTGTTCATGGTTTTTGAAGATGGCTTTGGCTAGATTGCGTCCGGTGGGTCGCCCGCCCTGCCGGAAAGTTTGTCGCGTCAAGCTGCTATCAAATCGAGAGCTATTCGAGCTGTCGATTCTTCACCCATGTCGCTTTACTATTCTATGCTATGCGACGAGTTCAAAGGTGCCAGGGGTAATACAAAATGAGAACTGGGAAGACATATCCTCTGCAAACGATCACTCCTGCCATTAATAAATGATCTGTGGCGAAACTTCCTATGAAAAAGCGGCTTTCGGCGTGACCCTGCAAGGCTGCCACTCACACTGCCTCGCATCGGCTGGGTGAGTTGCTGAGAAGGTGAGCAACATTTGCGACTGGCTGATTCAGGCCCTCGCCCGTCTGCATTATCCCCCTAGTCGGGCAGTGCTGACGCAAACCCATCCCGACCGAGCACCAACCCTGAAGTCAACCATCACTTGCAGAGCCTGTTCAACACTTTCATATTCATTCGTATGGCATTGCCTTGGAGCTGTTAAGAAGCACGTTTGCAAACCAAATACTTATTGGTTGGTTACCCGTAGCTTATTTTTCCTTCACAGTCTATTTCCTCGAGCTGAGGTGGAGTAGAGACAGATGGGGTCGCTTCCAGTACCATCATAGTCCGTGGCATAACCTTCATCGCACTCTGCCACCCACAAGTGTGATTCTTCCTCGCTGTTTTCTCCCTCTTTCCTTTCATTTTGCTTTGACAGAAAAAATAGAGAAATGAAAAGTGGTGCCGAGTAAATGATGCTGAGCTCTGGGCTACACGACTGAATTTGAAGGACACCTTTGTCATCTTAGTAACACCCTTCCAACGATGAGTTTCAAACGCACTATTTCCAAAAGAAAAGGACTTCATGCATTACTTTTTCTTCCAATTTCCGTCAGTTTTGCCCCTTATTATTATTCTATTCGACTCCACAGAACAATAAGCGCTGATCCTTTGAGTTGAAACTCTCTTCCCTTCCTTCATGGTCCACTTTTAAGCACTCTTGAAGACACATTCTAGGATTACCTTGTGTGAGTTAAAGCGCTGTATGTTGCTATGGAATACGCTGACAAAAAATAACCGGAAATCTCAAAAAGCAAAGTTAAGGTCTCCTGATAAATGGCCTAAGGCGAGACTACCACTGAGAGCGAGCCTTCCAATATGTCCTCGCTGAATGACAACACAGAGAGTCCAGATACTATCACTTGTTTTCATGTCAACGTCTCCTTTATCATTGGCATCTCCTCTTGCCTTACAATATCACACAAATCGTAGGTTTCATTTGCTAAGCTGTTGCCACCGTTGCCACCGTCATTGCTAACAATTATGTCTGAGGTGGGCGAGCCTGGGCTGCCTGGTGGAGTCGCTCTTGCTGCTTTGACTCTGCACGTTCCAGGAACTGACACCCACAGGTCGGTAGAGGTACAGCCCACTCACTGTGGGTCAAACTATCTGACCACGGCAAGAGCTGTAATACCCCAGTAATCCTGGTGGTGCCTTTGAGCACCAAGTCAAAACTTGAAAGTATTTGCTTCTGTGAGTATTGGTACCAAAAGTCCGTAACAACCAACAATGAAATGTGAAACCTCACTAGTCCTTCAAGGGGTCCGCTCAAAAAATGCAAACCCCTCAAGCACATTCACTCCGTTTCGCCCCTTACCATTTACTCAATTCCGTCTGAAATGGGCTAAGAGCCTTGATGCCATAAACTCGTGAAAAATGGGCCTCAGACCCAAATTTCAATGCATGGATATTTTGCGAGTGGTGGCGACACTGAAGGCTCGGCCGCAGAACGCCATAATCTCTTCTACTCCTACTTTTGTTTTCTTGCGACAAAAATGACAAAACGACCAGTAGGGGCGCGATATCTTCGAAATTGCCTTTTCCAATGCTATACATACATTAGGGTCTACTCCAATTGACGCTTCTTAGTGACTGCTCTTCTTTGATGTCAACATGGTAATAAAAAGCCTACTGAACTTCTGTTGAAAGCAGCAACGGAGAGTTTGGACGGAGCTTGGATAATGAAAGGGGTCCAAGAAGGGGGTGTGGTATGTAGTGCAAATTACCGTGAGAAGCAAAATCTACGCTCCTCAGTAAGCCCCTACGACGCAGTAGATTTTCTGAGGGTGGGCTTATTTTTTCTTGTGCTGTATAACCTCCACGCATTACAAATATAGGTGACCCATGCTCAGAGATGCAGCGTGCTGCAAAACTGACCTACGCAAACCAAGAACGCTGACCCCCTCTGCGCAATTTACACCCTTTTTTCTTTTCTTCACTGCCGTCCCACGTGGCATTTGAAGTCTACCACTAGAAATATCAAACTGCCTCTTGTTACCTTATTGGTTTGCGATAGTAGGCGATATTGATTGTGTTCGTTCATAAATACCGCAATCTCTATTCTTGAAAAATTTTAGCTTTATCTTCGGAACCATATTTTTTCCGTGGAAATTATAGCTTTTTTTACCACTCACGAAGATACTCATGACGTACTCTTCTTTTAATGACTTCCGGTACCTACCTTTTCCTTTCCTCAATTTCCCATGAATCCATTTTCATGCCGTATTGCATCAGCCTCCGCCTATTTTCCCTAACCCCTTTTGTAGGATCTCGCTTTCCCTTTTCCTTTATTTCTTCTGCATTCGTACGACTCATGAATGGTGAAGAAATTTCCAGTGATACAAGAATGACTTGCCATCTTTTCTCTATGATCTTGTTTAAGGACGTAGAATTGGATCATTTGAGTTCCGAATTTACCTCTTATTTCTTCAGTCACATTCATAGGAGCTTGTTTCTTTGCTCAAATCTGTATTTTTTAAGCACGGCCCACCCCTTCTGTATCTGCGGTGTCGATCCTCTTGACGGGCTTTCGCGACCATCCTTACAGTTATTTGATCGACTACATGTGTCCTTCTAATTGTGTCTCGATCACATTTAGAAGAAATGTATTCGGAAATTTCTATGATTCTACTTCATCTCCAAATCATTCTACTAGATACAGTACATGAGCAAAAACACGGAACAAAGCAAGAGCTTCCTTTTCTTAAAGCAGAAATCGAAAAACCGAAAAATGAGTAACTCAGTAACTCATTCGAATAGCCGCCACATTTCCCACCATAGCAATTGAGCAGCCGTCAGCGGCCAAAGCGCAGTTCAAATTCAGGCGCACAGTGTTGACGCGCTTCTCACCCTGTTTATGTACGTCCCTGACCACGAGAGTGCCGTCTCTTTACTCCTCAGCTCTCTAGCGTTCCAATCCACTCGGACGCCCCATTTCGTCGTCCGTCACTTTGGAGAGCTCTATCTCGACTGGATTCTTGTACATGCGCGTAAAACTCACTATGTGGCTCTCAACAAGCAAACATAACATAAATACAGCAACGAAGAAGCCGTGTTTCAGTGGGCGATATTCCAATCAAATGGATAGGGCATGGAAGGATTCGCGGAGTAGGGAGCCTGGGATCGAAGTAACAGACTCCTGAGCACCACATGGGGAGGTGAACTCGATTTCAAGCAATCCTTTATGGGTAGGGGCTAGGCACTGCATTACACATGGAGATCCCGTGTCCCAGGTTCTACAAAAAATGACTAGTAAGCCCTTGTTCGCCGTGGCTACTCAATATGAGATGTATGCATATGGTTTTGTACACTTCCAAACGGTGAGCTCAAATCTGCTGAGCGATGTGGGAGCGGAGTCAAGAAGCCTATGGCAGCGGCCCAACATTTACTGAAGGCCTGTTGCAGTTGCGCAGTAATAATGACATAGGTGCGATGAGGCAGCAAGTAGTGATCTGGATTTATACTCTCACGACCAAAATACTTCTTGATGCATGCGCTTTTTTCCTTTTTCTGAAGTGCCTTGCATTGCCTGAAACTTTAAGTCAGCTGTACAATATATCTTTTCATAGCAGTTTGAGAAGGAGGGAAATTAACTCATCACGTTCAATACCGAGGTCATGTCAAATTTCCAAGAAAACCCTACTAGTCCCGCGAATCCAAGCTCCTCCCTCGATAATGCAAGAAAGCAGTGAAGAGCGAGCACAGTGCATGTGGTTCGTACTAGACTTCCAGTCTCGGATATGGCTAGGACTTTAGCCATTTCTTCCCGGTCACCGCTTTGCTTTACTTACAACTTTCAATCAGCATCCTTGCGATAATATTTTTGGACGGCATCAAGATTGTAGACATCAAAAGAAAAGTACTCATAAAGGAAGCGAAGTGTGATGCATTCAGCACTATGTAGAAGTGAGTCATGCTTTTCTTCTAATCTCTGTTATCAGTTCAGGCAATTCGTACTTGTTGTGTTTCGCAAAATTATCGCCGACAAAATGAGCTATTTTGGAAACAGTACTTTGTGAGCCACTAGGATTTCTTGACGATTGATTTACCTTAGAGAGCACCTGCTCTGAAGGGATCAAGTATTACGAAAACACAGCACGATGTTATGCTTTTCTAGTCCTATGAAGTAACAACCATCGGTTGCAGGAAAAACAATACAGCGCGATCTTTTCACATCATAATGTAGTAGATTTCTCGGTTGCTGTTCCAAACTCTACTTTCTGAACAACTTTTTCTTTCTTCGCTAGGGATGTGTGCATCACATTGAAGCCTCACTTCTCGCTCTTTCCAAAAATAGTGGTGTATATGAATTTAAATGATGTTTGAACTTAATGAATTTTGAACTTTCTAAAGTCTCTAGAACAGAATGAAGAAGTGGCAGACGCGCACCATTTTCCTTGTGCACTCTTCTTCTGCACAAAACGACCCATTTCTAAATCGCACCGTGCCGTGGAAGCTGGATGCGAATCGGATCCTGCAGGGCATAGGTTTTTCAAAGTTACATTTCAATTTAAACTAACAAGATACTGTTGTAATTACAACACAGAGTTGAACAAAAGTCAGATTAAAAATGTGAAATAACACGCGAGGCTCCAAAATTCCATTTCAAAGGACTAAAAAGATCCCACAAAATATTGCGAGAGAAATTTGAGCTAATTGGCAGGCCTTCAGCGTCTAGCGCCTTTTTTAAGCCTGAAATAAAGCAATTATTTTATTTCATATATTGACGCTTTGTGAACGGAGTCAGCAGATATCTATCCTACTGACTCACTGCTGCCGCTTACCCTATCCTACCAAATTGCTTGGGGAGGAGCAGAAATGATTGACCCACCTCTTGACGGAATGGTCGTCCACGTGAGAACCAGTGGTAGGAAAGGGGTTGTAATTTCCGGGTTTCTGGTCATTTACTTCGGTTTCTTCACCGTTGCATTACTGGTCATCCTGCCCGTCATAGTCACCACTTTTTTCATACTTCGTCCGAATTTTCCCTATCACTGCATTTAACGTCATGTTCATCACCTAAGACCTCCAATGCCCGTTCTAGACGGTGTTTTTCTCATCACATGCACTATATCTACATCAAATATTCTAGCTTGCCGCATCCATGCTGCTGCATGAGCTTCTGGTCCGTTCTATTATACCTTTCCTGCTACTACATTCCCAACAGCTATCCAGTCTCCGAGTCGTGACTGATGCGTACCTTCCGGAGCGGGACTGCCAATTTTCTCCTTACCCCCAAATACGGAAAGCCTTCTCCCATTAAATAATGCTGCCCTTTGTTTCGCGCTCGTTTTCCATATATGTGGCATTCAAAAAGGCGTTATTTCTACATACGCGCAATGGAATATCATTTCATAGATAACCTCGCATAGTAGTTTATTTGCGATTCATTTTCTATGTATGTTCTACGCTACTTGCCACCGCACCGCCTATTTGTTTCATCGTTCTCGACAAGGTTATCTTCCTGATTCACCTATGAAACTTCTATCAGATATGGCCATGGGGAGTCTGAACGCTATGTTCTGATGACCTTCCATCACTGGATTATGGGCATCCAGGTGCTCCAGTCACTTAACCAATGACAGTTGAGTTTTCCTGTCGCATGGGGTTAGGCGGATATGTACGGCTTGAGACGCCACTGAGCACTAAAAGAAGAGAGAAGTAGAGAAGTAAGGTCACGCAATTCCCTGGCTGTTGCTCTTATCACGTATATTCTGTATATCTCCTATTCATGCCGTTACCATATTGCACATATGGCTCTGACCGAGACAGAGGAAAAAGAGGTGAATTGCTACTGTTACAGTGCAGACATGGCCGAATATTGGTCAAATCTGTAACAAGGGTTTGCGCATGAGAGTAAAGCTCTCAAATATGGGAACTAATATAATCACACAAAAGGATACCATTTAGGGCTGAGAACATGTTCCTGTCGTCTACTCCAGTAAAATCTGCACCTCATAGTTCACAAGAACTTAGTGAAGAATCAACAGCTGTGTATTCCCCATCATTTTTCGTGGTCTGCTCCCACTCCTCAAGAAGTTGTGATACAACTTCGCCAAAGTTGCCTGGCATAAAAACTAGTAAGGTTTCGCATCAGTTTCTAGAGAACCCTTCGTTGTCTCGAAGGCGACAAACCGATAGCTGAAGCCGTTTTTGTGGAACAGGATGACTTACTGGGCACTAGACTTGTAAGTAGGGTCCTCTCTTCTGACTCACCCATGCTAGGTAAGGCCGAGTTGCAATGATGATTGCGTCAGTATAGGCCGAGAGGGACGACTTTACATTTTGTATCGCAAGCTCCACATTCACATATAAACGTATGAAAGACGCTGCCATGACCTCATCTCCACAGCACACAGGGCATAAGGCTTTTTCATTAGATTAAGGGATGTGGGTTCTAGCCCAAGCATAGACAGAAAGTATCTATGCAGTCAAATAGACGTGAAGCATGCACAAGCGCTCACAGGTAACACATGGAAAACAGCTGTTTATTCAAAGTACTCCCATAAAGTTAAGCCAAGGCGCACTCATCTGGTTATAAATCGGCCGCCGCAGTGAGAAATCGTGGCCTAACGATAGACACCCGAGGGCTAGTAGGCCCACGTGCGGGCGGCCGAAAAAGGAAGCTCGCAGAGTGCAGGTATCACCCTCTTCTTACAGCAAATGCCTTTTGGTAGACTTTTGGGGGGAATGAAGCATAGTCGGTCCTGAGCTCCGGCAATAAGTGTAGGCCTACTGATATGTATAAGCTGTCGTGATACTATCGGTAGTAGTCAATGCATTTGCTGTTGCACATAGGGTACCCTGTGGACGTGAAGGTAAGATGTGGTGAGCGATTGCCGCAGAAAATACGCAAAGCTGTCGGTACCTCTTATTGTTATCTGGTGCGCCATAGCTATGTAGAGCCCATACCTCTGACCTGGAAGCGCCACTGCCTTAAAGGCTCGCGAGGGTGTTAAAAATCCCCTATCTCCAGTTTTTACCCCTCTGGCTCTTTGTTGCTGCACTACCGAGCACATCTCCTGTCATCCTGATCAAACCACCGGCACAGCTTCTGCTCTGCCTGAATGGGAGTCACACCTAGATTTCATAATTTGAGAATTATATCACTGGCCCTCCGCTCCATAAACAGCGGACGGAGTTTTTGCGTCTTAGCGTAACTGGAGCGTTCTATGAGAACTTGAGAATGTAATTCGATCCTGCTTGTTTTTCTTAAATTTCTCCTAGTGTACATTGGTCCTGCTGCTAGACACTATAAACTTCCTTATGCCTCTTACTTGCATCTCTGCTTTACACCTTTGCTGCTTAGGAATATAGGAATTCCACAGTTGAAATTAACACCTTCATGCTCTTGACTAATACATGTAAAACTTAACAAATACGAGAGTACGTCCCCTACTCTTGTTGCAGCAGTTATGGTGACGTCATAGGGCAAAGCTTTCCACACACGGTCAGTGCGTATATCGGTACTCCATTTAAGTATCCTAACCCTCTTGCTTGAAGCAGATTAAGTTTCCTCCAGTGGAGGCTCTCACCAATATAGAGACAAGGCCTTGACCGAAGCTGCCAATCCAGCCATAAGCTCTTCTTGGCCTTTTCATAATACTCCTACCACGACACAAGGTTACAAGGTGGCATTAAGGCAAGAAGATGTCTGCTCTGCGCAACGGATTACCTCCACAATTAGCTTCTGCTCAGAGGAGGCTGTTGGGAGGGGGAGCTGTGTTGAAACTTCACGGGGCTTACTGGATGATCAGAATAAATGTGGTTCCATAGATCTTTCTGAATGTGGAGTTGCTAAGATCAGGCTCCTGAAAAGTGGAGCACCTATTGCAAATGAGTGCTCGAATCATTCACTGCATCCTCATTCGCTAGACCGCTCTGCTTTGTCTCAAGTATCGCTTCATTTTGATAAATATTTCGCTTAACAACTTTTTTACATTCTCCAGCTTCCTTCTTCTTGCAACCTCGGCATTGTTAGTTGTGCGTTGTTCAATAAGTTTGTGCCTTTCGAGGTTGATTGGTGGAATATTTTCTAAAATGACCCAACGTTTCGACTGAATCGTCGTCTGCGGAGGTCTGAACGTGGTGAAAGGTTTACATCTGGGACTCCAAATCACCAAGCGCTTCATCTTCCCTAGCGGATCCGACATCGTGTCGGGACCACACAGAGAAACCCAAGCAACATGAAGAAATAAACTCACCCTGAGATCTCACCTATGCGGAAAATCCGCTACCGCACTATGATGCCAAGAGAAGCAAGTGAAGCATATTCGTCGTTTCCGACATGGAAATACTACGTGCGTAATGTTTCACCAATCAACCTCGAAAGGCACGGACCAATTAAACATTTTTTTTACAGTTTCTTCAACCGCCACAAATATTTATTGTCCGCGAACCATTCCTATACGTGTCAGCTTATTTTGAAAATTCGTTTACCTCCTCTGAGCGGCAAATCTTCACTCAACATTTTCACACTTTGGTCGATCACTTCGACTGCAACTGCAGATCTTCGTTTTACACTTTGCCAACTCAATTTTCTCGTTACTGATAACGATTTTCTTCGAGTATAAAAATGAAGAAATATGCGAATACTACTCTTGTAGTCGATTTATGTATCCAGTCATTCAAAATCTCGCATTCCAACATACGGGATCCGTAAAATTTTGGGATTACGATTGGAGGCGCACCTCATAATGAGCAGACTAGTCGACTAGCCTTTCTAGAGCACTAGAATCGCGGACAACTACAAAAGTTGTGCCGCCAAGATGCGCCATTGCGACCTTACGAACGCTAAACTCCAAGCTCATCACATCCATTTAGCTCAAGTGACGAACAAGGAGCCCAGATGAACGCGGGTAGCGCGGGTTTCAGCGCGTGTGGCACCGTGATGGCGCATGTGGCTGCGTAAAAAGAGCAAAGCCTAAACAGTTCCCTGAGGATAAGTCGACTCATCCGATTATCGTGAGGTGCGTCTTCAAGAATTTGCATTTTGAACTATGAGCGACCGACTTGACTGCCGGCGTCTCTGCTTCATCACTATCGTCCCGACACTCACCATCGTTACAGAGGTAGCACCTTCCCATGGAACACTTTGAATAGATACTCAGATGGCTCACCAGAGCTCCGAAATGGTTGTAACTGTGAAAATCCGAAGTGCAAAATGCCGTTTTGAAGCGAGTTATGAGGAGCCAAAGTTCGCTTGTGATGCTCATTGGCGAGGGCTTTGTCCCAGCACGGCTCGTTGCCGAACTATTGGGTTGGGGAATAAGTCCCCGCCGTTTATTTCAACCCCGTTTTTCACATTGTTTCCTCCATCTTTCAACAAAGCCAATATATGTTTTCGATAGAGCTTTTCTTGCTCTACAAAATGCTACTATCTGTATTTCGATTTCTTCGACAACCTAATATTTATGAGGTTTGGAAATGAAGTGAGCTGAAGGCAAAAAAGTGGCACTTGCGCACCTCATCTTTCTCGTCTGCCATCATAATCAAAGAATGTATGTGCATATGTTTTCGATAGAGCTTTTTCAGCTCTACAAAATGGTACCACTCTTTATTCAAATCGTTCAAGTTTTTGCTGTTTTTAAGACTTACAAATGCAGCACTAGCAAAAGTGTGCTTTTTCGTTATCTCCTTTTCCTCGCCTACCATCGAGATTGGAGAGGGTGTGCATACATGCATTCGATAGAGCTCTTTTTGCTCTACAAAATGATGCCTTTCTTCTTTTGTATCTTCTCATATTTTAGCATGTGGGAGTAAGTCTCCACGTGTTTTTCAATTCAAAATTGCGTAATGAAAACAAATTTTTTTGGCAGATTGTTTTGTATCGTTCGATAGAGCTCTTTTCGCTCTACAAGATAGTAATTACGGTTTTTGTTCAAACTGATTTTTGACATTTTTTAGATCATTTAAAAGTCGACGAAATCGAGCATTTTCGACACCATGTGACAAAAATGCTCGATTTCGTCGACTTTTAAATGATCTAAAAAATGTCAAAAATCAGTTTGAACAAAAACCGTAATTGCTATCTTGTAGAGCGAAAAGAGCTCTATCGAACGATACAAAACAATCTGCCAAAAAAATTTGTTTTCATTACGCAATTTTGAATTGAAAAACACGTGGAGACATACTCCCACATGCTAAAATATGAGAGGATACAAAAGAAGAAAGGCATCATTTTGTAGAGCAAAAAGAGCTCTATCGAATGCATATATGCACACCCTCCTTAATCTCGATGGTAGGCGAGGAAAAGGAGATAACGAAAAAGCCCACTTTTGCTAGTACTGCATTTGTAAGTCTTAAAAACAGCAAAAACTTGAACGATTTGAATAAAGAGTGGTACCATTTTGTAGAGCTGAAAAAGCTCTATCGAAAACATATGCACATACATTTTTTGATTTTGATGGCAGAAGAGAAAGATGAGGTGCGCAAGTGCCACTTTTTTGCCTTCAGCTCACTTCATTTCCAAACCTCATAAATATTAGGTTGTCGAAGATATCGAAAAACAGATAGTAGCATTCTGTAGAGCAAGAAAAGCTCTATCGAAAACATATATTGGCTTTGTCGAAAGATGGAGGGAACAATGTGAAAAACGGGGTTGAAAAAAACGGCGGGGACTTATTCCCCAACCCAATAACAACGGCTACCATGGCTCAGTTGTAGAGTTCCCCATCTGCGGGAGGAGATCGTAGGTTTGCTCCCCGCTAACGCAAGATCTCTTGCATCTCGTAAAACAGCTTCATTAAGTACATCAATTCCAATATTTGACGTTTCTTCGTATATAAAAATTATGGATGGAAGCATTCAGTCAAAACAAAAAAAGATAGACAGGTTCTCCAGAAGCTATTACAAAGAAACGTCAATGATTGAAATTGATGTTCTTATTGAAGCAAAAGTACAAAATAGGTGAAACCTTGCATTAGCGGAGTTTAAACCCACGGTCTCCCGTCCACAGAGCCGGACACTACCGCTGAGCCACGGTTGCCCTTGATGACACACAACGGCCGTGCTGGTGAAAAAGTACCAAAAGCGAACTTTGACCTCTCCTAAAAATCAAAATGACATTTTGCAATTTGGTTTTCACAGATATCATCAATATTCGGAGCTCTGTTCCATCTGGGTCTCAATCCAAAGTCATGGGAAGTTGAAACCGTTGTGATCTTCAACACGCAGCAGTATATCCCCTGCCACCTGCACTAGGTTTTACGATCGTTACTTCGAAGGACGAACTTGCCTTAGCGAAGCCAGCTTGGCTCTTCAAGCACTCGTTCCTACTGCGCTGTTTTATCGAATGCAAAAATGTGAGGGGTTTGTTTTTCAACCCCTCCTTTCATTCTGTTTCATTCAGATGCCGCTCGATATCAGAAGTATATGTGATTGCTCCGCTTGTGAAATTTGCTTGTAACACCGCGCGGCGAGCGATTAGTTCCACTACTGAGCTACGGAATTGTTCTGCGAGTCTTCCATGTTTTCGTGAGAGCAGCCTCACTCAATCCTCCAACATTTCATGAAACCATTCATAGCTGACTCGGAAATCCCAAACTGTGTACTGTACGAGCTGCTGGTGGGTTCCTTCTCGCTTGCCATTCTTTACAGCTTCGCTCTTCATCTACTCTCTAATTATTTATCACCGTGAGCACTAGCACTAACAATAACAGGGAAGGGTTTCAATTTTCCATTGTACTTCGAAATGAAACCAAAATGAATTGGTGGAGCTCCGAATGCTGATTATAAGTGCAGAAACCGAAATTCAAAATGCCATTCTGAAGCGAATTAGGAAGGGTAAAGTTGCCTGTGATATCTCACTGGCAAGGCACTTTGCCATCAGCGCGGCCGTTGCTGAGCCATGAGAAGCAACTGTGGCTCACTCTTAGTGTTGCGAACCTGTAGGATGGGCGTAATGTAAGTAGTAATAAATAAAAAAGCAGAGTAAATTTTCGGTGCGATAGGTACCACATCAAGGAAACGTTCAGAACTGAAAAAAGCACTTAGTGAGATAAAGCAACATCTCATCGTCATATGTGAAGTATTCGATAATAATTGAGCTAACTACAAACGTGATCAACTTTTAATCATTTTTTTGTTTCCCTCTCGGGTTTTTCTCTTCCCTTTGTCCTATTTCCATCAATTGGTGCTATGAGGAGCACCCTATAGAATTTCCAACAATTGTGAATTCCTAAGCATCGGTGACATGCCAATTTGCACATTCGTGCACGTATTTTTGCCCATCCCCCATCACTGCGATGGCACTCACCATTCTTCCACATTGTACACTACCCGTTGAGCTGCATATGTCGTGTAGTGTTTTCTGCACTTTGAGATGTCTCAAAGGAAACAGCTGTTGGAGAGTTCGGGAGACCGTGAAAACCGAAATATAATACATGTTAGAAAAAAAGAGTAGATTAAAATGAAGACATGCCCATCAGTGATTGGGGATATCTGTTTGACGATGCAAAAGCCTGTGAGCTCTACAACTGCATGGTACATACGATTGCCTAATGTTCATAACGGTACAGTCCATTTTAGACGCTTGATAGGGCGTGCCCTGAGTCGCGAGAGTGAGAGTGCGTGGCGAGAGTGAGAGTGTGTGGCGGGGTGAAAGAGTCTGATACACACTCACCCAAGTCCGTAGGCACCACCCTATCACGCGCTCCGAAATGGACTGCAGATTCTTTTCTTTGTCGGACAATCTCACTTATAATAGCATTCAGCGATGATATTTTTCAGGGGATGGGAAAAAATGGCGTACGTTCGAACCAGGCTGAAAAGCGTAAGTGTTTCGCAGAAGCCCTTCATTTTTGAGCTAGCGAAGTGGAAGATGATCCCTGATAACTGATTTCCGAATTAGGCACGCAGGGCTTATGTGGCGCTTCACTTCATATCGTTTCTGCGATGTTTTCTTTGTATGTGCTTTATTGACCAGTACTTTACCTCACTACTGATGAGGTACTCGGATGACTAAACCTACGATTTCTGTCCTCTTCTCAAACAGCTATGTTGGTCCCTTCATCATACCCAAATGTTGGGCACGATCCGCTGTTGGCCACAGGAGACATGCGATCTGTTATCTTCCACCAAACAACAATTCGGTATGCACGTATGTAGTAATTGCCGTTCGTTGCAATGGTCGTAGTAAACACCCATTCGGTTCCATTGGAAGGTGATCAACGGAATGTGCGTTTAGCAAGTCCCCTTCTGCCTGAATTGGTGCTTAGGCAATATACTACCTCCACCAAGGTTTTATGTGAACCTGTCGCATAAGTTAGTCAATGGATGATCACCATGGGACCAGGATGGGCTGGATTCCTTCAGATGTCCGCGAACACTGCATTGAAAGTCTGTATTCCGTCGCGCACTCCTGTAAAAACGCTCTGAAAAAATGGCATTGTTCCGCAAAAGAAGAGAAACCAGGGGGAATCGAGGACGCCCTGGAAACTTTTCGTTTAAGTACCTAGATCATCCAGTGATGCTTGCGACCGGATGTCTAAATGTTGAAACTTAAAATATCAATCTATATTATACCATTGTTTCCTATGTTGCACTTCTTGCCGGAACCGCTCTTCCCGACTCTCACATTTGTTAGTTTGTCTGTTGCCTTCACGTGCAATGTGTGTCCATGTGATTCGAGAACCTTTTTATTCAAACTCGACTGGTGGTGGTCTCTCTTGCTCATTTTCTGAATCCCTTTGACAATGTTAATTCAGATTTCATCACGTTGCGGGAATGGCATCGGATACAGTTAGAGGCAGTGATAACGTCTCTGCGGTCAACTATAGAATTGACTTCTTAGTGATCCATATCTCACACAAAAAGCGGAGTCAATCATAAGTGCCGCAACTGAAATAAGCTGGTGCTGCCTCCGATTTTGCATTACTTCGTATTCGGACTTCCCTCGAGCAAAACTCTTGTAGCATCAAAAGAAATGTCAAGCTGAACGTAGCTAAGTGGCCATGTAAATGCAATAGGAGCGTCGTGCACCTTCACCGATACACAGCTTTTCAGTTCTAAACCGAATATCCCATCAAACGTCACCGAATACCGAATATCCCACAGCATCGTAAGAAAGAAATAAAACACTACTCGGACAAAGATGGAGGAATCGTAAAGCACTGTCTTGTAGAGCTCAATGAGCTGAGTTCAGAGATTCACGAAATTTTGAGAGTAGTTAAAAAACCTGCTTGCAGTGAAAAAACAGGAAATGGGACTTTGTTTCAGTTTAGATTTTTGTTTTTTTTTTCTACCTTATTGGCAATAGTTTTGAGATGAATGTGGCACCACAATGATGATGATATCTTTGAAGAATGCATTAACCAGTGACTTGCTCTTCATAAAACAGAAATCCCGTTGCAAACTTGCAGTTGCAACATTTTAAGCTTTGTCAACCCCTCACAATTGCCCAGTGGTCTATCAGAATTTTATGGTTTCTAAAACTTTGCAAAAAGCACCTTGTAGTGCTCAATGAGCTGAATCCTACAGCTATGCACGTCTATGCAGAAGTTTTGATAGCAATTCGTGTAAACAAAAAGCAGAAAACGCGAACCCCCTTTTTCTTTGCTTTTCAAAACAGGGTGGCTGATGCCAGTTACCCTTTGTAGTCAGTATTGTCTCCCACAGTATTTTCTGGGTCCTGTCGAAAAAATAAAAAGTACATCAATATAACTATAAATTCATATATACATACTTGGATCTGGATAGGCAATATGAGATAAATTGACAGTAACTAAGATGAGGTTTAGATCCAATTTCAGTGCTAACCTTGAGATAGTTTCAATTTCTCAAAATGGTGCCATGTTTGAACAATACTGCAGAGACTTGCCTCTGTTGCTTCTAGTAACTCAGGTCTTGGGTTTCGGAAATTGCCACCCAAGAATCAGATGCTGCGTTGAAGAGACGATCAACATGGAAATTCATGCCGCAGTGCCCACCGCATAATGTCTTTGTACACCTACTCGAACACATCTTCAAAGAAAGCATGTACCAGGACGCAATTTAGACAGCATTGTAAATAAGCTATTTTTTAAGTTCCTAACTTTGAAAAATACACTGCTTCATATTAGGTATGTATACGCAGATACGCTATAGATCTTCTTGCTCACGAGTCAAAAGAGAATGCTCTTACAGAGTGACTTCTTTTGATTGAGTTTGTAATAGTGAATACTTTCATGCTATTGTGTCCTATGACAAAGGAAAAGGGACAAATACAGCAGTGAACCCGAGGTGAGGTTTCTTTGGCTGTGGGATAATGGCCAATGGAAGCTGGAGGGGCCATCATGTAATGCTGAGCAGAGCAGCCACCGTATTGCACGAAGACCATCGATGAAGGCTGGAAGGAGTTTGGGAGTGATATTGTAGTGTCCTACTGCCGACGCTTGGGCCCTTGTCCGGTGTCACGACAGCAGAAGTATATATCTGTTTATTAATGAATAAACAGAAAGGACTAACAGTACAAGGCGACGAACACTGGCGGGATCGGAGGTGCAGATTGAAGTCGTTGGGCAGGTAGACAACCGGAGGAATAAACTGAACATCCCTCCGTCCCAGGGTCTATATAGGCTGTTTATTTTCGCACCATTACAAAGTCGATAAGATCACTATCATTTGTGATTACATGACCACCAATACACACAACAGATATAAACAGTCTCTCTGTTTGGAAAAGGGGTTCATCATTTGTGAAGTGATTCATCAAACCGAAAGCTTCTTCGTGTTGTAACTGTATTATCGTGGCGTGGAGTGGGGAGGAAGACGTCGCAGAACTTTTACCGTGGTTTTAGATGTATCTGGTGCAATACCGTAGCCATGCTGCTAGACGCAGCAAAACATAACGGCCCTTTCCAACTCGTATTGAGTCTGTAAGGATTTTGCCAGTAGGAGTACTTCTGTACGCGAACTGTACGTGGGAGAAGAGGCTGCGAGCATCGCACTACTACTTACGTCTGCTTGGCCAGTCCACCACGCGTACATTTAGTTCACGCTTAACAGCCTGAGAGGCAGTCAAGGTTACCCCCACTGACACCTTTTATACTGCATATAAGATTGAGGATGCAAGTCAAGTCTGCGCTTGAATGGCGCTTCAATACAGTGCTGCGACGCTACAGCTATCCGCACTGCCGTACATGCGGGCTGACTATGCCGTTCAGATTGTTGAAGACATTTCTTTTCTCTTATCATCGATGTCACCTGTTGAACATTGAAAGCTAACACTTTTATTGGTTTCCCGAACCTTGCATGCAATCAGTGAAGGACGTGGATAGACCGCCTCCCAGCACCCAACACAATGACATCCACCTGAGTCTCCTCCCTACAGCAAGCACATGGCTCATCACTGCTTTCTTCACAAGCATTTCTTACCCTTTTCCACACTGGTATCCCAGACAGCCTTTTTTCGCTTTCTCCTTCATATTTTCTCATGCTTCATTTCACCTTCAGTGAATGAAGGCCTTCATTCACTGAAGGTGAAGTGAAGTGCTGCGATGAGAGGCGAACGAGCTAGTTGTTCGCTCACAGATCTCAGAAGTACGTTTTTTGTTGTTTGGTGCAAATGACTCGTCGTCTTTAAGATCACCTCGTCCGTTCTTTTCCAGACGGCTCCTCCACCAAAAACGCGAGCATTCACCAACGACTCGATTTCCTTGCATCGGAATCTCGTGCTACTTATCTTCGCTGAAGAACTTTTTGCTTTGTTTGTCATCAGTTCCTATCAGATTCTTTCCATGCCTAATTTGATTGCACGGCTTTTATGCTGTGTTTGCCATTTTTAGAGTTAACGAATTCCAGCTTGTACATCTCGCACGTCTGAAATTATGCATTGTAACTACGATATGTGCATATTTCTCGAAATCTACCGAGCACGAAGGGTCTGCTTGGCCTGAGTTGAAACTGTAAAATTGAACCGTTATTTACCAAAGCTGAACATGTGGCCATTGGGGGATTGACAGGGCACATCGTTCACCTAACAACATTTTAGTTATCTAACGGTTCTGCAGAGTAAATTCTTGACTATGAAAATTTCTGTAGCGATACATATATTTCTTAAACTGCGACGAACAGCAGAACTACGATTAGCCTCTTACGAAATTGGGGTCCTTGGTCTTCGCTGCAAAAGTCGTCGAATTAGCGCTCACATAAGGCTTGCCCCCGGAACTGTAAACGAACTTTACGCACTCCTCTGCCGAGCTAACTTTATTGCATTCCAAAAAATGTTTAGCACAAGCTGGGCGTTCGATTTCATCGCGCTCCATCACAGTGACAGCCGGTACGTGGAGCCTCTTACGGCCACCGCATTACCCACGTCTGCTAAATTTATTTATTTATGGTTTGTAGTTTTGTTTTTGAAACCTGCACCATGACGATGGGCATGTGCACTGGCTAGCTTTCGGCTCAGGGGAGGAACCCTGGTCGTGACTTATTGTATACCTACCTACTACCTCTGCCATACTTTCGACTTCATCATAGTATCCCTTATCTAATACGGCATGCAGCATTTGCGAATGGTCTGGAGATAACGTAGTGGCTGCCTTCATTCTGTAATGCTGAAAAAAAGCACTATTCCTTCTCTTGGTAGAATGTTTGATTAGTTGGGTTCCATGAATCAGCAGGCAAAGTAGGGTAATTGAGCGAATAGTCAGGAATTAATTTCCGTTCTCCTCCCTCCAGAAATGTAAGGATCTCACCAGCTTATGAATTCAGAAGTAACAAGGTTTGAGTTTAAGCGAGTTTCTTCTTCGTGCATTGCTATGTTCAATAAGTTGCCTTTCTTTGCGTGGTGATAGTGCTAATACGCCGAGGTGGAACATGGCAGGATGGCGTAGCATGACTCAAGAAGAATATTTTCTTGATATAGCTCTTATATTCCATTGACATAAAGATTCATAAAATGAGTGTCTCTCTATCATACAAATTCGAGATGCAACGGCTAGTGATAAAAATCAGCACACCTCATAGAAACTAACGGGATGATATGTATAACTTTTCAGACCACTGCATCTAAACCCACATCCCCGCACAATCAAAGTAAACCAGAAGGTGCGGAGGATGCAAGTGGGCCCATTAGAAGTAGTGATAGTAAGTACCAAAGGATGCGGATAGTCCCCAACGCGAAAATATAGCTTCAAGACGGATGACTTACTATGACCATCCCACGCCACCCTCAAATCCAAGCAGCCTAAGCGAACTTTTGCTGTCACCAAAATAAGAATGTTGTCCGACGAAGAGATCAAGCAATCTCTTAGAAATAAAAGCATTACTTGGCTTTTTCACTTACACATTGTGTGATGTTTGAGCCTCGCAACCCTAATTAAACAAATTCTCGATACGTAACCACAAATTTCCCCGTTAAATTGTTTTGGAACAAATGAAACTCGATTTCAGCGCGTGGTGTCGTATTGCCTCGTTAAATCGCTCTCTGGGCATTTGTTGTCTAGTCACTCTTACTGCTTTTTTGTCTAGTTACTCTTACTGCCTACTGACACAACGATTGATTTCTTTGTGACGATTGAGGCCTTTACATTTTTCTTCCTCGTAGTTGAAGTCGTAGTGATTATTTTTATTTATTTTCATCACACATCTTATTATACTATATATTGTAGGTAATGGTCGGCGTGAAAAGCATGAAGTACGAGCTCGTGTCCCGACGGACATATCAGAAGTTTTGGCCATGACTCAGCACCTCCGTACCTATTTCGTCATTTATTACTTTCAGCCTTTTTTTCCTCATTTCTTCCAGCTTTGTGAGTCCAAGAAATGTACCCATGACGTTCAAAAATATCAGTAATTTCTTCGCTGCTGCTGCTTTCGTACTTGCAATGCCATTTGCAATTACAGACTTCATATTCACTTGACCATTGCGATAGAGGGTCAGCACGCCATCTTCTCCCTCTTCCTACAGCTGAAACTGGCCGTAGGATAAACACAATATTGAAATGCCTCTCTGATTACTGGCAGTACTTCACAACTCACAGGAGCATTGCTTTTTTGGAACTCGTGAATCGTTCAGCGACTTCTTCTTCCCACTACCGTTCCTAGCTGAGTGGCGCTGTTCTCAGTTGCATGCTTTCCTCTGTTCCTCTATGTATATCTCCTTGTATCTACTGACACTTGTGATGCAGTGATTTTGAATTTCTTGAATGCATTCTTCCATCAGAACAAACTCCATTGGTCTTCCCAACATTCTGAGTGTTTCACAGTTGTACAGATGGCGCTATCCCGTCTTTGACAACAATGTCTCCATAGATTGTACCGGCGCTGCACATCACCGACGTATTCACAGGGGCCTAGATGATCAGAAGGTGATATCTAACGCCCAACAATCTTCTCTTTGGAGCGGAGTCTGCAGAAGAAGGGTTGTCTGACATTTGCAAGGCCTTAATCGATTGAATGAAAGTGAACAAACGTATGTACATACTTGTCTTCTCGAAACATTGGATTATCATATCCAGTGTTCTTCTACGATTTTTCTTAGTTGGTGCATGAATTTCATGACAAAATCTATTCCAATCAACTTTAAATTGGTTTGTATTTTGCAGCGATTCGTTATCGCCCTCTGATCAAAAGGTTTTTGCTTTCTCTCTATGGAACGTAACTAATGTGTGCAGATATTATTAGCTATCTTCTCTTCTTTCCGAGCAACATGCGTGTCTTTCCCTGAAGGCATCTGTTGCGCTGTTGCGCTGGCATAGTCGTACGGAATGTGGAATTCCTGCTCTACCGGCTCAAACTACCGCTTGAAAATTACTCAACAAAAAGACACCATAAGGTATGTCAAAAAAAACAAGTGTGAGGAGAAACTGGTACTTTTGCCCCACCTCAGACGAACCACTAATGTCGTTAATCCTTGATGCTAATGCTGAACCGTTCATGAATCGAACGCTCATCGGAGCACTACCAAGCCGTCAATCAAACAAATCAAAACTGTGGAGGATTGAACTATAAATCCTGAGAAGATTTATAACTTCTTGGAGAGCCCACAGTGGCTGATTTAGTGCTTCGTCTTGCGTCCCTAAGTACCCACTGAGTACGCGTGATTAGCACTATCCACTCCATGAGTCGACGATGATATCACACGCTTCATTTCTTCAAACATTCTTTTTCTGCTTCTTTCGTCACTTCCCCAGTTCGATGTCCTTGCCATGTTGTACGCTGCTTTTATTACCATTTCTTCGGAAAGGAAAAGTGGTAGAGGATGTCAGATGATTCCCCATCATCGACCTTTCCATAGCAGATTTCTTTATCACCTATTTCTCTAGACTTCATTGCTGCTTTCGTACATAATGAGCGGACAAGATGCTGCTTATTCTTCATTTTAGTCGCTTTGTTATGATTTGGTTATAAAATACTCCATGCATCAGAGGCAGCAGATCTTTGATAATCGATTATCTAGGAGCATGGTGTGTGGTCCTATATTTAGATCGGTGAGGGAATTGTAGAGACAGCACTAAAGCGCAATGACCGCCATCAGTGCATGCCCTATTTTAAGGAACTAAAGACGCCAGGTATCTGGTTAATAGATCTGTCCACTGTGCTGGAAGCGAAACAACGCTCGAAACTCCGAAACCTCACTGATCTTCTGAAAGAGCTTATAGAGCTCCAGCTCCAACAGAGAGCGGTAAATCGGAACGGCATCGAAAGTTGTTTGGTTCTGTGTATCATTTGTAGTTGAATGGTGCAATTTCGATACCGTAGCGGCTTGCTAGAGTCTACAGTGTTTCTGCATTTCGAGGAGCAAATCAAACAGCTCTGATAGTTTACACAAGGCTTCCGGACAGTCCATCATACTGACGAGAATTTAATTTCCCCTGGCAGCATTTCTTATTCCATTCTTCGATGTCCTTGCCATGGTGTACGCTGCTTTTATTACCATTTCTTCTCACAATTAGAGGAAAAGTGGTAGATGACGTCAGATGATTTTTCGTTTCAGGAACTGCCCATTCGGGGTGCGCTGCGCCATTGCGCCCCAGAGCCTTTCGTGTTTTTTGAAAACTCATGGCTAACCTTAACCCATCTTCTCCCTGGGTTTGGGCCGCTCTGGAATCTACTCAACAATTTAATGGTTCAAATGCCATTCATTTCAGTGCATGCCCCGGTGGAGCTAAACTTGGTATGTGTGCTTCTTACTTCTTTCACATGTCCTAGCCATCACAAACTTGTATCCATGTCCACAGTCCACAGATTGTTTTTCATATATACCTAATTTTATGACAGACAAGCTAGTAAGGAGGGACAGACGTACAGGCTAATGAAGCGTTTTATATGTACTAGTATAGGTGATGCATTCTAGAGAGTGCTTCACTGTCAATAAAGGATTAAGAATTATGGGTAGATCATGACAGAAGAAAAGAAAATCATACTTGAAAGAAGAATAAGAGGCCACGTCAATGACAAGTGTCCGCCATTGATGTAAGTAGGGAAATCTAAGGTAATCCTCCATTTTTTCAAAAAAACTTTTTGCTTGATTCAAAAATTTTGTCTTTTCTATAGTGAGTGGTCCACTTTACAAGTCAAAGAAAGTTTTCTATGATGAACGGGAAGAGGATGAGCATTCGGTGAGCAGCACACTGCAGGCTACGATGAAAATGTTTCATCATCACGTCAACACTTTTTCCTTATTTTTTCAGATGAAAGGTAGATTCGCAAGAGAATCGTCCTTCTTTTGAGGTAATCCATTCAAAAATCTGTTCTTCCCAATTTCTAGAACTAATGAAACTATACATATTTCCTGTAACAAGACACCATCATTTGGAAGCGTTGAAATCCTCACTTTTCCCGATACAATAGCAGATTTTTTTCTGTGATTGAGATCGAGTGCTGTGGTATCCAGAAGGAATTGACACCGTTAAGCTCACCGATGTTTTCGTTCATTGTTCATGTTTTCTTTCTCTCGTCAGCCGTTACGTTCCCGTAACATATTGGATTTTCAACATCGTCAACACTTTAACACAAGCTGCTTCCTTTTTGTTTTGTCATGGCTTCCAATTACCTGCATCACTGAACTGGACAGCATAATGACCTTCGGCACGCCATTCGAAAAGCATTCGATATCGATGCAGATACGAGTCCTATTCTGCTTGTTACTCGTTCAACTAACTGGTTCATAGCGTCTTTCCATGCTTAGCTATATTTTGAAAACTTTCGAGCCTATCTCTATCTTTTGATACACTTCGATCGCGTCTGAAAGAGCCTGACTCCATTTCCATTGCCATGATGAAAGAGGGCGTCCAAAGTGTGCGCCAGGACCGTCCAATTGGTCACTGCTCCGCGCCAACTGGGTCACCGCGCGACATGTCCACTGGTGATCTCGATGAGAATTGGCTCAACTCACACAACATCGGATACACGGTGAACAGCAATTGCCCGATCAGGTCATTTCATCAGGGTTGCGTACTCGCCAAATCACTAGAGAACGACAAAATCAACACCATCATCTGTGATTCGGAGCGGAGAGGTGGAGGGGGGCAGGGGGATCACAGAAGTTTGAAAAAACTATCTGTTTTCTGTACTTTATTAATATTTCGTTCGCTTTTTATGAGATATTACATTTGTGAAAGAAACCTCGTTTTCATTTCTATGCCGTATATACGTATTTGCTCTCAATTTTAGGGATGAAAATACCTCGTCGGATCAGCAGTTCGACTAATACAGTGCTGAAAAAATTACTCTTTTTGGCACCCCCTGTGATCGCGCATAACTTCTTATTCTTTAATCTCTTCTCAGACGTACGTCGTCCACCTACCTTCCGCTGGTCTCTTGCAATCAAGAGTAGGCTGATGGTTTTGCGAGGGGAACTCAATACTATAGTAGGCGGCCCGACCCGTTTGGAAAGCTTACCGTACAAAGCTTACCGTACACTGTACTCCGTCGCTTAAGTGATGCTATGCTCTCCTTTGCCTTTCCACCAGTACCCTTTGACATAACAATGAAAGTTTTTGCTTCGCATTTAAAAGAGCGATAAGGGCTTGACGGGCATCAGTTTTAGTAGGTGAATCAGCATTTTACGGGGTGATGCTATATTTGGTTTTCAATGAAAGCCTTTCTGCAGAAAACTTTCCGAACTGTTCTCAGGCTCGAGCAAGGCTCTAGGCCTTACCTGTGCCACCTCACCATACTGGGCATCCGTTTGAGGAATTTGAGAAGTCTAGAATCTCTCAGGAGATTTTCGGACATCCAAAACAGGGTTCGGAGGTTCTACATTGCCTAAGGCACATTTAGGTTGAAGTGAGATTTTGAAAAGTGCCTGATGAAGTTGTGAAAATTTGTGTCTCCCCCGACATAGTTGACCCGGAATTTAATTCATTCTTCTCTGGGATGTTCACTGCGCGAGCTCTGGTCTTCCGTGGAGTGTCTCGTTTCCATTTGAACACTTCAACCTAAATTGAACCCGCCCTCCTCTGGGGACTGCTGTGATTCACTCTCAGCCACTCCAGTGATGCACTCTTTTTCCGGGTTCTCTTGGAGAAGGCAGCTTCGAGTGCCCGGATGGGCATTAGATGTGGGTTGGTCCAGAGACTAATCAACATTGAGTAGCTTGGCTCTTAATGAACTCACCGCCTTACCATAGATAGCATTTAGCATTTGGCTCCACACTTTTCAACCATAAAACATTGGTCATTGCTATAATATCTGCACATACTATTCTACTGCATAATCCTTCTTTGCAGTAAACCTTGTGTGTTCTTCTGAAGCTCGATTGCTGTGCATGATTCTTCCATTCAGGAATAGTCGAAGGCCATTATTCGAATTTCCTTGAAATTATTCTACTAGTTACAGTACATGGGCAAAAAGGCGAGAACAGCCGAGAAATTTCCTCCATTCCAAAAAGGAAATCGAAAAACTGAGAGAGATGCAACTTTGAATTCCCGCCACAACATATGAACATCGGCAGCAGACACAGCGCAAGTTTTCGCGCCTCACTTTGTGCCCCTGTCCGCACGACTGCCGACTCTTTGCTCCTCTGCTCTCTTGTGTCCCAACCCGCACGGACGCTCCACCCCGTCGGCCGTCATTTCTCTATCTCAATGAGATTCCTTTATATGCGCGTGAAATTTGCATGCAGGCCTTAGTACAAATACAAATATGACATCTTGCAAAATCACTTTTATTTCTGAACTTAAAGGTGTTAGTCTTATCACAATCTTTTTGACTACCATCTGAAGACTGCTTTTAAACAGCTGCATAGCTGCATTCTTCAAACCCGGCGTGACCATATTCCGATCATATGAAAGAATGGGGATGCTGCAATTGGTAGTGAGCTCCCTGACAAGACCCAGGGATAGTCTGTAGACTCCCAACGGGCTTGATATTCCTTCCGGAAGTTTTTGCATTGCGCGCTGCTTGTAAGTGCCCCCCAAGACCTGCATGAGTGGTGACTATACGTCGGTCGGGCAGCTCCGCAAAGAGAAGCGTGAGAATATCTTAATAATTGGAAGTTCCATCGCGTTTGGCTGTATTTTCGCCGCACCACCTACAAGGAAAGATTGGTAGGTCGGCGTGGCCTTTCGAAATGAGGTTTACACCAGTGACGGGGCCTGGGGTTCATTTGAACTTCAATTCGATTGCCACTTGCCAACCTCAATTCGATAACTACTGTGCGCCCCTAGAGCAGGTTTAAAAGGGTTTCAATGGGAGAGCGCTGGAGAAAGTCGTCCATTTTCAAAGGCAGTGGTAGTGGTAACTCGATTGTTTCATTCCTTCCAATCTTTGATGCCGACCGGTGGACGTATTCAGCACGAAAGCTTACACGTCAAGCACCACGTCATTTCGATCGATACGGCTTCAATACGATACGATAACTATCATTCTGCTATAACGCTTATCACTCTACCTCAGTCATTCTTCGGCAAAGTCGACCCTAGGAGGCGGGGCGGTCATTCTGAGGAGGTCTGGTCTTTTTTTACCGGGATTTCGCCACAGATAGCCTTTTTAGCCTATAGTTTCCATGTGAGTGACTTCTTTCAGGGATTTTTTAATTACCACATTACCGCGTAATGCTGTCTTTGAGCTCTCAGCTTCATGGTTCGATGCCGCTACTGGCCAACCTGCTCAGCGCTGACAAGCTATGGCGAATGTACCATTCAGAAACTGATTTGAGGTGAAAAGAGTCTCGGTGGAGTCCCGTTCGAGACCGAAGCTTTTGCTCATATTTAAGCATACTCGTAACAGCTTTCGCATTGCGGGCGGCGGCGAAAATCAGCAGCTATCGAAAATCAAATTTATTAAAATTAATTTCTTTTCATAATTTTGAAGTGCGGGTTCGAGTCCCGTCCGCCACCGAAGCTTTTGCCCATAACTCAGCATCCTTGTAGTATCTTTTCATAATGTTCGGGGTATATGTATTTCCGAGTAATGGAGAAAAGCGATGATTCGCTCCTCTTTGAACTCTTGTAACTCTGTTTCCAAATGAGCAGTGATGTTCCTAAATAAGCACTTATAGAATAGAGGAACTTGATTGATCTCTTGCTTTTTACTTTCTTCATTCTGGTGTTAGGTTGTTGCAAAATTAATTTCGGTTTTAAGGTATGTATAAATAAGTAGATTTTTTACCCTGAACTATTCCATCCCAAGGAACGCCAGGCATACCATTTATTGGGTTTTTTCTGCTCTTTCAGAAACTTCTATGAATGTCGCTCTAAGTTTTCCACCCGGCCTTTTCCAGGGCTGCGTATAATCATGAACCGACGCGACTATCGAGTCATCATGCTTTATGAGTTTAAATTGGAACACTCCGCAGCGGAGGCAGCTCGTAATCTCAGCAGTGTTTTTGGGACGAATTGTCCTTGCGAAAGAACAGTGGAGCTCTGGTTTAAAAAATTTGCTTCTGGCGATTTTGATCTCGAAGAGAAGTCGGGTCGCGGCCGCAGGTCATCGCTTAATGATCAAGATTTAAGGAGAGCCGTCGAAGCAAATCCGGAGACGAATACTCGTACGTTAGCAGAAGACCTAGGCGTACATTACTCTACAGTGGCCAGACATTTGCTGACAATCGGCAAGGTGAAGAAGATGTCGAGGTGGGTGCCTCATGACCTGACCGATGAGCAGCGTCTGGCACAATTCGGCACCTGTTCCAACCTCCTAGTTTGCTAAAAAAAAATGAGCCCTTTGTAAACCGTATTATAACTGTAGATGAAAAATGGGTTCTTTATGATAACAGGAAGCGGGGATTAGTCTGGGTAGATAAGGATGCTCCTCCAAAAACTTTTCCTAAGCCCGACCTTCACCCTAAAAAGGTTATGATTACTGTGTGGTGGTGTTGTAAAGGTGTAATCCGTTACAGTTTCTTGCAACCTGGTCAGCCAGTCACAGCAGAGTCTTACTGTTGTGATCTGGAGCAAATGTATAGAAAGTTGCAAAAATTGTGGCCGGCGGTGGTGAATAGAGGAGGGCGGATCCTGTTGCAGGACAACGCAAGGCCACAACCTCACAAATCACTCGGCAAAAATTGACCCACTTGGGTATAGAAGTTCTCCCTCACCCAGCGTATTCTCCCGACCTTTCCCCAACAGACTATCACTTTTTTCGAGCCCTCAATTCTCATCTGCGTCAGAAACAATTTACTAATTTAGACGATGTTGAATGTGCCTTCCTTGACTTCGTTGATTCTCGTGATAGTAGTTTTTATAGTGAAGGCTTAGATTTATTGCCTATTCGTTGGCAAAAGTGTGTAGATTCTGATGGTTTTTACTTCGATTAATAAACTTGTGTTTAAGCTGAGTTATAGTAGTTTGAAGTATGCGGTCCATTTTCGAAATTAATTTTGCAACAAACTAATATTAGGTTGGAACATAATTCCCGTTACACTTTTTATTTTTTTGTGGAAAACTGTGGAAGCTTCTGGAACATTTGGTAGTGGGAGGTATATAAAGCTAGTGAAAAGGACTGCTGAATAGCACATTCATATTCTCTACGGCTTCAACTAGCAGTGAATTTACGGCAATTTCGCGAAAGGTGCGAAATTCACGAACACCGCCTCGGTTCCTCAGCATGCGAGGCCACTAACAAAATTAACCAGTCGATGGACCCAGGTACTGTCTTTCATATGGCGGCAGCCCGATGGCTCGATCGGCTCAAATTGGAACAGGAAAAATTTCAAAAATTGCATTGAGAAAAAAACTTTTTTTTTGAAAATTTTCAAAAAAATAGGAAACTGTTACCATCCAACACGACAGCCACTGCCGACTCTACTGCAGGCAATTGGACACCGGAGCGGCAAAACTTACCGGAAAAATGGACCAAGACCTCTTCCTCCACGATAACGCTCACCCACATGTGGCAAAGTTGGCGTGTCAAAGGATCCAGGACCTTGGTTAAACGAAGCTCCCCCGTCCACCGTAATCTCCGGACATGGCCCCAACTGACTACCACCTATTCCGATCTCTGAGCCACTTCCTCGATGGACGGCAGTTCAAAGATGACGATGATCTCAAAATCGGCCTCCAGACTTTCTTCGACCAGAAATCTCCAGACTCCTATAAGCAAGGCATCTATAATCTCCCTATTCGTTGGCAATATATTGTTGATCATAATGGTGCATATTTTGTTGATTGAAGTTAGACAAAAATAAAGAAAAATAAATTTGAAATTTTTTGTCATTGTGTGACAGAAATTATGTTCCAACCTAATAATTTTGCCCAGAAGAATATCATTCACGTCATCCAAGCTCAGTTCTTCCCGTCCAGTTCTATTGGTACTTCTCTCGTATTTTTGCTAGCAATAGTGATTTCAAAGCACTTAGTAATGGTCGGAAAAATACGCGATCACAAATGACCTGGAGATAATGAATGGAAACTACATCCATGTCTGAGGGTTTGCCACTTGAGAATAGTGAACAAGACAAAACATTTCTTTTCATCCACTGTTTCCGCTTCCTTTGTACTCACGTGTCATTTAATACATCGTTTGCGAACTAGTGTCTGCAACCGGATTGATAGCTATTTCACCAAATGGGTTGGTCATAGACGCTCTGCAAATTATGGCGCACGCTCCACACTTCTCCTCTCTTACTACGAAGCGAGACAACGGAACATTCAACCATACTCATTTACTTGCTTCAAGAGTTCTCATTTGCTCTGATTCAAAAATCTGCTTAGCAAAAATTATCCTGATTGGTGGTAGTTTCTTCGATGCTTCGATGTGATTTCCTCTGGTGCATGTTGTAATGTCCGGAAATGCAAGTGGGGTGATGTTAATAATGTTCCAATAGTGGAACAAAAAGCCTCCCAAATTTCGTAAGATCCCTAAATTGGTTCAGGTTCTGTGAAAGGCACCTGAGAACACCTGAACTTCCTAACCACTTCGCAAGCGGCGTCTGGGATTTTTCGGGGCGGGTCAGGTTCTGCACAGCATCGGTCACAAAGTGGATGAGGGTGTGTTTTTCTACTGGTGATGAAGCGCTAGCGTAGCTCATCGAAGGATAGTCGTGTTTGTTTTGAAACTGCACGGAGGTTTGTAACAACTACTAGTAGCTCACGCATCGGGAGTTCGCCTTCTTTTTTTCTGTTTTTTTTTTCTTTTGGAGATTTTCCATATATTGACATCCACTGTTCATGTCCTACAGGCAAAGCTCATGAAAAGTTCTTCTTTGCTAGTGAAGCATATGATAATGGTTCAGTGACTCGTTTTCCTTGACGTGAGGGACGCTGAAAATTTCAGGTTGCCCTCCAAGAACAAGAAAACATTATGTTGCAGACCTAATGTTGCAGACGTCTTCATTAGCCAAATGTTACTGTTAAACACTTAACCGACAACGTGGAATCCCCTAAGAGCCCGAAATAGCCACATTCCACAGAAACGGGCTCCTGCGGTGTTCCTCCTGTTCCTCTTCTCATGACGCACTTCCGCTTTTTCCGCTCATTGAGCGCATATAAGGCTGCTGATCGTTGTTCTTTTCTCACCACCAATGCTCTAATTAATTAGGCGCTCCAAGTGTGACGTTAAAGCCACATCATCCTCAATAGTAACGCATTTGAATTGAGGCCAATATAATCAGCAAACGAATTCTCCACTACGAGAAGCCTCAGGAGATATGTGAAGCCTATGGTCTCTTCGCGAAGGTGGAAATTCTTTCAAATTACTAGGATTTTACCTTTGAATCTTGTGTGGTTCGCTGACAGGGAAATCGGTTAGCGAAAGAGCAATTCTCGTGGTTGGTGGTGACAGATCTCCATCTACCTTGCTTTGTCTCTTGTTGTATATGAGTGCTTCCCCAGAACCACCTGCCCTACCATATCCTATCGAAAATGTATTCGCGAACTTTTACCCTACTTATCCCACGGGTGTGGGTCAGCGATAGTGTATCACCGTGCGAGATAAGTATCTTGATTATCGTACTGTGAGTTAGGCGTGCGTAAAGGACGCAGTCGATTCTGACCCAATTCGAGTGTCCTGTCGCACACCAATCTTTCACAGAGTTTTCATTATTTTTCGTACCTCTCTTATAAAATATTTTTTGGAATTACGACCGTTCCCCCCAAAGACTGTGAACCCCTATCCCTCTTTTCTTCTGCTGACTCACAATCTATTGCACTTGTGTGTGAATGTGCGCTAACAGTAGGCATAATTTTTTATAACGCAGGAAAACTTGTAAATTTCAAATATGCTGACAAAACGATTAATTCCCACACAGTCGTTGTCAGTCAGTGCAGCATAGTAGGGGACCAGGAATCTTGTTAATGTGTATGAAAGACAAGTGGTAGTCATTGAGGTAGAAGTTTATAGGCAACGATAGGTGAAATTCGAACGGGCTATGAAAAATGTTGTGGATGTGAAAGTCGAGATGCTGAGTAGTACGACAGTGGAGAAAACGGAAGGAGATGGTCAAAGAACCAAAGAATACGACCCCCTCCCACCGTTGAATCTCGACGCGGACGACCATTCCGTCAAGAGGCGGGTACTCCGAACGAAATTTCCACTGGCATGCTGCCGAGTAAGCACAAGTGAATGTTAGGAAATACAATAGCATTTTTTACAAGTGAGCTTCAAGCTAGAACTGAGAAAGCATGACGCAATACCTTCGATGCTGTCGCCTATCCTTGGCCGCCGTCGCCTGGAGCCGGGTCTGTGTCTGTGTAGAGGTGTCAGCTGTTAACCGTTACGCCATTTCCACACCTCATAGCGCGCTCTTCGACAGTGATTTCACCTTAGATAGGCTTTTTAGGCCCCTAGTTTCTATATGACTGAATTCGATTGGGGATTTTTCAATAACCACTCTACCCCTAATGCTGTCTTTGAGGTGTTCACGGCGGAATTTTTCCCTGTGAACACCTTACAGACAGTCATATGGCATTCATATCGCGATGGAGAGGATTTTCAAAAGCATTCCGGTACAGAATAAGGGGGACAAAAGAGGGCTTATCAGCTTATCACGGACGGTAGAATTAATATTGCAGTAGTTTTCAGAGTGGTGGGCCACGCAACGATGATCACCCCGAAGTACTTCGACAGGCCCCACATTAAATAACTTTTGAAACGTGAAATGTAGTTCTCTTTATTGCACATGAAATGTAGTTTTCTTTATTGCACACGCCATGCTCAACCGCATTGTATCAGATACAGCACTTCGCATTGAAATAAAATCGAGTAATTGGTCAGGGTGCACTTACACATCATTTTCATTGGAAAACTTTGACATTCACTTAATTCCGGAATATTCTCACATAGCATATGACATGTGCCGAATGATGTTAACATACAGATAGTCATTCATACGAAAAGTAAGTAGCAGTCCACATATCGTATCCTATCTTGTTTCACTGCTGGTCATTGCACCTTCTTCTTTCAAGGATGAATTTCAATTTTATTTCGCTTTTCATGCTATATGTGCTTTTTAGCCCCGTTTGTTGAATTTTTTTCATGCAACCGCGTTTTATGCGGCTGCCTTTTTATTATTAGGTTGATTCATAATAAATCGGACAAATGGTAGTGATGATTTTTAGAGATCATAACTCAGTAACGAATTAACGAAAATGGACGCGCGAGGTACCGTTGGAATGAGTATGAAAAGCTCTTCAAAGTACCGCAAAATAATCACTCCACAGTAAATTCATTCCGCCACAATGCCGCACGATTTCAAGCGGTCCAGAGACCACATCCGCAACGTCATACTATTTATATCGCTATCTGGCCAGGAACCCGCGGATATCGGCAGACGTCTGATAGAAGTTCACAAGGAGCATGCCCCCGGCAGAAGTACACTGTAGTTGTAGCATTCGAAGTTTGCGTCAGGCGACTATTCCATCGAAGACGAAAACCGCGGTTGGTGGAGCGTACACGGCGTAGAGTACTGGGATCTGCTCGATGAAGGTACCACAGTATCCGCCGACGTCTACGTTCGTCAATTACGAGAATTGAAGGCCAATGTCCAAAGTTCGCTACGGCGGCGGTCACATGTCTACTTCCAGCACGACAACGTGTCTACTTCCACAGACCGCACTTCGCAAGATCGACCAAGGCCGAGCTGCTGTCGTGCAATTGGACCGTACTTCTATACCCACCGTACTCCCCAGACCTGGCCCCTTCAGATTTCCACCTTTTCTCCCACAGCCAACGCCACCTGGACGGCCAAGACTTCAAAACTCGCGACGAGGTCAAGGCGGCACTCGGCAACTTCTTCGAGCTCCAGCTTCCGGCCTTCTGGAGCAAGGGCATCCATGATCTGCCTATACCGTGGCAGAAGGTCATCGATAAAGATGGAGTATATTTCAAGTGAATCCCTGTTGTCGTAAAAAAAAGTTGTACGACAATGATTAAAATTGGTCAATTTGTCCGATTTATTATGAATCAACCTAATAGTATAATTAGGGGAATGTGCGCAGGAGAGGCAGTGAAAAAGCCACCGAAGTTCTGATAAGAGAAATAATGCTGAGCGTTTTCGGGGGAAATTAATCCAAAGTTACTATTAAAACACTTCCAAAATGAGAGAATTCGCACGCAACGGTCTCGAGTGTTTACGTTCGCTGTGGAGTAGAATGTGCGCCTCACTGTCTTCAACCTCTCAAAGTAAAGCCCATCTGGAGTCTATTACGAGGGTAGCAACAGCACGTCCTTTTTGTTTTTCGTTTGGTCGAGCCCCACTGTGTTTTACTGCGACACTGCATGTTATTGGGTCATTCCATACGTAATGTCGTTTTTTGGAATTGAATTATTCTTACAAATTTACAAGTTTGTGCAGCACGTCATGCACCATTTGGAAGAAGGTTTTCTGCTCTAAAAGAGGCACGCGTAGTTAGTTTCTCTGCCACCATGATGGGACCGATTTTCAGGCTGGCAAAGAGGTAACTCCAGTGTCTCAGTAGTGTAATGGACAAGCACATATGCCCCGAAAGCATTGTTCGTTCCAGCGTCGTTCTTTTTCTGAATTCCATTTTCCGAAAGCACTCAGCTTCATTCGAAATGAATTTTTCCCTAGCAAATCCTTTGCTCAGCATCGCTTGATGAACCATTCCAAAGAATTTTTCGGTTTATCGAAAACATGTTTCAATTTTATTCTCGCTGTGACTCAAATTGAACTTTGAATCCATGTTACAAGAGTCTAGTAGACGTAACTTCACATTTTATTTTTTGAATCCGGTTAATGATGACTACCCTTCCTTACACACTACCTCTCTTTAACTTTTCACCACTACTTCAGCGGATTGGTCGAGAAAATTTTCTTGCCTTGATTCGACGAATGTCAAATTTCACCGAGATGTGGCGGAAAAATGAAATTCGAAAATGAGCGACGCTACATTCAAGAAACCATTGGTGGAACTCATAGAAGAGGAACTGAAGAGGTCGGGGCTGAATTCGAGATACATGATTGATTGATTTTATCGGGGTGCAGGAGTGGGCAATTTTTGTCGACAAGACCAACCACTTCACCAGCCTGAAAATCGGCTTCATTATGACGTGCACAAACACTAAGCATTTCTTGTTGCGAAGCGGAGGAATCTCTTTCGAGTGATGGATGACAACCTGCACGAACTTGTAATTTCAAAGGAAAAATTTTCGTTTGAAAAAAAGCGGCATTACTTATGGAGTGACCGAATATCTGGCTCCTAGTAGTGTGGGCTATGAAACGCTTGGTTGTGAACGCAGTGGGTGTACTACTCTTTTACTTCTGAACTTGTTATCCTGTCTCTTATTCGAGCTCTTGTAGCTTAGTTGTTATCTTCAGCAGTTTAATCGCTCATTCAGAAGGACGGGTTTTAGTGAGCATCTTATGGCTATCTGGTACAGCTCCATGCACATTTTCGGATGAGCATCATTTGTTCGAATCTAACTAGGCAATTATCCCCTTGAAATTGCTCTTTGATAGATTGCTTCAAACCAAGGTTCAACTCCTTTCTGCTTTCGGAGATTCGGGATGTAGTACTCCTTTTTGGAGCGAATGAATGCTTCGTCTCCTCAGACGGTTGCCGTCCATATGTATTTGTTTTCGGGAATGCCTCATCGTTTCTGGCGAACCTTTTCTGCGATTTTTGTGCCTTTGAAGGCAGATCGATCGATGACGTTTCTGAAATTCGATCTATGATAACTCCATCAACTTCATTCAGAAGGATTTCTATTTAAACAGCGACAGAGATCACCCTTGGCCGTTGCCAAACAGACAGCACGTTTTACGATCGCCTGTGGGTGCACACACTGAACCTGACCTAATGTGTTTGGCAAGTATGAGTAAACCTATGATCAGCCAAACATGAAAGCCTGTGTGGTCGCCCGACAACCACGGACGGTGCTATCGCAGTGAGGGGGGCATCTCGTGAAAAGATGCACGTCTGAGATTTTGAAAGGTCTTTCGAGGGGTCAATCTGCATTCTCAGGCATTTATTTTTGCCTGAACCTCAGTAGAATTATGGAGGGGCTCTTTTTTTTTTACTAAGCTTAGGTGAAAATAAGGTTGATAGTGGGATGCCCCCCCCCCTCCATTGCGATAGCACCCCACGGCCATTCATATTTCTGCGAATGCCAGCTGATAGCTGTTGTCGAGGTGGTTGTGTATCCCTTCAAAGGGTGGCCAGCGTACACAGTAGATAGTGTAGTGGATCAAAGAAACCCGATGTGGGGGCTTCTAATACATACACAGTGAACACGACAGAAAACATCACTATCGATCTGCGATCTGTAGGGGGGAGGGGGAAGGGGGTAGAAGGATTCGTAGGTCGTAACCAAATTTTCTCGCCACTACACTGTACCACGGAAAAATGGTATTTCATCGCATCTCATTAACCTCATGACTGGCATGCAAGACCGATTAAGTTCCAGTGTCGTGACAGACTATTCACTCAAGTTTTCCTTTCTTTTGTCGGCATTTTTCTTATCCTCAACAAAAATATACCCTTGTGATGAGCAGGAAGACGTCCACCCTAAACATGGCCATGTTCGAAAAAGCTTCCGTGACTAGGTGAGGGGGATCACCCACCTGCTTGGAAGGCTGAGTATTCTACACTACATAGTTGATTCTCTTATAATGAAAATTGGTGTTTTTGAGGTCAAATTAAATTAACTCTATCATTTCATTATCCATCCTTGTAACATATTCTTGACTCGGCATATGGCAATGTTGGATTTGTGGAGCAGTGTTTGATCATTTGATGTTTCTATTTCGGAGGTCTCCTGTCGTTGCTCGCTCTGGCCGCCGTTATATTATTTATTAAACGCTACGTAATGACAAAGACAGATCATTTCGCGTGTGTTTCAGCAAGACCTCCCGGTCGCGGACGAGGAATATTGGTTTCGTTATGACAGAATGGAAGTGCTGTAGTGATTGCCTCTTATAGCAGACTTCGATTGCTCTTATCATTTTCTGCTCAGGTATAAGGTTGTTAGGAGTGTTTTGGCAGTATTGTAGTATCCTGTATGAGAGATTATAACTCTGCTCTGTCCAAATGTAATGCATGGGGTGTATGCCATGAGCACAGAAAAGTCGCTTTGCGGCGTTCGGTGTGCAACGCGACGGTGGGAGTTATGCCCGCCATATTGTTTGGGCCTCAAACGATGACAATACACTACGTCTTATTCTAGGCGTAATCGTTTTAAGACTCAACTAATACGGCGCGCATAGCTCGCACCGTCGTGCGCCAAACGCGGCCATGCGATGTTTCTGCCGTAATGGCATACACTCGTGACCATCGCGGTTAATTCTATCTTAAAAATCGTGTGAATAACTAATAACTCACGAACGTATATTCTGAATAGACTTCTATCAAAAAATGTAAGTAGATTGAGAACCAGATGCGAACCTGATTCCGCTTTTTTATGAATAGGCTATAGTTTGTATAGGTTCGAATAAGTGCCAGTTGCGCACAAACTATTATTTACGAAAGGAGAGTGTGTTTTTTTCCACTTAGGGCATCACTTATAGGCCACCTGCCTCTACCCTCTCCCATACCCCAGTGAGACCAATAGGGTTAGTTTTTGATTCAGGAATGTAACCGTATTACGAGCCTCAATATATGCACGTTCGCTTAATAACAGAGTGTCTCCATCTTATAAATAGTTTGAGAGGGAGAATATGCATGAGGTCTCCACTTGCCTCCTTACCATATCCGACAATTATCTCGTAATGTCCATTCATGCACCATCCATTAGTCATAGTGAGCTCTCTTGTCTATACAATTGAAACTTGGCAATTACCAGCGGTTTAGGCTTAATCGCAATTCTCGGTCGATTTTGTAGAATGCAATGAATTCTACAAGAGGTTGTGGTCGTTGTTTATCATTCTTATTGCGACAGATTCCAGTATCTTCCATCCCGTTTGAGTTCCATTTCAGAACGAAAGCTCAGATTGTTGGATCATCTTCATTTTTTGATACTAGCCATCAGTTACAGTCGATTTTTATGATACCCCAAGTTTCTCTTTTGGATTCTGCTGAAGCTGCCGAAGTTCTAGACCCACACTGCTGCGAGGTCTATGTGGTTCGGTAACAATGACTGTCTTCTACGACGTCATGAGATTATATGGGCTCCGCTTACTAGTTGCCATCAGATTGTATTAGCTTTTGTATAGTAAGCTATGGCCTACAGAGATTTCAAAGGCTTTTCAAAAAGTTTCAAAAGCGAACGGACTTGGATGACGCTCATGTAGCTTAGATTACCACAAACTTTATTCGCCTGACGCTCAGACATAATTGACTTCTTTGGAGCGCAAGCGAGAGACAGAGTGTTTGAATCTACATAAAACAAAATTACTTATAGAGGCGGTCAAAGTCTCCTGCGCTAAACAATAAAGCACGACAAGTATCCGAAATTTCAAAACTATCTCTGTGAGTTCCATGTAAGCATCATTGCTGCAAAGGTTTTGCTGTGAAGTAAGGCAGAAATTCATCTATGAGCCGGAACCATCAATTCGCTGTGAAACTGAGTATATATAAGATCGTTCAAAAAGTTCTTGCGGATTTCGACTTCTTATTTCAAATCTTCATATCTCGGTCCATTCAGAACTTTATATCTCGGCCCCTTCAGAATTTTATCAATTGGGATAAGAACCGTGCGAATAATCAGATTTTTGCCAAAGAAACACGTATTTACTTATCCTGGCTGCCCGAAATTGATGGAGATCTAGAGACGATGAATTCGCTTACACTGGTATCAGTCTCGGTTGGGTCTTGAAGGGCTTCTCTCGAAGAATGCTCTCTAGACGCGTGAAGAAATGGTGTTCGCTAAAGCCAGGTTCCAGTTCAGATGTGTACGGTGGAGAAGATGGTTTCGCAGATCTCGTATCCTCGCTCATTCAACATTTTAGGGACCGATTTTTGTGCAATATGAGGCCATGCGATCGTAAAGAAAGATAGGCTCCTTCCTATGAGCAAACGCTGTCACACTATGTTCTTATCATATGCCGTTTGTTCCAGGGATTTCAATAAATTCAAAGTTCATTTTAGGCTTAAAGTTACTAGAACTGAATAGAGCGAGAACAGGCCTCGAGATGGTATAGGCAACTCTGGGAAAGATTGAAAAAATAATCCAGAAAGGAACAATCGAAACTGCAAGATTTTTCTGGAACGACACGGTAGTTTGAAGTGAGCAGTGCCGTGAATCCAATACCGCCCAGGTTTGGATTTTCATCTATCTGGTATTCTTTCGACGATGTAGTAGCTGAACTGAGCAGTTTTGCTCCACACCCATCTCCAATCTTCAGTCATCTTCATCTGAGTGCAAATGCCGCCACGACTTCAAATTCATTGAACTGGGTAGTCTGACCGGCGCCTGGCATCATGAAAGCAGTGAGCTTGAGCTTATTTTCCTACATGTGTTTTTGTTCTCTCAGGAGTAACAGCATCCTACTATATATAATCCGCTAAGTATGTCTGTCTGTCCGTGTGTGTGTGTGTGTGTCTGTCTGTCTGTCACGAAATTCATATCTCGCGTCGCAGCAAAGCTGGGACCTTGATTTTTGCAAGTGATGTGGGGGATGGCAAGGGGACACTAATGGTGAGGGACCGGTTCTGATAACAACTGATAAGGAGCCCCGAAAGAAAATGTTGCCAAATCCGTTTCGCCTTTCGGGATGGTAACAACTCGCCAATTTCGCGCCCATATTTATAGGTTTGACATTTGAGGGTTGGGACGTAGACATTAATGGTGGGTGGTCCAGCATGATAATGGTTGATAAGATTCGATAAGGAGCGTAAAAAGGCCAGAGTCGTTGAATCCGTTTCGCCTTTCGGGTTTCTAGAGTCCCGACACTCAGAGGTGTTTTGAGGAGTGGGACGGGGACATGAATGGTGGGTGATCCGCATTGATAACGGTTGATAAGATTTGATAAGGAGCACGAGAAGGCAAATGTCGTCAAATTCGTTTCGCCTTTCGTGTTGATCCAAGAGCACTGACACTCATGGGTGTTTGGGAGGGTGGGCCAGGGACACCAATGGTGGGTGATCCAGCTTGATAACGGTTGATAAGATTTGATAAGGAGCATGAGAAGGCAAATGTCGTCGAATTCGTTTCGCCTTTCGTGTTGATCCAAGAGCGCTGACACTCATGGGTGTTTAGGACGGTGGGCCAGGGACATTAATGGTGGGTGATCCAGCTTGATAACGGCTGATAAGATTTGATAAGGAGCATGAGAAGGCATATGTCGTCAAATTCGTTTCGCCTTTCGCGTTGGTCCAAGAGCGCTGACACTCATAACTGTTCAGCAGGGTGGGACGGGCACATCAGGTGGGTGATCCAAACTGATAATAGTTGATAAGATTCGATAAGGAGCGTGAGACGGGAAATGTCGCCAAGGCCGGTTCGCTTTTTCGGCTCACAGTGAAATATTAAAATTCGCAGGTATTGTAGGGTACGGGGAGCTCAATGGTGTTGTTGGTTACACGGGCCTCAGTGAAACTGATAACGGCTTACATTGGCTGATAAGAACCGTTAGGATTGAAAGGGATGAAATCCTTTACATCGCTTGCTGCTACTGCTACATATACGACCGCTTTACAAACGCGTCTGATGTTTACTGTCATTGGGTTAACATATTCTGTTTATGTTCAGATATCACTGGCCGATGTATCGACCGCTGAACTGCCTAGCGTTCCAGTAAATGGTGCATTTCTCTTGATACCGCGATCTACATTATAATCATGATACAACCTACATTTGTGATAGCAAAGCAAGCGATTCACTCGGAATCATTTTATAATGCGATACTGGCAGCAACCCTGAGTATCGACCGCTAGACAATGCAAAATTCCAAATAGTGAGTCGTGTTTACGAAAACGAAAAACATCGATAATCGGGATATGGATCTGCCATCAATGTATAAGAATTAGATGCTCAGCAGGTGAATAAATTGTTACCAATCGATGCGATCGAATACAATTTATCGATCTCTAAACTATCCGAATTCCCAGATATGACCTGAACCAGTTGGCTGGCACACCCTACTGCGCGCGATTCATGTTGACAACGTGCAAAATGAGTCCGATGCAAAGCGAGTGAAGTATCATAGCAACGGAGTGCCTTTTTTATCATGCCATCATCTCTGCTTTTTTCCAATTCAATAGCTCAGCTGAAATCAGAGTCAAGGAAATTTCCGCTCAATTTCATACACAACCGTGTTCGTGCCGATCAAACCTATTTTGCACAACATCGCCATGAATCGCACGCAGTAGTGTGCGCCCGCCAACTGGTGTACACATAAGCCAACAAAAAATCATTTAAAGACAGTGTTAGGGATAATGTGGGTGTTAAGAAATCCCTAGAGGAGTCATTTAGTGAAAGGGGGCGGGTTTGAAAGGCCTATGCATGGCGAATTCCCCCGCGGAAAACGCCCCCTTGAGCTGCGGTGGAGGCGGCCTCGTTAGGGCAAGCCGCCTTGGTTTAGGGCAGCCCGCCTCCAGGCGACGTGATTAGTGGTTGGTCACGGTGAGGTTGGTCAAGGAAATCGGCAGGATTGAAAGTATCGCAGCGCGCTTTCTCACTTTTAGCTTGAAGCTCACCTCATGAAAATAGATGCTGTCGCATTTCCGAACATCCCTTCATGTTTACGTTTTGGTAATGCCAATAGAAAACCTATGCGGACTACCCGCCTTTTGACGGAAAGGTCGTCCGCGCCTAGAAGCAACGGTGGGAAGGAGTCCTATTTCTCGGGTATTTGGCCATTTCCATCCGTTTTTTCTCCACTGTCCTGTTACTAGGCATCTCGGCTTTCATATTCACTATTTCTTTCACTTTTCGTCCGAATTTCACCTGAAGCTGCCTTTAGAGTTTTAAATAAGAGTGCTGCAGTTATGCTGCAATATTTATGTATTTATCAATTTGCTCAGGTGCGTACTAATGAGGGTCTGAATACTGATTGTTTTCTTCGGCTTCCTGTTGGTATCCAGCGATGTTCTTGTGAGCTTCCCTTTCTAACTTTCGAGGTCGGATGTATTTATATCTACTATCCCTACTATTAGGTTGTGAGGAAAGTTCTGACCGGTTTTTTGCGTTCACAGGGTAAATTCAAATATCAGAGCGCATCAACATGACTCAGCTCACATATTGTGCTCCGATAGACAAAAAGTTGCTCTCTCTGAATATATGTTTCACTAGGAGCGCCACAAGGTTTTCGAATTAGCGGGGAAGTTTTAAAGTACTGGCACTTTTCAGATGACTCCACCTCACGAGTTCTTGTTTAGCCGAGTCTCAGCGAAGGTGACCACAAATGTGAGTGCTGCAAGGGGAGGGGATGAAGCATTTCATTGAAAACATTGGCCTTAGTTTCAGAAGTGCAGAAATGAGTTGCTCGAATTTTCAATTGATCAAATCGCTTTAACTAAAACGGCAGAAAGCGATGAGCGCCCATACGTGCAGAGGATAACCAAAAGTATTGGTCCTCGAAACACAAACTTCGCTAACCATCTCAAGTAGCCTTGATTTGGAAAAACCCAAAAAATAGGTGCCGCGCGAATCCCTCGCCATACCCAAGCGTATTTTCCGAATCCTCTTCCAGTGATTGAAGCAGTTGCAGGCTGAAGCCCTGACTCGTCCATCTTACTCAAAAGATGTAGCGCTGACTAAGCCCCACTTTCCCAAACATCTGGACAGCTTCTTCAGCACTAGTGTGTTCAGAAAGAATGATGAATTGGAAACTACTTTTTTGATTTCGCGGTGATCAAATCATCAGCCCTACATCGAAATGAGATATGGAAATGTCCGTGATATTAGCAAAAGTGTAGCGAATCAAATGGTGCTTATTCTGTGAGAAAAGATGCAGTCTGCGCCGAGTTATGATCTTCCGAAGTTGAAATTGCGAAAAGCGGTCAAAACTTTCCTTACAACCTAACATATATAAAACGCCCGTTTGTTTGCACGTTCGTCCATCTGTCCGTCTCTGTTTGTCACGAAATTAGGTATTCTATTAAGAACAACCTGTGGTGATGTGAGCAAGTTTTGGATGGCTAGGGTATGAGACAAGGAGTGAGGAGCACACATGCTTCGAGTAAAGCTCTGCCCACGGTGTGTGCGGAGCTTTACTCGAAAATGGTCTGAAGGTGGGGAAACGAGTAGGCGGTTCTCATAACCAAAACTCATAACTAGGTCATAACGCCACCTTGAGGTCACGAAAAAATCGTCAGGAATAACTAGTATCGAAGCTATCTTGAGCACATTCAAAATGAGCGGAGAACCGCCCACATTGGGTGGAGCGTGTTATGATCTGTGAGAAGAGTTCATAGGAAAAAATCCATCTCGATCAACCTACTGCCGTCCATTATTACGCGCACAGTAGTGTGCACCAGCCAAATGGTAACGTAATATTGTTGCTATTACACCATTTTTTACCTCATTAAGAGTTCACGCTACCTTGGAGAAGCTCAAGAAAATTTTCGATATCTGCTCCCACTGTGCTCTCCCCATTCGAAAGCGTCACTCCCTTCATAACGCATTTTTTCTGCATATCTCAACCCAATTTTAGGATAGCAAAGCATATGTACCATGATGATAATTGCATCAACCCCATTACTCCGTGACGGCCCTCTCTCGGAAGTTTCCGTAACCACCAGTGTGTAGTGTCCCGACCAGGGACGTTACCTCATTCACTAGAATCGCAGTTATGCCGTTATTCATGTTATGTTCATATTACATTTATGATTATGTTTTGCATCTCTTGATTACCGTATGATACGACGTCACATTCTTCTCCTTCGTGATACTTCCTTTTTGATGGCTCTAGGGAAAGTTTGTTGAAAATTCTGAACCCATGCCACTAGTACTCACTGCTGCGTATGTGTCTCATCAAGCTTACGGGTTGTCTAGTGGAAGGATTAATGTCCACCCAGCCTCAGAAAAACAAGAGCTCACGTCAGTGCAACCCAGTACTCTGGTGGATAGAATGACAAATTACTTTACTGAGAAGAGTACTGCAGATCACCGCATCACCGACGGATTCAGAAAAGAATAATGTATAGGCACATCACGTGTCCTTATTATGACTCTTATCTCCACTTAAATTTTTACTTCTTCTTACAACAATGATTGTGACACTTTCCTTTTCTTTTACATCCTATTGAACATGTTAAAGACACCGGAATAGACGGTAGGGTGGATGCAGACGGGCAAGGAGCTACATCAGCCAGCCGCAAACGTTGTCCCATCTTCACCGGAAACTCCCGCAAAGAATAAACGGCAGAACGACTTGCAGAGCTATGGGATAGTATGTGATAAGATCTTGAACCGCCTTTTTCAATGCGAGATACGCAACACATCGCTCTTGGAGTGAAATGCTTATTTGTAGCGAAAATGTATTGTCAGTTCTCTTTTTCTCCTTACCTCTCACGATGTCTTTGAGTCATCTGATAACTATGCACTCTCACTAGGAGGACGACAGTGGCCATTTTTTGTGATGCGTCTTCACTAAAAATACATATGATAAACAAGAGAACTTGCAGTAAAAACGTTCTGATTCTCTGCTGAAGTGTTGTCCATTCTCAAACCGTTCATTCGAGTACGCAGCGGCAATTTGACTTACGGTCCGAAGCAAGGTATCAAAGAGATTAAACGGCGCTATACGTGTCTTTGTGAGTGAGTGGAGAGTTTGTGCTTATGCCACAAACGCTTGATTGTGAGTTAAGTTGAGTTACAGCCCCTCATAGCAGGCACTTGCGATTATCGTCGCGCGAAAGATTAAATCTCTGATCCAGTGTAGCCATCTCTACTGTGCTTGGATGGCTCAAGGTTAGTTCGCGGGTCTCAGCAAAAAGCCTCCAGTAGCAAGTAGAAAAACCTGACAAACCGAGTTGTCTAGGCTTGTAAGAAGAACCCACAGACTTACTCCTTTGAACATGCGGTCAATGTCAGCCGCAATTCCAGAATACGATCGATTCTAGTTGCGTGGACAGAACAACTTGTCGGATTTCATGGTTCCTCATTTGTAAGCCAGCTGCTGACCAAGATCATCCCACTTGACCAATACGACAAAGCTATTCTGATTAATTACGTAATTTGTGCTTGCAGAGTAGATGCGTATGGAGTCATTCGATGTCATTCCGCTTTATAATACCAATGTCCAGAACGATAAAGCCTTAGAGGCACTTTTTGGAATGCTGGACAGGCGTATTGGGCCCATGAACCTTTGAACGCAATAAGGCGCACATTGCGACTCTAATGAAGAAATGTTTGCCGAGCAACATCTTCAGATGATCGCGTGCGTATTCCACTTAAATTATAGCTTTGGCACAGGGTTAGCGCTTAGCTTTAGTATTTGCGATTTTCTTCATGAGCCGAGTCGAAAAACCAGTGCTGGAACACTTACCATTTATTTACTGCAGATACATAGATAACTGGTTTATTAATACAACAACACATTCCGAAATGGATGAGCGTTTCCGCCTAATGAAACAGCAATCGCAGTACATCAAACTCACAGGAGAGTACCTCGACCAGGTCAGCTTCCCTACCTGAAGATCCAGGTGAAAGTGTGTGATGGTATGTTCAGTGTAAAGTGGTACAGAAAAGCTAGTCGGAGAACATCTTGATCCACGCCACATTCGTACATCCTTCTGCTGTGAAGCGTGCAGTTTTTAAAAACTTGTTTCAGACGGCTGCAAATGTCTGCACTGGCCCGACACAGCGGCAACAATCCATACGTCTAGCTTCTGACATGATTGCATCTAGTGGCTATGTTGTACCGAGAAACTGTGGTAGAATTCGCGCTGATAACCGTAGTGTACCGCGTTTAAATAAGGCCCCGCTGTGCACACCTCTCTTCCCTGATGAAGTTACTTTTGTATTCGAAAGTGCCTCGTCGAGCACAGCTGGACGATGATGTCGTCATAACGAGTATACCTAATGGTGGGCATATCAAAGAATTGTGTTACATGTCCATATGGTAAATTGGGGATTGCCCCAAAATCGGCGTGAGCTATTTAATTGGACATCAGACATGTGACGCAACGTACATTGGGGAGACTGACGTGGTAATGTGAGAATACCTTTGGGAAAGCATATGATCGAGGAACATAGCGTAAACGACTTTGACGTAAAGTGCAGAATTTTGGTGTACGAGACTGAGATTTCTGCCAGAAAAGTGCTTGCGACATTCTGGGTTTCCGCAAGGAGTCCAAGTATGAACAACCGTAATGAGTGTTTATCTGCTACGAATGACCTCTTGCCATTTGTACCACACACGCTACCAATCTAAAACGGGAGGCTTGTCGCAGCTACTATATGTATAGGAACATGGGATCACTCATCCAATAACAACAACTAACTCGGGTGGCATTGCTTCACTTTTACGGTGGTGGACCGGGTGAGCTGATTCTAACGTACGGGATTCCTCGGTGTTTCCTAAATTTTCTTCAGAACCGCCAGAGGGGAGGCGTTTGGCGGTGTAGTAGGCAAAGTCCTGTATCTTGAGCCAAGTTGAGGCTTTTGACAAAGACGATCTGGTCGAAACGTCAAGCCGCCACTGATAACCTAACAACCTCGCTTGCATAACAGAAAAAAGTAATTAATGATAAAATTTTTCATGCTGTTAGTCGATAATCGATTAGCGCACCGAGAGGATCCCAATTGGCTCATTCGAGAGAAAAAGTGATCATCTCTATGGCTCCGATAAGTTGTCTTTGATGGTGTAACCGCAAAAACAACTCGGTGTACTTCTGAAAGTACAGAAGTGAAGCCATACATGACCTCAAAAAAAGGCTTGTGCCAAGTTCAGAAGAGCGTTAATGAGAGCGGTCAGATACGGAGCAAGAATTACACATGACGGCATGATCTGGGATGTGTACCCTTATGTCAGGACGCCGCGCGGCACAAAGCGGCGAGCGACGTTTTAGCGCGAGATGGTTGCCTCCGTGGGATTCGCGTGTAATTGCGTAAGAAGGGCGGCGACCGTAACCACGCCCACTTTTATTTATTTCGCCGTTATTTTGAGGTGATTTTCGAACAGTTTTCATTTGAATAGACAGGGTTCAGTTCATTTCAGTCACTTCAAATGTTTCCAGCCCACCCTTGGTTGACTAGGGCGTTTTGCATGCATTCATCCCATTTCCTATGCTAGGTGTCGTCCCTACTTGCATTCTATGCTACGAATTGTGTTCTTACTTGCATATGAGAGAAGTAGATAGGCTTCAACCTATGGAGAAAGAAAAGGTGAGCGAAGCTATTTACTTGTGTAAGAATAGACTTTCGTTTTACACCGAAGTGGTTCACTCATCGCCAAGTTCCTTCACTCGTATAGGGAGTTGTGGAAGCGCTCGAAACTACTAATTCGCAATTTGATGCAATACAAAATACATAATTGACACTATTGTACGACGTATGAAGCAAAAAAAGGTCCAGTCGAGCAAAAATGATGCGTATAAGGATGAAACAAAGCGTAAAACATGGAACGACTGCGTGCAAAACGCTATAATCAGCCAAAGGTGTACTGAAAACTTTCGAAATGAACAAAGCTGGCTGTTGAGATAAAAAAAACTGGTCGAAAACAAGCCCAATACAGCGGCCAAATTAATAAATTTAGGCGTAGCTACAGTCTCCGCCCTTTTACGCAATTACGCGCGACTCCCACCTAGGTCAGACTACTCGCGCCTCAATGTCGCGCGGAGAACGTCGCGATGCGACATCCTGACATAAGGGTACACACCCCATGATCTGTGGTGCTCCGATTTTTTGCAGTCCTCTGATGACGTAGCAATCACAGAGTCTTTGAAGAATGGTAGAAGGAATGTGAGTAACGAGTACTGCTCAAGTGGTCCATCCGAATGGATCCACGGGTCTGGGAAAGTGTTGCCTGTGGTGACATTTCTCGGAAGCATCCCGGGCTCTTGCAAACGCCGTCTTTTCAAACGGCTTTCATCAGTTTTAACATGGTCTGCCTTTAGTTCAATGTGCCCCTTCCCTTTCAGAATCAATAGTGGGAAAAGAGTCAAGTTCGCCGGTTTTTCTTCATTCTTATACTACTGAGCCCCTCGACTTGCATATTTAACAATCTTTCCATAATTGCTTCAAGCAATCCTACCGTCGCCTCCAAGAACGTCTTGCCTGGGTGGGTGGGGGGTGCGGGAGTGGGTGCGGGAGGGAGAGGGGGGGAATAAACATGGAGAATATGTCAGGTAGGTATATAAGAACGATTGGCTCTCCTACACAGAGAGGAGGCTCCAGGCTTTTCTTTTGCAATGGTGGGTCCCGTCCCAATCAAAGTACAATCTCAGTAACGGCCAAAAATCAACTGACAAACACCTTTTAGCTAACTTTCCTGTCTAATCAAACTCGACCAAGTTATAGAATGTGGAACTCGAACCTACTACGTTTTGCCCCTTTTGTCTGCTGTTTTTCTATTTTTATAGCCTTCCACAAGCATTGAATTGGATATGAGCGGAAAACGCGGAAAATGCGTGATCAAGAAAAATCGATTTATTTTGTATTTAAAAATGCCAATCCTCCGAAAACTTCGATATTTCGGTAGAAGAACCACGGATTGCGATGATAGCAGCACTGGGTGGCATCAAGTTGATGAGCTCCTGAAGTTTGGTCTGGTGAGGAGCGTTTCATTCTTCTATTGGTTCAGCGAAATTTTTCATTCTTCTTTCTCAGTTTCCTCAATAAACAACCTTTGACATCTCTTCATATAGGTTCTAGAGATTCAAGTTCGAGGACTGGCTCTGCCGCTCGCGCATTGTGTTTTTGCCATTTTGAATGCCCGTCGTCACGATCCCTTATATGGGTTCCAGACGGTTATTCTGCTGTAAAATCCAATCAATAGGCATGTTGTGCTTTCCATTAACATGATGTTCATCATCCCCCGCTGCGAATCCCTGTCAACGTTCCGCTGATCTTAATATGGGCACCATTCCGTTCAGTGCGAAAGACCCGCACATGCAAGAGCTCCCCCACCATGCTTGACTGTGGGTTCCATGCATTACGGATTGAATTTATCGGTAGAAAGCATTTCACCCTGAAAATTATCACTTCAGAACAATTAGAACTTGCACTCCTACGCTATAAAGGCCTTGTTCCATACAAGCGAGTTCACGTGAAAAGGCCACACAAATAACAAGCTGTAGCTCTTCAATTTTTTGAGTTTGATAACGGTTCCCTGTTTGTACGACACTCACAGATTCCAGCTCCATTCCAGCGTCTTTCCACAGTTTTTCGGCTGATTTTGACGTCATCACTTATACCCAATTCGGCGGCAAAGTTCATTACCGTGTGATGAGGCTCGGTTCTGGAGCGACGGACGATGGCTCTGTCTTGCGTGGAAAGAAAGCGGAGTTTCCTCATTTTCTAGCCTTTTAAATAGTACTTCTGGCCTCATGTCACTTGAATTTCGACGAAACTTCGTTGAATGCCTCCACAATGCTTGAAATTGGGTTGAACTTCATTCAAGGTTTTTTCATTCTTCTCGGATGCTTCAAAATTCCTCAAATCTCCCGAGTGCTTTTGTCATCAAAGTTGTAGTTTTTTACTGTAAATTATAATATTGCCTCAAGCTTTGGAATTTTTAGATACAAAGTAAATCTATTGTTCTTGATCATGCATTTTCCGTGTTTTCCGCTCGTAACGAAAGGGCTTGTAAAAGGCTGTAAAAACAGAAAAATAGCAGTCCAGTTCCGTCATACTGAAATATGGTAGAAGATGATGGGATAAAAATAATTTATGCTAATAAATGCGTCTGTCACTTGATTTTTGTCCGCTACTTTATATTGGGACCTTGTAGTACTAGGAACCTCACAGGCTGCATCTTCCGTGTATTACATTTTCTCGCATCTGTTGCAAGGGGATGAACGAGGGGAAGAAGACTCGACATTCCACCAATTAGCCGGCATCATTTCCCGCTGCCATCACACTCGCTCCAATTTTCATTTGCTACGCATGAGCGAACTGTAATGAAACTACGTGCTTTCACGGCAACTATTCTGTGGTCGGAAACCAGGCATCGAAATGTTGCTTCGAGCGGCTGTTGACATTCCCGTCTGCTCCACATGATCTCTGCAAGAAGAAAACTGCTAGCGAGTTAAGTGATCTGCTCAGAATCTTAGTGCTGGCACTTTGTTGTTACCGTGTTAGGGGAAGAAGCTCAGAACTGGTGCCATCATTAAATTATCTCCATCTTTTTCCCTTCTGTTCATCATTCCACCAAAGGAGCATTTGAAAACAAGGGGGTTGCCTTAGGGGAGGGGGAGGGGAGAGGGTATAACGCGAATGTTTCATCCTGATATTTCAGCATTGAGAATTGTAACATCATCGAAGGCATCACGCATAAGAAGGGTCGGAGAACGGGAGAAGGGTCAATAAAATTCAGTTGAGACTATTTTACACGTACGAAAAATTCTAGCATGCTCTCTTCTTTTTCTTCGTGGAATGGGTGTGCTCAGTGGATATCTACCACAAACGTGCCGCACTTGGGTGCTGAAAAAACCATTCCCTACGCTTTTGTAGGCTGGACTTGTAGATTCGCCCCAAAATCATCAAATTTACAAATTTTGACCCAAGAAAGGGAGCTCTAGAGCCTACGATGCACAACTTCCATTTTTCGTATATCACGTGAGCCACCACATCTTGAACTATGTACTGGGTTACTCCGTGAAAAATGTCTTTACAAAGTGGGGGTTTTTCCCAAAAAAAATGCACTTTTTTGCGATTCACTCTACATATTTCTCAGAAGATATTCATTTGCTCCACCAACCATTATGCTTCACTGTGGATTCGTTAAATGAGCTCGATTCTCAGGCTAGCTAAGTGGGAAGTCCAGTCTACAAAATTGGCCAAACGCCATTTGATTCAATTACCATATTTCACCTTGGGAAACTATTGGGTTGAGGAATAAGTTCCCGCGGTTTTTTTCAACCGCGTTTTTCACATTATTCCCTACATCTTTCGACAAATCTTATGAATGTTTGCGATAGAGCTTATTCTGCTCTACAAAGTGCTACTATGTGTTTTTTGATTTCTTCGACAACCTAATAGTTATGAGGTTTGGAAGTGAAGCTGAAGACAAAAAATTGGCACTTGCGCACCTCATCTTCCTCGTCTGCTGTAGAGTTCAAAAATGTATGTGCATATTTTTCCATCTTTTTCAGCTCTACAAAAGTACCACTTTTTATTTAAATCGCTCAACTTTTTGCTGTTTTTAAAACTCACAAATGCAGCACTTGCAAAAGCGTGCCTCGTTATCTTCTCTTCCCCTACCGTCAAGATGGGAGAGGATGTGCATATACGCATTCGATGGAGGTCTTTTTGCTCTACAAGGAGATATCACTCTTCTTTTGTATCCTCTCATATTTTAGCATGTAGGAATAAGTCTCCACCTGTTTTTCAATTCAAAACTGCATAATGAAAATAAATTTTTGTCAGAGTGTTTTATATCATTCCATAGAGCTCGCTTTGTTCTACAAGAAAGTGTTCAAGGTTTTTGTACGAATAAATTTTTGCCATTTTTTAGATCATTTGAAAGTCGGCGAAATCGAGCATTTTCGACACATGTAGTCATAAATGCTCGATTTCGTCGACTTTCAAATGATCTAAAAAATGGCAAAAATTAATTAGAACAAAAACCGTAAACACTATCTTGTAGAGCAAAACGAGCTTTATCGAATGATATAAAACTCTCTGTCAAAAAATTTATTTTCATTACGCAATCTTGAATTGAAAAACAGAGAAAAACTTATTCATGCTGAAATATGAGAAGATACAAAAGAAGGGTGGTATCATCTTATAGAGCAAATAAAGCTCCAAATGAATATATACACATTTTCTCCCATCTTGATGGTAGGGGAAGAGAAGATGACGAAAGTGCACACTTTTGCGAGTACTGCATTCGTGAGTCTTAAAAACAGCAAAAAGTTGAGCGATTTAAATAAAAAGTGGTACTTTTGTAGAGCTGAAAAAGCTCTATGGAAAAATATGCACATGCATTTTTGAACTCTACGGCAGACGAGGAAGATGAGGTGCGCAAGTGCCAATTTCTCGCCTTCAGCTTACTTCATTTCCAAACCTCATAAATACTGGGTAGTCGAAGGAATCGAAAAACAGATAGTAGCATTTTGTAGAGCAAGAAAAGCTCTATCGAAAACATATAGTATAAGCTTTGTCGAAAGTTGAAGGAAACAATGTGAAAAACGGGGTTGACAAAAACCGCGGGAACTTATTCCTCAACCCAAAATTTTTAAATGTGTATGATACTCAGTCCCGACCTCTTCTATACGTTTTACCAACTGGGTAATCGAGAAGTAGCATCCTTTTATTAACTGGCTTTGAGGAAAGCACTTAACTATTCAAATCAAACCAATCCTCAATAACTGCCTTCAAAATTATTTGTTTTAAAACGTTCGGGAGGAATTTCTTCTTTAACAGGTACTAATCTCTTTTCTTTTTGCTGTAATTTTGGTTGAGATGTTAGACACATTGTAATATAAGTCTAATTGACACTATTTCGAAGTAATTTTTTTCAGCAGAAGTCAAAGGACTTGAACAGTGTGTCCTCACCTCCACATATGACTTCTTCTTACCGCCTCACCACTGTTTCAGTGAATTGGCTTCGTGAATTTTCCGATCTACAATGGAAAAAAAACTTCTAGAAGTGAATTGAATTGTGAAAAATTTCCAGAAGTAAATTGAATTGTGGCGGAAAATCGAAATCGCAAAAATAAAGCGTGCTATCTATCGGACAACCAGATAGCGGGATGTAGGATGTCGAGACTACAGGGGGTGCCAAAAAAAAAAAGTAATTTTGTCTCGTCCACTTTCACCCCACTTTAGTCGAACTACAGCAAATTCTGTTGAGGTATTCACATCCCCAGATTCGAGAGCAGACCTCACTCTATCACTATACTACTGGCAGCCTTCTGCACGAGTAGGAACGGGAGCGAGGAAATAGTGAACAAGATGTGTCACCTCAACTGGGCAAAATCCGAAATTTCGTCGCCCTCGTTCACAACCTTGCTGAGGTCCGTTCACTATGGGTACCTAAGGGGATTCATACTGGGTGGTGTTCTTTAGGATCCCGTTTTTTCCGGGTTCCCAGCGCCCTTTGTTTCCAAGAGCCAAAACGTGCACTTACCACTGAAACCCCTCCGGAGGCGGATTTAGGCATGAAAATGATACTTCGGATCATAGCAGCCTTGTCCAAGCAGCAGAGGCTCTGTGACTTCCATGAACCAAAGGGCCAATCCTTAGGAAGCTTCCCACAAAAGACCTACCACGGAACCCGCTCCACTGTTTTAAGCGGACCTTGATACCGTGGGTGCTCCGAAGCCCGACTGCGCCGCTTGAAGGTTCTATATTTTTTTGAAAATGAAAGTAGTGAGTCTCAGCTTGTTCCTGCTTGTAGAGGAACGTTTCGGGAATATTTTGCCCCAATACTTTCATTTCTTTCGTTTCCCTATGTTTTGTATAATTGGGACATGTGAGCCGTGGGCAAAATTACTTTTTTTTTTGGCACCCCCTGTAGATTTGAGACACATAACTGACTAATTTCTCATCTGTGGAATTGGGCTATTTGACGACTAACTAGAGCGTTTCGTTAGACAGAGGATATGTATAAGAGAAACATCCTACCCTATCTTAAACCTAAACGTAATGTTTTGTAGCGCAGATAAAACTCTTTCAACTAAGACGTGTTAGGAGCAGAACACTGCATAGTCATGAATCACCGCAGTGCTACGAATCGGTGTATCGAAATGAGCAACCAATCGAATTTCATGTTTGGTTTCCTTCAGCACTTTGAAAATTTCGTTTACGAAAATCGGACAAGCTTTTCCAGCCACACAGCCGTCGAACTTTCTTCGTTCCCAAATACTGCCTGATAATGAGCTATTTAACTGAATTGCTACCCTTCTCATAACATAGGATCGTTTACCGCCCAAGAAAAGGTGGGAGAGACGGTCAAAGCACAGCGCCAAATGCAAAAAAAATTAAAATCTACAGTTCGCGCTCGCTGTTGGGAGGAGAAATGCCTGGATTTTACTGGTAGCTGGGTGCTGGACGGCGGTCTATCTATTCCTAATCGCCTGCAAAGGGGCGTAGTTGAACCGCTCCCAGTGACTGACTATCAATGGGATTCATCTGTGTCTCCCTCTTCAGCAAGCTCGGATGTGCCTATGCAATTTCATCGCTTTTGCTCGAGACAGGCCGAAAACTTTTCGCTTAAATGGTATCCGCAAAATTTTTCATCGCTGTGGCTTCCCATATCTGTACTGAGTTTTCTTATGCAACACAGTGACTAGGAGACCGTTGTTTTTCGTTAGTGGTTATGTGTTTTCATCTACTGAAGTGCTAAATGTATAACCAGGCTGCATGAAGGAATAGACGCTCGGCCTGCTAAAATCGTCTAACAACAAGAGTATATACGTCTATGGCCTTCATTTTCGTTTAGTGGGTAAATCAGACGTTTACGAGATTGAATTCTGCCAATAACTTTAATGAAGGGCTTCAAAACCATCCAGATGAACATTTCATTCTCTTCAGTGTGGACGAATTTTGCCGTGTAGGTGCATCGATGTTATTTGTTTTTGACTCATTCAACTGATTATTATTTTTGAAGCTGAGAAGTGGAACATGCAGGAATAGGTCTACACCTGTTTTTCTCGCTTATCGTCAAGCCGCTCGGGAAGCCTGCGTGGTCTTGAAGTGGTTATGGTATAGCGCCCTACACTAAAATATGTACAAGGTTGAGGATCAAAATCCAGCCGTTTTTTTATTTCCTGTGTCTCGCAACGTTCCCTTCTCTTTTCGACAAAGTTCATTGTGTTCGATAGAACTTTTTTTTGCACCACAAAAAGAGGCTATTAGTTTCCCGATTTCTCTGATTGCTAGATATTTATTAGGTTTAGAGATGAAGTATTCTGAAGGCCAAAATTCGCACTTCCGATCTTTCAACTTCTTCGTCTGCCATCGAGATGAAAAAAATGTATGGGCATATGTTTTCGATATAGCTTTTTCATCTCTACGAAATGGTTCCATTTGTTTTTGATCGCTTGATTGTTGTTATTTTTAAGGTTTAGAAATGGAGTAATTTGTAGGCAGAAATCTGCACTTTTGGCGCATCGAGATCTAAAAAAGCCGACCTTTTTCACGTCAGATGAAATCATATGTGTAAAAAAAAGACATCCCTAAGCCACCTACTGCTTTAATTAAGGGGTTTCTTGTAGATAAGAGTGTTGGTAAAATCTCGAATTTTTACGAAGAAAACGCGGGTGGGCTTTCTCTGAGTACCCCATTTCTGAGCCTCAAGAATATCTAACTGTGAAGGTATCTAAACGTCTAGTGGCAACATCTTGTAGAACAAAAAAAGCTCTATCGAAAGCATTCATGAATATTCTCTTCAATTTCGATGGTGGGCGAGGAAGAGAAGATAACTAAAGTGCACACTTTCACTGAGTGCTGCATTTGTGAGTCTTAAAAACGGTAAAAAGCTAAGCGATTTGAATGCAATGCGTCACTTTGTAGAGTTAAAAAAGCTCTATTGAAAACTTATGCGCATAAATTTTTCGATCTCGATGGCAGACGAGGAATACGAAGTGTCGAGAGTGCCAATTTTTGCTTTCAGATTACTTCATTTTCATACCTCATAAATATAAGGCAAACGATGCAATCGAAAAACAGATAGTAGCATTTTGTAGAGCAGAAAGAGCTCTATCGAAAGCATATATGTATAAGCTGTGTCGAAAGATGAAGGGAACAATGTGAGAAACAGAGATCAGCAACAATTTACAAAGTTAGAAAATGGCAACTCTGAAATGGTCAAACCCGAAAGTCTCCTGCTACGGAGCGTCTCGTCAAAGTCAAACTCGTCATCTTATATGCTATGCAAACAGTTTTTCTGCGCCTATAGCAGAACGTATAGCACCTTTACCATACTCGTCGCAGATGTCCCGAGCAGCTCCAGCAGCTTTTTACCTCGATGATATGCGAAAAGATCACCCATCGAAAGTGCAGACTTCTGGACATTCTATTCCTAAGCATCAAAAGCAATAAGCAATGATTCTTCTCCCTAGCGTTAAGGCCGCGCTGTCGCAATGTCCGCTGTTCTCGTCAGACGTCGCCACTTGTTCCTACCCGAGGCAGTCCACGCCGTGGCCTTCACTTCAGCAACAACGGCACAATGTTAGATGACATGATTTGAAAAACGAATTTCGCCGTCCTGTAACGTAGAGAAAGTCTGTCGAAAATCTGGCCATCCCGTCGAAGGATTGTGGTGAATTAGAAGCAAATAAAAACCGAATGAACTTACTACACAACCTAATGTTTCAAAATCGATGTTTCGAATTATAGATAAATAAGATTTATATGCAGAACTATGTATGTGAAGTAACAAATGGTTAGATCGATGACATCAAGTTTTCCTTTCTACTCTTGCCTTTTCCTGCTGTGAACTCTCGCACCAATACAATGCATCACCTTGAGATGAGGTTTTTCTGTGACATGTAAATGGTATTTCACTGGTTCTGCACTTTGAGATATGAACGCAGATCTGTAGCTTAGAGCTATTTCCGAAGATTGTTCAACCATGCCGAGATATGAGATATTCTTAATGGAGTAGTTAGAGCAGTATCACTTGGTCTAGCGGATATGCACATGTGCTAAGAAAGCATAGTATGCGGTTTCGAATTTTGTTCGAGATCCAAGCCTTTCCCATATCTTATTGTTCGCACCCTTGTTCAACTATCGCCGCGAGTTATGGCGAGAACCAGTAGCTATCATCAATCAAATATGAAAAATATATTTCTGAAGTGTTTTTCGCTATACATGGGACGATAGACATGCGTAGAAGCACTATGCACCTCCGCCATGCCACTAGTACAAAACCCTATACCACCGACTTCATACGCATTGACAACATTCCTCAGAATGGATACGCAAGACAACGAAAGTGACATAAGGCAGTGCAACTCACTCTCGAGAAGTTTCATGAATTTTCCTGCACCTTCAAAGGTTGATTGATCGCTGTGGTACTGTTTTTCACTCAATAGTTCAGGATTCGTAACGTAGTCCAGCAGACGAAGTCTGAATTTAGCCATTGGAAGCAGTATTCTTCTGTTTACATTCCACTCATTATACTCTCAGTTATTATGGCCATTTTAGCTTGATACGGAAGCAGATATGTAGTAAGCAGATAGTAATATTCCTTATACTTCGTCTTTGGAAGGCTTATGAGTCCTCCTGCCCTTGAGAGCCGCTTTTTGTTAATCTGCTCAAAGCCGCTATTTCCTCGACAAAGCCATCTCATCAGTCACAATGCGGTGTCCAGTGAATATCTAGTCCATTTATCATAGCGCAGTACTTATGGCGGTACTTTTCTGAGTGTGAAAATCTTAGCGATTCCGTGATTAGCTTGGACTTCGAAGTGAAGCTGCATTTGGTTGACATGAAAAGCTTAACCACCTCCACTTTGTCCATGGCGTATTTCATTCACGGATTCAATGAGTGTCCCATAATTCCACTTTCTGCCTTTCCATTCGAGCTTGCCCTCTCGAAACCAGCCATGTAATCACATTTCGGGCGGATGAGGCATCCCAGTTCGTAATAATTATTTGAGCGCATTGATCCAAAACCCATTCCACTAGGTTCAGACCACGTTTCATTTAACCAACTGATCTTGATAAACGCTGCGTGGGATTCTGCTTAGATAAGCTCTATATATATAGTCTACCGTGCTTAATGTAGACAGGACATTCGGGCTGCTCGCTGCTCTCGCCACATTGTGAAACACTTGAATGAGAGTGCACCGCTTGCAGACCCACAGCTAAGCTAGCCCATAACGGACGGCGTGGGCCACATGGTGGCCCTCGACATTCAGAATTATTTTTCTTCAAGTTCTCCAATATTTCTTGATAACCAATTATACCCGCATACACCACTAATATCGAAGAATAACATATGTTTTCAGGACCGGTGCAACATAGATTTTATTAGAGGTACAACAAAAATTATGCGAGTTACCTTAAATGCGAATCCTTTCTAGTTGCACAAACAATTGACAACAATTGTTTTTAGTTACAATCGATAATTCATCAGAATCCATAGGCTCCGATATTGTTCTTGAGGTGCGTTTTTTCCCATATGAAAATTATCTCGCGCTCATCTTACTACTCAAAATGCATGACCTTTCTGTAGTAGTGAGCAGAGAGAAGTACCGCGTATAAAAGCATGAGGCAATACTACTACACAGTGATGACCTTCTTATCAGTAGTAGCATGCACAAAAGAGGTCACAAAAATGGCTGAATTGTTAAAAATTGATAAAAGATTCGATAAAAGAGCGCGCTCGTGGCACAGATCATCCCGCGCAAAAACGCCGCCGTCCGTTATGGGCTAGATAAGCAACGAGATGCGTAGCACACCCCATGTATGCACCCATACTTTCCTGCACTTCAACGAAGCGTCCGGTGAAAAGCTGTATCGAAATGGGACTACACTACGCGCGGGGCGGCAGACCTGTGGTAATTGAGATGGCTCCGGAAATTTGGCTGATTTCTTTGCAGTCTTAGCCGGGATGTTTGCCCCGAATACCTCCCGGAGCCCTTCCACCAATCACGATCAAGCGCCTGCACACTTTGCCGTGAGCATGATATTTTCTTTCCTACATGCATTCTCTATTCCACATATGAAATAACACGATCGTAACTTTTGCTTATTTCGAATAGTTGCACGTTATATGCTAACCGTAATATGTAACGTGGAGTCGTTTTCTCTCGAATTCTTCCTTTCGCACGTGCTTTGCTTATCAACACGTTTCTCATTATTTTTTGCTCAAGCGTGTCAGTATACTTGAATACCAGTTGGGCTAGCGCACACTACTGCGCGCCTAACATCATGAGCGTCAGTGTGTCCATCGGAATAATTCCATGAATCCACTCAGTACTCATAACCACATGAAGGCCCACTTTGGGGGTGCCTACTCGCTCCATGTATGTTGAAGGTGGCTTCAATCTTGGTCTTTTCTAACGACTTTTTGCCTGGTTTTAAAGAATTTTGTTGTCCGGACCGTCCACTCGGGTTGCGCTCCGCCCACTGTGCCCAGGCCTCTTTCACGACTTCTGGAAACTCGTGGCGGACATTGACCCATCTTTCCCTCATGCTTGGACCATTTCCGATGTGAATAAACAATTTTCGGTGTGAAAACGAAACAGTGGACGCTCTGCCCACCTTAGGCAAAGCTTAAATTGATTTATGCTCAAAGATATCTCCATCTTCACATGCTGTTTTTAATGTTACACTCAAGCTCCGCCAACCACCGCAAAAGGTTCGCTCCATTTGAAAATGCTTTTCCTTGCACAGCCCCACTTTCAACCAATCACCTTTTTCCTCAACCCGAAATCACTCTCAAAATGAACTGCAATTTTCACGCTCCGCTCACTATGGTCCGTTTCCGCTAACTTGAAACGTGCTTAAGATAGCATGGACATTGGTCATTTCTATCGATTTTTTCTTAGACCCTACGCCGCGTTGGAATCGACTTATAAGTTTTTGTTGTAAGGCTTCCCACTCACGCTCCACCCACTGAGCCCACCCCTCTTTCATGACTTTCAATTTTCGGCCTAAAAACTCTACATTGAAGTGTACGCTTCGCTTACTGTGGGCGGAGCTTAACTTGATCCATGTGTGCTCCTCACTTCTTGTCCCATGCTCCACCTATCCCAAACTTATCCCCATCTTCAGAGGTTATTTATCATGCTATGCCTAACTTCGTGACAGACAGATGGATCAAGGGGAGGACACACACAGACGAAGCGTTTTATATATAGGGAATGTGAGTAGGATCTCAACAATTGCTCAGGAATAGTTGAACAAAATCGTTCAAGGGCATTGGACAACACTTTTTGGAGTGGAGGTTTGGTCAAGGGCTCTAAAATCGTGCATGGGGTGCAGGAAATTTATGTAGGATACAGCGCAGGCAAGCTTTCTGGACCAGACTTCCATGAAGTTCTCGTATTAATTCACTGAGTCTCTCCTTGTTCATTCATTTGCTTTCCCTTCGAATCCTCATCCACCTCTATTCTCGTTCATGTGCTTCTTTTTACACCCGTGAGGCGAGGTAATCGGATAGAATGGATGCAGGATGTGAAGCTAACCTTCTTGGAACCTATCTCCTTCAAGGCGACTGATCGCGGTCGTTACTCGGCGTCTTCGAGTATGTCATGGAGCTTCAGGCATTGACCTGCTTCTTTTTCATTTTCTCAGGAGGGCACTGTGTGAGTAATTTGTGACTTTACTACTTGAAGAATTTTGATGGCAAACTATCTGAACAATCGAATAGCGCACTCACAGAGGGCTCACGAGTGGTATTGAGGGGAGTCAGGCTTACGAAGGCTAGTTCTATGTAAACCGACGGGTGAGTTTGAATGCGGTGATCTGTGTTGCAATCCAAGATGAACTGTTCACTGAGTTCTTTATAATGACTGTGGTGCCGGACGTTTTGAACGGATGGAGCAACGGTCGCGGCTTAAAATGGCCGGCTGTACACCCCTTCCAGTGACAAAAGTGGGTCCTGTTTCATTTTACAGTTTTTGTCTGTTTCGATCCTCTCTCTCTGTTGTAAAAGCTCTGCATTCATAATTATCATTCGACTAAAACTGTCTCGATCAGAGTCTTCAAAATTCATGAAAACCCAATTTCCCATGCAAGAGCTTAGCATTCCGATTCATATGGCTTTGCAAGAACCCTGAAGACGCGTATCCCTTTTTGGAGAGTTATGCATATGTGAAGTGGGTTGGACGCTGTGTTTCGCAGCTTTTCCTTGCCACTGGAATGACGCTACTCGCAAAATCTGAAGGATAGCACAACCCTGCATTGAATCGGCCATATCACATGATTTTGAAGGAATCGTATCAGCAGCTGCGAATTTCTCTTCAAAGGAGATGTTGCCGATGTCCTGAATAGTGAGCCTGAAATATCTACGGGATTACCAAAAAGGGTCCGATGAGTCATATGTAGGTGTCGCCGTAATATCATCGAATTTGTGCCACCGTCTTCCATTTGTGCTACATGAGAAACTAATCCACGCTCACTAATTAGTTCGCTAATGTTACAAAGCTACTGTGAACAAGAAAAAAAAGGGGGGAATAGGACTTATGGGTTACTTAGTCTCTACTCGCTCCCATGTGTTTTCCTCTTCAGGAACATTTCCGATTCGGCTTTTGTTTACTGGCGATGCAGGACACACATGAGCCAAATTAGCCCAACATTTCGGCTCTCCATGAGACCCATACTTAGGGAATAACACGTCAGTGGCAGGCGCATTCCTGTTGTCTACAGTGCTAAAGTCGCATAAGTGCTTGATTTCGATTAGAAAGGATCCAGGCCATGATGCCAATTGTTGCGAGGCATTTCATAGTTATGTACGTCTGTTAGGATATTGAGTGTATTGTCCAAATAAAAAAGCACAAAATCAATGTTTGTTGAACATAGGCACATTTCTTGAATTTTCGAGTTAAAGGTAGTGACTATGATTTACTCGAAGGGATCGTCCACGGGAAAATGAGTTTTCTTGTTCCCTATGCAGTTATGATGTATCTGCCTTATGTGGGCCGCATGCGAAAATGTGAATCCGGCATACAGCACCTCAAAGTCTCGGACGGGTGGGCGGGGCCAACAGCGGCGTACGACGGGACGGGGCTTTTATTCGGAGGCTCCGCCCACCCGGCTGAGAACTCGGAGAGCTGCATCTCAACAGTATTCTCACTTTTTCGGGTGAAAGTTTGCATGCTACCCTTATTAGGCAAATAGAACAAATAAATGGGTAACAAAGATACTCATTTCTCCGTGGACCATTCCTTCAAAGTTGTGATGTAGTAGGATGGTTCCGTACCCGGGTAAAATGGTTGAATAGAGGTTAGAGATCTGAACTGATTCAGTTACCCTTGATTTCTCGTTTCTCCTCTCCTCATCCATTTTTTTCCAAATTTTACATATAATTCCTCAATATCGAAGCTCATTCTTTGTGATTTTTTTTATCAAAAAATTGGTAATGTTAGCTTCGTGACTTCTTCATTGTGAGCACATCACTTTATTAAAAATTTGAAGTCGTTTGTTCGAAATTGCTCTTCATAGTACATTCTGGTCATATAAGCGTACACGCAATCGCACTCGAAGGGCTTCTGGTAAATAATTGGAATTGGGACGGACTTTCACCATGGAAAATGGAGCTGGAGGGCTATCAACCTTTTTCTTACTTTTCATACCGCCAGTAGACACCAAAGTCGAAGTAGCCGAAACGAAAGCCATGTAATGGAGAGGGTATGCCCTCATGCCGTCTTATTGGCGGATCCAGTTATCAGCGCGGAATTGCGATGACAAAATTCGCCATCCACCCTGCAATCCATCAAAGTCGTTAAGCGTTTGCATCCGTGAATTGAACGAGATGAATTGAATAGATGGTTTAGAAAGGGTGGAATGTCTGAAGATTCAAGGCAATACTATTCTATCGCCTCCGCTGGGTGTTCCGTTGTAATTCTACTAAGATTGAATAGGTACAGCTCGCTCCACACAATCATTCCTCCGAGCATGAGCTTAAGAGCACCGCACATTTGAAGCGAGAAGGTGTGGAAGTCGAAGATCACAAAAACGAAAAGATCTTTTCTCCGAATTGTGTGTGACTCGTCGTGCTAATTTGATCTGATTTATTCGTTGAAGAAGTTGGCTGCTTTTCGTGCTGTATTATTGTTGTAGCTGATTATCATACTCTATATACAGGGTGCGACAAAAGTATTGACCACCTGACAAAGCCTTACCTTACTAGTGAGAAAAGGTACATGAGTTTTACTGGTATATGTGATCAGCGATCATTTCCAGCTATCGCATCATAAAATGCCTCCTAAATTCGATTCGCCTTTGTCATAGGTGCACTAACAGTGCCGTGGACAACCATTCGCTGATCGCGTTCATGTTCGCTCAAGTCGTTTCATGCTTCCTAGGTAAAGACACAAAAGCGATTGAATTGTGTGGAGTGGCGCAGGCTTTGCGCTCCGAAAAACTCGGAACGGTATAGTTGAGCAGCTTCAAGGAACCGGAAGGGGTCCAAAACAAGAGGAAAATGCAAAGAAATGAACATTTTGTAATGAACACTCAAGAGTAGAAGCGATAATCGGTGGAAAAACCCGGATTCAAAAGCGCGACGCTGCGGTGTGTATTCGCATACCATTCCCATCCAACACACTGACTTTCCGAGTTGTTCGCTGTAGGAGACGGGCCGCGGGCCAACGTTAGTTGTGGCACCTGACTCCCAGCGCGGTGGAGTGGCCATTCCCAACTACATTAGCATTTATGTAAGTACATCTAGAAACAATATAAGAAAGAAAAGCAAAAAGTTAAAGAGAAAAACAAATTTATAATAGAAACATCTCCTTTTGGCACCATGCCAAGGCGTCAACTTGGCGAGTTTGTGCAAAGGCGGCCGCTTAAACTCGTCCATACTACGTATGTTCTACCGTAAGCCAATATCAACCCCTTCCCGTGTCTTTAAAAGAAAATTTCGGCCCTCATCTCAGCCTCATGGTCATCTGTGGCTGCTAGTTCCAAGAAGGATACTGCCGTCCGTCTTAGAACCAATGGTTTTTCTAGCCTGGGCATAACTCAAAATAATGAGCTAGCGATATTACTTCGTTGTTGCTGTTCATTGATCACCAAGTACAGCTTTGACTATCGCCTTCCAACAAGGGAAGGGTTCTAACTTCCCATGTAACTTTGAAATGAGACTCAGTTGGGTAGGGTCTCGAATGCTGATTATAACTATGAAAACCAAAATTGCAAAATACCGCTACGAAAAGAATTCGGAGAGGAGGAAGTTTGCTTGCAATGACTCACGACGGGGTCTTTTGCTTGAAGGGGCGGATCAACGAGGCTTACCGTTTGTGCAGCAACGGTTGCCGTGCTCGAGATGTGATGAAAGTAATCGGTCGATGAGGCATCGCTAATATTCTGACCACATCGGTCTCGCTTCGGATTGGGATTTTGCAATTTCGGTCCTCACTTTGTACTCAGCATGCGAGACCCTATCGATCCACCTAAGTCTCATTACAAACTCCCCTAGGAAGTTTGAACTCTTTCCCTGTGAGCCTTCCGATGTCTTGGAAGCCGTTTTCAAATTGAAATTGTAATGATTAATACAGTGCAGCATCATATTTGCAGCATTTACAATACCGTAATGGGAAAACTAGCCTCAAGTGAAGACTTTGCATTCCCATTTCCCCCTCTTTGTTTTTTATTCCAGATCTGAGTGCTTATTATTTTGAGTTGGATTCTTTCAGGGTCTCAAAAAACACGCAGGCTCATGGATAGAGCCTCCGTCACTCATAATCTGTGCTCCGCACGTGCAGGAACTCTCATATGTGGTAGAACTGGGAAATAGTGGGTTGGCTACGAGTTTGCAGCAACGAATTTGTCTGATATCTTTAAGAACATGCGGCCTAAAAATCAAAGATATGTATTTGCTCACTTGTCGCTAAGGTTCTGGCAGCTGGTCGATTGTCGGGATGGGACTAAGAAATTAAGAACTTGGCGGCTGCCTCCCTTATTTGTCTTAGCTTTTTGACTTATTTTAATCAGGAGTGCTAGAATTGACCCAACGCCGGTAGACGCAATGAGTGAAGTTTGGTCTGAAAATGCGGTGGATCAAGAGAGAGCTCTGACTCCGAACTCGGCATGGCTCATCTTGCCTGTGTGAGTAACTGTATGGTATTAAGAGCGCCGTCTCTTTACCGCGTACGACCGCATGAGCCTAATCGGTCTTCCTTTTGACAATATTTCCCAGCGCTCTACATATGCTGCGATAGGTCAGGCAGGCCTTCGCACACTTTTCATGGGATGGGCCAAGCTGAGCGACCACCTTATTTTTCCTATCGATTTCACGAAAGTAAGCCGTAGAGGACTCACATCTCATATTTACTGATCATCTAGTGAATACTGTGGTCTTTCAGGAAAAGAAAAGAGATGTGAAGGTGATCAAACATTTCATAAGATGTAGTCAGTGAACTCAAGGGGAATGGGCAGGCTCTGGTGAGTTTGCTGTGTTCCACATTATCTCAAGTCAGGATTCAGTAGTGAAATCGGCGGGGTCTTCAAATACAGATCCATTTGCCTTCTGTATCATGGAGGATCTGCAAGACATCGTTCACTCTTCTACAATTCGAGACTCCAAGAGTGGTGGAGATTAGTACGACCTCCACTAGTCTTGGATGGCTCCGTCATCAGAGACACCCACTGGGGTGACTATTTGCTGCGTATTCATGTCCGAACGATTGAGAAAAGGAGAGCAATTGTGGGGGGGGGGGGAAGGAAGGGTCGACACTTGGGTGGCACGATGGCATCAGTGAAAGACGGATGATTGTAAGTTAGCCGGATGAGAAGATCTCCTGCATCTCTCACAGCAAGATACTGGGTTTCCTTGTAAGTAATGCCGGTTGTTTCTTGGAATGGGAACTTTTACTTTAAAATTATAATTGTGCCCACTATATCGGTCACTCGGAAGAGGTTCATTCGCTCTACACACTGGTTTGTTTACGTTTTGGATTCGTTAAATGAGGTCGATTTTCAGGCTGGCCGAGTGGGGAGTCCAGTATACAAAAAAGTAAAACACCATATTTCACTTTAGGGACATTGACCATCATGTGTCCCAAGTCAACACCGACCTCTACTCTACGTACCACCAACTGGGCAATCGGGAAGTTGCATCATCCCGTTTTCACATTGTTTTCGCCAACATTCGCTGATTCATCGACTTGAAGTTATTTGTTTGACATTATTCGGAAGTTCGAAAAGGTTTTTGCTGCTCTAGCGAAGCTATAATTCGCCTTCACTTTGATTGTGATTTGAGTCAAATTTTAGGACCTTATAATAGTACTCTGATCGACACTATTTGGGAATTTTTGCAGAGAGTAAGAGGACTCGGTCAAAAGTGTGTCTTGGTCCCAACTCACGGCGTTTTTCGATTCATCTCTGTTCCACGGGGTTAATTTTGAAAATTTCAAATCTGCATTCGAAAAAAATTCCAGTAGTAATCGAATTGTGGCGGAAAAACCAATATTGTTAAACAAAGAACGCGACCTATGTAGTGGACAATCACATAGCGGAATGTTAGAAAGGAAACTAGACTATGTTACTCTTCGGTACATATAATATCGTTCTATGAAACGCTGGTTGGTCTCTTTTTGTCCTTTTTGTCGACTCTGGTCTGTCGACTGAACTTACGTTTTCAACTGCCTGAAAATAAAACTCCTTCTGTCGTGACTCCATAGATCCGAATTTATTATTTGTTGAGCTGCTCTCGAATCGTCAAATGCTCTCAAGTGATCGGGCCTCATGCAAAAACATATGATTTCATAGGATAAATTCTTATTTGAAAAATGACATTACCAAGGGGGTGAGCTAATATTAACAGACGTGCTTGGTATATCACTTTCACACTTCATGCTGTTTTTTCATCTTTTTTCGCTTTAGCCCCAGGACATTCCTAACCAATGATTGTTCGTTGTCTATTTGATTTTCGAATCACATCTGTTCCGAAAGTACATTTTCACGGTTAAATGCATTAGCATTTTGCAATTTCTTGTAAATATTCCTCGCCTTTTTTCGCATCGCATTTTCGTTTTTGTGTGATTTTAACGCAGATTGTTGAGCTCGTGTGTCATTAAGTCAGAAAAAAATTCTTCGCAACATCCGCCATATGCCACAATGCGTGCAAGGGCGCCAAACTAGTTTGGTCCTGAAGAGATTACCATGTAGGCCTTCCTTCAGGTGTAGTTCACGGTATTCGCTTTGGGACCGAAACTTGCTTTTGCAGCTAATTTTATATGGCTCCCATAGCCACATGCGGTCACGCGAACTTCTGTCTTAATGACACACATCCGACAATTAGTTATCGTTTTATTATAATTGTGTTCAGCGCGCATGTCATGCTGCATGATCTACTATTTATGTTAGTCGTTTCGGGAAATGCGATATTCGCCGAACCAGTTTGTGAGTACAACGCAAACCAACGAAAGAGCATATTACGGGTAAGTAATAGAAGTGCTGATTCCGATTATGCTAGAAGAGTATCAAGAGAGCACACTACAAAGAGTTAATAAGATGGGAAGCGCTCACACAGGTGACGCTTTATGGTATGGTGCAGGAAAGGCTAATGCAGTGACATCGAATGCAGCGCTCGCTACCCGCCGCGATGACTCGGCTCCCTGTGCGAAAATGATCGACCCGATTATCAATTTTTATTCTCCAGAGCATACAGCAAAAGCGTCTCAGAGAGCCAAAACACACCTCGAAAAGTTCTTCGTTTTTGCTGAGTTTAATCTTGCTTAACCGAATACCTGAAGGCTGAAATGCGTTAGTTCCTGAGTCACGAATCTTGCGCGGATACGGGATTATTTGGGGATGTGTACACTTATACTAAGATTTCGTACCACGGCATGTCGCAGGCGAATCAATACGGACGATCCAAAGGCGCCTTGTTGTTGGGTCCCGAAGCGATTTTGAGTCAACTGTCGTTATCGCGGCCCTAGCATGGCCGTGTAATCGTGCTAAGACCCAACTACCGCGACGCGCATAGCTCGCACACAGTGCGTCGCACGCCGCTCGTCGTCGTGCGAAATCTTGACATGAGGGCACACACCCTTGTTTGGGTGCTGATGCAGCTAGGTCGTTGGAGTCCTCTGCAGTAATCGCATTGTTTAGCTCAATGTACAATGACTGCATCTTTTCTTGACTCCTGATCACTGGAAATATAAGTGTGCAGAATTACCTCAAACAATTGCGCATACGAAAACTCAATGACGAATTACGTCTGAAAGGGTCCGAGGTGCCTACTGAAGAATGAAACGAACGAAACCGACAGTAACACCGAAAATCAGATTGGTTGTTTTCTGGTACTGTGCGATTTGAAGTATAAGAGAGTTGTGGCATGAAGCTGAATTCGTACAAACGAAAAAAGAAGAGGAACGGACGAAGGACGAGCTCTAAGTATTAGGTTGGACGGGAAGTTCTGGGACACCTTGTGAGAAAAATTCAATTTATTTTAATTTTATTCACAGATTTTATTCAGAATTTTATTCAGCTCGACTGACGGGGATCTTCTTCAACGGCAGCTGTCAGGGCGTCGACATCGAAGACCGGAGGACGTCCTGAGCGTGGTTCATCTTCTAGCGTTGTCTGTCCTTCACCGAAACGCTGATACCACCGAATCACCGTAGACTTCGAAGTGGTGTTCGCACCCATCGAGTGGTTGATTCTGTCGGCCGCCAGGCGCGCAGAACTACCAAGGCGGTACTCATGAAGAATCAGCAGTCGAAGACCTTCTCGCGAAATAGGCTCAGATTCGCCGCTTGTCGAAGCCATAGTGGTGATAACCAGACTAGTGAAGAGTCCTTCACACTCCATCTATATACCCTTACCATGGACTGTCCCACAATTCTTTACAGGTTTCTACAGGAAAAAACAAAAAGTGTCCCAGAACTTCCCGTCCAACCTAATAATATGGTGTTCACGAAATTTGAGAGTTGCGTACGACAGTTTACTGTGAACTTAGCTTCAACGTATGCCCTGAAATATAGGGTATTCTCGAAGGGCCGTTCCAGCTGCCGGGATCGTGCGTAGACTGGATGGTGGTTGGTGGATGGTGGTTGGGAAGCGTTTCTTTGACACTCCCTGTGCACAGCGACCGAAGCACACGTCCTCGATGCTCGCCTGTCAGCAACGAACCAGGCCAAGATTTCCTTTTGTCGAAAGAGGAATGTGTCTTCAGGACGACACAGGACGAGGATGCACTCGATACGCGCGTAATGCAGAAACTTCCGTACCTCAACTAGCGGAGGCGGAGCTGAATACTTCAAAGAATCGTCCGCGGAAATTTGGGATCTTCTGTTACCCAAATATTCATGTTGTATCTATTTGCTTAGGCCGCATGCAAAGTTTCACGCGAAAGAACAAAAATCCAGCTGAGATATAATAGAACTCCTCAAGCTTATATCCAACGTGGTGAGACCCGTTCGAAGGGCGCGACCACCGGGGCTCTAGGAGCAAAAAGGCAATAGCCTTGTGGTCAGGGGCGCAAAATGTGAAGCAAATCGGCATTGGGCGCAAAAAATTGAATTGCGTTCCGCCAGCTGACAGCTGTTGCTTGGCTGGAACATAGGAAGTTTTCTGTTCTTCTCGTATTTCTGCTCATGTATCTAACAGAATGGTTCAAAGAGAAATTGGAGCATAGAATTTCCGTGGATAGTCACTTGAACTTATTAGGCTGTCCCGAAAGTTCCGGAACACCTTGGCGGACAAGGGTTTTCGGGCCTTCCCACGATGGATAGCCAGGGCATTTATCGATTGACTTTGAGGAACGTTCCATGCCATAGGTATATAAGGATTCGCGCCTATCCACAAAAGGAGTAGAGCTCGAAATGGACGACACGTTACTCCTAGCATTGTACCTCTACGAGTTCTGCCGAGGGAGTTCCACAAGGGAAGCGGTCCAAATAATCAGCGTCGCATGCGGAGCAAGCACAACTATCCACCGTTGGTTCACCCGCTTCCGTTCTGGAGATATAGCTCTGAAAGGTCGGCAACGCAGTGGCCGTCCATCTGAGTTGACGATCAGCTTCTCAGGAGAACTGTGCAGGAGAACCCCACGGCAAGCACACGTAAAGTAGCCCTGCTACTCGGTTGTGGGAACACCACGGTCGATCAGCATCTCACTCAGTTGGGACACCGGAAAGTGCTCTCGTCTTGGACACCCCATGCCCTATCCGACAGCCGACATCTGGCAATATTCACCCGGGACACCTTGGCGACGCTAGGCTGGGAAGTGCTACCACATCCTCCATATAGCCCCGACCTCGCACCGTCTGACTACCACCTGTTCGCCCCTCTACAGAACTTCCTAAAGGGGAAACAGCTCAAAAAGCAGCGCGACATCGAGATGGAGGTCGAGCATTTCTTCGCGAGGCAGTCTCAACAGTTCTGGGCGGATGGGATTGGCAAGCTTCCGGATAGATGACAGAAGGTGATAGATAGTAATGGTGAATATCTTGTCAGCTGAAATGTGTTTATGTTGTAAAGAAATAAATTTGAAAAAAAGTGGTCGAGGTGTTCCGGAACTTTCGGGACAACCTAATACTTGGGCAGCTCCATATCCTTCGGACCAAAAGAACCATACCTTCTACGCTACTGTATTGATTCGTTAATAAATATTCTTTGGAATGATCCCCTCTCGGAGAATTTTCTCCTCCGTGCACAAATTAGCATCAAAGAAAATCTCATTTTACACAAATACACAAAAATCGAGCGAAATTAGGATCTTCTCGAGGACTACGATAAGACCATGGTGCCGTCGAATAACTCAGTGCAGGTGCAAGTGGAACTGACGGTCCAGGTACTTTCTCTCAACTACACCAGTGGACTATGTAAATCTGCTAAAAATCTGAATTGTCATACCTCCGATTTCAGGACATTTCTTCGATATCTGAAATTTCCAGTTCGTTCGTTGCAGACGTATGGTTCAGCCAGGTTTGGGAGGATCCGCGATTGCAGTACAGGTATGATTAGTGGGAAATAGCTTTGCGCTACTTTCAATGATATGACACAGCTCACCACCAAAACGTCCACCCACAGTTGAGGATTATCTCCCTTTTATAGCCCCACCTACTACCAACCACCTTTTTCTCCTTGTCCTCAAGTCACTCTCATAATGAATTGCAATTTTTACAATGAGCACCGAACTACTAATTATACGCTCTTCTCACCGAGGGTGGGTTTCCGATCATTTTGAAAGTGTTCAATATAGCTTGGACATTGGTCACTTTACCGATTTCTCTCTGGTCTCAAGGCTGAGTTGGAACCGAGCTACGAATTTTGTTGCACGAATCACCCATTTGGAGTGCGCTCCATGCCCAGGCCTTTTTCACGACTTTCAGAAATTCACGGCTGACCTTATTTTATCTTTTCCCCACGTTTGGGTCATACTGGAACCCAACTGACAATTTTCGATGTGAATATGGAACATTCCAGTGCACGTTCCGCCCACCGTTGGCGGGGCTTAACTTGGTCATGTGTGCTCTTTACTTCTTGTCCCACGTCCTAACCATCCCAAACTTGTTTCCACTTCCGTAGGCTGTTTTTCATGTAATGCCTAATCTCGTGACAGACGGACGGACAGACAGACGCAGCGTTTATAATAGGGAAGATTTGTGTGTTCTTCGATCGTTAGGCGATATTCTTTATCAGTTAGTCTGAATCTGGGAGTCCTCATGTGAAGTGTAGCAAGATGCTCACAGCACATTCTTGAACTGAGTTTTGACAACGGAGTTCAGGTTAAAGGCACACCACGCGATAATCACATTAGTGGCTTACTTTCATAGGGCAAGTAGGTCCTTTAGTAGTTCCTTTTCAGTAATACGCGCGATAACTCTCACAATTTATCGCGAGGTGTGTCTTTAACAGAACTTTTTCGCATTTGATGTAAATTAAAGACTTCTGTATAAATGAAAGAAGACTCAATGAAAGTCATGCCTTTTATGGGATTCACACAAAGCAGGATAATTTTTAGGAATATCTCTTGCAAATCGAATCTTTCACTGGACAGTTACGTGAGCGAACGGCTATGGACACCGAATGTCTGTTTTGTGAACAGCAAAAGTACACAAGTTCATCGCTCACCAGCCTCAAATATTTTGCTCATCATATATCCTAATGGTGAGTTCAAGCATATGCAAACAATACGTGGTAGTCTTCAAAACCCCGAAAAAGCAATTTAATTGCTCAAAGTTTCGAAAAATCGGACGAAATTCAGGCACAGTTTGGTTAAATTATCGAGTACAAGTATCGGCGCCGTGTAGCTTCGAGCTCTCAAGATTTCCTATAGACGCTCAAGAGTGCACTCTGGTGTTCGAGTCTTACTCGTACAATATTGCAGAGGTATGTCGATTCTAATTTCAATGATTTTCTCCTTTTCATGTTTTTGTTGGAACTCCAGCTTCTTATTGTTAGCAATTTCTTGCTGATCCTGGCACTAGTTTTTGGTCAGGTTAGCTCGGTTTTAGGGATTCTTGTGAGAGATAAGATTTCCCATCCTGCAAAAGTAGATCATCACCTTATCGCCGAGCATAGAATGCGCATCATCAAAGAGCTCGTGTGACTTGTTTTTTCTTCAAAGATACTAATCCATTACGCTGACAAGATTCTAGGTGCTTCCCCTTTCATTTTTCCTGTGTCTTATCATTGTACTACCTTCATTTCGAGGCACGCCTCACAGTCATCAAAGCAGTCCGTTTTTTTTTTGGATCGTTCTGTAACTAACAACGTTGCACTTTCATTGTCTGACCACGACCAATCATTATAGCGCCGTCGTCGCCCAAACAGCGACAGCGATTCGATCTTACCTCCTCGGATGTGGGTGCTACATATAGTCCATTTCTGAGCGCCTGACAGGGCGTGGTCTACGGACTTGGATGAACGTGTACAAACTCTCTCACCCCGCCACACACTCTCACTCTCGCCACGTACTCTCACTCTCGCCACTCACCCAAGTCCGTAAACCACGCCCTGTCAGGCGCTACGAAATAGAGTATAGTAGCGGTGGCAACGAACTGGTTTTTGTCCTGCCACTCGCCTCTTCCCACTCCCCCCCCCCCCCCAAGCCTCTTCTCTGATCTTTTCTCCAGAGTCTGCACTATTCTCGACAGCTAAGGAAAGCAGAGATGATTAGTTTTTCCTGCTTTTGTTCCCTAGTTTATCATCCAGAACCTATGTTTCCATTACTGAACGCGACAGTTCACCCATAAGCATGGGCGTTCACGTGCTGGTGCCCACAGATTCGCAGAGTGATTCATTTTTGGGTGGACATAAAAATTCGGAATGTTAATGTCTTTTTTTATAGGTAAGACTGAACTGGCAGGAGTGGGCTCCGGTAACCATGCCGCCGTCGGAGGATTTTCGTCTGCCGGATTTTCAATTTTACAACGTCACCTGGGGTAAAGTCGTCAACGAATATACAGCCGGAATGTGGGATCAATTAAAAGTCACATTCAGGTGAGTCAATTGTCGATTAACCAACAGAAACCTTCAGAGCCTTGACTTCGCTTTTTTTGATTATGCATTTGATCGTTAAAAAGGCGTAGGCCCTTCAACCAAACATACTGGCGTCCGAACAAACTAGTCAGAAACAGAGCCTTCATGCTAAGATCCATCTATGTATTATATATTACAAATAAAAAAGACTGCGCCTCCTCCCTCTACCTTTTACGCTAACCTCATGACTGATTTCGTTTGCGAGCTCACTCATTTATATACGGAAGCTGGCTCAGTCTGAATTGGCTAATCAGAGCTGTCAGACGAAGCCGTCAAATCTGCTCGAAAGCACGCGAGGGGTGATAAGAGTAATGAACAATGGAGAGATATCCTCTCCAAGTGACAGTCGAATTTCGAAGAGAAACTGTGGGCGCAAATCACGTTGGAGGGCGCGTCTTCGGCTCCTTATCGTGACTCCACTGTGACATGTAGCGGTGCGTCCTCGCACAGCCACTCGGGTAAGCGTGGTGGGAGGGGATATGCACACGGCTTGTTCATTGCCCCACCCCCACAGTTATGCCGGTCGCAATGGGAAACAAGAGAAACGCCGTGCCATTCCTGCTTTTGGTCGTTTTCTTCCTTTCTCTTCCACTGTTGCATCACTTAGCATCCTTACTTCCATTCAGCAATCAATCGAAATTGCCCTTTCCGGCTTTAAGTGCTTTACCCGGTGACTACTTCAGATAAGGGTCCTCAAAACCACTTGTGGCTACAATAACCATGCCTGTGTCGTGCTTCCACTGCCGTACGCCCTGGTTGTTTCATACAAGTCGTTCCTTGAATTCACTCCTAGTCTATTCAGCTTGCAACAGCCATATGTATGTACATATTAGTTGAAGAACGCTGTCTTGACGTCGAGCTATTTCTCAGCATCATAAAACGACGACATTGATGAAGCTGCTTTGCCAGGGCTCGGGCTGCTATCATGGGTCTTTTCTCGTCTCGTCGTCTTTCCCTATGGGAGTCTATAAGACTCACATAGAGCACAGATCCCGGACTTCATTTCCTGCCCGAATCTTGCTCAATTTACTAGATCATGATTGAACAAGGAAATCGGGCTATCCATGTCCCGTGAAAGTTTGCTCATCAAGTCTTATTGAAACAGATTTTTTTCAAAATTCTACGAGTTACGATCTTTTTCTGTAGTAATATGCCTTGTGCATTGGAGGAAACTTCTCTCCAATCTTCCTCAACACGTGTGAAGCGATGCATAATCTCTCAAAGACCGATTGAATTGTTGAACAGCTTAGGGAATGAGCCGCTTAGCTCTTTATTGAGCTTATTGTTGTTACAGTATGCTGAGTTATGGGCCAAGCTTCGGTCTCGGATGGGACTCAACCCGCACTCCATGCTTTCTGGGCATATGTACTAATCCGTTACACTACCGGGACCCCTTTCACCCTAGCTCAGCTTCTGACAGTACACATATTTATGTACAATAGCTAATCAGCACTCACATGTATAATGTCGGGGCCGGTTGACCAATATCGGCATCGAACCGTTAAAGACACACCACGCGATAATCAAAGTGGTCCTTACCTTCTCAGAGCAGGTACCTTTGGACACTTGTAAAGATTGCACCCTTTTCGCGGCACAACGGGTCACCCCCGCCGCGCACAGCCTGGTCAACCTGAGCCGAGTTGAGTCCACCGAGCCGAATCACACCCGGCTTAGACGACAGGGAAACTTGCGATAAGACAAGATAAGGCAGCGATATCAATAGCGAGGGTAGTTTCAACAGGGAGAACAGGTTGTATCGTAGCCTTTTGCGCGATATCTTCGAGCAGAAACTCATTTCTAATCTCCAATACTCGTACGAGGACTGAGGCCAGGGAGCTTTATTTCTAGTGGTTGTGAGGGGTTTTGATACATATTTTCTCACTGGTGGGTAAACCAGGGCCTCTACATCCTGTAACACGCGCGATAGCTCTCACAATTTTTCGCGAGGTGTGCCTTCAAGCTGAAAGCTTGTAAGCAGTGTGAGAGGTAATTCGATTGTTTCATTCCTTCCAATCTTTGGTACTGACCGGTGGACGTGTTCAGCATGAAAGCTGGCACGTCAAGCACCACGTCATTTCGATCAACACAACTTCAGATACGATAAGTGCCATGCTGCTATCACGCTCATTACTCTGCATCTCGGTCATTCTTCTGCAAAGTCGACCCTTGGAGGCGGAGTCGGTCATCCAAGGCGTCATGTGTTACCCGTTGCGCCGTTTCTAAGGCTCAGAAGCGCGCACCGGGGGCTTTTCACCGGAATTTCGCCGCAAATAGCGTTCTTACACCTACAATTTCCATGCAAGTGACTTCTTTTAGGGATTTCTCAACTACCACATTACCCCTAATACTGTCTTTAAGTAAATATTGATTTTGATATTTCGATTCTTGATAGCTTCACTGTTCGATATTACGGTCTTCACGGTGCGGTCTGATGTACTGCACTGCCAGCACGAATCACTCTTGGCATGTTGTCTTTAATGACATTCACCTTTCAGTTTAGAAACATCGTCAGGTATCAAAAATATCAAAATCAATGAGCTTATTGTTAGTTAAGCGTGGTCCGCAAGGCTTCTTAAGATTAAATGTAAATTTCCATGCAGTGAAGTCACTTCAGGTTCAAGCGGCTCTATGGCTACTACGTTCTACAAATGTACCTGCCAACGTATCTGTCAGTATTCATTTCATGGATCGCCTTTTGGATTGATACCCGAGCACTGCCAGCACGAATCACTCTTGGCGTGTCGTCCTTAATGGCACTCACCTTTCAGTTCGGAAACATCGTCAAGAATCTGCCACGTGTCTCTTTCGTAAAGGTAAGATTTGTCGGCAGAGTATGGAAATCCACATGTCCGAACAACCACCCGTTTTTAGGCCATTGATTTGTGGTTCTTCGTGTGCGTCGCATTTATCTTCTTCTCCTTAGTCGAACTGGCAGTAGTAGGATTTGTCGATAAGATGTCGGAAATTAAAAGAAGATCCAAGAGGCTCCGACATCAACGATCACAGTACCTCAGCAATAGGTGAAACTCCTGACGGATTCTTCCGAATTTTGCATTATCGATACATACAAGACCTGCGGCCTTTCGTCACCTTCCTTACCATCTAAGGAGTGTCGGTAAACGGACAAATGTGCGGCGGTACTCACTGCCGCGACGCATAAGCTCACGCGTCGCGGCCTCCATCATGGCGCGCGCTGGCATGCTTATGAGCTCTAGGTCTTCTTATCTCATCGGGCAAGGCTCTTCGTGAGCAGCACCTAACTCGCCGCTAAAGCGACGAGCCAAGAGTCGCGCGCGCTTCGCGCGCAGGGAAGGAAGCCTCGACGTGGGGGCTAATATGGGCCGTCGCCAAATATCGTTGTTGAGTTTATGACATCGGTGAGAAGAAAGCTACACTTGTCATCGCAGAATGTATACTCAAGTGTATATTTTAACCTAAGCCTGCAAAGGAAGGAAGCCCCGACGTGGGGGCTAATATGGGCCATCGCCAAATATCGTTGTTGAGTTTATGACATCGGTGAGAAGAAAGCTACACTTGTCATCGCAGAATGTATACTCAAGTGTCCATTTTAACCTAAGCCTGCAAGGGAAGGAAGCCCCGACGTGGGGGCTAATATGAGGTGTCGCCAAATATCGTCGTTGAGAACAGTGGGACAGTAGCAACTTTGCATTCGCCGCTATAGTGCGCCGACCCCACAACAACGGGAACCGAAGGCTTCCGCAATTACTAAATTGGCGATTCGGAACCCCAATCGCAATGACAACGGATCATCCTCCTCTACTTCACCGCTTCTCCACAGTATCCTCCGTCTCGTCGGACTATCCGATGAGATCAACGTTGGCTTCCGTACCAATCATGCGTTGTACACGCTGCGAGTATCTCGCCACGTGCACGCTCTTACGCGGAGTGCGCAGACGGAGCGACGAGACGGGAGAAAACTTGTGCCCACTGACGACGAACCGCGACGCAAGCTCACGCGTTGCGGTAGTGAGTACCACCGCACATTTGTCCGTTTACCATTCCCCCCATCTAAGAGTGTAAGGCTGCGTTCATACCAAATTGAATGAGAGTTTTGGCGCATTCGCGTCATGCATGAGATACGTATCGATCAGAAAATGAGAGTATTGGCGCATCGGCGCATTGGCGGATCGGCGCATTCGCGTCATGCATAAGATACGTATCGATCTAAAAATGAGAGTATTGGCGCATCGGCGCATTGGCGGATTGGCGCATCCGCGCATTCGCGATTTGAGAGAATTGGCGCATTCGCGTGATGGATAGGATACATATAGATTGAAAAATGAGAGTATTGGCGCATCGGCGCATTGGCGGATCGGCGCATCGGCGCATCCGCGATCTGAGAAAATTGGCGCATTCGCGTGATGGATAGGATACATATCGATTGAAAAATGAGAATATTAGCGCATCCGCGATTTTGGATATTTGCCATAACAGAAGAAGATCAAGAAATGGAAAGAGGTGAAAAAGAAATCAACCGCACGTTGGCACGCGCCGCGTTCAAAAGGGTGACGTGGCACGCCAATTCTCTCAAATCGCGGATGCGCGGATGCGCCGATGCGCCAAAACTCTCATTCGATTTGGTATGAACGCAACCTAAAATAACATTCGGGGTGCTCTCTGATTTCATGGAGAATGTAGCGTATTTGCATGCGTTTCAGCTCATGCTCTGGCTTATGAATCAGACCGTTGTACAAGTTAGTGTGTTTATTCCTCCACCAAACAAGTTTGGTAGCAGTTAGCGGACATCCGAAGAATCGTGGATTCGCCTTGCCTGAGTAACCATTGATTTAGAATCAGCTCCTTTAAGGGTCAAGTCTTCCGCTGCCAAGGAACACGGCACCAACCTTTCGTCGAGCGGTTAGAGACGAGACAACCCAACCTACTATTAATGTCTGGGCAGGGTCAAGCGCTACTGGAGAAAATTTCCGAGGAATCGATACCGCATTTCTAGCCGGTGATGCGATCCACAGAATTAGTTGGCAGAATTAAGGTCGTCCTAAAAGATCGTCTATAGAGTTACAGTTCTACTGAAGTATGTATGATAATCAAGCGAGGATTTTTAGATATTACCCGACCGTCTCCAGAGCCATTCGAAACGTTGCCTAGCAGAGAACTCCTCGAATTTTCCCCATCCCCCACTAATAACCACCCCATTGAATATTCCTCGACCTGTGCCTGACTTTGTGTGTACGCCCTGGTTTCCAGCTTCGCCACTCCATACTTGCTGCTCATTTTGCTTTCAGCTCTCCCTTGGATGCCTATTTCGCCTCCAGCTGATGCGTAAACCATAGCCTATGCAGGATTACTCGACTGGCACTCAAAAATGTGACCCTCTCCATAGGAAAGGACCCCATCAAAAATTCATCAGCAATGCTTACCCCTTGCACCCCTTGCCACTACTCAGGTCTCCTTCAAGATCGATGTCTGAGAGCTGCTCTTGATTATATCAATTTGAGGCAGTATGGGAAAATAAGCACTTCCGAAATCAAACACATACCGTGTTTACAGGCAAAAATCAAGCGGATCGATGAGAGGTATACGCTATCCTGTGAACAACAACGGAGATGAAGCTTGGTATCATATGAAGTGAGTGCATAACTTGGACATGCTTATAACGATGATGCGGACTATGAGCATTCATTTTCAGTGGCGGTGAAAGTGCCTATGCGAATGTCATGCCGGATTATCAGAACGGTTATGCTTCGTACACAGATATAGATATGGGTGCAAGAGTGGATGCTATAGCTGCCAAAGCCTTTCCGGCAATGTTTGCTGCTTTTAATGGTAAGCGAATCTTGAGTCAAAATGTAATTGCCTTTCCCCATTCCATGTTTCTTTTACAGTTTTCTACTGGTGGTACTATCTTAGCAGGGAACGACATTAGCTCCACATATTATCAGCACGCAATCAACAAATGTGATAATGCGATCCAGTTAGGTTGGGTTGCAGAAAAATACGGTTATTTGACGTCTCTCATTTATTGCATTTCTATTGCTTCCATATTTCATATGAGCGGTATATGTGATCTGTCAACCACTACCCACTGGCATAGAAACCTGATGTAAACTGTTCAATGTAATCTATACATATTCATATGTAAATGTATGCCATATATGTAGACGATCGGATTGTGTAGATCATAGGCGAGCAATGCCTGATCATTCCATGGAGCACCAGTTTCTCGTGTTCAACTTTCGATGTTCGGAGTATGGGCAGAGGTGGTGTTTCATAATATTTTGAAATACGTGAACCTGCCTAGAACAGGATCTCCCAAGAACCATGCTCCATGGTGTGACTCATTCTTTACACAAATTACTTCCCCGCTGCTGCATAACACTCTGCTTTGTGAATATCAGGAATTGTATCATATTATGGCATATTATGCTTTTTGAATATCAGAAGCTATATTAATACGTACGGGTAAGAAATAAGCATTGCTTAATGTAATGTTTATGTAGCGAATTTGTTTTCATGCAAGATAAAATTATAGATATGGTGCATGGTGCTATTGTTATACTAAAGAGGTAGTCCTATATGAAAAAGACATGCGCGAAGGTGATCTCCGTCCAGCAAACATATAGACGCCTCCGAAACCTAAAAAACTGACGGTCCCTGGGGTTCTTTAACCACCCACCTCGCGAAATCTGATCCCGTTTGAGGAGTCATCAACTCATGCAAGAGCCTATTTGATAGTATGTGGATTGGCCACTACGGAGAGATTTACGCCGTCAAAAGACTTACGCCTCTACGCCGTCAAAAGTCAGGCCACGAGCGCCATATTCACTATGGGCTGAGGATGTTATCACACCGCCCAAGCGCGTAGTAACCCCAATGAGTTATAAGTGGAGTATGATCAGGATGGGGAATACTGAGTGATGAGTGAGGCACAATGTGGGTAGGTCATCAGTGCCGCATGGCAAGTCTTGTATTCATTTCAATTAGTGATCACCTGAACTGTGATGGTAATAACCTTTCCCTAGTCGCAGTTTTACGTATGGGAACCTGTATCACCTGCATTGCTCATTGACAGTCTCGAGTGGGAGCCACCAACGTCTCCATTCGTCCTTGTCGGCAGCCACAGTGGTCCAGTAAGCCGTTTTGACTCCAGGAAGAGGTAGCCTTTCGTTTCCTTCGAGCAGAGCCTTTCGGAAAAAATTTGACCATTGGGTTGCCCTGGTGTTCTTTTGAGGTTTTGAGAAGTGATGTAGTTGGCAACCGCTCTGGTCCAACGTCGTCGAAATATCGTATGACGTGTCTGATCCATAAAACCTTCGATTCCTCGGCGAATACGGCAGCTTTCCTGATCTTCGATCGTCGAGGGATTTCGAATCTCCGAATTCCCTTCTGCACGTGCTTGTATCGAGATACTCCGAGCATCGTCCTTTCGATGGCGCGTTGAATGACGCCACGGCAAGTTCTTCCTGCTTACGTAGAGCCCAACTCTCTCAGGCATATGTAAAGGTAGAAAGAAGAGCAAAATCTAGGAGATGGGAGCGAAGTCGTATGATCTTCGTCTTCATCACTACTCCTTCGATGGTCTTGAAGGCTCTCCAAGCCGCTTTCTTCCTCCTGCTCAGCTCCGGCGCTAAGCTGTTCAACATATTGACTTCACGATCTACGTACACATGGCTGAAGCATCCGGCGAAGTTCGTTCCATTGAGCGTGTATGGGGCATTAGATACCAATCCGTTCCTCATGAACATCGTCCGTTAGGTTCAGCTTTAAACCGCTCTAGATGCCGGGCATCGACCTTCACTCCCATATTTCCCTTTCCAGTTAAAGCATATCTTCTCAAAAGCGGCACTGGAAAGTTCAGGGAAGAAGGTGTCGCCTTGACGAATCCCTCTGTTCACATCGGTGGTGATCTTGTTAAATGGAGAAATTTCGGTCGCGAGGTTGTCATGTAGCTCATGATGTATTACTGTGCAGTGAGTAGGCACACCCTGGTTCCCCAGAGCTTCGATGACAGCTTCTTTCTCGACGTAATCAAAGGATTTCTTCAAATCGATGAATGAGAAAATTGCGGCGTCTTGACTCTCTTCTATGACCGTGTAAATTTGATCGATTACAGTGAATCCTTTCCAAAACCCTGCTTGCTCGCATGGCTGTCCTTCGTTCAAAGTTCTGCCAGTTCTATTCAGGATGACTCAAGCTAAGAGTTTCAGACTACAGACAGCAGATAGATTGGACAATAGTTGTCAACGTCGTGCGAATCTCCTTTCTTATACAGCAACACGGTCCTGTGCTTTTCCACGAGATGAGTACCCTGCAATCCGACAGGTAGCGCGTGAAGAGTCGGGCCAGAAATATGATAATAGCTGGCGGTAGATTCTTAAAATGCATCGGTCTGATCTTTTCGGGACCGGGTGCTGTAACATTGTGCACCAACGAAACGGAACGAAGGAACAGGAACAAAATGAAGCTAAAGAAACGACATTTCCATCTTGCTTCATATTGCTCCCAAGCAGGTGGACGTGGCTATCGAAAAAATCCACATAGAAGTCGTAGCCGGCTTTTTCCATTGCCCTTCGGAGAGCAGTAACTGTACCCTTCGAGCATTGATCTGCATTGCCTCTCAAGTTCGGACACCAGCTGGTAATCACCTGCCGCTGGTGCGGCTTCACGTTGGTGTATCAGCTCGAGAGTTTCTGATGAGAGACGCCTCTCAGTGACTATGTAACTCTCTGCCCTCCCAGCACTATAGCTACCGGGAGATGTTCAACGAGCCCGTTGTACTCGTCATCAACGTTTTCGGTAACGTATCATCAATGTTTTCGGTGACGTATTCTTCCCACACACCTGCGAGAGACACGAAGTAGTCCCTATCGATAACTGTCCTGGGTCTTCCCCTCTTGATTCCGCAGCTTTCTCCACGTGTCGAAAAGAGGAATTTTGCGCGAGTGAGTCGATGGTCTGATCATGTATGAAATATCGGAAGAGCGACGTTGCCCGGGAGACACCTGATCATCTATGATAGGGCTTCTGGAACTGTGAGCCTCAATAGTAGATAGAACTGGTCGACATAATACACTCAGACAGTCTTTAACATTATTTTTCAGGAGCCGATCTAAGCGTCGGAGTCGCCACCGATGACCTAAAAGAATGTATGTTTTTCCATGACAAAATTCTCCAAATCCACATAAAATGCTTTGGTTTGGCTCATGTTATCAAGCAGACGACGAAGGTAGTCAGAACCGGAAATGAGCCACATCTTTTCAATCGCAAACATCCAACTCGTTGTCAAGTTCTCGTACGAATCGACTTTCATGGTTAAGCTCGTGTTGACGAGAACGTCCACCAACCTGTTGCGTATTCCATGGAGTAGTTCCTCTCCAGTCTCGTAAGCGACGTGTAGCGGTCAGTGCCTCCTCGTCTCGGTCAGTCCCACAATGTCGCACTTGATCTTTTTGGTTTGTATCATCAGATACCCCATGCAAGGGTTAATGCGTTGAAACTACGAGTCGCTAGCTTAATTCTTCTCAATTTGGGGAACCCTTTATAGCCCTGAGACTGTAGCATTTTCTCCCGAGCGGTCCTACTCCATGATGCTATACTCCTGGCTCCCTCAAATTCTAGGGAATGAGGCCGCACAATGAAAACCACGAATATGTAGCTTGCCAGGCTCTGTCAAAGCGCCTAGGTATGTACCCGGTAGTTAGCCAAGCAATCCTGAAGTAGACGTGGGCTTATTCATTCAAGACGACCAAGAAACGCCTAGCGCATACTTTCCAGTCGCTAGAATGCAAGCCTTCGGCTGAGCAGAATGTCGGATACTAACTGTACCATACAGAACGCCCCCACACGAATGTAAGAAAGGATACAGGAGATATGAATCAACCTAGCACAGCAGAAACGAGCAGTTTATCCCCAAAATCCGCTTGCATGTCAAGGCAAGTACATGGTGGCTTCGGTCAGCGATTAACCCTCATCCACCCGCCAGATCGCGCCACTTCGCCTTTCCATCTATCGACTCGAGGTTCTTCAGTGAGAAAGGATCTCAGTGAAGAAGATCAGTGGAGCAATAGGCACGTCTATTTCCAAATTCCGCACATTCAAACTTTCTATTAGTCAGCTATCGATTAGCCACATTATCTACATCTTCTCGAGATGTGCTCACACTGTGGGATGGCGCTAACAACTAGCAAGGAATAACTTACCCCTTTCCACTCTACAGAGCGTAGAATAGGTGATCCAGATCGAGTGTCGCCGTCGCGTTTCACTTCTTAACTCCTTGTTAGTGCTTATGAACCACTTAACTAACACGCTAACAACTAACAGGGAACAACTAGCCCCCTTTCACACTATAGAGCGTAGAATGGGTGATCCAGATCGAGTGTTGTCGTCGCGTTTCACTTCTTAACTCGTTGTTAATGCTTAGGAACCACTTAACGGATCGAGCAGCTACACAGTTGCTCCGCGCTCAATAGAAATAACCTCCACAGCGCAAACATGTTACTCTGTGGGATAATATGAAAATTGGCAAAAAATGCTTTTTTGGCTTTCCTACGTTTCTCCTTAGTTTTTAACTGAGTGTTTTATTTCATGTTCGAGCGGAAGGCAGTCGATCATTCACTTAGTGGCACACATCGCAATATGATGAAACTTTATAAAAAACGGTGCGACGGCCAATGAATCTTTCAGCCTGGAAAAATGTTCATAACGACAATCTGACGCAATTCCAATTACTATCCCATGACAAGCTAATGCGATTTTCGACCTCTGCTTTCTGGTCTACATACCTATGTATGTATCTCGCCTCATTTAAAATTTAAAATATTGTTGATGTGAATAGAAGCCTTTAGAACGAGCACAACTTGCTACGAAGAGCGAATCTAGTCATTTTAATCGCGATCAACTCCCAAATTCAGAAAATGGTGTTTTTACTCGATCCCTTTTCAACCAGACGCTCAGTTCGGAGTGTTACTCTTGAAGAGGATTATACACATTCGAAAAAGTGGTAATCGTCAGGTAGCAGCCAGGGGTGAAGCCGCGAAGTTCCACCAGTTCTTCCTTATGTAAGAGGTGTGACTGGGCATGTCTTGAGAAGGAATGGCCTCTGCGTTAATCAATGCCAGGAGTATACGCTGTATTTCGTTTACCGCCCACAAAGTTTTTCCGCTGCAAAGGGTTTGTAAACCAGAAAGCTGCAATGGACGAGACGCGTCAAGTATTCCAAATTTCTCTTGAGTTGACTGCCTACTTCTGAAAACTTCCGAGGATTATTCATGATCCATCATTTGGATCTACCTGTATTCGGCATTTGACACTGTAACTCACGATCAGTAGCAGTCTTTTCAGTACTCCATCTGAGCCTCAACTCCCAGTCGATATCGCTGGCTGTTTACGCAGCACTCCTGCCTAGTGTGAAGTGCGGGTGAATCGGAAGATAGGCAAGCGATAGGTAATATTAACACTTACTGTACCCATACGACAATTGGCAGACCCCTGAATGCACAGAGCTTCCAGAAAATACAAGCGCTTCGGGTGTCTCACTAGGTGAATCAGTTAGGCATCACCGTAAACTGGCTAACACTTGCTTTCATCATTTTGCCTTTTGCCTTCCAACATGGCCACGTATCAGCATATTGCACAGCTAGGCAGGAAATGAGAGAGTTGTGCTGTGAAGTTCCACTTTAGCCCACGTGCTCTCACACGCTTTGATGTTACGAATGCTGCTTAATGAGCTCCCTGAGCTGTACATGAAAAGTTGGATTACCTAGTCGTATCGCGGATCCCGCGATTATATGGCAGCATTTCCGTTTTCTCTGGTCAGTAAGTTTGTCCTTATAATCAATCAATTGAGGAGGGGACGCAGCTTCAACGTCCCCTATCTCTTTCATCTAGCGCGGCGTCAGCGCCTTCCATACAGTAATGGCTAACCGCCGCCGCCGCAAGGCAGCGGATTCTTCATTTTTCATTGTATCCTTTATTACTTTATAATTTAGGTCTCTTTTTGACCCACGATTCAGGGGTTGAGGATTGTGTGCTTGTTTCTGGTACAACCTCCTTTGTCGCTAAAATACTGGCTCATGTGTCGCTATAATGGCTCTTGTGGGAATAGGAGGGGCCTACTTCGACCTGTCTTTTACTCATGCATAACTTGCCTTACTCTGTTTCGGTACAAACAACTGATTACTTTCAAGTACTGCTTTATTATCCTGATAGTGCTTTATGTTTAATATCACTTTCCTCTTTACATTGCAAATCGTTGGTATTGCCTCAGATTCTTGTTTGCATTTATCATTCTCTGCTTTATTTTATTCTCGTATATCTTTTATGTTTATCGTCACTTTTATAGAGTACTCAATTCAAGTTTGCTAGTTTAATTACCCAAGTTTGAGATTGTGGTAACTGGTACTCGTGTGGAAGAAGATTGTTGACGCGTGTGGCATCGATAAATGTCAGTAAAGAAAACCGCGTGGCAAATTATTATATGGTGCATCATCTCAACGGCAGAAGGATCTGAGGTACGATCAAGGCTCTTGGCCTTCTCTTCACATTCAATTGTCGCTCAACATTTTGGAACTTCGACAAACAAAACCAAGCGACACTTTCTTTCCTTTTTTTCCATTACACACTGTCGCTCGGACTCACTTCTTCTCGTCTCAAGCGACATCTTTGATTTTCCTTTCTCATTTGGTATAATTAGGGTTATTGACACACGGTCGTAAAGGGTTATTGAACCCAATGTCCGGTCCTATAACCTTGAAATCTCGGGGAGCCCTCTTAACGCGTTGCTCTAATAACCCTAATCGCACATTAGAAAAATTTCAAATTAATGTAACAAAAGACTGGTCAGAACTGCGGGATGCCAGGAAGTTAGGACAAACGCAAGAATACTTTGGAAACTTCAAGAGACTTCGAACTCGGTCGTCGAGGCTTTGTACTCGTTCATGGCAGCTGCTGACTCATTGAGCGAGAACCCCGATGACGAGCAAGAGAAACAAGCGCAAAACTATATCGATTCAACCCTAACTCTGCATGATCGGGCAATCACTGCAGCAGTTGGGACGGAGCGCACATAAAGACAGCCCGCAACCAAATGCTGCTTTCGGAGGACAGCACAACGTTCAGGCGACTCTCTCCAGACCCAAACCCAGCAATTCCTATACCCATATTTTCGGGATCTCGTATCTATATATTCAAACGATAGCCATACGCTTACTACGACTCCTACATAAAGCGCTCTTTCGACTGACCTATCCCTCTGCAGGTTGTTATATTCCTACTCAAGTCTGCAAGGGCAAGACTAATAGAAAATGACATGGCGCGGATCAACAACCACGCAAAATCTGACTGATTCTCTCCAGTCAGTATCAGGCAAAAAAAGCAAAAAAAAGAAAAAAGAAAAAAGCAATAGAATAAAAAAGAAAAATTAACAAAAAAACTGTGAAGAAGTAATCAAATATGGTAACTTCAGATCATGGCAGACTCGAGCGAACTCGGAGGAGTTCAAGCAGAACTGAAACAACTCCAGGAAGCTCTTCCGCCGTTACCACATTCTGATACTCTTTATGATCATGTCAGCGATACATGTCTTTACAAGCCAATCATTCCCTCAAGGACCCAATTGCCTAACTGGGGAAACAGATAGACTCACTCCGCAGAGACGAAGGCAGCGCTGACCAACGCAATGGCACCTACGAGCTCCTGGAGATGACCGTCTGGAAACTCCACTATCACCTTTTACTCTATCACACTACTCTCGACAACTTGCTGACACTCCCACCAGTTCTCCTGGCGACACATGCAATGGAAGACTCAACTTGGCTTTTCAGAACTCCTAGACATTGACGACAAGCCGGTGAGAACCAACTGCGCACTTAAAGACTCTGGAACGGTATACTAGAACGTTAGACTCCATCGAAGACGATGTTGGCGAACAGGACCTTTGCGAAGCCGGAGACTTCCAACAGAACGTCGAGTTCATGGAGCGGGTAGAGAAATATGAGGAGGTTGCCAACCCTAAAACGGTCTAACTCTTGTGTCTGTGAAGCACCCAAACGTTATCTGAGACTTCGCACTCAGCTCCAGGGACTCCAGCGAGTCTACGAACGGAAAACCGTAGTTAGGATATATCAGGCCTCTAGAAGGCTCGAGAGGGAAGGTGCCGAAACAACTCACTCGAAACGGACGGTCTAGGTGTGACTCCTGCCCCTTTCTCAAACCTTATCTTCTCTATGACTCCTTCTTCCTCCTCCTTAATCTCTGACTCTTTCTGGTGGGGGAGTATCGCGGGTACCGCGATTATATGGCAGTATCTCCGTTTTCTCTGGTCGTCAAGTTGTCCTTATAATCAATCAATTGAGGCATGTCAGGGGACGCAGCTTCAACGTCTCCTATCTCTTTCATCTTGCGCTGCATCAGCGCCTTCCATACGGTAACGGCTAGCCGCCACCGCAAGGCAGCGGATTCTTCATTTTTCACTTGTACCCTTTATAACTTTATGTTTTAGGACTCTATTTGACCCGCAATTCAGGGATTGAGGATTGTGTGCTCGTTTCTTGTACAATCTCCTTTGTCGCTAATATTCTGGCTCACGTGTTCTATAATGGTTCTTGTGGGAATAGGAGGGGCCTACTCTGATCTGTCTTTTACCATGCTTAATTTGCTTTACTCTATTCCGGTAAGAATAGCTGATTACTCCCAGGTACTGCTTTATTATCCTTATGATGCTTTATTTTTGATATCCTCTCTGCATTGCATATATTTGATATTGCCTTAGACTTTTGTTTGCATTTATCATTCTCTACTTTGTTTTATCATATGCTCTTATATCTTTTGTTTTGTCTCTTTTATAAAGTACTCGATTCAAGTTTGTTAGCATAATTACCCAAGTTTGAGACTGTGGTAACTGGTACTCGTGTGGACGAAAATTGTTGACTCGTGTGGCACCGATAAACGTTAGTAAAGGAAATCGTGAGGCAAATTATAAGTCGCACTGCAGTCCTACATACATGAATTTTCTCAAATCGTAGCTTACGAGCTTCTGAGCGAAGGACGTTGAGCAGCCACCCAGTTATTGAGAGTAAATGGTGTAGGGGAACAGTGTTCACACTGCCTGTATATCTACGAAGACTCTAAAGCTCTGAGGAATCCGACCGTTGCAAGACCTATGCACCAACCTGATAAAGAAGGGCGTTTTCCAGTGGGAACATGAAAGTTACGGAGTTGAGCTTCAGAGTCTGAAAAAATAAACAGTGGTAAAGCTCAGTGAAGCTATCAAACCCACTACTTCTCATTTCAATAAATTCATTCAGTTAAGCCATTGACGCGCCTACATTTATTACCTGGCCCTTTCCTTACTTATTCATCACATGTGTGGCGGGAAGAGAGACACTTCGTGAGAAGTGAATTGGTGAACGACACCTAATGGCTACGGGTAACATTTTGAATCATTGCGAGTGGGATGCATTATGACCAACCGGCTTTGAGCAGGGAACCTCCATGATCAGGAATCTCCGACAGAGGTATTACTCGACTAAACGGGATGAGAAGGTCGTGATTACAATACTGTGAAGCTATTCTTTCAAAAGGGAAATGAAAAGCGGAGCGTATGCCATGCTAAATGTGGTAATACGATGGAAATTATAATTTTGCTCCAGTTCAAATTACCCTACCTGTCAAGAAACAGTGAAGATGCACTTGTAGTACACAAGGATACTGAGCTACATGCACGACCTCGGCCTCAGGAAAGTTGAACTAACCCTAATCCGACCTTGATGCTTTTTGTTGTTATGCTGCTGTTGTGACTTTCAGCTGTACATACGAAAGCTAATCACACGTCACTCTAGCAAATTGCTACTTTGTAAATATACGGTTGGACCTTTTTCTATTTAAATACATTAGCAATGAAGACCGAATAAGGATATGTTGCCGAGGATCGATTAGTTATTTGTTGCCGAGAAGAGACCAACGACGCAGCCACGGTATTGTGTTTGCCCGTGCTGATTTAGGAGAAGCCGAAAACCAAATGAAGTGTCGCGAAAGCGCGCCACCTCTTAAGGCAGGGCCTTTGGGCGCGCATAAAACCGTTCGGCTTGCTCTCAGTCAGTCAGTGCAGCCAGTGCGGTCAGTGCTGACTCAGTCGTCGACCACTTGATTCTGTGCTCCTTCGGGCGTGTCGATTGATATAATATTGTACGAGTGATTCGTCTAGTAAAGAGTAGTGTATGCAGAGGCTGTGCACATCAACAGCACACACCCACATACGCACACACAATCAAGCTTTTAAGCCAGGAGTGCTACTAACTTCCAAACACGCAGTGAACGAAAACACTATCGCCTCTGGCACCGTTCCGTCTGTGCAAGTCGATTGTCTGTGTCCTGCACCACTAACGGAGTGAACGCTACACTCACAAAAACTAACTGACAAAACGAAACTAACGAAAGTAAAGCATACGCCGCTCAACCAATATGCTCATCCCGTTGGAACTAGATGAAAACGACTCTTCTTCTCCATCCCAAGATCGGTCAAAGCAGAATCAAGATCAAAGTCAGACAGAAAAAACGGCGATAATCAAGTAGGTAAAGCGGGCTCATTAGCAGACGATATTGAAAGGACCCAGTCTCCCCGCAAAGCAAAAAAGAAAGTGAGTTATACTCATTCCCTGCTGCATCACGACAATGATAAGCAAAGAAAAGTTCCCCTTCGATCCCATGGTATGCATAATCAGCAATCATGACATTGTTTTGTCTGCCTGCCTCCAGCGCACATGCCCACCATACTGCCTCTCCGCGCTGTGTTCGTCACGCGCTCAGGATGGCTTTCGGAACCCGATATGCTTTCCTTTCCAAAGTTCAACTCCGCCAGCTATGAAGCGCCAAATCCGGGCGAAACAATTATGCATTCACTATTCAGGGGACACTTTACTACATCAATCATTTATCCAATACATTCACTTAGCTCATTAACAACAGAGAGCAAACAATGGAAGCAAGCGGTCTCTCCTCTTTTCCACGAATAGTTAGAGGCATAAGAGATCGACAGCATCCATGCTCAGGTCCTCACTTTTCGCATCTTTACAGTTTTCATATCGCTCTTGTGTTTCATTGCTCGTTCACTCCATAGGCTTCCTCTGCTTGCGTTGCGCTTTATTATCGAGATTTTGAAGATCATATGGCTATTATATTCATCCAAAACTATTTCACGCTCTTCACTACATAATAATCCACTTAGATTTCACCATGACATCCATACAGGTAGTACTTACAACTGTAACCCTTCTACTGTACTATAGTACATACGCATCTATCATATTCTCATCAGTATTGTGCTCTATCAGCATACGCTTGGCTCGCTTGTCCGATTCCCGGTATTCCTACGCCCGTACACCATTAAATGGCAATTTTCAGGCGAGAAAGACCCGAGGGTGGTTGTTGCACCACTCGAGCCCGAAGTCCGAAAAGATGAACCCGACACGTCTCTATCCATCTTTCAACAACTCACTTATGTATAACAGCCGCCCTTCGGGAACCATCTGCTTTATATGACATCAACCTCCGAGACCAATCTAATACCAGAACCTACCGTCAACATTCTGCGCCTCCACAACAACCACCCTACACCTACGACCTTACGCTCGCCACCCGAAGTATTGAAGACTCAGTACAACACCTCACTCAGAAACTACGTATAGCTCACGCAAGACAAGCAAGAAAACGCAAAGCAGCTTCCATCGAACTCGAAGAAACACAAAGTGAGAAAGAAAAGATATATGAAACCATCGAAACAACAGGAACAATCTCAGCTATCGTAACATGGCGAATTTAAGCCATCCGTATAATATTCTAGGCACATTTTCTGCTACCAAGAATAACACAGTCGAAACCCAGGGGTACACGACCGCAGCTGGCAGCACAGCAAAAATGGAAAGCATTCCAACACATTCAACAGGTACTCGTGATTCAGAATCCATCTAGCATTTTTTCATGTCTTACTTCATTTTCTTTGTCCATCGTTCCAGCATCCCCACAGGAACCACCCCAAACAAGTCAGCCCACAATGCAACACACGGGAAGTCAACAACCACATTCCGAGTGCGTTTTTTGCAACGCCGTGCATTGAGCTAATTCATGTCCCGTCTATACCACTATTAACGTTCGCCGCGACCGCCTCACAGAAGAGGGTCGATGCGAGTGCTGCCTAGGGTAGGCGACTCACCTGGATCACGTCCTGTTAACCTGAACATGGATGCTTCTTTTGCGAACAAGCGAATCGCGGGGAACAGATGCGCCATAACTCCTGCTTCTGCCCTACGGATTTCGCATGTAACCAATTTTCGGCTTCCACGGTACGTATACTAAGGCACCGTTCCATAGTAACAGCTATTTCCGATATCAGCAACACCTCGAAAGCTCGGTCCACATCTTCACGAGCAATAAAGCGCTATCGACCCGCGTAGCTCAATATCGACAGTACCTTCTAAACTTGCAAAGCAATCGGCGAAACACGATCTCATCGCCGCAATGTATGCCACGCAATTTAGGTACTTCAATCGGCGCAATACAGTATAAACACATTCAAATTCCCGCAACTGCGTTACCAAAACACAAACACATGCAACGCAATCTCGATTTGCGCAATCCAAACCAACAGCGATTTCAAACTCCATGAATCCTACCCAAAATTGCGATAACCACATAGACCGAACTTTTTTCTAGCAGAACTGCGTCAACATCGGAGGTGTCTCCACTGCCCTTCTACCTGAGAGCAAAGTTCGCAGGACCAGTCGCTAGCTCTATTGGCATTCTGCTGCGAATGGAAGAGATTGGACATGCGTGTTTTCCATTCCTTCTATTCTTTATAACAGTTACCTGTCGTTCGATAGTAATGCTTTATGGTGCTATGACTAGTATTACGTCGAAATCAATATACTCTACCTCGATTGATTTGGAGTATTGTACGTTCACTAAATAAACCATTGGCCATCAGATCGCAGTCCCTAGTTTCGCAAAAGCGAACCACCTTCTTAAGGCGGGGCCTAGAGGCGCACAAGCGGAATTCCAAACGACTCGTACTGACGGCGCCGCAAGTGCGACGCCGCGAAGCGAAAATTCAACCAATCGACCCCACTCGGGACGCTAGAGAGAAAGGAAGAGGGCTACTTCTTCTCGGTTTCTCCGCCGTTTGGTTCTCTACTGTTACACTGCTAAGCACCCCCTATTCCACATTACACAATCTTACCAAATTTACCCCTCCGGTGTCTTTGAGCAGCGTATAGCTGATCTCTGATTCTCGCATCTACTTAATTGCTTCATCGCACATTAGGTGTCCAGCACACCCTTGGATTTGCATATGGAGAACTATAGCCTTATATAGAACCAGAGCCATTAGGAAAACGAAGCGGCCAATAGATTTGGCTAGGAGATTTATTACGAAGACAATTTACATTACTTCAAAAGAGTGACTTTTTGCAAAGTTAGAAGCATTCGAAAGTTCGGACGCGCTATATGGCTTTTACGAGGATCCTGGCTTCTCAATCGATCCTCCTTCACCTTTTATCCCTGCCGTATTACTTGTACGTTTTTGTCCTTGTCACTGTCATCGAGAAATGGGCACAAGAACCATGGTTGGTAACTCTTGCGTTTTTCTTTCGAATGAATGTTGAATTTTATTATGTTCTTCTATTAGGTTCTTGTATCTCACATTTTGTCATGAGTTCCATGAGTTCGACCTCAATTTTTTTCACCGCAAGCTCTTGATTCTCTTGATGAATTGCATTGTCTGTGTAGACAACCATAGAAATACAGGATTTGAAGAAGGGGGATGGGGTTGTGTACAGGCTCCGTTATGGAGGGATGGTCATATTTGCGAAAAAATCCTCTTCGACGCTATGCTCTACCCTGCGATCGGCCATGGCTGGCGGCGATAAGGCGCTGGAAGAAAGGGCCTCAGGGAGTTCATGAAAGCAGCCGATGTGTAACATGGATCCGTATCCAGCAGGATCTCCGCCTTGTACTTTACATCATTGTGGTTCTTTGAACATGTCCCGTTCTATGTCCACATATGATCTATGATATCCTCATTCCGTGCCGTGATTCTTATTGTACTTATGTAGGATATTCCTAATACTTAAACCATGAGTAACCATAATGTGATGGCCCCAACACTCATACGGTATAGCGGCTCATCCTCATTCTGAAGTGTATAAGGTACTTTGCGCTCAACCTCAGAAGAGACTCAGCAGCCTATAAAAGCGGTACCACAAGTTACTCGGCACTTTCTTTGTTATGGAAATGAAGATTGTTTACAGCAATGAAGACTGTTTGTGATCTCTATGTTATCATGTTCGTCGAGGTGTATATAAACACCTCGACTGAGTGTGGTTCAGTTTATTCCTGCAATAAAGCTCCCGTCAAGTTCGAGTCGTAACAACTGGCGATCAAGCCGAAGAACTCATGGACAAGCTGGCCGAAATTCTCTCCCTCATGCAGAGCCGGATGGAACAGCAAGAGAGGACGCTGGAATTCATGCAGAAGCAGCAGAAGGAGACGTCTGACTCCTTCCTGCTCGCTCTAGAGAAGATGGAAATGCGGATGAATGGAACAAACCCAGCGGCGGCAAAGCATACTATTTTCGACTCGCTGTGCCGACGCATTGACAGATTCAACTTCGATGCGGAAAGCGGGAAAACGTTCGATATCTGGTACAAGCGTTTCAAAGACGTGTTCGACAACGACTGCATGGACCTAAACGAGCAAGAAAAGACTCGACTACTTGTCAGCCGTCTGGATGAAGATAGCCACCAACTCTTCTGCGGTTCGATTGCACCGAAGTCACCCTCAGACCTCTCATGGGATGAAGCAATTGCCACAATGGTCCGTCTTTTCGGCTCTGGTAAGACATTGTTTCGCCGACGATTTGAATGCCTTAAAATTCAGTATGACCACCAGGATTTCAACAGCTATGAAACTCTCGTCAGAACACGATGTTCTGACGCCAAATTTGATTCGATCAACTTCGATGGTCTTCAGTGTCTCGTCTACGTGGCTGGATTCCAGGACGCCGAGTTTGCAGACTACAGAACACGGCTGCTAAGAAAACTGGATCAAGGTGAGGACATCACAATCAAGGACCTTACAGCTGATTGTCAACTCATCAAGGCATACAAAGAGGACGCAAGAATGTTGGAAAACGCTATCAACGGCAGTGCTACGATCAACTATGTTAATAAGAAAAAGAAAAGGAGGAATTTCAAGAATAAGCAGGACCAAAGAATCAAAAGAAAAACTAATGCGCTTCACGGCAGTGCACGATCTGGAATTCAGGAATCAACATCACCGTCACGTCCGCAGACCAGACGTCACGGCACAATGAGCTACCAGATCAAAAGCATCGAGGCTGCTTTACGCAAACACACCCAACCACACCTGGAAGTTGAAGTAAATGGTCATCTTTTGAATTTCCTGCTCGATACTGGCGCAATGATAACTCTGATTTCCAAATCGAGCTGGGAAATACTCGGTAAACCGCAACTACAAAACTGCAACACGGTTATAAACGCCGCAAATGGAACAAGAATCCCAACGCATGGATCCATATCGGTTGATTATGTGCTGAGGAGCTCAGAGGGAAAACAGCATCGACGACGAGGATGTTGTTACGTCACCGACAACCTCGACATATTCGGCTGGGAATGGATCCAGAGGATTCCTGAGTTGGTGGAACCAATGCAAAAATACATCAGTGGTGTAACCATCGTTGCGGATCCTGCGGCTGCCTGTCGAGAAGATATCGTCGCTAAGCTGAAAGCCAACTACGCTGACGTATTCAAGACAGGACTTGGACGATGTACCAAAACGAAAGCAACCCTTCAACTGAAGCCAGATGCTCAACCTGTTTTTAAGAAGAAGCGCCCTGTGCCATACGCATACGTCGCCACTCTAGACGAAGAGATCGACCGCCTACTCGCAGAACAAGTACTTTCACCAGTCGACTACTCTGCTTGGGCAGCGCCGATAGTCGTCATCAAGAAAGCAAACGGGAAATTACGACTCTGTGCTGATTTTTCAACGGGCCTGAACGATGCCCTCATGTTGCATCAACATCCTCTACCGACCCCGGACGACGTTTTCACAAGACTCAATGGCGGCACAACATTCACGCAGATAGACCTCGCGGATGCTTATCTGCAAGTCGAGGTTGACGACGATGCGAAGGAGCCGTTAACCATAAACACCCACAGAGGACTCTTACGCTACAATCGTCTTCCATTTGGTGTCAAGTCCGCGTCCGGCATCTTCCAGCAAATCATCGATTCCATGATTTGCGGACTCAAAGGCTGCGCTGCATACCTCGATGATGTTATTGTCACTGGCCGCGATATCGAGGAGCATGTCGCTAATCTGGAAGCTTTGTTCAAGAGGATATCCGATTATGGCTTCCGTGTCCGGATCGAAAAATGCAATTTCCTGATGCCTCAACTCCGATACCTAGGAAATATAATCGATGCTACCGGACGCCGACCCGATCCCGCCAAGATCGAGGTAATTCGCAAGATGCCACACCCCACGGACATCGGCCAGGTGCGATCGTTCCTGGGGATGCTCAACTACTACGGGCACTTCATCAGTGAGATGCGACAACTGCGTGCACCGTTGGATGATCTGCTGAAGAAGAACGTCCCGTTCAAGTGGTCTGCCGAGTGTCAAGACGCATTCCAACGCGCCAAGGATGTGCTGGCCTCGGATCTCCTGCTCACTCACTACGATCCCACAAAGGAAATCGTCGTCGCGGCCGACGCATCGGAGTACGGGATAAGAGCAGTGATTAGCCACCGCTTTTCGGATGGAACGGAGAAAGCAATACATCACGTCTGCCGTTCCCTAACAGCTGCCGAAAAGAACTACGGTCAAGTAGAGAAGGAGGCTCTCGCCATTACGTTCGCCTTGAGGAAATTTCATCGTTATATCTACGGACGTCATTTCAAGCTGTTCACTGATCACAAGCCACTTCTAGCGATTTTCGGAAGCAAGAAAGGAGTACCCATTTATACAGCTAATAGACTCCAACGCTGGGCTCTCATTGTGAAGAACTACGACTTCACCATTAAATACCAAAATACATCCAGCTTCGGACAAGCAGACGCTCTATCCCGCCTCATCGCGGATCAACCGAAAATCGAAGAAGATGTAATCATTGCCACAATCGAAGAAGATTCGTGCGCCACATTCATCAATGCAATTTCGAAATTGCCAGTGGATATGAAAAGGATAGCGGAAAAAAACATCCAGAGATCCAGTCCTGCGAAATGTTCTGAATTTCGTGAGGAGTGGAGAGTGGCCAAAGAAATCTGAGGCTGCAAGAAGATTCAACTCTCTCAGAGGATCACTCTCTGCACAGAACGGATGCCTACTTATCGGAGATCGCATTTTGATCCCGAATGTTTTACGGGATACCGTACTTAGCGAACTCCACGTTGGACACCCAGGGACGACTCGTATGAAGATGCTCGCCAGAAACTACGTTTACTGGATGAACATCAACAACGACATTGAGAGATTTGTTAAAACTTGTCGTAACTGCCAGGAAATGGCGAAGAACCCAGTGAAAACGACGCTTTGTTCGTGGCCAGTGGAAGATAAACCATGGAATCGCATACACGCCGATTTCGCTGGACCAGTAGATGGAAAAATGTACCTCGTGGTCGTCGACGCCTACTCGAAATGGCCAGAAATTGTTGAAATGTCTTCAACAACGACATGCAGTACGATCAGAGAGTTACGCCGTCTCTTCGCTCAGTTCGGCTACCCGCAGGCATTAGTGACAGATAACGGACCTCAGTTCACATCCAAAGATTTCGAAAACTTCTGCAACACAAATGGCATCAGACACATGAAATCTCCACCATTTCACCCTCAGTCTAACGGGCAAGCGGAACGCTTCGTTGACACTTTCAAGAGGAACTTCGAGAAGATAAGAAAAAACTTACCACCAGCTGAAGCACTACAAAGATTTCTGCTGATGTACCGTCCGTCGAACTCCATGCTCGTCCACACCAGGAGGAAAATCGCCGGCCGAAGTCTTTCTAGGAAGAGAAATCCGGACAAGACTGAGTCTTATGAAGCCATCAGCTGCGACCCGCGACAACACTCGCAATCATAGGATGGAGGAACAATATAACCGCCATCACGGAGCCCGAAGAAAGGAATTCAATGTTGGCGACTCAGTATGGACTACAGACTACCGTTCAAGAAAACCACGACAGACAACAGGTCAAATAGTGAAGAGATATGGAAACAGGCTTTACGATGTGTTGGTCGACGGACAAATTTGGAAACGTCACGCAAATCAGTCACGTTTGAATGCTGGAAGTTGCTCACAAGAGAAGCTAGACTCAACGACAGAGCTCGCCGATCTTCCGCTTTTACCCAGCTCGAGGCCATTGCCCATATTGGAAGATTTGACGACAACACTTCCTATGGCTGAAACCACACCTAAATCTACGTCAGTCTCCGAAGCAACGGCATCACCGACAGGAGAGGCTACAGGACAACGCCCGCTCAGACTACGACGCGCTCCAGAGCGACTGATGGTCGACCCCAAGAAGAAGACGTACGCTTGAAGCGTCCATCTTAAGGGGGAGGTGTTATGGAAATGAAGATTGTTTACAGCAATGAAGACTGTTTGTGATCTCTATGTTATCATGTTCGTCGAGGTGTATATAAACACCTCGACTGAGTGTGGTTCAGTTTATTCCTGCAATAAAGCTCCCGTCAAGTTCGAGTCGTAACATTCTTAGTTCACTAACCCAGCAGACACACCGTTTGATCGCTTATCTGCTCAATAAATTACACAACTAACTTTGTATGATTTCTGCAATAAGATGAAAAAGTCCCTGACACGCCTAGTCACATGTCTGAAGCTCTTGTTAAACAAAACAAGGAAAAGAAAAATGAATAGATTGGGAAGAATTCTTCACACATATGCTTCGCGATGTCTAGTGGTATCGCTGTCCATTTAATGTCTAACGCTAAAAGCTCTTTCCAGATGAGTAACTAAACGCCTGCCGCTTGACTAAATGGATATCAGAGCAGTCCCTTCGGCAAAGCTGGAACAGGCCCTCAAATTGAAAAACAACTAGTTTACAAGCTTTCGACCTTACCTCCGTGGACGAGAACTTAACTGCAGTATCTACATCGAAACCGACTACATTCCTTTTTGCTTGAAACGCCTTTGATCAGAAAAATTTATGCATCATTCATAGCAACGAAAGAATATACACTAAAGATGAATGAACTTCGTATTCCATAGCGCTTTGTCACAATTGAATTGAAGGCACTGTGAGATTCCTGAAAAATAGCATTTCACTCACTAATCGATGATAACGTAATGATGATTACGTGAATTGATAGCGATAATCAGCGCATTTCGTTTGGGTGAGTCTTAGCTCATCATACCATTTATTCAAGGCAAGAAGGGCAATCATTTGGTCACCAACGCAGAATGGAAGAATGCGGAAGTGAGGAAAACTGTCACGGATATCTAGATTTTCAGATGCCGGTTTGAGCTGCGCAGTGGGTCACCATCTGAAACACTGAGCAGCTGCACTTCTTTGCAGATTCAGCATACTGAAGATGGAAATTGGTGTGAAAATGTGATGCTCCAAAATTTTATTTCACTAAAAAACTCAAAGGACTCCGCAGAACAATGACAGGAAAATATGAGCCTATTAACAAGTTCTCGGCGCCTGGTGCCTATTCAAATTGAAATGAAGCTACCTATTTTATTTTATGTATTGGCACATGAAAGGAGTCGGCAGAAATGTATCCGACCGAATCACTGCTGCCGCGTACCCTACCCTACCGAATTGCTGGGAGTGGAGCAGGAGTGGTTGACCCACCCTGATCTAACCCTTAAATAGCGTGAACGGCTATAACTATGATAATCTTGATATCACATCCATTCTACAGTGCAAGTCACTGTAGTCAGGTGATTAATCGAAAAGAGTCACGTAGCTCGTCTTAGCAATTTATTTCGGGGTATAGCCTTTTTATTTCTGGTGCCTCCAGTATTTTCTTTTCCACAGCGTTTCCAATGGAGCAGCGCACCACTTTTTAATGAAATTGAGAGGTCCTTTGTGGACATGTTTTTGGGTTCGGTATCTGGAGAAATTATTGCTTACGTGTGACGTGGAGTTTAGTAAGGCCCTGCGATCTTCGTCTCGTTTGGAAAGGGCCCCTTAGGTTTCTCCAACATATTTTTGTCCACATGCTCGACATTTTACAGTGTACACGGATCCCGGAGTTGGCAGATTTTATCGCCACTGCAACAAAAGTCATGGCATGGAGATGTGCAGTATATGAAGCTGAGTTAAAACATAAGCATTCAATTAGTTTTAGGATATATTATTGCGTAGTAGTCAGCATTATAGTAATGTATTATTATAGTAATGAGTTAATAATATCATGTTACCCCATTTACATCAAGGCCAATTGTTCACAACTTCCGGGGAAAATTGATGGTAAGAAGAGATAGAGCGGATACAATGGTGGAACGTACTCTGAGCGAAAACGGATACAACCACGCAAACACCCAAGCGTGTAGGTCGTACTCCCCTGCAGACGGCATCTCCATGATAATGCCGTATGTAAATGAAAGGACTGCAATAGGGATCAACCGAGTGGTGAAGAATTCCTTGCTTCCTATACAATTTATATTCAGACCACCACCAAAGCTGAAGGGGTTACTTTTTTATTCTAGGCCCTACGAGGATAAATGCGAGAGGGATGGGTGAGCTTAACGCAGTGGCGATAAAATTGCCAACTTCGGGAGTCGGTCCGCGTTCTTAGTTAGATATCAAGGATGTGGGCAAGGATATGTTGAGGAAACTAAAACGCCCCTTTTCAACGATTTGACGAACATCGCAGGGCCTTGCAAAACCCCACATCATACATAAGCTATAGTTTTCCAACCCAAAAACATGCCCACGAAGGACCTCCCAACTCCACTGTGAAAGTGCTGCACCGCTTCATTGGAAATACAGTGGAAGGAAAAATACTGGACACTAGAAATAGAAAGACTATCCCCAGAAGTAGCGAAGACGAAGTACGTGACTCTTTTTAATTAATCACATGGCTGCAGTGACTTGCACAGTGGGATTAATGTATATCAAATATTAACATAGTTATCGCACCTCCACGCTATTCAAGGGTTAGATCAGGGTGAGTGAGCCATTTCGCTTTACTTCCAGCAATTCGGTAGTATGGAGTACGCGGCAGGGACGAGTCGGTCGGATACATATCTGCTGACACCTTCCATAAAGTGCCAATATATAATATATGATAAGTAGCTTTATTTCAGGCTTGAAAATGCGCTAAGCGCCGAGAACTTGCTAATAGGCGCATTTTTCTTTCGCAGTATTTCGTGGGAACTTTTGAATCTTAAAAAAAAATTCCAAGGCTCTTGTTAATTTTGCACATACTCAGATTGGCATGAGGCTCCGAGACAAAGCAATACTCATGGAAACGTGATTCTGTTGCCTTCACGTGCAGGAAACGATTCTCAGCACTTCTTCATGTCCTACTTTGGCTATTGTTACCAAAACGTAGTACTATGATATCAAAATCACTTGATCGTTCCACCAAAACGCAAACTGTGGCTACAATAGCTTCATCCGTCCTGGAGTTGCACAAGTTTTATTACTGGACGCGGTGCGAAAGCAGAGGTCTATGTGGGCGGAAAATTTTTCTTGAAAAAGCTATGCGTTCTACAATACAAGCGTTCCACAGGTTCTCATTCGTGTGATAAAATCGTCTTATATGTGTTTGTTCTTAAAACTGCGACCAAACAGTAATTCACCTTATGCGGCTATCGTTTCGAGTTGCCGCCTGTCAGAGTCTCGAAAACTAAAGATAAATGCGATTTGTTTCCCCTCAAACATATTTTCAAACCCAAAACGGTTCTACATAAACCAGAAAATTTAGAAAAGAGTCGCAAACTACAATACAAACCACAATAGAATTCATCTGTAAGCACATTAGGTTATCGCTGAGACCACCGCTGATTTAACCGAGTGGAATTTCGGTTGGACCGAAACACCGGCATGGAGCCGATGCCGTTTTTCAGCCCAGGTTGAGAAATGGGGCAAATTCGCTTGTTGTGGCTATGCACTTCTCTTTTCAATACATTTTAGGGTTCCAGAAGGAAATAGGCACGTGTTTTAAACTATTGAACAACTGTGCAGAAAACATCCATATTACACGAAGGATGCCCAAGGACTACTGGCTTCCTTTCCTAAATGTACAAATGCAACGGAACGTGAACGGTATCGAACAAAATGAGTAGAAACACGGCAGCAGAATATTTGAATTCATTTCCGGTCGGCACATCCTTTGGAAGCCAAGAGGGCAATCATCAAGGACATGTTCAGTACAGGTATGTGGATGTCATCGGGCACTCAGGAGAAAAGACCAAGTCAGCCCGAAAGATAACGCATTTAAATGGCAACCTCACAACCAACAAAGAGCAATTCCTTCCTGGACCACCCATGAAAAGGTGTCGAAGGTTTTTCACTGACAAAGGCGGAAGGGCACCGTTCTGCTTGCTTTTTATATTCGATGCCATCAGCTCGGCCGTTTGGAGGACTCTACGCAGGTGTGGTTTCGACAATGCTATGATCGAAATCCCGCAACGTCCCTTAAGCGGCAGTTGGTGCGGAGCCGAGGCTAGACCAAACGTGTGTTACCTTTCACTGCGTGGCCTCTCCTAATGGACAAGAAGGTCACAGTCATGAGTTGTACCTTGAATCTTGCAAGCTCTGTGGAGACGAGTGCATTAAGGAAAGTGGATTGTGATCCAGAATTAATTATGGACAGAGAAAACAGAATTGCTTTTGTCCATGGTGAAGTCAAACAAATGAAACCATAAGCAGAATCAAAGAAGTGAAGTAATGAAAGAGATAGAAGTGAAGAAGTATGAAACATACGTCAATGACAGGAAATACTCAAAGCGTCTTTAGTCAACGACTCAGCAAGACGTCGCGTGTGCAATAGCCAAACTACAGGCGAGAACTGTAGGCAGGAACTGCCTCTTTACCGGTGTCTTTGAAGGCACATTATGCGATAATCGGATAAGGCGACTCACCTTCTCCGTGGATTAGATCCATGGGTAATTATTCAGGTGGCACCTTTTTCGCCCCGCCACGGTGCGCCATCACAGCGCTTCACCTGCTTGAATGCACTCCGAAGCCACGCACTCAAGCTTCGTTATTGGTCAACTGAGCAAAATGGGTGGCGTCGTAGGGGGTTCGAGCAGGTGCGGTGCCGTGATTGCGCACCGTGATGGCGCGGAAAAGGTACAGCTCGGATAGCTACCCACGGACCTACTCGGGTGACGGTTGGGACACAAAAATCTAAGCCGTGACCCTGTGACAGCCTGTGGCCTTTGCCCTGTGACATGAATAATTCAGAAATCTGTTCATGTAAATCGTGTCCTCCTTGCAAGTCTGTTCCGTTGTATAGTCAAATTGTCAAATTATTCATGTCACAGGGCAAAGGCCACAGGCTGTCACAGGGTCACGGCCTACATTCGTGTGTCCCAACCTACACCCGACCTACTCTTCCAAAGGGGTAAGTCGACCTGTCTGGTTATCACGTGATTTGTTTTCAAACATTATCTCAATAGCCTGAAGAGATCGAGGCCTGAGACCTGCCTGGATTCTCACGCTTGCAGTGCCATGAAGGCGTGGAATTTAAAGTGACTGTGAGGATTTTGTCACGTGAACCCCGAACTCCAGAGCGCAAAACATTGGAAGCATTAAGGATTAGCGCTCAAAACCCTAAAATAAACAGCAGAGATGAGTGCAAGCGAGCTAATTTGTGTTGTTTCTCAACCAGTGTGGGCTAGAAAGCCATCAGCTTCATGCTGTTGGGTCGGGTCATCTGAAGCCACCCACTAAGTCAGATCAGCGGTGGTCTCAGTGACAGGTGACTCCGACTGTAAATGGGGTTGCGACTTCTATACAAATCCTTCTGATATGAATTATTCTGGAAGTTCGAAATGGTGTGGGGGGGGGGGGGTAAATTGCGATTAACGTTGGCTTTCTAGGCTCTGGCGAAGAAGACAAAGCCGAGACGTTAGCCGAATGAAGCTTATTACTACAGTGCTCTGCATAATTATACAGCCACCTATAAATTGTCCAAAAACTCTGTTCGCAGAGTAATCCAAAAAAAGTTTCTAAGTGAAAGATGTAGCCGGTGTGGACGCGCATTCGTGCATCCATACCAAATTTCAGAGAAGAAACATAGAAGATTTTTCTCTTAGTTTGTTTTGAAAATGGCGCTCATACCATTCTGCAAAATTGTACAGCCACTGAACAGATTGACGCATTAGTCAACCGAGAAACAACGAAAAAGAGGAAAATGCTGATTTTGCGATCATTTGGTCCTCTATTGCTTCGAATAGCCACAAATTTCGATGATATAGGTCCATATAAAGATTTTCAGAATGTTTCTAGACCACATGCTGCCACGCTTCGATGACAACGTTTTTAAACTCCCTGAATCCTTCCAATCGGTCTGAATTCTTTCCCCCATGAAACCCCAGATAATCTTCCACAGGTTAAGATCGGAGCCGTTCGTTTACGGGTCAGAAGGTCCATTCGGTGACGGCTTCACCATGATCGAGTGTTCCAGTTGACATGGAATGGTCCATTAACTTGCATGAAAACAAGATTTTGGTGAAGATTTCGAGACGCATGACAAGGGAAGGGTACGGCAAAAAGGCTCGGTAATCGGATTGTTCATCCTTTCGAAACCGAAACAAAAATTCGAATGATTATTTGATCTCACACCATGACAAGTTGTCCGAAAATTCCCTCAAGTTTGTACACCTTTCTCCTCTTGTTTTTTTCTCCAAATTGTTCTGTCTGATGAAGAAAGGGTTCAGCTGTGACGTCCCCGATGGCTACCGGCACCATCGCACGAGGGACAGTCTTAAGTTTTCAAGAAGAACTTCGAAGAGGGAGGTGTCATTGTGAGGGATCAAAAAATCATTCGAATTTTTGTTTAGATCGCGAAAGGATGTATCCGATTACCGAGCCTTTGTGCGCCGTACCCTTCTCTTGTCATGCGTCTCGAAATCTTCACCAAAATCTTGTTTCCATGTAAGTTGATAAACCATTCCGTCTCAACTGGAACACTCGACCATGGTGAAGCCGCCACTGGACCCGGATAACGAACGGCTCCGATCTTAACCTGATGGAAGATTATCTGGGGTTTCATGGGGGAAAGAATTCAGACCGATTAGAAGGATTCAGGGAGTTCAAAGACGTTGTCATCGAAGCGTGGCAGCATGTGGTCTAAAAACATTCTGAAAATCTTAATATGGACCTATATCATCAAAATTTGTGGCTATTCGGAGCAATAGAGGACCAAGTGATCGCAAACTCAGCATTTTTCTCTTTTTCGTTGTTTCTCGGTTGACGAATGCGTCAATCTGTTCAGTGGCTGTATAATTTTGCAGAATGGTGTAAGCGCCATTTTCATAAAAAATCAAGAGAAGAATCTTCTATGTTTCTTCTCTAATTTGGTATGGATATGCGAATGCGCGTCCACACTGGCTACATCTTTCACTTAGAAACTTTTTTTGGATTACTCTGCGAACAGAGTTTTTGGACAATTTATAGGTGGCTGTATAATTATACAGAGCACTGTATTTTGGTCGCAGTTTTAAGATTGAACACCACGCCAAGATTTATGGAGAATCGAACTTTGATACTTATGAAAATTGTCTTAAATTCAGAAAATCGATGGTTTCATGATGAAAGTTTTTTTCGTTCACAGCTGTCACGTAAAGAGGATTCCGTGATTGGGTGTCCATGGTCATATCCCTAAATGAACCCCACCAAAGAGCCTCATACGAAGTTTTTAAAGGTATGCGCGGGTCGCATCCATCCACATTAGTCGAATAGGAAACGGCTGAGGGGCAAGGACGGCTGCTACTGGTTGCAAGTGCCACCACACACAAAAACGGCGCCCATTTTCGCCTGCTACTGCCCATCGGGATCTTCTGGTTTACCAAGTGTTCACTAGCGTAGTGACTGTGTTTAGCGAAAGACAAGCATATTGAGCTAATGACTGTGAACTAAGGGCAGTGAATAGGATTGACGGCTATTCTAAACAGTAGTGGAACGCTTCCGAACAGCCCAGTGGTGTTCTTCACTTTCTTTGAAATTTGCTCACATACACAAGGAGAGATATATGTACCATGAATCATGCCGTAACAAAAACCTTTCCAGATAGGGTAAAACGACAAGATCCAGATACTGTGAATGTGATCAGCAATCGTAACAACCTTGAGTTGATGCTACCCATTGCCACTGAGAGAACAATTCGATCCAATCCGGTGCCGATGCTTCGTCCCTTTACTTCTCCTGTCTTGTTTTCTTTCTGAAATAGAAAAATATTTCCATCTAAGAATGAAACATGAGAATTACAAAAAGTGCACGGAAATGGGGCGGAGAGTGAGGGAAAACTTGAGATATGTCAGCAATGTTCCTTGACAGGGCAGTTTTCAAGGAAGAAATTGGGAGAGTGGAACATCCATTGCAGGGGCCGCTCATCTACGACCTGTAAAACCGATTCAACTTGACCTTTCTAACTACTCCACCCTGAAACGCATGCTGGAAAGGAAAACACACGATCTAAGGATCTAAGGAAGTTCGAAAACAATCGAGATCAAGAAGCGGGGCATTCATCCACTGAAATCAGTCAACCTCCTCTGCAAGTCTTTGTTGATGGGCAGCGGCAGCCAGCAACTAAAACGTGGTGTCACGGAACTCATATCACAGTGAATCCAGTATATTCTGGTGAGAGACATGATTTGTGGCGGTTCTGATCGGGCGAATAAAAAAGTAGTCAGTCAACCAGATGCGCCCTGCTCGTTCTGAGCGCGCTTCGCATTGGCTAGCCAAGCCTCAGTCAGCTGCGAATCGGGGCGTATGTCGAGTGGCGCAGTGCAGTGACATTGCTTTTGGGCCGATTCTCCCGTAACTGGCACCTCCATGGCGCCTATTGCATGTACCTTAACGACCGTACAACTCGTTCAGATCACTGGAGACACTGCACAACCTGATTGCCCTTAATTACAACATTACGAAAAAAAGCCCGCAATTTTTCCACTGATACTAAATATTACTGAAATACTTTCACGTATTTTATGCGATTCTTTCTTACTATTAATTCATCACAATTTCCGCACTTGTTTCATTGGCACCCTCGGATAGGAAAAAAAGGAAGCAAGAATGAGCGGTAAGATTGGTAGACCTTACTATTGGTCACATTGCAGATGATGCTTGTGTGCTGAAAAGCAAGATTTCATGACCACTACGTGATGATGAAACAATCTTCTGGGGTGATCTGAACGAGTTATCCGACGCAAAAGAGATGTAAATGTGAGGTGTGAGGGATGTAAATCACGGCCTAAGGGGTGGAGGTCGATTGATCAAATTTTCGCTTCGCGGCGCCGTCAGTACAAGTCGTGGAATTCCGCTCAAGAGCCGATGAGCTGGTACCGTAAGGTACCTTCAAAGACTGCACCTATCTTAAGCAATATTGTGATTTAAACTTCCTAGGACTGCAATATGAGCTCTCCATCGTCCTTCGAAGCTAATAAAGGCATAGCTATCACTGCCTCTATTATACTTGAGGTTGTTGTTGATTGTTGTGTTATCTTGATAGGTTTCGTCAACTGCTAATGCTCCTGAAGCTAATATTTCAATTCTCTCTGAAGCATAGGAACAAAAGCAAATAGCCGTTCGCGCTGAAAATAGGTGCAATCTCGAACGTCCTTTACTGTACCAGCTAACTGCATCTTCAGCAGAATTGCAAAAGACTCGCATTCGCCGCGTAGTTTCCCGCGGGCGGTCGCGGGAAATTCGACCGACCCTCACCCCGACCCAAGCACAATGGTAATGTGACGCCCCATACGACGGTCTCCCGCGGGCACATTCCAGCGCGAACTATGCCGTTCATCCGCATAAAGTGTAATCATCTATTTCTAAGGTCACACACGTCAACCTACCGAAGTGTCTTCCTCCACGCCTCCTTCCTATAAACTTGTGCTCTTGCGTATTAGTCGAATATCAATAATAGACTTAAATTCAAGGATATACATACATATGTACTGTGAGTTATTCTTCAGTTACTCGTAGAATACCTATTCTCTCTCCGCTCCTAAAACTCATAACCTAATAGGTGCGGTCGCCTACAGCCGGACCGCTTGCTATGCTCCAGGAGTCTGCGCAGTTGCTCTGCAATCTCTGCCCAAGTTTTCAACACGACAGGGCAATCTATCCTCTAGACTTAAACTGTACACGCAAAAGCTGTGAGAGCTCAAGAGCCCCAGACTCACAGCTTTTCAAATACAGATGATCTAATCTGGGAAGCACGACCGAGATCAACATCTTTTCATACACTAAGTGATTTTGTGCTATTAAAGGTTGCAGTAAAGTGACATGATCACCTCGTAAACCATGAAGCCGCATCCTGTCTCGCAGTAGCGCACTGTTGTCGCGCGAGTTCTTCTGTTTTTAGGTGAAGCTTCCTTAAATCATTTTGAAGTAGCTTTAAGAAATACATGCAGAGTGCTTGGAAGCATTCCAATAATGAAAGGTTGGTCAATAAGCAGTAGTTAAAAAATCAAAATGAATGCATAAAATGGTTCGTTTCTCCCCTCTTCTTCATACGAACCATTATCTTCACCAACCACCGAGGTCTCCAGTGAGATCGGGTTGGCAAAAATACTCTGTGGTTGATAGTTAGAGTGTGTAGAGTGAACTAGTGTCAAAAGGTTAGAATGGATGGAGGAGCTTATAGCAATCACTGGAATCGAGAAAATATGCTAACACAGCTTGCGATCGATTTATATCAGACACGCTGCGATCACAACAAAGTATCACAAAAAAAAAGGATAATGGGTGAGCTTCTACTTTGAGAGTATATTTCGTGCTCGTCAAATAAGGGCCCGGGCTGAGTCGCCACTGATGGGAGAGAAATCAAGTCCGTTTTGCCTCCACCAGGAAGGCGTTGAGAGAACCCCTACCGGATGACTATTTAGCTCGCCTTTTTCGCCGAACGCAATGCCTTCTGATAATGGCTGCATACTCTCACTTCTACTTCAATGGAATTTTTTGCGAAAGGCTTATGCAGCGACGATATGGTGAATTGTAAAATATAAATTTTGGGTATGCTATGAGATGCTATGCTGTTATAAGACGACATGATATGATGACAACATATGCGCATGATTTAGATCACACCACTGCTCATCTTTAAACATTCAGCGAGCTAACAATAAGCTCCTTCGGTACATCTAACGGTACCCTTTCTGGGCCTAGGAGTGTATGGAATAGGACAGTTCAGTGAAATGCATAACTCCGTCGGCAATGAACGAAGGATCCAGGATGGATGGAAAACTACTACCACGCCACCATCTCTAAGCAAAAGTGGGGAGGAGGGGAAGAGATGTACCGGAATGTTCCAAATAGCGGGTACAAGCTGACAGCCTGCATACCATACAGCTATACGAACGGTTGATCCACTCGAGGCTGAGGAAAGTCTTCCCGTTCAGGACAATCGAAGGATAATAAGGATGTTTAGATCTATCAACCGGGGTCTATCACCGACCTTGCCACACTTTCCAGTAATGAAGAGAACGCAATTGTTGAGCACGTCCAATACTTCACATCGAATTCGTGCATTACACGCAATATAGATAGGAAGACGGCAAGCACTGAAAAAAATTATAGATAAGGACAGCTCTGTGCCCAGAGATACTGTGATGCGCAGTATGCCTGTTCTGACGCTCTGTTAGAACCGCCCCGCCAGGCTCTATTCCTTTTGTCACAACCGCGGCTTTTTCTACCATTAAAGGCAGCTTTCAGGAAAATTCGGACGAAAAGTATAAGAAGTAGTGAATATGAAAGCCAAGATGCCTAGTAACAGGAAAGTGGAGAAAAAACGAATGGAAGTGGCCAAAAACCCAAGAAAAAGGACCCCTTCCCACCATTGGTTCTGAGCGCGGACGACCTTTCCGTCAAGACGCGAGTAGTCCGCATAGGTTTTCCACTGGCATTACCAAGACGTAAGCAAGAAGGGATGTTCGGAAATGCGACAGCATCTATTTTCATGTGGTCAGTTTCAAGCTAAAAGTGAGAAAGCGCGCTCAATACATTCAATCCTGCCGATCTCCTTGACCAACCTCACCGTGACCAACCACTAATCACGTCGCCTGGAGGCGGGCTGTCCTTGTCCAAGGCGGCTTGTCCTGACGAGGCCGCCTCCGCCACAGCTCAAGGGGGCGCCTTCCGCGGGGGATTTCGCCATGCATAGGCCTTCCAGACCCGTAGTTTTTCACTCAATGCCTCCTTATGGGATTCCCTGTCACCCACATTATCCCGAACACTGTCTTTAAGTTGCGCCACACCACTCACAGTGCCACTCTCTACTGCTAATATCCAAGCACGCACCCTTCATCCAAAGTACCTACAGTCTATTTCGAAACGCTCGACAGGGCGTGGCCTACGGGCTTTGGTGAGAGTGTATCAAACCCTCTCACCTCGCCACACACCCTCACTCTCGCCACTCAGGCCACGCCCTATCACGCGCTCCGAAATGGACTGTATGTTTCCCTGAACATCTAGCTACAAAATGATTGTATTTGTTTTGCTTCATTTTGGAAAATTCGCTAAAGGGCAACGAACCTGGCTAGAACCGTAAGTAGAGATACAAGGTCGGAAGACAGGGTATAGAACGGTCGCAACTGTTCCGACATAAGTGATGGCTGCAAAGATCATCATGCAGCGGCAGCAAAGCATGAAGGCGACGTGCAACAGCAAACCTTATCGATTAACTCCCAAGTGTAGACGATCACGTTGAGCATATTTGATGCGAGGTAAGTGCATGTTACAAACACCAGCATCAGCGTCGCCGAACGAATATTCTTCTGAAAGTATGGAATTCTGGAGATCGAGTAGGAAATGAGTTGAAGTGGATAACTCGTGCACTAGCCCTTCTGCATATCCCGCGCACATCGCATGCATATATACGGCCAAGAGTGGAAGGCCAATGTGCGGCGCACCTGCTCGCTGCTGCTCTCCCTGCTTTGTTAAGGCTTCAAGGGATGTTCTGGTTTCAAAGGCCAATTCGCGATCGATAAAACTTGAAGCGTTCGCCGCTGGTCAATCTCTACAGGAATGTGGTTTGATTAAATGCGGTGAGCTTGAACCAGTGGTTGGATCCCCTGACCAGGAAAGTGAAAGCGGCGCCACCTGTCACTCTCTGTACTCCTTTCATTGGGTATTACCATTATATTCTCTTTTTTGCCTCTTCTCACTTCATTCAAGTTCTGTAACGTGCTACAGATACTGGAAAAGTGTCTTCCTAATTGGATTTTGGCATCGTTCTGCTTAAAGGAATGGTCAACGGAGAATGCGTTTCTTTGCTACCCATGTATTTATGTTGTATTTGCCTAATAAGGTCCACATGCAAAGTTTCACTCAAAAAAGTGAGAATTCGTCTAAGATACAGCTCCCCAAATTCTCGGCCGTGTGTGTGGGGGGGGCGGCTTCCGTGTAAAAGCCCCGCCCCGTCGTCCGCCTCGGTCGGAGACGCATTGTAGGATCAGGGAATTACGTAAACAGTCCCACTCTCCGTTCCCAATCGCGGCCGACGACGGAACGAGGCTTCTACTCGAAGGCCCCGCCCACCCGGCCAAGAATTTGGGGAGCTGTATCTTTGCCGAATTCTCACTTTTTCGCGCGGAACTTTGCATGTGGCCTTTATTAGGCAAATAAAACATAAATATGTGGGTAACAAACAAACTCTTTTTCCAGGGACGATTCCCAGAAAGAAACTATGTGTGTGATCAAAGCTCCCTCGAGGCGGCAGACAAACGCCGTTGAACGGAAGCCTTATAAGTTTAATGACAGGCCACAAATTGCAGTTGCATTAATAGCCATTCAATTCCAAGAAGCAGGGTAAAAGAATAGTTCACAAAAATTCAACTTACATGTTACCGCTAGATTTTTGGAATACTTGCTTAGTAATCAGTGGCTGACTACTGGCAATCAGTCAACTACTGCATAAGGGATGGAGCGCTTTGAAAATATTAGGTAGTCTAAAAAGTCTTTTCGTATTTTTAAATACCGCTTTTTCCCTCAAAACTGCTTTCCACAAAATTTCTTCTGTACATACAGTAGCGCTCAAAAGTCTTCGGCCAAAACTTTTTTGTCATAACTTTTTTTCTACTTGACCAAATTTGACAAAATTTTAATATGTGGTGCCTGAACCTATTGTCAACATTTCCTACTACTTGAGCGCCGCTTGCCACTTTTCATGATTTTTTACAAGAATTTACTACAAGACCACCCAAAAAAAAGTAAGAGGCTTGTTCAAGAAAAACGGCTTTCTATACAAAAACAAAAAGAGCAAACCTCAGAGAACATTAATATTTTGTAGAAAGACCACGACTTTTGATGACAGCGGCACAGCGGGACGGCATAGCGATGGCATGTCAAAATCAAAAAATTTCATATAACCACGTAACCTACACCGTTGCGCGCCAAAATAGTATATTAAGTATGCAGTGTCTCCGAGTACAACATACTTAAATTTCTCTTAAATCGGTGCAGTTGCAAAAAAGTTACAAGTGAAAAAACCCAAGTGAAAGACCATTTCGCCGAAGACTTTTGAGCGCTACTGTATATATGTAGTACAAGTCCACACGCATCTATAGGTATTGTTGTCTTCCATCTCTCGGATAACCCTTTTCGGCAAAATAAAAATATCAAAGTCACCTCATTTTCAATTCCAATTTTTTTCTTCGAATGGCGTTAGACAGGGAAAGGAAGAGGTGATAATCCGATGGAGCAAGATCAGGGCTATAAGGCAGCAATTTTTATCCCAGCTCGAAAATTTTTTAAAAGAAAAAATTCAAAAAATTTTTTACACTAGTGGAAAAATGACTCGCCAAAAAATTTTCGAGCTTGGATAAAAATTGCTGCCCCATCCACCTTATAGCCCTCATCTTGCTCCATCGGATTATCACCTTTTCCTTTCCCTGTCTAACGCCATTGAAAGAAAAATTTATTTATAATTTTTGTATTGAAAATGAGGTTGACCGTTGATATGTTTTATTTTGCCGAAAAGGGTTATCCGGGAGATGGAAGACAATAATACCTATAGATGCGTGTGGACTTGTACTACATGTGTATTTACAGAAGTGATTGCTGAAAAGCAGTTTGGAGGGAGAAAGCGGTATTTGAAAATACGAAAAAACTTTTTAGACTACCCAATATATGCGTTCTTGTTTCTCTCTGTGCATTTGACCACTACAGACACTACGATGCTTCTGCGACGTAATTTGCCCTATTCTCGAGCATACCGTAAGGAACTTGTCGGGCGCAGTCACTCACTCGTACGGCGCGGTAACCTAGTTGGACGGAGGCTCAGGTGTCGTCTTTTGGGTTTTGGGACATTCGGGTTGAGTAGGGGTCATTTTTGGAAGTTCAGTCCACCATTCGAAAGTTGGGGCTGGCTGATCGATCTTTTGAAAAGGTCACCATTCGGCAGTCGATAGGCACATTCAGTACCAGGTAGTAGTTGGGTGATTATCGATTTGAAATCAGGTGTGCCTTTACTCACCCGATGTTCCGAAGTAGCGAATCTGAACAGCTTAGCACCTTGATGCTGCGCACGAAGGAGGCGAATGATGCCGATATTAAGGTAGAGGCACAAGACGAATGGTAGTATTATAGTGATGATGCTGCGAAACCAGAACTGAAAGCAGTTCCTCACGTGGTAATAGATCAAACGAAAAGCTAGAAGGTTCGTGAAGCAGGTGTACTTTGATCGACTTAAACTTACTTTATAAGCAGTTTTATACGGTTCCGCTTCACTGAATTCACTTACAGTCGCTGTCAATGACGTGACTCCTGTACAGTTCCCGTTCGGTACGACCTGTAATTGTGAAGCATGCCAAAAGCCAGTGCTCCAGCATGACATGCACGAAGATGCAATGTTTTGCGATTAAATCATATTATGTGTCTGTCTCTCTGTAAGTCAGTCTCGTCCGTCACGAAATTAGACATTACATATAAACAACCTGCTGAAATGGGAAGTTTGGAATGCACTGCCATGCATGCACTGCAATGCTCGGTACTCGGACCGGAAATTGTTGGTTTTGTTACAAAATGGCTCGAACGTGGAGGAAGGATGAGTCAAGGTCAGCCATGAGTTTTCGAAAGACATGAGAGACGACCGCGCTCAGCACATGGACCATGCCCTTAGGAAAAATAAAAGTTGGAGGCAAATAGTGCTCGGCACTGAGGTGGGCAGAGCCAAAATCCAGAAAGCGCATAGTGTGTGGAAATCCATATATAAGAAAGAGGGAACGGTTGTGATTATAGATCGATATAAATCAAAATAGTCTATTTGTGTGGAGGATCGGTAATGGGTAAAAGAAAACTCCAACGGCTGGATAGTGCTTCAACGATGATACCCCATAGAGTTATTAACCACTGATCGATATCGACGAAATCACCTGTTTTGTGTAGATACCCGGAGTGTGGGCTATTCTAGATAATGGGTAACGCTACAGAGGTGGGAATTTCTTAGAACCACGTGCTAATGCTGATAACCAGCCACGTTTTGTTTCAACGCTGATATGCATTGAGTAAAGTTTACAGGAAAAAGCAGATCCGACCGACCTACTGGCGCCCATCGTGGGATGCTCGCGGTATTGTTAGCCATTCAACAACGCATAGTTAGTATATACAGCTTCTTTACTGCAATTACGTACCTGCACTTCAACGTACATGGGTAGTTTAGCGATCATGGCGAACACAAGCGCCATAAAACAGATGGCAAGACGATGGTGTCGAGCGAATTGGTTTCGGATTTTCGAAATTGTGATGTACCTCCAATGAGCGCTTTTATGATATATACAGGTTATGATAGGGTCATTTCATAGATAATTTCGTTTTTTTTTTTTTCGAACAAAAATTTTTCACATGAAATTACGAGTTTTTGCAGCATGTCGTATAACGTTTGGAAGAGATTATTTCTGCTTTACAAAAATTGATAGTCCACGAGCGTGTCAGAATGGGGCCGACATTCAGGCCGGCGAAGAGGTAATTAGGTCCAGACGGCAAATGGCCAAACCAGCAATTAAAACACTGTAATTCACTTTATGAGAATTAACCAGTCACGTGTCCCGTACCTAGCCCCGACCTCTTCTGCAATTTCCAATATTTGGTTTATCAGAGGTCGCAACGTTCTTTTTGTAAATTCTTTTCCGGAGGCACTCACGCAATTTAGAATTAAGTTTTATTTTCAAATCCCTTGCTCAGCATTGCTTTGTGGACCATTCTGACAATGAGAGAAGCCAATATGTTTCGTTTTTGTTTTGGCTGTGATTCATACTGAATTCTAAAACTGTGTGATAGCGGCTCAGTTCACATTATTGCGCAATTTACTCTTCAACAGAACCTCAAGAAATCCGGTCAGCCAATGTTTCCCGCCCCTACTCATAACCTCTACTTTACGTTTCATTATTCTTTTAACTGATTTCACAGAAATCGTGTGTTGCTTTGCCAAACACACGATTAATCGAACAAAGTAACACACGATTAATTGAACAGCATGGAGGGTTCAAGAAGAGAACTTGGAGAATTTTGATTTCACAGAGTTCTGCCGGAAAAACTAAGTGTGAAAAAGACTTTTTTAGAGAACCAATTGGTGGAACTTGCAGAAGAGATCGGGGCTGATTGTGAGTACGAAACACATGATCTGTTACTTTTCCTAAGGTGAAATACAGCGTTTTAAGTAATTGCTGGTTTGGTCAGTTTTGTCGATTAAACCAGCCACTTCGCCAGCTCTAGAATCGGTCCCATTATGATGCACATAGAAACCGAACAAGCCATTTTGTAAGGCACAAAAATCTCTTCCGAATGATATGTAACATGCTGCAAAAACCTACAATTTTATGAAGAAATTTTTATTTGAAAGTGGTAGGTGTACGTAACCGTTACCCAAGTTTTCGAGGAGAACACCCCTTATTTAATCACTTCAGTTGCTAAACCCTGATTTCAACACTAATAATGCACTTTTACTTAACTTTGCTCTTTCAACACTAATAACACTAATAATAATTCTAACACACACCCATAATGAACCACTGAAGATAGAGCTGGATTAACACTGAATTATCTTTTTTGTTTTTATTCGCAACAGGCGAGATCTTACCTCTCGAAAGCAGCAGCAACGATAAGAAACGCTGACGCTGATATGAACACGTGTGAGATGGTGATGATAATCCGCATATATGACCACCATGCCATTGCCAAAAAATCCGAGGCGAAATAGTCCATGTAGAGGTTGACAGGAAAAAGCAGAATGTAAGCCGCTAAAGAAGACACATGGAAAAAACTGGTAACAATGACACATTATCAAGCCAAACTTTATCAAAAGATACATCGATAAAGGTCACGATAATTCACTGGGTTTCCCTGAGTGCACAGTGCAAAAGGCCACCTTCACTCCCTGCGATGGGGTGTGTGCAATGACAAAAAATCGCTTCGCGGCGCCATCAGTACAACTTTCCGAAGTTGCCCTTGGGAGCGCGGCAGAGCATGGCTGCTTCAACTCTGCACTTCCACCCATGCCACTCTGCCTCCTGCACCCATGCCACACTGCCTCCTCCAGCCATGCCACACTGCCTCTCTTGCAGGCTGCCATGCCCTGTCACTGGTACTCGCACCCGAGCCGCTCGTAGCACGCGGCTGAGCGAAAATTTGTCATAAGTACACACACTCCCTGCGATGCTGTGCCGGTAGGACGGGGGACAAGGACGCCATCTATGCGTCTTATATCGCATTTATATCAGTCTCTGCCCGTCCCACCCCGGCGCCGCCGAGTATGAAGGACTCAAAAGTTGTCGCTTACAAGTTTGGGCTGTATCCCTGTCTCCTATCTGTCTTTCCGGTATTGTTATGGAATTCATATATCACTACGACCCTTCGCAAAGAAAAAAGGTCTGAAGGACCCTCGAACTGACAATGCCATAGCAAGAGTTCGCATCTGCGTAATGAGTAGGAAGGTTGCACTTAGCGACAGCTTCGAAAGGTTGATTTGGGGTAAATGCAGTTTGCAGAATTGATCGAAGCAATGGGTATGTCTTGCTGATCTCCACTGAAAGTGTCCACATTAAAGCAAGAAGAGAGGGGTTGGCGGGCCATTTGAGGCCAAACTTTGATAAAAAGAGAGCTTCATCACATAATACTCATAACCTCGTCTCTCATTCCAGTTTCCGGGAAGTTCCTCAACGAGAATCCTCTAAACTCTTGTTTCCACACTGTCACTAGTTTTCAATTTTTTGACATCATATTCTTCACTAGATATTGATTTGTCCTAATACTGGTTTCTGCCTACGACCCGTCGATCAGCTGTTGATTTCCGTCTTTGAAGACAGTGCTTTCCTTATATGAATGCACCCCACCTACTGCAGTCTATGAAAGTCCCACATTAGCGCGAAATAGCGAAGCGCTGCAACATCTTATCTCAGGGCCCCATACATCACTCTATTTAGCCATCCGCGAGCGAATGACTGTCGCTCCTTATTAGCATTTCCCTGACAAACAAAACCGGCCAAAGCTCGCTAGCAAAAGGCACACGAGATTGGAGAATTCGTAAAAACGATAACGAGGATTTAATCATGGAGGTGTCTGTGTGCTACAGTGAATTCCCATGTATCTCACTTGGGGAGAGTTTCAACTTCCAATGGAACTTTGAAACGAGACCCGGGCGGATCGATAGAGCTAAGGGAAGTTGAAACCCTTCCCTAGTCAGGTACAACTAGGTAGGGTGCGAGAAAGTTTCCAGCTGATCTATTGTGGCGCATCTGTAAAAGCAAAATGCATTGCACATTTCGGAGTTGAGAGCGACGGATCTTTTTCAAAGGCAATATGGACATCTTAGCAAACAGACTCGCTACTGAGCGATTTTTGTTTTCCAAGGAAAGCAGTAAGTCCACAGGTTCGATCAACTCCCTCTAGTGACTTATCAGCAGAAGTGACAAATCGGGTGCTTGGGTGCACGGAAAAAGAAAATAGTCAACTGTCAGGGAGGAAATTGTGGTAAGGCGCCCTCTAAGCTCAGCAACAAGGTTGTACAGTGTGTGTAGACACCCACACCCGAGTTACTTCTGTATACGAAGTGTCATTTTTCTGTGTATCTTTGCCACATATCGCAGATTCGTGTGGCTCCGATCGATACTAATTTAAAGGAACCGGAAGGGGTTCAAAACAAGAGAAAAATACAAAGAAATGAGCATTTTGTAACGAACGCAGAAGGTTAGAAGCGATAATCGGTGAAAAAACCCGAATTCAAAAGTGCATCGCTGCGGTGTGTATTCGCGCCTCACTCGCACCATCGCACTGACTTTCCGAGTTGTCCGCTGCAGGAGACGGGCCGCGGTCCAACGTTAATTATAGCACCTGACTCGCAGCGCAGTGGAGTGGCCATTCCCAACTACATTAGCATTCATGTAAGTACATCTAGAAACAATATAAGAAAGAACAACGGAAAAAGTAAAGGAAAAGACAAATTTTAATAGAAACATCTTCTCTTGGCACATGCCAAGGCGTCAAATTGGTGAGTTTGTGTAATGGCGGCCACTTTAACTCGTCCACACTACGTCTGTTCTACCGTAGGCCAAAAATAACCCCCCTCTGGTGTCTTTAAGTGACGAGAAGCACGAGCAAGTATATCACCCGAGGACCGAGCATTCTGAACTCAGCACTCTGTTTTTGACCATTCCATGTCCATAGGCGACCCCAATAATCGCTTCTGATGCGTTCATTCAGATGTGCCAAAAAATACCTGACAGGAATGTATCAGAGAAGGCGAGAAATGTCAAGTAGATCAGGGCTGATGATCGATAACGCTTATTCCGAACGAGAACACAGAAAAGAAACATGTTGAATACGACTGATATCGAAGCCACAGTGGCACCCACGACACCGACGAGTATGAGCCTGAAAATATCGTTAAATCAACTCCCAACGATTTCCATTCCATTTTCACTGGTCCCCCTTCACTCTGTTTCCATTTTACGGGTAATAAGAGATGCTGCGAGATGATACGAGTGCGATAATGATAGTATCATAATGTCCATGCTGTCTTTGCTGGAGCCTCAGCAACATTTTTGATTGCAATTTTTCACATTTGACTACGATTTGGGCTTCGTGGGCTCGAACCCAACGGGAGGGGACAGCTTTGACTTACTGTAAGACCTACCGTAACGCTTGCAGTTCGTCAGGTTGCACACATCGCACACACAACACTGATAAGGAACTAAGTGTAAATTAAAGGCATTTTTTCAATACAAACACCTTTCTCCTCACCCTTCCACTTATTTTGCCATTCATTGTTTCACTTGATTGCTGCTGTCTGTTACCTCACTTTTTCACATCATCATGGGCCAATGGAATACAGTCTACAAGGCAACAATTGACATCGTCTTTGGCGAGCAACTCGGATAAGTGATGTTGCAGTTCGAAGTGATGCGCTTAGCGCCTTTGAATCCGGCTTTCTCTACCGATTACCGCTTTGCCTCGGTTGATGTTCTCTACCGATTACCGCTATTGACTAAGGCGTCGAATGTGAATTCCTTGGGTTTCCTTGATTGTAATCACACATTTTCTCGCTCCTTCGCTTATTCTTCCTTTCATTGTTTCACTAGCGTGTTGCTGTGGGCTGTTTCGCATGTTTAACATCTTTATGAATGAAACCAAATCCGCCCTACGCGACACCAAATGACGGTGGCGTCAGACCGTTTGGAGAGTGCAGTTCGAGATGAAACAAGCGATTCGACATGTAGTGCGCTAATTGCAATAGCGCTCCAGAATTATCTCTTCTGAGTTCAAATGTTCATCTACAGAGAATAAAGCTTCCAAATACACTTTCCCTGTAGCCACCATGCCACCCTTCCCCCCCCCCCCTCTCCCTCCCATCACCCCTCCTCCCGGGCCTTCAATTGCATGTGATCCTGAAATTGCTATTCCCACATTTATGCTTACCAGTTGGGCTGGCGCACATTACTGCGCGTCACACATGGAAGCATGCAAAATAGGCGCGTGTATCAAACTCTCTCACTGCGCCACACATTCTCACTCTCGCCACGTACTCTCACTCTAGCCACTCACCCAAGTACGTAGGCCACGCCCTGCCAGGCGTTAGGAAATGGACTGTATCTCTTGGGTAATTAAACCACAGGGTGGACACACAGACAAACGGACAAACCAAACTTCTGGTTTATATATAAGGTATGATGGGGATTAGTGGTGAAGATTACACCTAGAAAGTGTCACCATTTTCCAGTCCCATATGCTTAGTGCATTCAAACAAGCAAACCATATCTAAATGTGCCTGATGTTCCTAGTTCGGAGAAGTAAAAAACCAGAGTCTTCGCCGAGAAATGCAACGATTGCAACTTTTGCAGTCCCTTATCTTTCACTAGTGTTGCATTGCTCAACACGCAAGGAAGTATGAGAATCATTTCTGCACGCTATAATGGCTAGTGGCGATTAATCAAAACAAAAGGGATGATCTCTCGGTTAGACATTCCCAGTAGACTTGTGTCCACATATAATTAGCTCTATGGTGTCGGGAAGCGCTATTTCAGGTCCTGAAATTCAATTAGTCGGCAATGATTAGCCATTCTTTTCCTACGAAGGAAGATCGGATGAGTTGTGAATGCTTAGCGCACACAAATGCAGTACTTGACTACTAAACAAGCACGCATATGTATACTGAAGCACTACCAGCACCTGACGCATTGTATTTACATTTGCCTGGAGCTCACACACGAGAGGTAAAATACGGAAAGCTCGTCCCGAAGAAGGGGTAAAATACGGGAGCTCGTCTCTATGTCACGGCAGAGAACATGGGAAAGTCAGCTACAAGTTTCACACATGGGTCAAGAAATCCGGAAGCTCGCATTTTCGGTTGGGAAGGAGGGGTCATTTTTTGAAATTTTCATAGACTGTGGAAGCATACAGTCCTGAATGCGTCCACTTGGGGGGGAGGGGGGGGGGGGGGGCGGGGTGAAGTGGGAGTCCTATTTTCCAAAAACCCTTCCGACACCATTCTTGACTCTGTCATGGAGATCATCGGCGCACCAAAGGATGATCCAAAAAGTGTGCAAAAAGTTTTGGGGGCGATTCACGTTTTCTTTCATGGTACATATGATTTTAAAAATTTCTCTGGGTCACTAATAAAACTTTAGAATTTCATAACTTATTGTTTGTTCTTAGTTCATGAAAGTTCAAGTCCCAATGAGGTGTTATTCTCTTGTGGGCCAGCGCCGAAGATTCTCCAGTCAGTATCGCTCATCGTCCAAACTCGGATTGGTTACTCTCTACCCTGCACTGAAGAAGCGAGCAAAAGTCATTTTGAAAGCTTCAAATACCCCACAATTTTGTATTATGGCACACGATAGCAGAAGCACTTCAATGCGCCTGAAAACTGCAATACCAGCAGACCCGATTCATAACAATAATTGTGATATGTAGAAGTTCTAATAAAGCACTGCATTAGGCAATGGTGTGGACGACGTACAGTCGGGTGGGTATACTCAGGACGAAAATCGCTGGCCGCCCGCGGCGAGCTGCGCGGCGAGTGCGAGACGTTAGCAGCTTTATCTCTCGAAACAGCAACAGCAACACAGGCGAACTTCCGAAGACTTCAAACCGCAATCTTTGAAGATCCTTTACGGTACCAGCCTGTTGCGTCTTGAGCGAAATTCCAAACGACTCCTCCTGAGGGCGCCGCGAGTGGACTCCGCGAACCGATTTTTTTGTCATAGGTTTGCACACCCCGTGTAATGGCTCTTTCTTGGACTCGAGGTCCTATACGGAAGGATCACACTATTGGTGAAAGCCCTCGCGTAAAATCTCGCAATTCCGCAGAGTGTTCGTTGCCCGCATTTCACGGACTTTGCTAGAACATCGATTAATTTGATTAATTTAATTTGCATTCGTTTTGACAGAAAATATGAACAAGATTTGTAATGACAGCTTTTTTTTCAAATCCTGTCTGGCTTCATGGCTTGCCATGATCTACGCCTCCAGCCAATGCTAAAGTGGATATAGACGTTTCACGGTACTTCTCTCACCAAGGGTAACTTCGTCTACTTTAATACTAGACTTCATCCCAAGAGCGCGGCTGGCAGCGCGCACATGTCTGCTGCTGTCCAAGTATGGTTATTGCGAAACGTGTTTTTTTTTTCGAAATTCGGTCTTTCGCGCTAAACCTTGTATACGGTCTATAGTATACTTGTACAACTCATACACTCGAAGGAAGGATGAATCCATTTTACATTTGCCATTCCCTCAAAGCCGCCCAAATGGGGAAACAACAATCAAGATCGCTTAAGAAAATGTTACAAAGTGACATTTGCTTCGTTACGTCGTTGCTTGCGACTGTGATGGTGACCGTAGCGACGAGGTTACTATGTTAGGCCGCGGTCATACTTTGCGCAGCTGCGTTAGTTGACGCCGGTACCGGCGTCAAACTCACGCAACCATTCGCCAGCCGCAGACGACGGCGTCAGTAGATAATGCGCAGCGTTTGCAAAATTCTTGACCCAATCACACTACAGTATGATAATTGTGGCCGATTCGAATCTTGGCGCTGTGCCAATACACAAAGCGGCCACGATCACCATATTGGCACACTGCCAAGATTCGAATCGGCCACAATCACCATACTGTAGTGTGATTGGGTCAAGAATTTTGCAAACGCTGCGGATTATCTACTGACGCCGTCGTCTGCGGCTGGCAAATGGTTGCGTGCCGGCGTCAACTCACGCAGCTGCGCAAAGTATGACCGCGGCCTTAGTATGACAATGAACCATCCACCCAGATAAGGCTATAGCCCCTGTCTGAGGTGCAACACGTCACAGGCTAGACACATCCTCTTACTCTGTGTACACATTTGAAGGAACGTTTTGTGTCTCCTGTGTGCGCGTATATGTACTATGTGTGATGTGCTCTTCCGTAAATGACTACTTTACGTCAATATGCTCGCGTGTTATTTGCGACAAGACATGAGTAGGAAATGAAAAGGAAGCAATTTAACATCCTGTACAACTTGCTTAATTTGCTCTTAAGACTCTGCTATTTTAATCCTCCACACTGCCGGAAGGGAAAGGTCCATTTGATTCGACAGAGAGTCGACTGAGCGTTGAGGAATTGTGATGTCATCAAAATCTGATAGCTGCGCGACCATTTCAAATGCGAATGTTTTCTCATTCAGCTCCAGGAAAATTTTGTCCTTAAAAATCGCATACTGGTAAGTCTCGCTGCGCTGATGCAGTTGGAGATTGTTTGAACTAAACGGAAAAATTACTCCTTACTATCCCGTGCCTTTATGTTTAAACTCTCCGTGAATGATCACCGCGACCATGGCGAATCCTCAGGAAAGTTCTCAGTCTTTCTAAAACGTCATAGTGCACACCTGAATTTGGGCTGGCCACAATAAGCCAGATGGACGAACAATGGGAAACTATTGGGTTGAGGGGTAAGCTCCAGCGTTTTTTTTTCTCTGTTTTTCATACTGTTTCTTTCATCTTTCGACAAAGCTTCGAATGTATTCGATAGAGCTTTTTCTGCTCTGCAACATGCTACTATCCGTTTTCCAATTCCTTCGAATGCCTAATATTTATAAGGTGGGGAAATGAAGTGAGCTGAAGGCAAAAATTGGCAATCCCGACATTTCATATTCCTCATCTGCCATCGAGATAAGAAAATGTATGCGCATAAGTTTCCGATAGAGCTTTTTCAGCTCTACACAATGGTACTGCCCTCTATTCAAATCGCCGAACTTTTTACTGCTTTCAAAACTCACAAATGCAGCGCTCAGCAAAAGTGCGCACTTTCTTTATCTTCTCTTCCTCGCCTACCATCGAAATTCGGAATGGAAAAGAATATTCATTCATGCATGCAATAGAACTTTTTTCCTTCTACAAGATGGTGCCACTAGTCTTTTGATTACTTTCACAGTTTGATATTCCTGAGGCTTAGAAAGGATGTACTCAGTGAAAGCACTTTTTTTGCGAAAAATCGAGATTTTACAAAACACTTTTATCGAACAAATAACCCCTCAATCATAAGAGTAGGTGGCTCGTAAGGGATATCTTTTTCCCTCATTTAATTTCATCCGATGTGGAAAAGGTCAGTTTTTTGGACCGCGATGCGCCAAATGTGCAAATCTTTTCCTACAAAATACTCCATTTCTAAACCTTAAAAATCGCAAACTCTTAAACGATCAAAAAGAAATGAAACCGATTGTAGAGCTGAAAAAGCTCTATCGAAAACATCTGCACATACATTTTTGATCTCGATGGCAGACGTGGAAGATCGATTTCCAAACCTCATAAAAATCAGGCAATCGAAAGAATCGGCAAACAAAAAGCAGCGCTGTGTAGAGCAGAAAAAGCTCTAAGGAAAACATGTATAAGCCTTGCCGAAAGATGAAAGAAACAATGTGAAAACAGAGAACAAAAAATCCGCGCGAACTCATTCCCCATCCCAGTAGAATGAGTAGATTCACACAAGAACTCGGCAGGCCAGCTCCTGAGCGCGCGTTCACTTCACAATGAGACTAGCAAGGGCATTTGCTGCGCCATGTTGCAGATCGAGTGTACTGTTGTACACCTTACCACATCCAGAATCTTGTGGTACAAGACCGGTTCGAGAGGACAGAATCTTTTTTGTGAGCAATATGGCATTCCACTAGCAGTACGGCTATGGCTTATTGTGACATGCATGATACGCCCAGGAAAGATTTGTGCTCAGCGCTTCCTCCCTCTATGTCCTAAGTGTGTGACCTTTGGAGGATGAAACGAACAACATCATCATCTATGATATTGCTAATATATAACATACAAAAACAGATTAAATAGCATTGTGGAGAGGCTTCGAAATTATAGGATATTTTATTAAATTTGCCCTTCTTTGTGTTCAAGAACAAATCATATGGCAGCTATACCTCTCGAAACTATGATATCCCTCGAACATAACGCGGTTCACCCCTTATGGTTTTTCTATGTCAGTCATTCATGGCATTTAACTGAAAATGTAAGCTCAGCTTCATAACTATACCTTTCTTGAATTTTAATATCTGGCTGTCGATACACATGCACATCAAACTCAACGTTTTCACTGCAAGTCTCCTTTTTTGCGATAGCTAATTAGAAAGAAATACGAGCAAAACAGGAAGTGCACTGCTTTTTTCATAGATGAGCATTTTTCGGAAATAATATAAGGTGCAGTGTTTGTACCGACAAATTCAGTCGATATGTGAAATCGTTATGCCATCTTGATGGACGGTAGAACTTCTTTGCTATAAATACATAGTTCTGGAGAATTCACAGTCACCACAAACCACACTATCCATCAAAACCATCTAAAAGCTTCAAGGTAGGCTTTTCGGATGTATTAATTGTGTAAGCTTTCGCAAAAGACATCATCGCAATAAACTCTTGCCACGCACTGAAAAGGGGGTGCCACAATCTTCAGTTATGATAAAGAAAAAGTGATAGCATTTGTAGCTCAGAACGATTCATTGAAGTTCAAAGAAATATTCTTGTGACATCGACATAGTGTCCGAGAAGCACCGGCTGCTGGCCGGTGCTTTTATCACGAAACTACATGCCCTCTGAAGAGCTGTTTCCAATGGACCTGCTGAGCCCTCAAGCAGGCTTCTGCCTGAGGAATCGACTAGTAATGAATGTATTTGATTTCATTGTATTCGAGTTTGAATAATTTGAGTTCGAGAACCGGAAGATGCCAGCAGAATAAAGCCTGAACACCCCCGTATTCAGGGGGAATATATAATATGTGAACACAAGTCTGCTGGGAATATCTAATTGAAAGATCATCCGCTTTTGTTTCGATGAATCGCCACTAGCCATTACAACGTGTAGAAAATGATTCTTGTAGTTTTTTTTTGCGTGTTAGCAATGACAAGGGACTACGAAGTTGCAGTCGTTGCATTTTTCGGCGAAGACGCTGATTTTTTTACTTCTGCGGACTGAGAACATCAGACACATTTGGATGTGGGTTGCTTATTCCTATGCGCTGAGCATATGTAGCTGCGAAATGGTGACACTTCCTAGGTATGTATAACCTCCACCACTAACTCCCATAAGCATAAATGTAGGAATAGCAATTTCAGGATCACATACAATTGAAGGCCTGGGAGGTGGAGGAGATAAAAAGTGATCGCGTGTATGCCCGTAGTATGTATATTTTCAAAGCAAGCTGTAGGACGATGTAGGAGATACATGATTGTATGGTCACAACTGTGAGGACGTGCGGCTAAAGGACTGACCCTTTGACCGTCTTGTTGTTCCAAATAGAGTATACTCTCTCTGACATAGACTCATATCAAACCTTATCAAACGCTATCATTTCTGACCATTCACCAATTAAACGATGTCTCCATTTCATCCGCTTCACCTATGAAAGTCATTAATTCCCTGTGAACTCATCGAGCTCCGTGGCACTTGTTGCTCACTACGCCCTTATTAGCCCTTACCTTGCGAACTCCTACTGTCGTTGTCCCCGCTCAGCCGCACATGACATATAAGAGTATCAGCGTTGATGAGTCAATACAAAAAAATGTGACAGGTGAACCCTGCCTCAATGCCCTTTTATCACAATCTCAGCACTGCCGCTCACCCAAGATCTGTGTTCTCCATCAACCCCTTTACCACTTGAGCGAGCCATGAATTTAGCGACAAACAAATGCAAAAAGACACGTACGCACATATTTAGTACATAGTAGCTGGTTGAGGCGGAATTATGTACCCCACGCGGTAGAGAAATGGATCATTCTGTAGGCAACTGAACCGTGATAGAGAGCCACAGTTCATAGCAAAATAAAAGAGTATGATGCGGGGTGAAAAAAATAAGTACGAGAAAAAATATCAGGCATATCGGAACATGATTCCTTGATGGGATTGGTTGCATCGCTTCTACTGACCAAGCCCTACCGATTCTATTTCGGAGTAGTGAGAAATAATAATCGTTTTAATTTTGAGGGTAACAAGAAAAGAATAGCATGAGTAAGCAATCACACAGCTTGGTCCACAGCTCATAGCCATAGGACCTGAAACCGAGAAACTATTGTATAGTGCGTTCCGAATACAATGAGAGATTTTTATGGAAACTTTTGCCAGCCTGACTAGTTAGTCGTGAAGTAGAATGGAGACAGGCGAACTGGCCCGGTAAAGGGCTAAACTTGTTCGATGCACTACTTCCTCTTGACTCAAAGAAAAATATCAACACAGTTCAACATGAACCTATCCACACACATAGTTACTGAACCATATAAAGCTTCTTCTTCACATCTCCAAGCTAGACTGGAAGGGCTCAGTGCTTCTTCATTCTACACAATTTTGACTGCTTACATGGAAAGTCTCATGTCCACATACATGGCTCAGCCCCACTTGCGCAGAGCAACTACTCCCCTCCCCCTAATTTTGATGACGTCGACTGGGTGATTCATGGAAAACGATCTGATTTGGATGAAAATTTATGCGCGGGGATATCTTAACCCATAGACTAGAAACATGCCACACACTGGCACGAAACCGCGTGCTACAAAAAGTTAGGGATTGACTTCCTTATTGAATAACACATTGTGAAGATACAGGGAGAAAAAAAAGAGGTGAAGGGGAAGGATGCAGCGCTGTATGCAAAAAAAAAACATTTTGAGGGCCATCTCAACAACCAGATAATATTGAGCAGCATGATCGGGCTCACCGACTCTCTTCCGGTGGAATAATCGCACAATTTTCCTGCCACCAGTCGTACTCTTCGTATGATATTTCTGCTTCCATTAGGCTTTGATGCATCGTTCTCTGGAAAACCATATGGTATAGTCAATAAAAATATAATCATATAGCAAATAGTTCAGCGATATACTAGCGACGAAGGAAGACAAACGCGAAAGCGCGGAAACAACAAGGGAATCGCATTTCAATGAAACAGCTAAGGAATCGGGAATGAATGGTGCATAATGAATTTCTTCAAAGCTGTTTCAACAGATAAATTTGAAAGGGTACGTAAATCAACGAGCACATATTAATCAGTGGACATTGACCACTGGAATTGGAGTAAAAATGGAGAGCAGATGGAAGGAACATATGTATGGAGCGGATTTCAGAACATTTCGTACTTGAGTGAGTCTCGTTCGCGATATCAGCAGCTGAAAGAAAGAAGGAGGGAACAAAAACCCACGATCTGCGGTGGAAGCTTCGGTGAGTCTGCCGTTACAATACGGGGTTGAACTGAAGTGTTGTCCACGCCGGAAAAAGCTAGAGGGGAGGAGACGCCTGTCTGGGTGCATCACAAATCAAAAGCTTCGGGCATCGCCACGGCTTCCGAAGAGGATGAGAAGGAAAGTAAAGCCGTTCAATGAGACTTAACCACGAATGAAGTAAATTTATTGTAGCCAGCTTGAGGAGTAAACCATATGATACACTCAGACGTAGTGACTTATTCGAGGTATTAGGGTAGGTTATTAACCATGGAGAGAAATGAGTACACATGGTTTGCTCGACTACGCAAGGAATTATATTTTACTAAATTGTTACAGCAGACCCTAATCCTTTTGAAGAGATATTCACGGAAGAGTCACACGTTGTACAGCGTACCATTTCTGTCCTTAATTTCGGCATAGAACAGGTAGTCGCCTACGACACAACTTGGAACAGCGACCCTACACAGCTCTCACTCCGCACGCCGCGAGGAAAGTTTTCTGTCACAAAGACACTCACTTTTACAAAAGTCGTTGTGGTACCTTAGCGGGTGGTACTCATCAATGCCGTGTCACGCTAGGGGTACATCGCGCAGCTAAAACTGGTTGTTCAGTAAAAAAGTAAACTTCACGATCTATCTGTACTACTAATGCAGAATCTCAGAATTCTGGTCCCTGCTACAAGCGGATTAGGACACGCGAGGAGATGGCTGCGAGGACACCCCTTCGCGCGGCCAACTTACACCGAGGGGACGCGATTCTTGTGTGCCGAACGCAAGAACGGCATGGGGACCTGATTCGAGCACCCAGTAGCAAATCTACAAAACTGACAGTCGTGAGTCGAATGAGTGAGAAAGTTAGCTTTCCAGCTCCCTCTGAAGTTCAATGTTCACTATCGCATATGCAGTTTCGGTGCACAAAATGACAGTCACACGGGCCAAGTTAGAAGGGCAGTGTGGGGAGTCGGACTTCTCAATCGAACTCGGCAAATCAAGATTCGCCACGCAAGATTGGACATCGCAGTAAAGATAGTAAAATGATCAATTTCCCAGCCCTCTAGGCAAACTTTATCAGCCAATTATTGCAGCTTAAAAGAGTGATTGACAGTTTCACGGTGCACTGAATTGATGGAAATTTACAATGCAGCATCCCCCGAATCCGGAGTTAAAAACAGCAAAATCATTTTTTGGTATTCTCATTTCGGCTTTTTGGAGCTCGTGCCAGTGTGGGTACTGAGATACAAGCACTAGTCTTGCACATTTCTGCCGGCAGTACACTCCTTTGACGAATGCTTCTGGAAACTTCTACTCTATTCCGTTGCTAGAAAATTAAAGGTGAAGCCGCATTATTGGCTCAATCAAGAAATACTTGCTGGTACAAGATTCTTGCACCATTCATTTTCCTTGGACAGAATGGTTGTGAGGAGGAGGGAGGCAAAAGAGACGGTGGCGAAAGAAGGAAGAGAAGTGGACTTACTGTGATCGAAGTTCTGTGTCCGGTTACACAAAGCAGACTAGGATTCCGGTTAGCCTGAATTACATAAAACATGTTTTGCCTTTGCTCTTTTACAGTACTGCCTAGGGCCTACCCTCTTCCGTTCTAATGCGGCTGGACTCTGTGAGCTGTCGCCACATATGTAAGAACCGGTAATTGTTGATTCGCCACTTTCAAAGGATCTCACTCGGTGATTTCGCAAAGTCAAGTATTGGTAATGCTGTGGAGGTCTAGGCAAATGAAGGGGTTGGACTTGTGGAACAACTAAGGGAAACAAAAAGATTTCTGAAGCAGTTATTTTATTTCATTAAATCCATTAGATTTCACCAAAGTCATCAAATTTGAAATGGAAATAATAGAGCCTAGTAGAAAAAATGAAGGAGTCGTAGACTGAAGTGAACGACGCACCCGATGTAGATGACCGTGTGTATGAGGCTTGAAACCAACCTTTTGGAGTATCCATTTAGAAGTTTTTCATCGAACGAATTCAAAAATTCATTCAGAAATATTTGCAAACCAGAAGGTAGAATGAGAAGGATGGCAGAGCCACAGGGCTATCTCCGATGGTTCACTTCAATTATTTTGAAGTTAGTATGCATTCTATTTGCACAGGCGTTTGCGAAGGCGACTACTAGGGTCGTTCATTGTGTCGAGGGAATTTGTGGCTTCATTTAACCCTTGATGCCCTGGTTTTCGTGCAAGTAACGGTCACTTCATGGATCGATAATTGGTTAGATGGTGTTCAGCGCACCGCGAGACCAAACGAGTGCTAGTTCGCCACCAGTAGCAATTCCTGCTTGTGATAGAAAGTGAGCGAAAACAATGAGCCAAGTAAGGCCCAGCTTCCCTCTCAATCAGCCATAATACGACCCCACTGGGGATTTTTCCTCAATCGTGTGTTGTGTGCATAACAGCCTTACCGACCATAGCTCCATTACTTCGTCGCTCAGCTGTCTACGGCTTTAGGAGGTATGGTACGGAGTGTATGTCGGTAGGCGCGGCACCGTGCGTTAATCAGCCAATGGGAGTACGGGCTTTCACTACCACCGTAACGAATGTCATCCGACGCATCTTCTGCGTCCCACACTCGCCTACATCATCAAACCCTCAGATTTCGTAACTGATAATTACCCTAAAAAGAATCTTTTCCACTAAACAACCGCTGCACTTTTGAGATATACTAGTATTCAACCCCAAAATGAATGTCATACAACCCCTTCCCCTCACTTCCAAAGAACAGTACCAGTGTTCTCCATTGTCAAAAATGCAGAAGACACGAAGGAAAAAACGCGTCGGATGGTCTGCGTGAAGTATCAGCCCCTGCGCCCCATCGGTTAATTGGCGCACGGGGCCGCGCCTAACGACCGTCCCGCATGGTACGCAACTGGAAACGTGAAAGAGCTTCGACAGCGATAACGAAGGTTACTAGTGAGCACAACATTCTCGACAGCTTGTCCCTTCCTATTGAAGATGAATAACTCGAAAAATAGTAGCAAATGGAAAATGGAAGTACCTCCATAATTCAGAAGTGATCCTGAAATGAAGGATGAAGAATAAGAAATACGGGGTTCTCCGATCCTATGTAGGACATTCTACCCTATTTATTCACCCAGTGGCATTTCAATATGATATAGCCCATGCAATTACTTGTGGATGACAGCCAGTGCACAAGGTAGTGTTTCCATCACTAAAGATCTGTCTCGTACCGTTTTGCTTGTAGGTCATAGGATGTGACCAGACCAGGGTTGGCTCATTCAGAAATTCATCTCTGGGCAGTGTGGCACCTGCTCCATTTGCTACTGCACCTGATTATAAATAAATAAAATGGGGATTTGTGAAACGAAAAAACTTTAGGTTCCAAGAGAGTTGCGAAAACTTATTATCAAAGGGGGGGTGCTCAGCAGTGTAACCGCAGAGATAATACGAGATGAAAAGGCGGGAAGACCTCACTCCCTGCTTTTCAATGCGGTTTCGCGGAACCTTTAAATCGCAGAAGTTCGTAAGGGAACCTTTTTCATTCATCACACGCTGAAAAAGAGCCTTTATAGAGACATAAACTAAAAAACAGACAGCTTCATGATGACTATTCAAATTGAGTAGAGAGTATCTAAACAAAGTAGGCGCGCTGTTGGCGCTTGGAAGATTGCCAATTACTCCGTCCAAATGGGTAGTTTAATCCTCTTGTTTTCAACGCTGAACGCGATCAGCTTGGTGCGCTCTTATTTCCTACCACTCTATTGGTTTTGGAAGTGCATATTTGTGAGAACAGCTTTTTTTCAGACCTTTTTTAGGAAAGTATACGGGAATATGAATAAAACCGTCCATTTAGAAAGAAATTTAGGTGGAAAAATTTATCTATGGACCACTTTCGTGGTGGCATTGTTCATTGGCAATCACACAGACTGTGTTCTCTAGCAAGGGAAGGGTCCTATGTCGAAGTGGCTATTCATAATGGGATACATATGGTCCAAATTCACCATTTTTTTCGAATGTCGCTCAGGGTAGTGTGGTCCCCTGAACACAAAATCGCACTGGTTATGCGCGAACGTCTACTCGCGTGCTACGGGCAGATTCGAGATCAGCGTCCGAAATCACGTCGGACCATGTGTAACGCATTCAGAATGGCCACTTCGACCTCGGGTCCTTCCCTTGTAAGACAGTATCACCACCTAGGCGTCTTTGTTTGCCAAGGCATAACCACAAGAATTATTTTTTGATGCTAGCTTTTCAACATTTATGTTTGAAGTTATCTATCCATATGAGACCAGTGTCTACATAAATAAGAGAATACTACGGGTACATTTGATTGAGCGGATGGAGAGTAAGAATGACGCTGGCACCGTAATACAGCTCTGTACTACTGTAAAATCAAAGGCACCGTTTGACGATCCTAAGGTTTTATCGTCATTCCGCTATTGACGGCCGAGTGGCTGTGCAGTGATTTTATCGTTTCGTTTCGTCCCTCCTCTACTAGCACCTATCGGTATCTCCATTTTCATATGCGAAACTAATCGTAAGAGCGCAGAACCTTTGTGTTTCTACAGTGTTTATCTATGTACATCTCGAGCTTTCATTTCAAAGTCAGGGAGTAGATAGGCATCTTTCTTCAGAGTCGAAAACGCGGGGTACTACTTGCATGTCCAAGTTTAGTTGTAGCCTTATTGTGATTCTTTCACTGCACAATAACTTGAATATGTGAAATAGCTTCGAATTGAGGCCGGTTTGCTCATGAGTAATGGGAGGCCAAAAAAACACCACTCCAGATACTAGGCTTTCCTGGTGCCTTTGATGTGTCATTGGCGGAGCTCACGACTGAGAAGAGACGCGGAAGAGATCTTGGAGGCACCGATCCACAGCTCATTCACATGAATGGTAAGCAACTGAGAGCACCAAGAAAGCCTCGGTCACCTTCACCGCCAAACCGCAAAGCGGCACAACTAGAGTTTAGGACCATCTTTATCCAGTCGAAGAGAACTTATCCATCCAAATTATTGTGATATGCCCATCGAGAAGAACACAGAACACAAAACACAGGAAGTGCGAGCGACGTAATGACGAAACGCGGAAAACCCTATAGTTGAAGGCACATTCCGCGATTACCTTGAATGGATTGAAAAGCTGAATTACGCTACGAAACGAAATCAGAGGTGCTGGGAAATACGCCGACAGAGAAAAAACTGAAAGAAACCTCCGAAAATTTTGAATATAAAGCCTCTTGGCATCTGGCCTTGTACGAGATTAGCGCGTGGAAAGGACCTTTGAAACAGTTCCTGTTGGAAGATATATTAGGATCCCTAAGATACCACCTTTTTCCCCACGTAATCGTACCCTTCACTACTGGAATTTCTTCTTTACCTTATCTTATCGAATAAATCACAGGTCTCATGCGCCACGTAAACGCCCCGTTGGAAAAAGCTCGTCCAATGCCAGGTGTGGTCGGAATGGGTGGACGGCCTCTGAAGAGGTGTGTACCCTTATGTCAGGATTTCGCACGATGACAAGCGGCCTGCGACGCACATCGGAAGGGGTGTGTACCCTTATGTCAGGATCTCGCACGATGACGAGTGGCGTGCGACGCAGTGTGTACGAGCTATGCGCGTCGCGGTAGTCAGGTCTTAGAGCGACTACACGGTGATGCTAGGGACGCGACACGCAGCTGACTTGTAACCGCTTCGGGACCCAACAACAAACAACATGGCGCCTTTGGCTCATCCGCATTGCTTCGCTTGCGACATGGCGCGGTGCGAAATCCTGACATAAGGGTACATACCTTATCGGAGGGGGCTTGGCGCCGTGAGCACGCGCCGCGACGCTGCAAAAGTGTGCAGCCTGAACAGTTGCCCAAGGATCTACTTGCCCTAGATGGTGTGTTGCGAGTCTGACTACCGCGGGATGTACCTTCAAATAAGGTGGTATTTCCAGCAATGAGATGCAACTGAAAATTATACCTGCCTGTCTGTGACCAGAATTTTCTATCACATGATGATGGTACGACGACGGTTGGGGTAATGACTTCGAAGATTGATACAATATTCACACGGCTGACGTTTTGGCTAATCGCATGCTTCAGAGCACCACATTATACACATGAAAGCGATCTCGGTACATAGTGCTATGAATTAGCACGTGGATGTGCCCGGAAAGCGAGTTCGAGTTTCATCCGAGATCAAAGCTTGGAACCTTGAGCCGGAATCCCTGCGTTGATGCTATCGGAGCCTTTTAGCATAGAGGCATCACTGGTCCTACTGAATGAAATGAGAAAAATGAAGCGTAGTACATAGAGTATACTGGTCATTCCATAAGTAATGTCGTTTTTTTTTTCGAGCGTAAATTTTTCCTATGAAATTACAAGTTTCCGCAGCATGTCATATATCATTTGAAAGAGGTTCTCCTGCTCTACAAAATGACATGTATGGTTTTTGAGTTTGTTAGAATGGGGCCGACATTTAGGCTGGCGAAGCGGTAGGTCCAGCCGACAAAAATTGACCAAACCGGCAATCAATTGAAACACTACATTTCAATTTAAGAAAATCAACCAGTCATGTGTCGCGTACTTATTCCTGACCTCTTCTACAAGTTCCAATATTTATTTGATCAAGAAGTCGCGTCGTTCTTTTTCTAAAATCTTTTTTTCGAGAGCACCCACATTTATTCAAAATGAAATTTTTTTCTTTCGAACTTCTTGCTTAGAGTTGTTTTATGAACCACTTCGAAGGACTTTTTCTGCTCTATCGAAAATATCTTTCTAGTTTGTTTCGGCTGCAATTCAGATTGAGTTTTAATACATGTGATAGGGGTCCAGTTGACATTTTTCACATTTTATTTTTTCCGTGAGAAACTTAAGGAATCCGGTCAAAGGTATTTCCCTGTTCCTAGGTACCACATGTTCTTAACATTTCACCACTCTTTCAACTGATTAATTGAGAAAATTTTCTTGTCTTTGTTCGAAGAAATTGTCAAAAATCACCGAGTTGTGGCGGAAAAACTAAATGTGGAAAAAGAGCGACGTGACTTTTCAAGCAACCGACTGGTGGAACTTACAGGAGAGGTCGGGGCTGAGTACGCAACACATGGCTGGTTAGTTTTCCTCGAGCATAATATAGTGTTTTAATTGATTGCCGGTTTGGCCAATTTTCGTCTGCTGGACCTACCTCTTCGCCGGCCTAAATGTCGGCGCCATTCTAACATACTCAAAAACCAAGCATGCCATTTTGTAGAGCAGAGAATTTCCTTCCGAATGATATATAATATGCTGCAAAAACTTGTGACTTGTGGCAAGAATTTTGCTTAAAAAAACGACACTACTTATGGAATGACCCAATAGATGTTTAATAGCGCTAGTCCCTCATCCTTATTCAGTCTTATGTAGCTCCAGCAGCATAGCTGTTGCATGAGTATTCAGCACGAATGATTACGTTTCGGTGGTTTTTGCGAAAGGTGAGAAAAAGAGTTTCTCACGATACATGGAGCTTTTCTATGAACGCATCTAGATATATGCGTTTTGCAACTCAAAACTGTGATTTTACAGCATTCAAGAGCTTCAACAGGCTGCTGCTTGATCTAAATAAGCACCGATGATTCTGGTAAATATCTTTACGCACTGCAAAAGTGATGTGTAATAATAACAATTCGAACTGCACTCCTCCCCCCCCCCCCCTGCTTTGACATGCTGTGGAGGTTAGTCCGCAGACTTTTGAGAAAGGAGTTACTGTGAGCTGATGCCGCCCAAAAGCGTTGAGATGAGCAAATCGAAACACTGGTGCTCGAGGCGCTTTCAATGGAACGCGGGACATTTGGCACGATCAGAATCAGCAGAGCGTGAGGAGGTGGCATCTTTCAGAAGGTTACAGGTCTAGAAGGCTTACTACTTAAGTAACAGCTTACGAGCACTACTTACATAACATGAGGCCGGATACAAAAGCAACCAGTGAGAACCTCCAATACAGCTTTTCCTACCAATTGCGAAGTACAACCTTGAGTACCTCATAGTGATGCTCGGGGGAAGCTTCGAATCTCAGAAATTGCAATTCTCTAGAACCAGGTCGATGAAGAGGAGCAAATGAGCTGTCATGAATGCTCCTTCTCAACTCCTTGTTTTGCTCATGCTGAAGCCGATATGGACGCCTTATGGAAATACACAAAACATCTGAATAATGCACGATAAGCAGTGTTCCCCTTAAAGGGATGAGACCCCTCTAATCAATTAGAAGACGTGGCTTTTAGTGGAGGGTTAGCTAAGATGGCTACATGTGAAATACTCACTAGCTTGTCGATTGATTGATCAGTGAGTGCTTCACTAAACGACACACATATTACAGTCAAGTCAGAGACTCGGAGACTATCCCACTATCTAGCTGGAGACCATGAACCAAAGAAGTCTCCAAGCGCCTCAGTGCAATGACGATCCACATCGAGCGATTTGAGTCTATCAGACTGATCTCTACGCTTTATTTGGTAGCTTTGCAAGTGTACGGCCTATCATCATCTCTTGGTCGCAGCATTTCATTGACAAATATGTACAATACTAAAAGTAATGACGAAAACCAGAAATAGTTAAATGAAGCAATTATGGACAATGATTGTTGCAACAGAAAACTGAACCTGTTTGTTCACTACTGCCATGTGCATGCAGACATGGGAAAGTTGATTTCTTGCATTGCTTTGAGTGTAAATGATATAAAAATTGAAGGTTGCAATGAAAGAAAAAAGTCCTACTGCAAAGCGCTTATTTCCACCTTATATCGTCAGTTGCATTCGAGATACAGCCCAAATGAAATCAAATGCAACTTCAAAAACTACGAAATAGTATAACAAGGGACACGTGAAAGCAGAAAACGCCTTTGTGTCGGGTGTCAAAGTGAGACTCCGCCCTCTACGTGATGTCGCTATTGAAATTTGAATGAGCGCGTAAAATTCAAGCAGTTCGAAGTGAGATAATGTACCGTTAGATTTCAGTGAGGAGAGATGGACAGATCATGGTTCTTTGCTCGACATAAAATGCCTCGGCATGGTGTTCGATGGATGAGGTTGTGATATGAAGGCAGTTGTACCGCCGTTCATCGTGCTTTCTCCTTTTCTCCTTTCTTTTTCTTTCTCTCTTCCATTTCTTTTTCTGATCTTATTTCTTTAGCGAGTTCGGTGTTAACTTGATGATATTTAATACTTGATTTGCGCTATTTCCTTTAATTTACTATCCGAGCTATGTTCTTATCGAGACGGTCGTGGTTATTTGCCTTGTTCATGATTTCGAGTTTCTTCGATGGCATCTTTTCGTTTAAGTCATTCTTTCAATCTCACAAGATATAATATCGTTCAGGTGTGTAAGTCTTCTCAGCAATCCAGACTGAAGTGGTTCTGATTGCATGCTATTAGTTTTAGCTGCTTCCTTGACCGATCCCCATGACATTTACTCGCGCATTCACGAAATGCGCACGGTATATATCAGGTTGTCCCAAAAGTCTTGTAGCATTTTTTCGATCACCACTTTTATTATTTTTTCTCCCAACCAACAGCAATCAGGCAACAAGGTATTCACTATTGTTATCGGCAACACTCTGCCCCCTCATAGGTAAATCTTTGATTCCCTCCTCCCAGAACTCTGCGTTCTGAGAGTCGAAGAAGTCAGCGATCGCCTTTGCAAGCATGTCATAATCAGCCAATCTTCTCTTGGCCAGGAAGGATTCAAGAGGATGGGTAAGGTGATAGTCAGAATGGGCAAGGTCTGGAGAGTATGGCGGGTGGGGCAGCACATCCCAGCCGAGCTCCTGTAGCTTGACCTGGGTGCTCTTCGCGATTTGGGAGCTGGAGTTGTCATGAAGTACGGTGACCGCGGACCTTTTCCGGCGCTTTTCTCAAACAGCGACGATGAGGTGATGGAGCTGATGGGTGCATGAGGTTGCGGTGACTGTCCCGCCTTGTACCAGCACCTTTTGGAAAAGCATTCCTTCCGCGTCCAGAAGCAGCAGAGTAGAATCTTCTTCGGATGGAGGTCGGACATGGGCTGCGTTGGCGGTTCGGTGTCACGTAGCAGCCAAAAGGCGCGGGGTGCGTTGATATCGTACATGTCCCAGCTTTCATCGCCCGTAGCCAAATAGACGAGAGAGTAGTTGCGATGCGGGCGGAGCAGCAGCGATTGCCAGATGCTCACACGGGCACTTTCGTGAGCATCCATCAGGGCATGAGGTCCACCGCGACAGCACCTTCCGATAACCGGGCTCGTGGAGGCGACGATTCACGGTTATGGGTGCTTGCCCCTTCCTCTCCGCCAGCTAGCGCATGTTGGTTTCAGGATCGGCGCGAACGGCGGAGAGCAGCGTCTCGTCGTCGGGCACGTGTGCGTCCCGTGCGCGGTTTGTCTTTCATATCAATCTCGCCGTTGCTGACGCTGAAGAACCAGCGGCGCACAGTCTCGTAGCTCACACACCCCTTGCCCAATGCAGCGTTAATGGAGTCGCAAGCTTCCGTCGCTTTGATGCCGCAAGACCACCCATAGTAGATGACCGCGTGTTGGGTGGGTATCGACTACGGTCACTGTAGCTCTGTCCACAGAATCTGGTGGGTCAATATATGTCTTACTGGAAAGCTTAGAGATTGTTCTGCCATATTCTTGAACCGCCTAGACCTGCCTCGAAGTAAACAAGAGTTATTGATTTTTTTTGAAAAAATCCTACAAAACTTTTGGGACAACCTAATATAAAGATAATTCCCATTTTCTCCTTTGCTAAAAGTTCGACATGATGTGTCGACTGTATTTCTTCCATTTGCCAATACAGGGTCAAGCGTGGGGTTGAGGAAAATTTTCAAAAAATACAATCCCCTCGCAAGGAGGCCTTCATACCACTCCTCACCCCTTCCTCACGTTCCCCTACTCCTGTACTTTCTACTCACAACCCTATCAAGGTATGGACCAAAGCAGATGAGACAGATGCTTTGGTAGATGCTTTTTCATGTTTGGGGAGTGGATTTTGCCTAAGGAGAGAACGAGCTTCGAACTCGGTGAAAAATTACGTCTCTCCTCCCCTTTGCTTGACACGAAATTTAGAGCTTTATAACAAAACAGAGGTCAAACTTGTGGAAAACCGAGAAAAATAAGAGCCTGACAAAACTCAATAATTATATTTTAAAACATACGCGTCGTCCACCATGGGTTATGTGCTCTTCTCTGAAGACCGAAGAAAAGGGTCAAACGTCATGCTAGTTATGCCGCAGGGGGAAGGACGAAAAGATAAAAAACTCAGAAAAAAATGAAGCCATATAATGCGCTCCGCTGCGACTGCCGCGTCGAAAGGCAACGGCGATTGCGTTGAAGAGCGTTATCTTCCCACTAGTAAACTGTAGCATTCTTGAACCTAGGAAAGGCTTTCGACAGTCTACTCCGACCGTCTACTCTGACCTGGAAAAGGCTTTCGACCGTCTACTCCGGCCAGTAATCTGGAACGCACTTTGAGAAAGACAGAGCACCTGGTCGCTCTCATACCGGATATGCACGATGGGGTCAAGGCTATCATACGCACCCCATATGGGTTCACAACTCAGATAGGGATCCCAGTAGGGGTACACCAAAAATCAGCTCTGAGCCCGTTCCTCTTCCTGCTCACCCTGGATGGCACGGTGAGAGACCCCATACAGGAACCACTGCGGATAGCTCCCAATCCTCGGCCGGGTGGGCGAGGCCTCAGGGTAAAAGCCCCGTTCCGTCGTCCGTCGTGGTTGGGAACGGACAGTGGGACAGTTCACGTAATTCCCTGTTCCTACAACAATGCGTCTCCGACCGTGGCGGACGATGGGACGGGGTTTTTATTCGAAGCTCCTCCTACCCCTACCCAGCCGAGAATTCGGGGAGCTGTGTCTTAGCCGATTTCTCACCTTTTCGCGTGGAACTTCGCATGCGGCCCCTGTTGGGCAATACAACACGAATAGTGGGCAACAAAGAAACTAATATTTTCGTGGACGAGTCCTTTAAGTTCCATTCCCATTTGTGGCTGTAGGTGAGGCTCAATGGCTGAAGCGCATCCCCAAAAGCATTTCAAAATGACTCCACTCCGAAAACTAGCTCTAAGATACTCTTGAATTCTTTACCAGTATCGATTTGAAGAAAAGGAATTACAATTCACATTTCGAAGAAGAGTAAAGACATTCGTTTTCGCTGGATCGCTCCTGTTTCTTAGAAGCCTCGCCAAGATTTTATGCCTGATCACAGTACTCATCCTTCGAAATAAATTATGTGCTTTCGGTCTACGAAGTCACCTGAAATGCTTATACACAATACCGCAAAGCGAGCATGGTAGCGATTTTTCACAAGCGCCGGCTTCATTCTACAGGTGATCTAACCCCTTGAACGGAACCGTGTTAGGGGAGGGATAGGTCAAGGTGGCCATTCATGCACACTTTTACTGCACAAGAAGAGTGGATGGAGAGGACTGCAGCCATCTTCATCGCCATCTCCATTTCGTCTATGCTATTGTGACGAGAACATAAGGAAATCGGAGGAAATGAAGATGAGGCTCATAGCAAAGAAGTTGAAGAAATAGTGCGATTGCACGAGGTTCGAAAAATTCTGATTTCCGCGACACTACGAACTGAAGCAGATGAAGAGGTCCTCACCAAGAATCACTCAAACTCCTCTGAAAGCCGTCCTACTGAAGCTTTCAAGGAGCTTAACTTCGGAGGTGTGGAGGTCTAATTGGGAGTTTTCACAATGTTGTTTTCGTGCACCAAGCCCACAAACAGACCCACTGGATCCACTCAGTACCGATTTTGACTTGAAATCTCTTATTCACAGATCAGTTTTTCATAGCCACTTTAATGAGTACTTTACAAAAAATGATGGAGCTGTCCACAGCGAGCACTATCCAAAAATGACGAGAGCAAAGATGAATTGCCTCTCTGCTTCGCGGCGCACTGCTTCGCTTACACGAGCAGCCACTTCAAAGCATTCTTCACTGGCGAGAAGGCTTTCGGAAGAGGACGAAGTCTCAATAGGTGCATTAGTTCCCTCAGGCACATTGGTCCTAGATGGGATCCTGTGATCTTTGGCTAGCACCTTAGAAGGGCTTACATCGTACACGGTGGAGTGGATTTATTGCTACACTGCATGATGACACTGATACTATATCAAATTGAATGTAATACTACACCAAACGCTCCCGAAGATTGCTTTACTAATGAGTGATTAGGTATTCAAACTTTTGTGTGCATTTCATAAAAAACAGCGTAAACGTCGAGTAAAGATTCAAGCTCCATGGGTTGTATAACATACCGGAGAGGAGGGTAGGTTCCCAGGTGTCCGCGAGGAATCTTCAACTCACCGACGCTTTTGTTTCAGCGATTTTCTTCATGCGATTAGGCTAAAAGATCGGTAACACACTTCGTATCACGTAACAAGGCCAACTTTATCGATTAGTGACTTTTCGAGTATCGAGTGATTAGTGACTAGTGATAAAGCCAACATATGAAATAACTACAGTTTACCAAGCACCAGAGCAGAGTCATAGAGGAAAGGGATTGGGGCCCTGAGAAATTTTTCTTAACTCAATACTTGGCACTACTCAGCGTTGAAGATGGATGAAATCAAGTTTACATAATTCTGTAGGCATCTCATCTCTCTCGAGATACCGAATTGCGAATGCATATTGAAGAGTTCAATATCCCGACGAAGTTTGAATGCATGCCCTAGCATGTTCAAGACATTTTGATTTTCGTTTGCCGTGTATTTTCAGGGCAGCCCTCATTTCCTGAAAACCCCTCCAACATGTCTCGTCCTTGGAAGCACGAGATTGGAGCGCTATCAAATTTGCGGTAATACAGGTGAGTACCAGGATGTAGAGGGACATGTGAGCATAGTGATTGATACTACTGTCACAATTTACCCTGATTATAACAACTCTGTTGATTCCTGTCATATGACTGAACAGAACAATACTTTAGAATACTTGAGAATAATACTTGAGGAGTTTAGAGGAATTCTCTAATGGCCACCTGTTACACATTTTCGATGCTGATCGAGGAATCGATGGCCCATGGACCAAGTGCCCGCTTTATGTTTATTCGAAGACAATCTCACTTCCTCTTCCGAAAATCTATCCTGCTTTTGGATACTAGATGGTGCAGGGCTGCGATGGTAGGTATTTGAATCCTGGACAGCGAAAGGCTTGCACCTATTTATGCAGAAAAGTAAGGGATAAAGTAGAATGCAGCACGCATCCTTTTCCCATTAAGTACCGCAGTACCATTCAACATGAGTGGCTAATACCATGGCCTGCGGGAATCAGATGTTGAGGAAGTTAGGTTTTATCCTCTCAAAGTTGCACCGTACCTAGTCGGTGATTTCGAAGATGGGAAGGCTTGCGTAACCTGAAAAGGAACAAATCAAAGATATCCGGAGGACTCGAACGGTACGCGCCTTTTCCAACTACACTGCCACTTCCTCCGAGAGGGATGTACGTATCAGAATCCAGCGCCTCGCATGGAACTTTAACATGTAGTGAATCCCGAGGAACTTCAGCGTCATATAGCTTGCACTGCACGTGACTTTATCTCGGCCGCTCTCATAAATAGGGTCCTCATGGCTAAAAACTAGGTTACAAAGGGCATTCACGTGAATGAAATGACGTGTCGCTTTCTCATCCATGAAGTTATCAGCTGTTCCAAGGCCATCATAGCAGGGTAAAGGACAAGCTGATCTCAGGGTGGAGAACAATTGTAGGAGTGAGCAGGCATTGCTGACGGCTTCTAATGTGTCCGTGCCACGCACTCGAAAAATCTACCAAGTGCCAGACAAGTCCTTCACCTAAACATTGTCATGCACCATTGAATTCACTCATTCAAGGTCACAGTATGCTCAAATGCGCTGCTCAAATGTTCTTCTGAAATATCCCAGATGCGAGTCTCTTTGGGTAACAACCTACACCAAGCATCGGTGCAGAGTCATAACGGTATGGAATAGGATCGGAGTCCTATTCAACTCAATCGAAAAATGTAAATAAATCGAATAAAACCTAGTTTTTGATTTGGAGATCCCTTTCTACATAGTGAAAAAGAAAAAACAATACTGAAAGTAGGAGGATTCTATGAAAAGTGCTATATACACCTTTGCACTCCTCAAGAATATTTTCACTTCTGCTTGTCATGCCTTTTTAATCCATGAAAGCCCCTCTAATCCTTTGCCTTAGATGGTTTTTTATTTAGTTTAGTATGGCACATAAACGACATGCCGACTTCCAAGAAGAAATCACCATAGCAACGCAGCAATTGAACTAAAGCAAGGATGAAACTGAAGATCAGAGCACTGAGGAGCAGTACCGTTGGCACAGTATCTTTCAAAGCGAGTAAGCAGCATGGTCACGATCATGATACAAAATACAAAGCTAAACCTTGAACCGTTCAAGAGAATGCATGACAAATGGCTTCATAAGTCAGGAGAGATGAATAGATTCAGAGCGGATCAAGGCTGTTCGCCCATGTAGTCAAGTAAATAAAACAAGCGCTATTATGAGAATCTGTAGTAGAATCAATATGTTACTAGTGAAGGTAGTAGGTGCTGATGACCATACAAAGCAGTACCGGGTGACCCTTCGCAGGAGCATGGATCAGCCGAATGTGTTTTCCATTCTCACCCCAGTGTAGCCGGAATAGTACAGGTACAGTAGATACTTGCTCGCTCGTAATTTACTTCCCCCTTGGTGATCCGAGAAATAAAAAACCGGGAGAGAGCCATCGCGCGTTTTACAGGAAGTAGGGGTCCTTATCAACCCATAAAACACGTGTTTCATTTTAGGAAAATCAACCAGTGATGTGTCCCGTACGTGGCCCCGACCTCCTCTGCAATTTCCAATATTTGGTTGATCAAGAACTCGCGTCATTCTTTTTCTTAATTCCTTTTTTCGGAAGCACTCACACGTTTATATAAAATGAAATTCTTTTGTTTTGGCGTGATTCATATTGAATTTTAAAACTGTGTGATAGCGGCCCAATTGACATGATTGCGCAATTTATTTTTTTCAACAGAATCAAGAAATCCGGTCAGCAATGTCTCCCCGTGCCTACTCATTACCTGTACCCGACGTATCATCACTCTTTCGACTGATTGCTGGAGAAAATTCTCTTGCCTTGGTTCGAAGAAATTGCCAAAAATCACAGTTTTGCGGCGGAAAAACTAAACGAGGAAAAGAGCGGCGTGACTCCCCAAGGAACCAACTGATGGATCTTGAAGAAATCGGGGCTAAGTACGAGACACATGGTCCGTTAATTTTCCTAAAGTGAAATATAGTGTTTTAACTAATTGCCGGTTTTGTCAAATGTGTCGACTAAAGCGATCACTTCGCCAGCCTTGAAATCGGCCCCGTCATGACGCACTCAGAAACTGAACATGCCGTTTTGTAGAGCTACAAAAACTTATAATTTTATAGAAAAAATTCATTTGAAAAAAACGACACCAATTATGGAATGACCCAATAGAATCATGCTAACATTCAGTACGTGTATCTATTATCAGTTATAATCGTACGCCTTGATCAGGTAGTGTGCACCGCGTCTTAACCTTAATAAAGGCCAGAGCTTCCTGAAGCTCCTCCTTCTCGGTTGCGCCACGCATCCTAGTTGCATTCAAATTCGTAGCGGCAACTGTGCGTAACCGTTACCTCAACGTCATCCTACGTGGAATAAGTAATGTACAAGCTTATCTCCCTCCACATGAATTGACACCAATGCTCTTATGTATCCCAAAGGGACGGGGCCTGAGCCGCCCTGATTGTGCATCGATCCGAAATTCACTTCCTGGAAGCAATAGTGAGCCTTTGTATGTGTACAAGTGAATAAGTTGAGCGATAGACTTCCACTACGGAGCGAGCAGAGAATTGGAGTTCAAAAATAATCTGATATGCAGCAAAATAAACAAACAAACGTAAGAAGGGGTAGAAAAATGGCTGGACAGGGTGACAGCGCCCGAGGGCTATGATGATTTCCTGGGTGTGCCGGGGACGAGGGCGCGCAGGCGATACATTGAAGGCCGCCTAATTGCGTTGGGCTGATAAGTGTCGCCTTTTTTCTCACGCTTATGAGAATTCAGCACGAGATCGAATGAAAAACATTTGATCAATGTCAGTGAGAGTAAAGATTTCAAATTCCTCAATTGGTACCCACATTACGAGCCACTCAATGATAGTCACTAGCTTTACCTCTTGCCGCTAGGTTCGACAAGGTCGAGTTAGAGCTTAGAATGTAAGATATAGAAGTTCCTGCAAAGGAGTTAGAAGTTTCTGCATGTATTCCAAGTGCAGGTATGTACGTAGTAGTTTCACTGCATTTCAGAAAAAGAGTAACCAAATGATCCGAATATTAGGATAAGAAACAGCTCAGAAGCTCCAGGAATCTGCATACTTTGACGGATAAATGTGAGACAATCATCGATTGGCGGGTGGTTTTATGCTTGAAAAATATGAGAGACATAGGTATGGTATTTTAAGCAGAGCAAAACGACGTGGCGCCTCCAGGTCTAAGTATGAGCGATAGTTCTATTGCTCGTTGAAAGTGAAAGCGGAAGGTGATTGCAATTTTCTCTACTATGCAAACGAGGTAAATAGGTGAAACTTTTATTGATGGCCTGACGTTTCGACCAGATCGTCTCCCTCAAAGGCCTGAACGTGGCTCGAGATTGAGGATTTTACCCATTACCAAGCGCCTTATCCCTTTAGCTGTTCTCACCGAACAACAAGAAAACCGCAGAAGAAACTCTGTACGAAAGAAAAGAACTCACCTTTTGAGCAGTAATTTTCTTTCTAAATGAAGTAGTGCATATTCCATCTGTGTTTGCGTGTTTTAGTCCATCTTTATACTCTCATGAGATATAAATATCCTACCCGAAATTCATTACTTTATGCGCTGTTAGAGCATACATAGATGTTATGCAGAATGTGTTTTTCGAAGACTTCATGCGATTTCTTATTAGTCAAACATGTTGTTTCAGGAGTGAAGGAAAAGGAGTCACCGACGTTTGAGATTGTTTATTTGCTGTGATTATTTATCATGCAAGAGCCGCCTGCTTATTATAAGGAGGACGTGGTGATGTCTGAAGTACGTAACACAATGGAAATGATAGCACGTGAATGGAAAATAACTGATTGTTGCATTTGTCTTGGAGTTTCCTGCAACTCTAAGACAAATGCACTGGAAAATAATGGATGTGTAGAATATGGGCGAGCAACCGTTGAGCGTGAGAATGTAGGCCACGTTTGATGACTTCGAATGTCAAAAAAGGTCTTATAAGCTCTCGAGGTAAAGCTGATGACCTTTTCATCGAAACTCGACGGTTCATAAGTGTTTGAACCCGACGCACTGAGACAAACTTCACGCCCTCTAACTTTTCCCATTTCATCCACTTTGAACGAAGTTATGACGGTGCGACGGTTTGCGGGTGATTGATCCGTCGCCTGATAAATCGGAAAACCTAGGCGGTGTTGTATACATGGCGAAGCATCCATGATTGTGGCACCCACAGCTTGAATATAATCTGTGCAGGGAGATCACTGTCATTGTAACGGGAGAAGGACAGGGAAAACATCGACAGAAAAGACAACAACTCGCCCGCTGATTAGGCGTGCGCAGTCAGAACTGATATATTAGGTTGAGTCGATATGACTCGAACAAATGGTAGTGATGACTTCCAGAAATCATAACTCAGCAACGAGTAAACGAAAATGGATGCGCAAGGTATCGTTGGAATGAGTATAGGAAGCTCTTCAAAATGCAGTCGAACAAATACCCCAAGCTAGTTTCATTCCACCATCATGCCGCAACATTTCAAGCCGTCCAGAGACCACATCAGCAACGTCATACTCTTTCTATCGCTATCTGGTCAAGAACCCGCGGATATCGACAGACGCCTAAAGGAAGTTCACAGGGAGCATGCCCTCGCCAGAAGTACAGTGTACTTGTGGCATTCGAAGTTTGCGTGGGGTGATCACCCCATCGAAGACGAAGACCGCATCTGGTGGAGCGTACACGGTCTAGAGTACTGGGAGTTGCTCGATGAAGGTATATCAGTATCCACCGACGTCTACATTTGTCGATGATGAGAATTGAAGGCAAATGTCAAAATTTGCAAAGGCGGCAGTCACATGTCTACCTCCGGAACGACAACGCGAGACCGCACATTGCAAGATCGACCAAGGCCGGGCTGCTGACGCACAGTTATACCGTGCTTCCACACCCACCGTACTCCTCAAACTTGGTCCCTTCGGATTTCCACCTTTTGTCCTACCTCCAACGCCACCTGGACGACCAAGACTTCAAAACTCGCGACGACGTCAAGAAGGTACTCGAGAACTTCTTTGAGGCCCAGCCCCCGATCTTCTGGAGCAAAGGCATCCACGATCTGCCTAACCGGTAATAGAAGGTCATCGATGAAGATGGAGCATATTACAAGTGAACCCCAGTTGTCATTAAAAGTTGTACGATAAAGATAAAATTTTGTCAATTTGTCCGATTCATATCGACTCAACATAATAAAATCATATTCATACGTCCAAGTAGTTTGGAAACAAAGAAGATGCCCCCTAAGTTTGCTTCCCAATTCCGTTCCGTTTTTCATTCCTATGAGAGGGGATCAGCGTTCGATGGGGAACGTTCGAGGAAGTATAAATGATACTTTGTAAGAGAATAATAAGGCGTAATGAGGGCTCTTTGAAAAATGGTACAAGCATCGTTTGATTGCATGGGGACCAACACAAATGGCTATCTGACCGTACTAATTACATCTCTTGAATTCATAGATACGACAGGCACTGATTGCGTTCGCATGCTGAATCGGCTCAATGGTTTGCTCAGCTTATGGAGTGAAAAACTATTAATCAAGTCTAATATGATCAACCATTTCACTGAAGATGTGAAGCGCACTTTACAGTACTTTAGTGTGCTATGGCACTGAGGTGGGAGGAATCTCACCATGGGCATTACATTTACCTAATAGTGAAAGGGAAAAGTAACTCATTCTTTCCTCCAGTCGGGCAACAATATACTCCTGGATGTGCAGATTGACCTCTCAGGTATCCACCCAAAATTCGTAGATGTGCAACTTTCCACAAGACACCGCCTACCGCGATAGCGCCTCCCTGGTACAGTTCAGTTTGGTAGTATAAATAGCATCTTCTTCGCTCTATTCTCTCTGAAGTGGTAGCGAGTTTTAATACGCTTGCGAATAAGCACAGGGTCTCAAGTTACTCTGTATTATATTGGATTTAGGGCTCAGTCTATCGTTCGTGTTATTTCTTTTGATTGTTCACTTTTATGCCTGACCACTTGGGCTGCGTGCTGCGTAAACGACACAATATAATGGGAGAATGGTCGATACGGACCAACCGATATCGACGAAGTGCATATCGCAGAGTTCCACATTGCGATATGCGCAGTACTGAGCGCTAGCTCAACTGGTATCTCTACAAGTACCTGTCACTTTCTCGAATTCCATGTAGTTTAGCGGTCGAAATACAAGGTTGCTACCAAAGATAAGTTCGAAGTACAAAGTATGTTCGCTTGCTCAGCATTTAGCACTTATAAGGGAAGGACACCAGGTCGCACTGGTCATTTGTAACGAGACATATATCATCAGACGCCCTTCTGGATGCTGATCTCAATTCAGTTTTCAAAATCTGCAAAGCGATTCTCAGAACGGAGTTATAGAGGTTTTTCTGAATGAACGGCTACACGTTGGAACGTGGATTTCATCACTGCGGCGGGTATAGCGAGAGCATCGATATTGAGATGTAGCACAGATGGCATGGAGGTAAGCGTTCGGTATTGCAATCGGCGGACATTGGATCAAGTCCTGGGCCTGCGACTTCTTCTGCATTTTATAAAACTTTTCCTCTGTGCTTGAGAAGCCCTTTTATGATGGTATGCATGCATTTTAAGGTTCCAAATCATGTATGGTTTGGTGTACTATGCCTGTCTTCAGTGATCCAGCTTATTTATATGCAGACTCTCACAACGGTTTGAGCGTTGTTGCGTGGAACAATTACGATATTCGCGCTCAGGGGATCGAGTTACCCCTCTGTGAAAATTTTCAGCCGAATCGCGTCTTTGGTCCAACTTTGGAAAATCGGGGGTGGCCAATGGATGAAGTGGTAGTTTTTGAAATTTCTCCTACGAAAAACCTGCAGCCTGAACAAGGTAACACACACCTGTTACACTTGCCCATCGCATTAAAGGTACGTAACAAGCGTCAAATAAGAGCATTTCCTCAGCAACGGTCAACGACTCCTCCTTTGTTCAATATGTTGCCACCCAATAGCCCGCGAATTTTTCCGAAATTTAGTCACTTGTCCCTTGGGGTAATTTGACTCCCTCAACACGAAAATCATACTAGTTTAGCATGAGAAGGACTGGCTCGCGCGCTATGGGCTCCCGAACTTACCGTATATTATTTCTAATAGTATTATTTCTTCAGAAAAACCTCCATAACTCCACTCAGAGAATCGCATTGCAGATTTTGAAAACTGATTTGAGATCAGCATCCAGAAACGCGTCTGATGACATATGTCTCGTAACAAATGGCCAGGGCGACCTGGTATCCTTCCCTTGTTAGGCCAGTGGGTGTCGATATCCATTCATTTACTATTGCATATCGCGCCGCTGGAAGAGCCCACTACTTTTTGGAGGTGTATACATATGATTTAGCGGTAGATACGTCCTGTTACCATTATATCGACAATCAATGTAAATCAGGGATCAGGGACGGGGTGTGTTTTTCCACTCATCATTTACTGCTTCGGCTGAAGTGATTACTTTCGGAAGTTCGAATGGTATAGGAATCGACACAGTTGCGTTCGACCGCATCTTTCGGTAGCGATTTGTCCACTTTCTGAGAATCTAAATCCCACATTATGGGCGGGTCCATATGCCAGTTATCGATGCTTTTTGTTTTTGTAAAACTGCACTACTATTTGGAATTTTGCAGTCTAGCGGTCGATAACCATTACTATTGCTGGAACTGCATGACAAAGATGAATTAGGTACTTGCTTTCGCAAATCTGGCTCCTTGATCATCTATGTGGATCGCTGTATCAAATGATATGCACTATTATTTGGGACGCCAGACAATTTAGCTGTCGATCCGATGTCAGAAAATAAGCAAAATATGTTCACTCAGTGGTACAGAGTACCAAAAGCCTTTACTCTATAGCGGTCATGTACTAGTAGTGAGAGGTGTATCGGATATTATCTCATCCACTGCCTAATGGTTCTTGTCAGCGCCTGTAGGCTGTTATCAGTTTTGACAAGTCACCAATAGGCCATTCGTACATTTGCCTTTCGGCGCTCCTTACGCATCTTATCAACCATTATCAACCGTTGTCAATTTGAGTCACCCACTGTGAACAGCCTCGTCCCACCCAGCCAAGCACCTGTGAGTGCCAGCGCTCTAGGATCGACGCGAAAGGCGAAACGGATATGGCAACGCTTGCATTTTGTAGCTCCTTATCAGTCCTTATCACCTGCTATCGCTTCCACAACGCTAGGATCCCTTCTCACCCCTGTTTCACGTGTAAAATTCGAGATCCCATCTTTGCAGCGACGCGAGACATGAGTTTTTGGTCATAGAGACACACACACAAACACACACACCTAGTACCACCAGACACACTTAGCCGATCATAGGAAGTAGGATCTTTTCTTCGTAATGCCAATAGTGATGCACCGTTCAAAAAGAGTTTTTTCCAGTCAAAAGCATGCTGAAAGTTTCTGTGCAAAAACCGGCCCCTGAAATGCAAGTTCTTCGAATGACAGAACAGAGCTGTTGACATTCGGTCCTTTTCCGATGCCAGCAGCCCAGTCAGTCCGCGTCGTGGAAGGAAGGCGGTACCTTCCACTTATATTGCACTCTCTTTGCACCTCCTTGATCCAAGGGTGATGTATTCCATATGAAAAAATTCATGTTCCGAATCCTGTACATGGTAAGAGTCTAGATCACTGAGGATTTCCAAAAAAAAAATCAAAAGGTCGGAAAAACTTTTCCACAACCCAACTTCACCATGGGTTAGGTAAGCAAACAAATAATATCCCACACACAACGCTGAGCCATACCGCTGGACGATGACAGGCAACATCCACTGCAATGATCGTTGAGGTTGCTCTCCACAGGCTCCATCGAAAGCTTCAGCAAAATCCTTTCACTCCTTTAACCTTGCTGTAACATAAGTAAAGCGGGTATCTCCAAAAATGGCGGAGACTTTTGAAATAGGCAAGCCCGGCATTATTTCAGTCCAGGCCTGGGATTTTCGGCGAAATGGTGTAAGGCTGTAACCGAGAGGTAGAAAAAGGTTGAGATCAATGCCAGAGAATTCATAGATATTGGTTGGTTGATTCCTCAACACATCGTTGTGTAAACGAGTTTTTCAACGAAGAGGACACGGCGAGAATATGGCTCTCAACCTGACCCATTTCGATTCTTAGGTCCTCCTTATAAATACAGTAACGATTAGCCTATTTCAGGTTTGAAACTGATAATTAATGTGTCGCATAAAATGCGAATGCTGAGAGCAAAATCAGCGAGTAAATCAAAGTGGCTGCGATGCATCAAACCAAAGAGCCACGTTGCTCAAGTTGAAACTAGAGAGGACATTTATCTAGAGACTCTTTGAGCAGTACTCAAGAAACCACTGAGCTTGAACGAGGTGAGGAGGAGCTCTTCAGGAAACTATTGTTAACGAATACTCGCTCACTGCTGCCTCAAGAAGTAATAGAAGGCATGCGACACTCAGAGTATAACAGAATTTACACTGCGTAAAGAGCCGGCCGATAAGGAGCCCGTCATCAGTCGGAAATGAGCGTTTACTTGAAGCAAATTTACGAGTTGCATGCAACACATCACACATCCATCCATTTTCACACAACAACAAGTAAATGAAATGAGCGTAGACTCGACACTCAATGCTTTTGCGAAGTGACAGGTAGGGGGCAGCAGCTGTGTACAATTTGTTAGAGGGCCCATCAGAAGGGTTTCGAGTAAAATGGTCGTATGCCGTGGAATCATTCCTGGAAGATTAAGACACATGCAAGAAGAATTGCAAGGGGCTAGCGAAAGCGCCTGCACGGCTTTTGAGATGAGATATTCCTCGCACTGTTCACATGTCAGTTTTCAGAAAAGCTTCTATAGTAAGCGAAAAAAGTTCCAGCTATGAGAACGGAAAGGTACCATATTGTATGGAAAGCCAACTCCTCGATATAAAATATGCATCATTTCATGTATGCTCTATGCAGATCTTCAACTTTGATGTCTTGCAGGGATGTGCCGAACGATACTCCTACACACGGGCTGGGATAATCTAGATGTTCAGAAAGAGAAATACAGTGACTATGAATAAGCGTTAGAAAGTACGGACTACGGTGAATGGCGCATTTAACCGTGAGAGACTCGCCGTAGTTACTCAACAAGATCCTACGCTAGCTGGCACCTCTTGTGACCGCTCTCTCTCACAGCTGTACCATTCTCAGCCACACGCCTCACAGTCAGAATGACAATCCACAAAGCGCATCTACAGAGAGTAAGTTGGTTGCGGAAAAGAGTCCGTGAGCTCAAATATTAGGTTGATTCATAATAAATCGGACAAATTGACCAATTTTAATCATTGTCGTACAACTTTTTTACGACAACAGGGATTCACTTGAAATATACTCCATCTTTATCGATGACCTTCTGCCACGGTATAGGCAGATCATGGATGCCCTTGCTCCAGAAGGCCGGAAGCTGGAGCTCGAAGAAGTTGCCGAGTGCCGCCTTGACCTCGTCGCAAGTTTTGAAGTCTTGGCCGTCCAGGTGGCGTTGGCTGTGGGAGAAAAGGTGGAAATCTGAAGGGGCCAGGTCTGGGGAGTACGGTGGGTATAGAATTACGGTCCAACTGTACGACAGCAGCTCGGCCTTGGTTGATCTTGCGAAGTGCGGTCTGTGGAAGTAGACACGTTGTCGTGTTAGAAGTAGACATGTGACCGCCGCCGTAGCGAACTTTGGACATTGGCCTTCAATTCTCGTAATTGACGAACGTAGACGTCGGCGGATACTGTGGTACCTTCATCGAGCAGCTCCCAGTACTCTACGCCGTGTACGCTCCACCAACCGCGGTTTTCGTCTTCGATGGAATATTCGCCTGACGCAAACTTCGAATGCTACAACTACAGTGTACTTCTGCCGGGGGCATGCTCCTTGTGAACTTCTATCAGACGTCTGCCGATATCCGCGGGTTCCTGGCCAGATAGCGATATAAATAGTATGACGTTGCGGATGTGGTCTCTGGACCGCTTGAAATCGTGCGGCATTGTGGCGGAATGAATTTACTTTGGAGTGATTATTTTGCGATACTTTGAAGAGCTTTTCATACTCATTCCAACGGTACCTCGCGCGTCCATTTTCGTTAATTCATTACTGAGTTATGATCTCTAGAAATCATCACTACCATTTGTCCGATTTATTATGAATCAACCTAATACAAAAGGCGCGATTTTCACTCTTCAAGCAATTAGGGTACAATTACGCAGAGCGCTTTCTTGAACTACAAAAGCGCTCAAAAGTCTTCGGCCAAAACTTTTTTGTCATAACTTTTTTCTACTTGACCGAATTTGACAAAATTTTAATATGCGGTGCCTGAACCTATTGCCAGCATTTCCTCCAACTTGAGTGCCGCTTGATTCTTTTTATGGTTTTTCATAAGAATATACGACAAGACCACCAAAAAAAAGAAAAAGGCTTGGTCAAGAAAAACGGCTTTCATTACAAAAACAAAACGGGCAAGCCTCAGAGAACATTAATATTTTGTAGAAGGACCACGACTTTTAATGACAGCGGCACAGCGGGACGGCATAGCAATGGCACTCCAGAAACAAAAAATTGCATTTAACCACGTAACTTATACCGTTGAGCGCCAAAATAGTATATTTAGTATGCAGTGTCTCCAAGTTTAACATACTAAAATTTCTCTTAGATCGCCAGTTGCAAAAGAGTTATAAGTGAAAAACCCAAAAGAAAAACCATTTGGCCGAAGACTATTGAGCGCTACTGTAAGTAGAGAAACGTAGATAATCCTCCCTTTATTTCAACCTCCCTTTTATTAAACCTCCCTTTATTTCATTTTGCACGATTCAAAAATTTTACGGCTTTTTCTATGGTGAGTGGTCCATTTTACAAGTCAAAAAGGTTTTCTGAGATAAACGGGGAGAGGATGAGCATTTGGTGAGCAGCACACTGCAAGCTACGACGAAAATGTTTCATCATGACGTCAACACTTTTTCCTTATGATTCAGAGTGAACGGAGGATCAGTTTGCTGAATAGCAACACTTGAAGGAATGATGATAAATACCATGTAAAACCATAGTAGCATTCCAACAGGCCCTGCTTGATCAGGAATAAACAACAATGGCAGCGAATTTGGTTTTGACATGCGACCTATTCAGCGGGTACTTTTACCATGCTGGGGAATCTTTAAAATGCCGTGAATTCCCTCCAGTAGAATAGGGAAATTGCTATAGCCGTTCACGAGCTTCCAAAAATCTGCTTTTCGGTAGCGTACTTTGGGAAAGGCATCCGCAAAAAGCTGTTTTGGTCCTTTTTCTCTGTTGGGAGTTGATGACACAGCTGATGCCCAGAACAGCTACTGAATGTTTTTCAAAATAAATCACCTCCATGTTAATGGATAGTGAAATGGGATTTATGGAGTCAACATTTTTGAGGCGTCTGCAAATCGTTGCCACAAAAAAAGTAATCACCTACTCAGATAGAAAAACTTAACAGGTTTGTTCCATCTTACCATTACAGTGGAAGCCTTTACACAAAAAAGACAGAAATATGTAACCTAAGCCCAGGAACATTAGTTAGAAACATAACTTTTACCACAGCCCAGCTCAATATTGAAGTTGATGAACACTGAAGAACATCACACTAAATCAACTCTTCATCTTCCTCAAGCGGCAAGCAGCGCAAAGTGCTCGATGTCGTTCAAAAGGGCACGATACAAGTCAGGAGCCTCACTTCTTTACTGAGAAGCCATTCCAGAAAATCGAAGATGAAGTGAGCACGGCTTAGCAGGAAGGATAAGGAATGAAGCACAACTGAATCATCCAAATAATGAAAGATAAAGTTCCAACGACAATTAATAAGTACATGCGCTTGGATGCGCAACGAATACTAGTGAACTCTAAAATTGCAGTGGCACTTCAAAATGTGATTTCGCTCATACTGACTTGCGGAGGACAGCCTTCGCGCAAATAAGTGCCTCCTTAACTCATGCAGTGTAGCAAAAGCTACAGTCGTCAGTTGTCGCTTTTCGTGAGTCATCAAACGGCAATGTTTTATTTAGTCCCTGTGAAACTTTACTTTTTCTATCAAAACATAAGGTTACTTTTCTGTCAAAACATAAGGCTTTGTTTAGTCTTCTCTTGGGGAAAAAAGTGGGAATCATTCTAAACATAAGTCCTGTTACAACGATGTTTTCTAGAATGTTGTTCTACGCGATGGCCGAATAAAAGGAGGTGACTGCAACGATGGGGTGCCTTCCGCTCCTTCCGATCTAGCTTCGAGCTCCATTCGTCTCGCTCATCGGCCTCGGTTCAACCGCAATACCAAGGACAATATTCTACAACAATATCGCGTCGGGACGACTTCTGGTCTTTAGTAATATCCTTTCAAATCTTAATAAATATCCAATAAATTGCCTGTGCTCAAATTACTTTCAAGGTAACACCGCGTGGCTACTCAAAGAGTATATTGGCGAGCAACCTTTACATATTCACAATATGCAGGCCACGCCCACACAACCTAGTCACATCTGGCCTTAAACGAATAAATCTTTGATGTGGAAGCTGCCTTTACCATCGAAATGGCTGTTTATTGAATTATCTTCTGCTATCGCAAGCTTCATTCCGCACGTGTGATTCAGGTTGGAAGAGAATGCGTGGAAGTATACATGTTCTCTGAAAGCAAACCTTTCACTTCAGAAGAGCCAACGTCCAGCGAAACTTGCATTGAAAAAGAGCGGCTTAGGGTCTTATCACGATCCCGCAGCACGGCGTGTCGTTCTGCAGCTCACCTGCCGCGCGAGTTGCCGGCGAGGGTGAGACGTGACGTACTCGTGGTCGGCTGATTACGCCTGCAGCCCCTAGGTTCATCGCAATACCTTCATTTCAGCAGAGTATAACTATTATTCGAAGTCTTTTCTTTCATGGGCCAGCACTGCACTACCGTACTGCCTGACGCTGAACGTCACAACTTCTTTCAAAAGACTTCGCGTATCGTCCATCCTACAGGATTCCAGTAGACCCTGTGAGTTCATCCGTACCGCATACTGTCGAGCCTCACAAGGGAAGGACCCCAGGTCGAAGTGGCCATTCGGAATGGGATACATATGGTCGACGTATTTTCGGACACTGATCTCGATGCTGTATTCGAAGTTTGCAAAACGATTCTCTAAGCGGAGTTATGGTGGTTTTTTTGAACGGCCACACGTTGGATCTCGTTGACGAGGCACTATGTCATAAGTACGGCGGTTGCTAAGCCAGCAACGGTCTCAGTAGCTCGTTAGTAGTGTTCCGGATCTGCAGGACGATGGTCGTGGGTTTGCTCCCCGCCGGTGCGAGTTTTTTTTTCCATTTTGTGTTTCATTGTCGGCGGCGAATCCCGGACCTCCGCGTGGTGCCGCTGGATAGGCAGTCTTCGGGCTGCTGGATCAAACACGGGAACGCGACAAACTTTCTGGCAGAGCGGGCGATCCACCGGACGCAATCTAGCCAAAGCCATCTTCAAGAACCATGAACAGTCGCAATCATAATGCGCCCGAGTACCCGGTGCCCAATCGCTCCCTTACGTCGGCGAGGGAATCAGCGAGTGGGGCAGGGCGCGAGAAATCTCCGGTTGCAAGGCCGACTCAAGGACGAGGACCCAGGACCGTCAGAATATGTACACTGAATTGCCAAGGACTATCTCAAGCATGGAAGGAGGAACAGCTATTTCATCAGCTCAACCGTGTTAAGTGGGACATACTCTGCGTGCAGGAAACGAAAAAGTGGAGCGGGAAGCGAACGAGGAGGATCGACGGCACGGAAGTGTTCATGGGAGCACGGGACGAACGGAGCGGCGTAGGAGGAGTGGGCTTTGCGGTAGCGGTGCACGTTGCACCCGCAGTACATGAAGTGAGATTTATTTCGCACAGACTGGCCCTCATCTCCCTCCAATTCGGCGGCTCTCGTGTGATAATCATAAACACCTACGCGCCCACCAGCCAGGCGACAGAACAGGAGCGCGACGAGTTCTACTTCCAGCTACAAGATCTACTGCGCGAGACAAGGGCCCGATTCGCCATCATCTGCGGAGATCTCAATGCTAAACTCGGATCACGACGACCAAGCGAGTTCCGAGTAGAACCCCAAGCATTCGGTGAGAGGAACGAGGCTGGCTATAGACTCGCCGACTTCATCGTCGGGAACCGGTTGTTACAGCGAACAGCTTCTTCAGGAAGGCGGAGCGGAGGAAGTGGACCTGGAGGTCCCCGAACTGCCAGCACAGAAACGAAATCGACCACTTTCTAGTAAGCACGCGGACCCTGACCGCCGACGTCGACGTCGTCGCCCCATTTTCAGTTGGAAGCGACCATCGAATGCTGCGCGGACGTTTCGTCATACCACACCGCACCTTCCGCTATCATGAAAGGAAGCCACCGAGTCTGTTCAACCCGGAAGCAGCACATAGCTACATTGAAGATACGTTGACACGAATTCGACATACGAGGAGCTACTCAACACTTTGGCTGTGGCGGCCTCCATTGCCACAGTACCCGGAAAGAACCACGAAGAACGGAGGCTCTCGAGGAGAACAAGAGAGTTGCTGCAAACACGTGCCAAGCTCGCGCTCGATTCGACACGCCACATGGAGTTTGTGATCATCTCCAGACAATGCTAAGCCAGCTATGAACACGACTTGAAGCAGTAGCGCAACCGCATCCTGGAGGGACCAGCATCTAACAGGCGGAGCATTAAGCTTGCCAAAAAGAGCCTAACGACCGGGCATTGACCATCGAGGCGCTGCGGACCGAAGAAGGCGTCGTGACCAACCGGCCTGGCATCGAGAAGGTTGCCGCTGACTTCTATGCCAAACTTTACGAAGATCGCCTACAACTACCGAAAAAGGACTACCGCCCCGGAAACGTGCCTGCAGCGCTCGCCTCCTAAGTGCGTCATGCGATCTCCCAAATGCAGCCAAACCGCGAACCAGGACTTGACCGGGTGACCGCCGAGCTGCTCAAGGCAGAAGGACCGAACCTACACATGGCGCTTGCGAGGATCTTTTCGCAGCATCTTGACGGAAAGCCTATCCCGGAAGACTGGAGAATGGCGAAGCTGATTTTGCTGCCGAAGAAGGGACCGCGGGAACTCCTGTCCAACTGGCGCCCCATCGCTCTACTCAGCTTACTCTACAAGACCTACTCCAAGGTCCTGCTGAACAGACTGAGGAGGAGATAGGAGGAGGAACAGCCACGAGAGCAAGCGGCATTCCGGAGCGGATACAGCTGTGCAGACCACATTCAAACGGTATCCCAACTCGTGGAGCGCTGCCGAGAGTACAAGCTGCCACTCGTGCTCACCTTCATCGACTACGAAAAGGCGTTCGACCAGCTCGACAACGGATTCCTGCTACGAGCTCTAGAGAAGCTAAACACTGAGGAGGGATACCTTGCCGCGTTATCCGACTGCTACAGCAACAACTGGCTGCTTCTCAAGCTATTCTCCAATGAATTGAAGATTCCAGTTCACCGTGGAGTCAAGCAAGGCGACACCGTATCTCCAATGCTATTCACTGCCGCGCTCGAGATCATATTCCGACAACTAGATTGGGAACAGTACGGAGTCTCAATCGACGGTGAGAAGCTGACACACCTACGCTTTGCCGACGACATAGTACTGATCACAAGAACGATGGACGAGGCGGAGAAGATGTTGAATCAGTTAAACAAGGAGAGCGAAAAGGCGGGCCTGCGCATCAACATCAAGAAGACGCAATACATCCGAAACGAAACAGCAGCGGAGGCGGAACCACATGGAGCGATCAAGCTGAACGGTGAACCTATAGAGGAGGCGACCGAGTACATCTACCTTGGTAGGGCCATCAACGCCAAAAGCACGCTGACTTTGGAGCTGACGAGACGGACGAGAGCCGGTTGAGCAGCATACAACAACATCAAGGAGGCGCTCGGCACACAACGGGACCGCGAGATGAAGGCCACCCTCTTCAACACATGCGTACTCCCCGCACTGTGCTACTGATCGGAGACGTGGGCATACACTAGCACGACACTGAGCCGCATCAGGACCGCCCACCGCGCGATGGAGAGACACCTGCTTGGATACACCACTTACCGGCAGAGGAATGAAGGACTGAGCAGCGAGGACATGCGCAAGAGATCAGGACTGGCAGACCAGCTCGAGTACATGGCCCGAAGCAAGCACAAATGGGCCGGACATATTCAACGGAGGACCGACGGACGATGGACGCGATCAGTCACCGACTGGAGACCGCGAGATGTCAAGAGGCCGATGGGCAGACCTCCGACACGTTGGGCAGATTTTATTCGACAAACCACTAGGCTGTTCTACCGTTTCAGACGCGACTCCAAACCGTGGCCAACTGCAGCGAGGGACCGCGATCTGTGACGGAAGATGGGCTCCGCACCGACAGGCCGATAGGAGCATCCAAGTAAGTATCCAAGTAAGTTTCATTGTCAGTAAGTGCTTTTCTTCCACTTCTGGACTTTTCCTTGTACTGGTACCTATCGCACTCCTTTCACTCTGCCACTTTATTTATAACTACTAACATTACTCACAAGGGAAGGATACCAAGTCGAAGAGAATCCCGTACCATACGAATTGGGCGTTGTTGCGTAAGAAGATTATGATATTCGTGCACAGGGGATCGAATTACCACTTTGTGCAAATTTTCAGCCAAATATAGTTTTTGATCCAACTTCGGGAAATTGGGAGTGACCAGGGGATAAAGTGGTAGTTTTTGAATTTTCTTCCACAGAAAACCTTGCAACCTGGACAAGATAGCCTACACATACCTTTTACACTTGCCCATCGCACTAAATGTACGAAACAAGCGTCATAGGAGCATTTCTCAGGCAAGGGTCAACGACTTCTTCTTTGTTCAATGTGCTGCCACCCAATAGCCCATGAATTTTCCGAAATTAGGTCAAATTCTCGCATTGGCTAAAAACTTGTCCAGTAAGGTAGTTTGACTCCCTGAACACGAAAATCGGCCTGGTTTTGCGCAAGAACGGCTGGCTCGCGCGAAAATCGCCCTGGTTTTGCGCAAGAACGGCTGTGTGTCTCATTCCGAATGGCCACTTCGACCTGGGGTCCTTCCCTTGTCAGTTCCTCTTCTCGTTCAGGTCTTTATCGGATACCGAATATCCTTTGAGCTTTCGATGGTCGAAATTCAGAGTCTCCCCCCCCCCCTCTCTTTTAACAATGGCCACTGTTTCTGTACCTTCGCGTGTTCTCACTTGCTATCTTCCAAGGCAACATATCAGCTCAAGAGTCGATATAAACCGACTCTTTTATGAGTTCTTTCACAATGAGATCTTTCACCCTGAGTGAATAGAAGAAAGAGGAAGCTGGGCTGGTAGTGGCACTTAATTCTCTAAGCTTCTCCCAGACTGAACCTCCATACTTCATACTTCGTGGCAGTCGCGAGGGCAGTGGCGTCCAGTGCCGTTGGAGCTGGTGGCGACTAGACCGCGTTCAAACTCTGCGGTGCCGGCGGGGCTTGGCTACTTGCCTCTGCGTCCCCGTGTATGCCACTCTGCCTCGTTGCCCGCGCTCCCCCGTGCCACTCTGCTTCGCTGTCCGTGGGCGCAGCCACGCCCTGCCTGCGCTGAGTACGAAGGCCGCCTTACCGCCGTCGACCCTGATGCCACCTCCGGGCGTCAGAGTATGTGCGCAGGCGGCTTTACGGGTCAGCAGAAGCGGTCGAACATCTTCTCAAGGTTGACGGTTCTCAAGGTACCGAGGTCGACTCTCTTCTCGAATCTTTCTCATCACTTGTCTGATGCTGACGTGGGACAATATTGTGTTTGTTTGAGCAGAAACCCGAACTTCTCGTGGTAAACAGCGAGTTCCCGAAGCAAGAATCTACCGGCCACTCATACCCAGCGACATGATATGCTCTGCCAGATTGATTCCACGGACGTTAGACCATTCCGATGCGTCGCTATTCTCCAAGAATGAGGACGATGAAGGCTGTAACCATTTCGGCAGCCTTGATACAATCAAAATCCAGTCCACTGAAAGAATTTGACCACCTTTAGGAATTTAAAATGGCCTAACTGCATCTAAATTTTTACTCGTGCATAAAATAATGGATAGTAGAGATATTCGATCGAGGACGCTGTACTCTTAGAATGTACTGAAGCAACAGTCTATGTAATGCAATAAATTGCGAAAATCGTGCAGATCCTATTTTTTTTCTTCTCCTTTAGCTTAGCGTTTGTTTCTTCGATAGCAGAAGAAACGCCATAACCTTACCTATACGGAAATAGAACCGATGAGCCTCACATAGCAATAGCGAAAAATGTGCTCCTTTGAGGCACTCTAAATCGAATACGCAGCAAGCAGCAGTGAGATGCCACGACCGGTCACACTAGCATATTATCAATTGGCAAACTTTTCAAATTTCAAACTTCAGCTTGAAGGCTTTCAGGCCCTGTCTCACCCGACAGCGATTTTACGCAGTTACAAATGCACTACATATAGGTGCCACACCAACGCAAATAGAGTAAATTTCCCTGAACGCATACAGTTAGTAGACGATATACTTTAAACTGACATCCTACTCCAAGGCCTCATACTTCTCCATAGTTTCTCAAATATGATGCAGACCTAAAAATACCTATTGAAAATACAAGTACCTATGACTCATCGCGCAGATATGTAGTAATATGTGGACAGGATTGCAAGAAATGCATACTTTATGGGAAATCGTACCACAGAGACCAAATGTGGTCACAGTATGGCATACCCTAAAGTCTGTGAACCAGTCAAACATAACAACATTCAAAATTTTCAATCTATTTTCAATAACAAGTTCTTCACACTGAGATAGGTGTGGAAGTGCCCGACTCTGAGAACATGATCTCCCCTCAGAAACTACAATTTCAAAACACCGAAATACCCTAGATAACATTTCCGAGAATGACAACGACTATGATAGACACAAAGAGACGCCGTACGAGATAAGCTTAAGCCCTTAAAGCTCCATGTGAGTCGGCTCCTCATGATCGGGGTCTGTGCATCCAGCCGGAGTACGGAAAACAAACCGATATTCGCATTTCGCCGGTTCTGTTGCTTCGACTAATTCTGACTTCTCGCCACATTCAATTACAACCTGAAGGATAAAACGTACAAATACAATCAACACATAGGTTGTATGAAGATACTGTTTCATGATCAGACCTCGGTAGATCGCTGAGGACCATTCCAACATTGCTGACCGCCATCATAGGTCTGCTTGGAGTACTTGTTCTGAGGCTCCCCTGACCACTCCTTCCAGTTCCTATAATATATACTAGTAAAACCAAGCAGGCTTTACAATAGCTATTTGTAATCATTCATAAAATACACCGTCTCACGGAGAATGAGCCGTGAATTACTTTGCATTTTGCATTTAACTTAAGGTGTAGCAAAAAGAAAGTGACCAGTGAACGAAGGATAACGAAGGATTCAAAACTAAACACAACGTCTCTCCAGGTTCCATGTAAGTGATTTGGGAAATACGCGGCTGTACGGCGAGTGCATAGATTTCAATGCTAACTCTAAATAAATACCAAACTAACTGTACAACAAAGACCTACAAGTCTTCTTCTCCGTGTCTGCTTCTTCCCAAGATAAAGAGAGATTTGTTTGTTCCAAGGTGAATTTCTCTACATGTCTGCTTTTAGGTGATCATCGTATGGCTCATTTTCACACCTCCTTTCGTTAGTGAAGTTTTTCCTGTTTTCTAATCATACGAAGTGATTTGTGTAGTGGGTATTAGCGGCAGGCATAAGAAAGACGGATTTGCAACTTATGGTCATGACGTAACAACACATCTAGAGACGTAAGTTTCCTTTTCAGAAAACGTTTCTTAACTTTGCCTCAGAGTTCAGAATTTACGTCATTCGCTTGGGCTATATTGTGTCTTCACGTGTGTCCAAAGGTCTCCTATACATAATCCTCTTAGCCATAACTCTATACGCTTATCTAGGTTTGGGTTAGTTCTGAAATAGCAATATTTAATTTGAGCTCCATTCTATGTTTTTTATAGCGACTGTTACAGTAAGTACTGGGACCTACCCAAGTCCAGTTTCGAAACTGCTCTTCTCCTTCTGCACAGTCCTGTCGAATGGACAAAACTTATACGTGTACTGCTTCTCGCTCAGTTCGAAACATTGTCCTTTGAGAGTTGCCCACGCATGATCACTACCGAAATCCTGTTCAACAAATGACTCCGCTTCCCTGAATTGCAGAAAACTTCATGCTCTCAGCGATTATGTGACAAATTTGAAGTACTCACCGTATCTGGCTATCTAAAGTGCTAAGCTTGACATCCAGCTCGTCATACTGCTTACGTGCTGCCTCAGCTTCTAAAATTACAAGACAGTTTAATACTGTACGCCGCTCTCAAGGAAAATACAAACAAAGAAGCTATTGCACTCATTAACATAATGTTTGTGAGGATAGCTTCTTCCTTCCACAGATTTATGTACCCACTTCGGTCCTTTTACTCAGCATATTTCGATTGAAATTCTCCTCCGCCATTCCCCGTTTCATCAGTTGTAATGGGTACTCTACCTGTTGTCGTCATTAGAGCCGAGGGTAACTAGTTTAGAGATGGAATCTCAGATTGAGATACCTATGTAATTCAGGTTTCACTGAGCAGCTTTGAGTGCATGTCTGCTTCGGTCACAACCAATTATCCCCTTCTTAAAAAATGGAAGAAATTTATTATAAATATTTAGAAGCCCATTCATACACAAAAAGCTGGCAGTACATCGACAGATTCTATGTTCAGACCATACAGGATTGTTACCAGCCACAAATCACCTACCTTTTCAGGACAATGAACCTTTCTCACTATGAAAGCAACTGTTGCATTTCTAGCCGAAAGACCCTCCCATGCGGCTCACTTAGGGCATTTTGCATCGTGCGGCCTACAGAATATATTTCATGAAGACAAAAAAACCAATTTTATAACGCGTGAGGGGAACTAAGCACGCATCTCGTGAAATTTTTTCGTTAGACAAGAATTCCTAAGCTACTCAGTCCATCTTAATCCGCTCACGACGATAATGGGAAGATCTAGACGTTGGCGCAAAAGGACACGATTGCCCTCAGCTGCACCTCTGGCTAGGTCGCTAGAAAGGTTCATGTAGCTACCATCTGTATGAGAGAATAACCCGATAAATGTGCAATATACCACAAAAATGCATGACAAGTTGCTTTTCTACCTCTGCAGGGCAAGCATACTGATCAACCGACTAAGAGAGAGAGTGAATCTTTAACGAAGGAGTTGCACTGAAATGTTCGGAGCTGGAAAAATCAAGAGGAAAAATTAGGAAGATGACCTTCAATAGCTTTGTTGGTCTCCTCGTCATAAGGCGGGCTAGCGTAATCGTTATCCTCATCCATGTGCGATGCATTCATTTCTCCGTCAGGAGTTGCATCTGTTGTCGGCCCCGTTGTTGTTTCTTCTCGATCTTCATCTAAAACAGAAACTACCCATGTCATTAAATTCTAGCAGGCGTATTCTCATGCACCGGAGTACCCGCAACAAGATCGTCGTGTTCCTCTTGTTGATCATTCTTGTGATATTCACCGAGCTTCTTCGCACTCTTCAAGCCTTCGTACATATTGTTGAGGAAATATTCGGCGTCAGCCTCATCGACGATCATATGAATCTGAACAACAATTTCTAAAATATTCACCGCTACTTGAGCAATCTTGAGAATAATGGAAGCTGGAGCACTGAGCTGCACCCTCCATTATTCGTAATGCTACCTGTATCCTGCCTCTTGTTACTTGATATTACCACGAAAGACGCAATCACGCAACCGACTCCAAACTTTAGAATGATGATTCAAACGTTTATACCTTTGCCTCCTCATCAGAAACAGTTCCATCGCGGTTACTGTCAACATAATCCAATTTCTTAAGTTCGTCTAGCGTGATTCTGCGAATAGAGACTTTGATACCAATCAAAATAATCGATTGAAAGAACTTCAAAACACAAACTTCTGATCTCCATTGACGTCGATCTCCCTGAACATCGAATTTGACTTTTCTTTTCTTTTTGCTTCCTTCGACGCTAAACTGACAAGATGTGGGATCCTACTATACATGAGCATCAAGTCTAAAGTTTGCTTTAGCCGGCAGCATACATTTACTGGGTCAGGAGATATGTTGGGCGAGTTGGCGGGCCCGGTTAGGATAGAGCTCATTTACAGAGCTGGACTGCCTAACAAATAGAAAATTTGCCATAATTTCGACCCATACCAGCATAAACAAAATACGAGATGATATGAGAGGTTCCCATCTGCTTGCTCTCTTTCTTTCCCATACGCGCGGTTAGAGAACATGAACTAATCTATAATTTCACTAGTAGCAGTGGTTTTAAGTGCAGCAATGTGATTCGCCAACTACGTTCAACTGACCTTCCCAGGCTTCATTGTGCTTGTTCTTCAGTGCTGATTCTTTCTCAACAGCCGTGTTCTTCTTCTGCAGTAAATCCTCCTTGGTCGGAAGGAGCTTATCTCTTTCTTCTTTGAGAGGAGCGACGGCTTTTATCTTTTCATCCTAAAAAAAAATCACATTACCTAAAGCCTTCCCACCTCAGGTGGACTCCCCACATGTAACAAAATCTGAATCATGTAAGCAATTATCTGAAAATTCTTCAAAGGCGACTAAAATCAAGGAGGGATTCTATGAAAGCAACTACTGTTCTATCACAAAATATTAGCTGTTGACCCTATAGTAATGTGAATTGACTCCTCGACGAAACCGAGAACCACTCCGAAATGAAAATGTACCATTGTAGGCTGCAGGCTTGGGTAATATATGAAGGGATGGAGCTAGGCCATCATTGTGTGTACATTAGGACATTCGATTGGACCTTAAAGGAATCGTCCACGGAAAATGAGTTTTTGTGTTACCCATGTATTTATGTTGTATTTGCCTAATGTTGGCCTCATGCAAAATTTCACGCGAAAAAATGTGAATCTGGCAGAGATACAGCACCACAAAGTGCGGTCCCAGTGGGCGGGGCCTCCGTGTAAAAGCCTCGTACCGCGTCCGCCGTGGTCGGAGACGCATTGTAAGAACAGAAGGTTACGTAAACAGTCCTACTCTCCGTTCCCAACGGCGGCGGAAGACGGGACGAGGCTTTTACACGGAGGCCCCGCCCACTGGGACCGCACTTTGTGGTGCTGTATCTCAGGCAGATTCTTATTTTTTGGCGTGAAATTTTGCATGAGGCCAACATTAGGCAGATACAACATAAATACATGGGTAACACAAAAACTCATTTTCCGTGGACGATTCCTTTAAATTCCCTATGTACCGTACCGTGCAGGGGGAACTGTCGATAATTCATTCACTGCTTCAAAATCATAGGGATCAACGAGTCCCGGTAATCAAAAACGAAACGGCATGCAACCACAGTGACCTATCTTCAAACATAATCTCTACGGTAAAAAACCTCTAACACGGTGGGGTGATTGTTAACAATGAAATTTTATGCATTCTACGAGAGAAACATCCTGATCTTGCAAATAACCATATCGATAACTAACACCAGGGAAACCACCATAAAAATGAGTATGGTAACGGCGATGCGGCTATTGTAGTCTTACATGCATCCCCAACCGCACGTAACTAGCTCATAGCAAATTCTAGTGAATCACTATCGAAAATTTTACCGAAACAGTGGAATAAAACACACTCTGAGTTTTTGTCCATCGAGAGCCAACTGTTTCCTAGCAGCAAATCCTTTTCTCGAAAGCTCTGCCTGTCTTTTCTTCTCTTCACGGGCACTTCGTCCTAATTCATCGCAGATATTGGGACATTCAACTGCACCGCTGTATTCGTCACTTCCATCGCAACAATCTGAAACAGTTCAAATCTTAATAAGACAAAAAACCACAGGTTCTGCAGATCCCTTAGACGCAGTGATCAGATTCCATGAGAAACGTACCACAGATCCTATCGTTGACCCGAGATGATGGGATATCGGCGGCCGTATGGCCTTTATTCGCACAGTGAAATTTTCCATTAGGGCAGGCTGACGTTCCTGTGAATGATTACAATTAGAAATTATACAAGATGGATATCCGGCCTGTCAAAAACAACTGAGTAATGGATCCTACCCGGCTCATCGCTTCCATCTGGACAATCGCAATAGTCATCATTGACTTGAGAATACAAAATGCTCTTGGAACCATCGAGACACATGAACTCAAATGACCTCTTATACAGCGCTGCTCCTAAAGAAGCTCAGCTATGCATGGCAACATCACGCTCCAAAAAATGAAGGCAGAATCATTAGTGCTTTTTCTCAAGGAAAAACATAACCACTGACGATTGTATGGCACTCCCCGTGGAAGTGCTTCTATATCTGGCATTCTCTCTGAGGCGAAGGAGTAAACCGCAAGGCTTCCAAACACGAATATCCCGAGGTATCTCATCCTGAAACGAGTTCAGGATGCTCCAATGAATCTCCACAGTATTTTCGATACAGGTTTAGACGGCAAGATCACATTCAAAAGCATTTATATAGCTGGGTTGAAAGAAGTCAGTGCACGTCTCGCAAATGATGCATACGTTTACAATTCGCAATGCAATGTGGATTTGGTACATCGACAGCAAATTATCTGACACATCATCGCAATGGCAGAGCTGCTATAGTATCCACACCAGAGGCCCTTCAACTCCCAAACATAAATTCATACTATTTTCTCACAGTCATTTTCTGTATTGTCCACCCAGTCTCATCTTTTTCGTTTGTTCTGATTATAATGGGAATTGGATATATGCGTTTAAAATCCTAAATGCACCCCCCCCCCTCCCAGGCACAAGTTCGAGCACAAAATTTGAGGGAGTCACAAACCCCCCAAACCCATCCTTACTATCCGACTCTCCCACCTTTTCCTCCTTTCGCTGTTGTCGACGTGCTAAAGTTGTGCTCTTAAAAAAAGTCTTCAAAGCATGATCAGATAGATCTTTCATGAAGACCAGCTGATCGCCTTGAAGAACCAAAAACAGGCAAAAACAAATGGTGATCTCTCTAGGAGTTGTCCCCGAACACAACCTTATTTTCAACACTGAATATGTACAACAATTGTAAAATTCATAAATTAGATGAATGATTTGCAACCCTTGAAAACTCGGCGCTACTGGAGTTAGGGGGCCACTCGACAAAAGCATAAGTTGCGCCCATTTCTGTTTATAGGCACTCTCAAAGTTATTTTATGCCTAGATACAGCTAACTAACTAAAAAAACGAAACAATTGTTCCTCCATTAGTATATAACGAGAAATTTTCTTCAACTAGACTAAACAACTACTTACGCGTATTCGCCTAAGCCTAGGGAAAGGGAATCTCCTCCTCCAAGGCTTAGGTTAACATAGGATAGGAAAAAAGCACGAATTTGCTTCATAAAAATCGTTCCTTTGTAAAATTCGAACCGATTCGGCAGGCTAGACTTCTCTGCGCTTTAACATAGCGTTAGAGACCCAGAGCACATTGCGCTGCCCCCCCCCTAACTCCAGTAGCACCGAAAACTCTTCGATTTATGCTTGACACTGCCCCACATGACAAGTGTTTAAACACTTCTGTGGAGACGAGAATTTTCAATGAAAAGTATAAGATTGTAGAAAGCCATCCGAATGGAAACAACATAATCATCTAGCTTGCCGGCATGAATGACCCAGCTTCCATGGCGAAAAGCGAAAAATGATCTAAAGACATGGTGCGTTGGAAGCGGATTGTGGAGGAAAAGTACACACCATATCCCGATAAATGCAACGTACGAGGACACAGCAGTCGGCCAGTGAAAAGCGCAAAAAGTGAGCGCGATTGCGCCAAATTTGAATTACTGTGCGGACGAGTTGTTCTTATTGCTTATGTGTCCTTGGAGCGAGATGAGTGAGTAACGGGACCAAAAGAAGGAGTGCAGTTATACCACGTCATTTAACGTGTTCATATAAATCGTTCTCTCCTTATATGCTCAATAACTGATGGAAGTCCCTGCTGGGCTGTCAAGACCCCCTCCCCACTGGAGTGTATGTCGTTAAGGCGGCCCTTTGCAACTAATTTGCCAATGGAGCGCATGGGGAGTAGCTGCCCCCTAGCGCCGCCCATCCAACGTATCTCTGCGTCGGACAACTCACCACATCACCGAACCCTATTGTTTTCATGATTGGTAATTACTCATGAGTAAGCTTGTTATAGGAACACTGAAAATTACTAATATAGTTTGCATCAAAACTACAAAATGATTCTAACACAACCATCCCGGAACAAGTAGTGTCTCTTGTTGAAGACGTAGAGTAGACGAAAAAGGGGACAAAATCCTCGAGTCGAATATAATCCGGTTGATCGTCGCAGTGCTTGATTAGTAGGGTCCTTTATGTAGTAATTATCAATTACGAAAGTCTGCGGATTCATTGATGTGGATGAGTTATCGTCGCAGAGGATGCGTCGAATGATCGGTGTTAGGGTGGCAACTACGGCCCATGCACCCCATGGGCAAATTAGCTGTATAAGAGGCCACTCCTAAAGACCGTCTCCCACTTAACCGACGTCAGACTTGGCGATTTTGCGATATCGCGGCTTCGCCGCAAAATTGGGCATCAAAATTCCAAGGTCGCAGAATTGCATGCGAAAGCACGCTTCGCATAATCGAGAGGTATGACAGCTGCTAGAAGCTTGCAGATAATAGAAGTTGACGTGAAGACCTCACAGAAGAGTGCTGTCGGTGAAGCTCCTGAGTAAAAAGCGATTCGAGAAAATCCAAGGCGAACATCACAATTTTAAAGTCTCAACCGTTCAGAGGTGTCGCGGAATTAGGAAACGGTAAGAGAGAGCCCTATTGCTAAAATAGTCATGCAAGGATTCGCATTGGTGACCCGATCCATTATATATAGTCAGGAACTGTGTTCGCTGTGTTTGTGTCTCCTACGACAGATGACCCACATTCCGTGATGTCGGCCGACCGACCAATCATAGTCGTTGTGACGTGTGCTAGTCGGTCCCGCCCATTTCGCATCTGCGTATTTGTTACATTACTTGAATAATTCTGCATAACAATTGAAATTGGCAAAGGCTTTTGTATTTCTGCACACTGTTTTGTGCTTTGCATCACATGCATCTTTTATTCCATTTTGATAGTGTTCTCGACGATTCTATAGCTCGCGGAATTTGTTTTAGTATTTTTTCATTATTTAGGGCATGAACCTGCTAGGATATCTACCATTAGTTGCTTTATCGACACTGTTAGACTTTGTTGAGTGCGGACGCGATTTCTATAAAATTCTCGGAGTACCTCGCAATGCAAACGCTAACCAAATTAAGAAGGCGTACAGAAAATTAGCGAAGGTATTTTTTTTTTGTTACATAATTTTATTTCGGCTTTCAGCTTATTTTGATTCCTTGATACATAGCAACTGTTTCGCCAATTCGAGTGGTTCCTACATTACTTTTCGTTTTGTCATCATAGGTTCTCTAGAAACGCTTCCTACTTAAGGAAGTTTCCAACCGTGCTGTTGGTATTTGAAGTTGGTTTGGTCCCTGATAGGGCTTTTTTGTAGTTCTGCTCTTCTAAAATAGCCAAAATATTTGCGTCCTTCGTAAAGATCAGACAGGCTATGACGCGATTTGTGGTTTCAGCTATTGAAGCTATTGAAGCAGGGTTAATAGTGTTCAGTGTCGGGGTCTTTGTAAGATGCCAAGACTTCCTCTACTATATGAATCATAATCGGTCAATGTCATGATTTTAGGAACTGCACCCGGATAAGCATAAGGACGATGAGCTTGCTCATGAGAAGTTCCAGGATCTTGGAGCTGCGTATGAGGTGTGTTTCATCAATAATAATGAGTTTTCATTACAAATTCGTGATTATGATCCGTTCCGTGGATTTAATTGGATTTAAATGGATAAATCTGTTAATCTAGGCAACGCGTCCAAATGATATCTTGGCTGAAGATATTTAAAGATCCGTACTGACACAAATTCATACTTTTTCCAGCTTACTATTGGCTTCATTTAAGATTTGCGACAAGGGAATTTAGGAATGGCATTTCCAATAGGTTTTACATATGGAAAGGTCAGAAGTTACATCGCTGTACAAGGTTTTCGCTCATATTTTATTGTGACGGAAAGTCCCCATCTGTAGTTGCCTTCTAATCCTATGCTAAATGTGGACACTGATTACGTGTAATGTTTGCTCCATGTTACCCTACTTTCCAAAAGTAACGAATTCTACAAAGGGAATTAAACTCCGAAAAAGGTAAAAATAAAACTCAAGCCCTCAAAGCTATCCAGAGAATCCATTCTCGAAACACCGCACACTCAAGCACGCCCAAGAAGTACCGCCACAATTACGAGTCTCCATTGTTCAGAGAAACCTAATAGATCCGGTCGAAAGGAAGATAAGGGAAGCAATGGAAATAAAACAGTGCAAACCACCAATCAACAGTAGGGAGGAAATGAAAATGGCAATGAGGTTGATAGCAATGTAAACAACGTGATATGTGAGGAGTAGTGACTAACATGACAAAATGAAGATCTGTCACTATCCTTGCCTATATAAAGGATATGCTATCCCCTCCATCATTTCTAGTCGACATCTCTAAGAACCGTCCCCCGCCCTCCCTTCCCGTCCTAACAGTATCGTCATACTATCGCGCTTTAGGACTTGGTTGGTAGTTTTGATTGTTTAGTATCATTGCACTCATGTTGTGATGTTGTCAGTAATAGTTTTCAGCTGATCTGAAGAAGGGCTTATGCCCGAAACGTCATCAATAAAAATAATAATCGAGCCTTCATTTCTACATAAACAAGATTCAATAGTCAAACAATGAAGCTCAGGGAACCTTCAAAAATAAAACTGTTGAAGTTCATCAAAACACCTTGTAAATTCCGATATCTTCGAAAGATTTTGCGATTTAGAAAGATCTTTGAGATTTAGGCCCCCGTCAGATTTTGCGATTGCGGCATCGCACCTTTTCTGAAAATTTGGTGGTTCGATTTTTTCGGATACGCAGGGGCCGCAACGCTTTAGACACCTTTTCATGCTGAATGAGTATCATATTCGTGTTTTGGGGTCAAACTACCTTTGGGATCACAGTTGCAACCAAACCCGAAATTTGACCCTATCTTCGAGACGGTATGTTTAGCCATGGGTACATGATGCCCCTCTGTTTGTAGAAGTGAGTAATATAAATTCAAGTAAATCAATGGAATATGCCCAGTATGAATTTCCATCGCTATAACTTTATCTGCCGATCATCAAACAAGAAGAGCAATCTGGATTTCTTGACATGTGATCAAATCGTCTCCTTCGTCGAACGTGCAGTCGAAAGTGTACCCCAATGCCCAGCTCATATTCCCGAGTTTGGGTTGAAACCTTGATTGGGCTGGAACTCACTCTGAGGGTAGTTCAACCTCTTGAGCTCGAATATGGAATCCGTTTCGTGCAAAAACGCTTCGTTCGTGGGCGATGAACGCTGGCAGGCTCAAAAACTTGAGGCGTTAAATACGCTCAAAATGATAAGGAGGAGTAGCCTGCTTCAAAAGTGATTATTGCATTCGATTTCCATATCCATGTGTTTGTAAACCCAGAAACAAAAAAGTCCAAATTTTGCAAAAAAGTCGAATAGTATGTGAGACGCGTGTAACGAATGTTTATTACAATAATAATAAAGTCGAGTCCGACTTGTATTAACAAGGTTACACACAATTCTAGGAAAGGATTTGGAGAGAGAGATGAAGAGAATGATATAAAAGATGAAGAATCCTCCTAGGATTCTTCCTGGAACCTTGGAGAACCCAGAACTAGTTCTTCCAGCCTATTTATGGGGTTTCGTGGGGGAGGAGCCTTGTCGTGCATCGCGCTAGCCCGTGAGTCATATCCCGGAGAACTTCAGCCTCATATCCCGAGGAACTTCACGCGTAACTGTAACCATATCCCGTGGATATGTCCGGAAGCGTCTGCCCCATTTCAACAACAACCGTTGAATTAATACCTCATATGCTTAATTTATATATAAACATGTCGGACCCATATTCCCTACATGGGGGCCCTGGAAGTACTGAGCGCTTCCACTGCTCTCGTAATAAGTCCGCCCGCGTTTTCCGCGAGGGGAGCTCCTGAAATCACTACTGAGGAGCGAACTTGACGTATTCGGTTGTCTTAGCGGAAATCCCGCTACTATTGTGCCTGCGTCCGCGGCTCTAGCGTGGGCGACGTGGATGCAACCGCTGCGACAGAAGCTCATCGCAAATCCTAGCGAAGATGCGGTAATATCACCGTAGAAATTATCGAGCAATAGGGGTAAACGAAAATTTTAGGGGTATGAGATTGTGTTGAAACTGTGATCAAGCGATTAAGATCAAACAATGACTGGAAAAAATATGACATCAATGGCGTATTCGGCAAAATTTTCTCATGTGGTACTTTCGCTTCGCACATCCTATGCTGACCACTGATATCGCAAGGGCATCGAAAGTCGATGTGTAGTCCCCTGTTGGATGAAGAGGGTGTGGAGCTGAAAATAGATTTTATAGACGATAGTATTTTATTAACCCCTGAACCTGAAAACAATACTTTTCTTCTACCGCGTAGTATTACCCATAACCAAGGTATTATCTATATCTTCTGGTAATTTCAATAAATGATCGAATGGCACGTTTCCTGCTTTTTTTCGGTCAAAAAGCACCTTTTACAACCTCGACACCAGATAATCAAATCTTGGTACATTCCCGGCCAGAAAAACGTTCTTCTCATTTGTGCAAACACCTTTTCGGCGTTTAAATGCCCACCAAGAATGCCGGAATAAGACTCATCGAAAATGTCTCGTCTTTTTGAGCGTGGTACCACTGCAGATAAAGATCCATCCTCATTGATGAGGCTTAATTGTAATTTATGTAAGAGAAAGTCTATTGGACTAAGGACCTTATTATGCCTGGGGAGCCTTACTTCTTCGAAGTTGTCCCGTTCAATAGATTCAATCACAGATTGGAAGTCAGGGTCCTGACGTAGTTCGATCAGCCAATCATGCTCTTGAACTGCGAAGACCACTTTTTCGTCTTCCGCATAGCCATGGACCGAATTTTGGTGCGAAGGAAGACACCGGGATAACGCACCTGCTACTGCATCTGCGGTTTCCTCCACATACTCTGTGCCTATGTTCTCCCTTCGGTTTATTACCCATGTTTCGGAGCCTTTGTTCACCACGGATAACTCGGCCTTACCTCGTTTTATTCGGCATACACCCGATTCAATACGAGGGTCTTTGGACCAGAACAAGCAAGCTCCATCGCGAGTTCCGCCCACAATTCCTACTGTGGCAACTTTGCCTGGTGCGACGACAACTCTACTGTCTGCGTATGCAGCTTCATCAGGTTCGTTTTCATTTCTACTTCCCGTAGAATGAAAACTTCCCTGTGGGTTCGGGGATAGTTTTACTGAAATTCCAAGCTCCTGCAGAGCATTGGTCCCTATCAGTATGGTACTATCCTTACTTTGTTGGACATGCATATGAATGGATGCTGTGCCTCCCCTTTCACTCTTACTTCCGTGACAATTTCCGAAGAAATGTCATAGGGTTTCCTGAGGCGTCAAAAAGTTTGCGCTGCTTACCATCACCCACTATACAAGCCTTAGCATCGAGGTCGACGCCATGTTGGCGTGCCTGCTTGAGAAGGCCTACAGGGATTATCGAAATGACAGATCCGGTATCTACAAGACCCTTTGTCAACATGCCAAAAATCTCCACTTCGCATGTGCTTGGCTTACCAACATCTTTGGGTTCGGGCTTTACCGCACTTTCTTTACTTTGAACTGCTTTACACCATCCGTCCAACTCAGTTACAAGCAAAATTCCGCCCGCTGCGTTGTTTCTAGTGTGGTTGGGACCCTCACTGTTACCACTTTCTCTGTTGTAATGGCTCTTGGGGTTTTCCCTTTTCATACAGCGTGCTGCCTCGTGCCCCTCATTACCACAAATGTAGCATTTCGTTGAAGCTTTGTTAGGGAATGCAGTTGCCCTCTGGCTAGTGGTTCCCTTCGTAAATAAAGGTTTCTGTGGACTGGTTCTGGATTTGATATTCTATTTTGTGACCATCCCTGTCTACTTGAGGCGATATATCCATCACCCTGCAGTTTTTCCAGCCGCAGAGCTACTCGCCTGACCTCAGTATAGACATTACCATCGGGTACGTCTAGGGCGGCTAACATATGATACGAGTTTTGCCAATGCTGAAGACATGAGTATAATTTGGATCCCCTTATGAAGTCCCATTCCGAACTAGGGTGTATCCTCCGAGATAAGTCTTCCATCCGACAACAAAAATAGTCACAGACTCTCCAAGTCTTTTTGTGAGCTTCTCCCACTCTCGCACATTCTTCAACCTTTCACAAGGGTTCCTACGGGCCATTTTAAGAGCATGGACAACCTCTTCATAGGTTCCTTCCTGAACTGTTTGAGGTAGGCCCTTATATAAGGCTAATGCTGTCCCTTCCAAGTGATTTAACAGTAGGTCGCGCCTATCTGAATCACGCCACAGCGTTGAGGGGAACTTAACATCCAGCGACCGCAAAAACTCGCTAAACGAATTTTTACCGCTGTATTTTTTTACCTCCGCTACACATTGTGTTTTGAATACCTCTTTAAAAACACTAAACATGTTGCTCACAGGGTCCCCGTCCTCTTGCCTACAGGCTTTATTAACGTCTGGCAAAGACTCACCAATTGTCGACTCTGGGGAAGATTCCTGCCAGTACTGTCGAGACGAATTTTGTGACGCCAGACATCGGGTGCAATGACGTCCACCGCTCATATGCGGGGATTCGTTCACTACCTGAACAGAAACTTCAGGAACCCTGTTTTTAAAGGAACCGGAAGGGGGTCCGAAACAAGAGAAACATACAAAGAAATGAGCATTTCGTAACGAACGCAGAAGGTTAGAAGCGATAATCGGTGAAAAAACCCGAACTCAAAAGTGCATCGCTGCGGTGTGTATTCGCGCCTCATTCGCATCATCGCACTGGCGTTCCGAGTTGTCCGCTGTAGGAGACGGCCGCGGGCCAACTTTAGTTGTAGCACCTGACTCCCAGCGCAGTGGAGTGGCCATTCCCAACTACATTAACATTCATGTAAGTACATCTAGAAACAATATAAGAAAGAACAAAGGAGAAGGTAAAAGGAATGAACAACTTTATAATGGAAACATCTTCTCTTGGCACCATGCCAAGGCGTCAAATTGGCGAGTTTGTGCAATGGCGGTCACTTGAACTCGTCCACACTACGTCTGTTCTACCGTAAGCCAAAATTACTCCCTTACGGTGTCTTTAAGCGACATGAAATGGCTGCGTACTGCACGCCAACTATCAGCTTTCTCATCTGCCGTTGGCATCGCACATTTGGGCGGTGAGGGTCCTTTTTCCAGGTGTCCAACTTGTTCCTGAAGTGAACTTAGTTGATTCTTGAGATCTTCGATCTCTCTGTCCCTTTCCTTTAATTCTTTTTCTAAATTATCTAGCGTTTCACACTTATTATTGACAGTTTCTTTAACTTGGTGGAGTTCACATCCTAAACTCAGAGCTACATCACAAAGTGTGCGGCTGTGAGTGCTTACTTTTGGCAAGAAATCTCGCAACTCTATCTCCGACATTTGAATTTCATCAAAAAATGATTCTTTGTCGTTAGTCGCAAATTCTTCTAAACGCTTGTTGACCTTAGTAATGGTAAGCTGTACACTATCACGTACTGTACCCATTATATTATCTCGCTTCACGCGAGAAAAATTTCTAATTTGGTCATTTATTACATCATCTAGCCGCACAAGAATATTTCTGAACGAAACATTTAATTCTTCAAACTGGCAACTCACTTCGAGTTCCTCCCAGTTGTTCAACGGCTGACTAGCGTTTTCTTCATTGCCATAATCCATAGCACCATCAATCTCACTTGACATTGACATTTCCATGTAAGCTTGGAAAATGAACTCTTATCCGAGTTACTGGCTTGGCCCCCAAGTCGAATTGTATGTGTGACGCGTGTAACGAATAATGTTTATTACAATAATAATAAAGTCGAGTCCGACTTGTATTAACAAGGTTACACACAATTCTAGGAAAGGATTTGGAGAGAGAGATGAAGAGAATGATATAAAAGATGAAGAATTCTCTTAGAATTCTTCCTGGAACCTTGGAGAACCCAGAACTAGTTCTTCCAGCCTACTTATGGGGTTTCGTGGGGGAGGAGCCTTGTCGTGCATCGCGCTAGCCCGTGAGTCATATCCCGGGGAACTTCAGCCTCATATCCCGAGGAACTTCACGCGTAACTGTAACCATATCCCGTGGATATGTCCGGAAGCGTCTGCCCCATTTCAACAACAACCGTTGAATTCTCATATGCTTTATTTATATATAAACATGTCGGACCCATATTCCCTACAAAAATTTGTCCTCAGTGAGGATTGAACCATCGACCCTTTTCTGCATTTGTAAGGCGGCTGAGGAAGAATGAAGGTTAGTTATATGTCTCATGTATACCCCCATATGATGCGAGAAACCGTATTAAAAACCCCTTCATTTCCTAACAATGCTGTCTTTCCTGCCACTACCAAGTATTATTCATGCTCAAGAGATGATAAAGTACCTTTGATATATGTGGATGACTTGTAGAAAAATGGTCCTTAATGTTCCAGTCCTTAATGATTAGGTTTAGGTACTTTCTGACAAAGAGAAACGAGCTGCATACGACAGAAGTGGAGAAGAGGGGGTGAAAAAGATGATGGGTGGAGGAGGAGGTGGACACGATCCATTTTCTTCATTCTTCGGCGATTTCTTCGGAGGAGGACACGAGAATGGAGAGGAGGAAAAGCCGAGGGTGTGTTCCGCTTTTTGAAAATGATCATTTGATCAGTATGCACGCACTGCCAGGTGTATTGCTGTGTTGACATCTGTTATGCATATTATCCGTTGTACTTATGATATCAAGGGAGCTGACGTCGTTTTTGACTTGTTCGTCTCTTTGGAAGAAGTTTATGTTGGTCACTTCGTGGAGGTCAAACGCAAGAAAGCTGTCTATAAACAAACATCAGGAACGAGGAAGTGCAACTGCAGGCACGAAATGCGAACTGAGCAAATTGGAATGGGTCGTTTCCAGATGTATCAAGTAAGTGGGTAATTATGGCTATGAGTTCCCTTATATTATTAAATTTGCCTTTTTGTATAGTTAACCTTCTATATCATTCCTCGATAAGATTTGCGAAGTGAAGACACGAAGTGAGCCTCATCACTTGTAGCTGCACTTTTTTCAAATCCTTCGACGGATCGATATGTACTGCAAACGAGTATCCACGGGAAATGTTTGCATGCAATAACTGAATATCTGTACTAGTCTGTAAGAAGGGTTCGAACTTGACCTGTTCCCCAGCGTTAGCAACCCCGTTCTGTTCTCATTCCCATCACACGTGACATCCGCTCAAAACCGCGTTCCCTTAATTGGAATAAGCTTTAAAAAATTCGGCATTCGAGCTTTATTCACTTGCTGCGATGTTACGTGTAGGTGGAATTGATCTGCAGGTGGTAGTGGCAGTACTATTCGGCAAGATGTCAAAAGTTCATTTGTTATAAATGCATGGAGGAAAGAGCTGATGCAAAGGTTCACTGCTACTAGTTTGTGGGATAGGTAGCAAAGGCAAAATGCTTATATGGTCTTACTTATTCATAAAATATCGTTTTCCGACACTTCTAATGTCTTTAGTCGGGATGGAATTTATGGTGTTGAATGAAGTTCACATTGTATAGTTATCATTTTTCACTGCCCTTCTACTCCTACTTGTGTTTACTCATATTATTCTCATGAGTTTCGCATGACTTGACAGTTGGTTTACCAATTATCAATCATTTCATCTTCAACGAAAGTAGACAGAATTTTTTAAATATTCCCGATCATATTATTACTAGTATCAACTAGTATGTACACGTATGGCACTGAAAAAATCCTCTCCCAAGTATGCCTGTTCAGCTTTTTCACAATTCCTTTTTATTAACATTCCTTCAGGTTCAAGTATGTGACGAGTGTCCGAACGTTGTGCTTGCCCAGGAATCAAGAACGTTGGAGGTGCATGCCTAATCCCTGACATCATTACAGTTTTCTTTTCGTAGTCGGAGTTAAAATCACATCGTTCAGGTTGAAGTGGAGGTCGGTGCACATGACGGACATGAACAAGTTTTTGTTGGCGAAGGTGAACCTCACATTGAGGGAGAGCCGGGAGATTTGAAGATCAGAATCAATGTTGAGAAACATCCTAGGTATTTTGTAGCTTGCTGTTTTAGATACATGTTGGCAAGTAATTCATTAGCACCTCTTAACAGATTTGAGCGGAAGGGTGACGATCTCTACACAAATGTTACCATTTCACTTCAAGATGCCTTGAATGGCTTCAAAATGGAGATCGAGCATCTCGATGGGCATAAAGTAACCGTGGAGCGCGAAAAGGTTAGTGTTTACCTGAGACCACGGCTTGCAGAGAGATCATGCGAAGGAAAATCTACCACTACGCTTATAGCCATCCTCCTCGCTCTATCTTGCGGTCTTTATTCTTTCCTCTTTGAATACGATTTTTCCCCTTTGTGCTGGTTTAGATAGTAAAGTAGAACCATTCCCTCGCTGACAGACCGTGCTCCCAACTTCTGACTTCCAGGTTGACACGGAGAGCCTTTGTAAAACAGTTCTGGTGCTATCGCAGTGTGAGGGGGAGGGGGGAGGGACTCATAGAAAGTTGCTCATCTGCTCATCTGAGCATCTGAGTGAGATATAGAGGGGTCAATCTGTACTGCGATAGCATCACAGTTATTTTCATTTTGTGAGGTTTCTCTCTGAAACAGTAAACCGGTGTCAAAGTCGGCTAAATGCTTTTGGGAGTGCCAGAGAGTAGTTCGATCCTCGCTAATGACGAACTTTGGAATTTTACATTTTTCGTCCTTTTGTGTTCATGCATGACCGCACATGCGAACTATTAATTTTTCGTCTGCCGGAGTATTATTTCCGGATTCATTTGTGTGTCTGACCGCTGATCAGTTTTAATATGCCAACGCTCCTAACACGGGAGCCAGACAGTTTCCCGCAAAGCGCGTGAGATATTCATGCTCAGAGCGTCGAAATATACTTGGGGAGGAGTTGCCAGCTTAAAGTAATCGTTCACGGGCAAATGAGTTTTTATGTTAGCCATATGTTTATGTTGTACTTGCCTAATGTGGGCCTCATGCAAAGTTCACGCGAAAAATGTGATTCCGGCCAAGATACAGCACCATAAAGTACGTCCGGCTGGGCGGGGCCTCCGAGTAAAAGCCTCGACTCATCGTCCGCCGCCGTTGGGAACGGAGAGTGGGACTGTTTACGTAAATTTCTGTTCCTACAATGATTTCCGACCACAGCGGACGACGGGACGAGGCTTTTGCTCGGAGGCCCCGCCCACCCGGACGTACTTTGTGGCGCTCCATCTCACTCAAATTCACATCTTTTCGCGTGAAATTTTGCATGAGGCCCGCATTAGGCAAATACAACATAAACATATGGATAACACAAAAACTCACCTTTCCGTGGACGATTCCTTTAATCGAGGTTCTGGTTAAGTTCGAAAAATTGGTGGTTGGTCACTCGTACTAACTTAGTGCAGAACATTAAACGAAAAGGCACGCTAGCCGAACAGGAAATATGAGCCCCTTTTTGTGATTTTATGGTGTTATCAGGTGCAGTTTACGTGGAAGGTATCTATCAGGCCCATTTTCATTGATATGTGTCAGTTTCTTGCAGCCAACTCCAAGATAATAAGTAACTTTATACGGCTAACGTTTCGGTCTTGTCGCCTTCGTAGATCCTGAAAAGCAAGGATGATTGCGATACATCCCCAAACACCATTCCAGTCTTACAAAACAGTTTCACGCAGATCAGAAGAATTAAGATAGGAGTCGCAAACTACAATCACGGACGAACTCATCTTATGCACAGCTGCCCGCCGTTATTTTGATTCCGTAGGTGGCTTCACATGACGCGACCCAACAGCACGAGGTCCATGGCGTTTTTAGCTCACACAAGGTGAGAAACGGGGCAAGTTCGTTTGTTATGGCTAGGCATTCCTTTTTTCTATTCATTTTCGGGTTTTGAGCACCAATCCGAGATGCTTCTAAAGTTTTGCGCGCTGGGGTCCGCGATTTTCGATACAAAATCCTTACAGCCACTTCATACTTCACATCTTCATGACACTGCAGACGGCACTCAGGGGGGTCTCGGGCCTGGTTCTTTTTGGGCCGTAGAGGTGCTCTTTGAGCTGAGAGCATGGAGGTTGTCCGGTTTTGCCAATGTACTCGTCCATAGAAAGCTTACAGGAGATCAGATAGATAACACTTGATTTGCAGTCCCCTACCCGACCATTAGGACAGCTAACATTGTGAGGGGTAAAGCACGCGCGGTCATACCTAAGATTGCGAACCAACTGCTGCTAAAGGGATGTGGGCGTGATCTCGACGTTTTGTACTGCATCGTCCGGACCACATTTGCGCAGAGCGTTCCTAACGGCCGAGCTGATGGTATCTGTCACAAAGGGGATACAAAATGGCACCTTCTCGGTTTCCTCACCCATAGTCCGATTTTGACCTGTTGTTGGGTGGTCCAGACAGAGCTCGATTTTTGAGAGGACAGCCATTTGAAAGAGTGATCTTCCGTGCAAGCTCCAAGGATTCTGCTTTCTCCTAAGTACTTGACGACATTCACTCATTTTCATTGAAATTTATCAAAACTGTTGTTGTTCGTTCGTACACATATTGAGTTGCTGCATAATTAATGCAGCTTTTCTCAACAATTTTATTTAGCAAAAACAACGATAAAATTTAGCAAAAACGTGATCAAGTGATTATTCGAGAGCGTTTTCTCCACCGCAATCTGAGATGCTTCTCATTTGGAAGTCGTCAAAACGTCAATTTCCTGTACGAAAAATGCAGCGTTAAAAAGCCGCATTAATTGTGCACGAACCTGAGAGAAAATTGCTACGCACCCATATCCACTCCATGTTTCGAAATTGTGCACAGGTACAGTGCAAATTAAAAAAATGCAAAAGATTCGTTGAGAAAATCGAATCATGTACATCCCCAGCCGCCTCAGTGAGGGCCCACCCCGCTACCCATTCGACCACATGATCGCTACGTTTGGTTCTACTCGTGCATCCTCTATGTGTTTTCCGTGCCATTTCGAAAATTTACCGTAGATGACTCCGCATTTTGGATCCAGCTCGCATCGGTTTTGATGTGGGTTCGAAAAGAATCTTCGAGTATCCCTGTGCATATGCGATGAACGTCTCAGCCAAAAAGCTCTGCCAAAACTAGTTGGAACTGTTCCCTTCCAAGCAACTTTTGTCACTCGCTTCTCGGTGCCCCCCTTGATGTATTAAGCCGAATTGGACACAGGTTTTTTGTTTTATATATGCGACCCTTCAAGATGAAGAAACCGTTCTTGAAAAGCTCGCTAGTCCCTCATGGGTCTTCCTTGTCAGTAAGGCTTGCTCAATAAGACCGCGGTCGTGCTTTGCCATGCCAGCGGCAGGGCGTGGCTGCGTACCTCTGCGTCTCCGCCTATGACACCCTGCCTCGTTGACTGCGTTATCTCTGCACTTCCCCCGCGCCACTCTACCTCTCTGCCTGTGAACGCAGCCACGCCCTGCCGGCGATGAGTATAACCGCGGCCCACTGTGGTCGGCATACTCCCGTGGCCGACTCTTCCCAAAAGCGACAGCGTTATGCCTGTTTGTGTCCGTTACTTGTTACAGCTGAAAGTGGTTTCTAAGATACGCTAGTGATGCATTGTGAAGAAACATGTCCTAAAAATTGACAGTGTCCAGTTCGTTGTTGGATCTGTTTCGCTACACATGGTCTCATGTTTGTTTCAGGTAACATGGCCAGGAGCTCGACTGCGGAAAAAGGACGAAGGAATGCCTAATTTGACGAACAACAATCAACGCGGCGTTCTTTATGTTACATTTGATGTTGAATTCCCTCGCACGGGGTTGACTGAAGAGCAGAAGGAGCTTATTTCGGATATTCTGAAGCAGTCAGATGTGAAGCCTAAGGTTTATAATGGTCTTCAGGGTTATTAGGGCTTCATATTCGGAAATGTCGTCTGCGACTTCTGTGCTTTTGGTTGTAATATATGTTACATTTACTGGCAGGAGACTAGGAAGTGCTATATTTTCCATTCCTACACATATATGTGAATGTTAGTGGGAGTGTTCCTTTCGAGCCTCTTATTAATAATTCAGTGAGAGTGAGTCATGGTCTACTTCCTTTAACGGTTAATGAGATGTTTTCCGATTGTTGGATTCTTTGTTAAATATCGCGGGTTCTTACATTCTAGTGGCAATCACTCTACAGTAACCATTATTCGTGGCCCGTCACATGTTCTTCTGTGATTATTTATTATTATCTAATGATCCACACAAAAATAATTTAACCGCGCGCGCAATTCATTTTAGTCGCTTTTATAAGCGCAGTTTTACTGGGAAGACGAACGTAATGTTTTGAGACAGGCTTCCTCATCGCTGCGGTAAGAAAAAACAGATTTAGTACAGATGAAAAGAGCATCTAATAATCAGTGTTCCGTTTATAAGGGACTGCACTCTTCTATCTATAATGAAGTTTGTTATCGACTTCGCACATCCAAAGATTCGGTGTGACGCTAGAAGACTAAAATGGGTCATTCTGCTGTATGTACGTGTGGACGTGTTGTTGCAATATTACTGTGGTATTTCTTGACTTGCCTTTGTTGATTTGGTCTCAGGATGAAATTTCTCGATAAATAAGTTTCTGTAGAGAATTTCCCTGCTTTTTGTGGAGGTATTTGCTCCTCACATTTCTTACTAAAGTTTACACTGATTTGGAGGTTCATGAAAAAGCTTTTTACTCAATGAATGCTGACACTGACGTCGTAATCCGTATAGCCCGCTGTTAATTTGTTACTCCAGTATTCATTATGATCTATCCATAATCTCTGGTGAACGAGGCTAGCCTCAGTACACTGTCATAGATAGAACAGATTTTTGATATATTCGGAGTGCGGCATTGCTAGAGTTGTTTTCATACCTGGAACACGGTCGCCGTCTAGATCGGCGACAAAGTCGCAGAGTATGAAAGCAGTTTTACGAAAATCCGACCCATTCAAGGGTATGTCTGGGGTTAAGTGTTATCTGCTGTGGAACTCTGATTTGCCCACATTGTGTAATGAAGAGGATTTCCTGGATGACCAAGGAACACGTTCAAGGTAGTCACCGTTAGTTCTAATGATGATGCATCACTTGTTCAGGTTCCATTCACAATCATACGTCTGTTCAGGAAACTGCTAATAGCTTATTTTGAACGAGCAGACTCTTAGAGGAACCGGAAGGGGACCGAAGAAAGAAAAAATGCAAAGAAATGATCATTTTGTGGCGATCATTCGAAGTTAGGAGCGATAATCGGTAGAAGAACCCGGATTCAAAAGCGTGGTGCCGTGGTGTGTATTCGCATCACATTCGCATCATCACACTGGCTTTCCGAGTTGTCCGCTGTAGAGAGTCCTTTAGGCCGCTTCCATACTTTGCGCACCGACGCCGTCACGCGCGTGACGGCGTCAGTGCGCAAAGTATGGAAGCGGCCTTATTGTCTCGTAGGGTGTATTTCATTCATTGGTGATGATGTGAAATAAGTGAAACAACACACAGCAACAAACAATAAAGTGAAGAATAAGCGAAAGCGTAATAAAAAGTGTGATAACAACTAAAACCTAATTAACTCACTTTTGACGTCTCGGCAAGGTGCCGTGGCGTGCATTCGGCCACCCTTTAAAAGGAATTCGGTGCAGGGACGCGGCGTGGTAGACGAGCCAGTTTGTCATTCACACTGTAAATGAAAATGCTTGAAATAAAGGCATCGAGTGTTTCTTACACTCACAGGAGAAATTCGCCTGCAAATCTGACGCCTTAGCTATAAGTTCTTTTTTCTCTAATTTTTCAATTTGAGAAAAGTTCACTGGGATGAGGTCACATGCTGGCCATTTTATAATATGTGGTGCGCCGTAGTGGAACTCCCTTTTCCCACCCCGTTGTTCACTGTGAGTTAGTGCACCCTCTCCCTATGCCATATCAAACCTACTGGATTAGATGAGTGATTAGTAGTTCCATGTTAGTATGCAACGGTGCTTTCATTATGTGTGATGAAAAAACAAGCTGTAGTGGCTGTTTTTGCTGCTGGTAAACTGTTAACAGGTACTGATAGAAGTCGGATCTGTGTTTTCTAATCGCTCTTCATGGTGTTTCAGGAGACTCTCAAGCGAATCTAGCCAATGTGATGTCGTCATCATGTGTTCATATGCCCAGCGCACCCAGTGAAAAGAAGCGGTTGCGAAGCTGGTACGCCGTTATCGCAGATAAATGCGCTTTTCCCCGAACGGACAGCTATGCTGTTACAGCGGTATGTTGTACGTTCGTTCTTCTGTTACCTGATTGTTAACGAGTTGCATAGCCTCCCACTCCTTCAAGAGGAGACAGGCAGACAATAAAAAACAAATCGCCTTTATATTTGATGACCCTATTCATTCGACACCTTCTATGTGCATGAATGTGTTCACCGTGGAAACCCACTGTTAGGTTGTTTTTATCTGAAGAAACCGCTAACCAGTGCACATTCTGCCGCACTATCTTGAGCGGGAATTCTTTTCATTGACTTTGAAGGTAGTTCGGCTCACAGCGCTATCAACGGTTTCTTTGCGGAATATGAGGCACCGCTGCTCTTCCCGCAGAATGGAAGCTTGGCAAGGCATGTGGTTGATCTGTTTATGAAGTCAGCGCTAGCGAATGTGAATCTCATTCCTCCGCATCCGAGGGAAACCCATTATGGCAGCGTAGGCCAGAACTTCTATGGGAGTTGTAAAATCATTAGGGCCAGCCTGAGCCTCCATAGAATGTTTATACTAAGTATATGATTGTGTAACCCTGAGAGATCGAACACCACCTCAAGAACTGAGCGGCTAATAAGGGAAACCGTATACCACGGTCAAGAATGGGTGTAGGAATCCTTAAGGGGGCGCTATATCAGGAAATTTCTCTAGGATTCTCGACAGCCCGGTCCCGTTCAATTAAGTTTGTGAGCCGCTGAGGCGATTTCTAAATAAAGGTCGTAAACTTATGGGGGAGGGGGGTGGGGCGGCTAGAGTGTGGAAGAAGACAGCCTCGGAGGTGTCGAGAAGCGGATGCCATGTTCCTACTTTGCTCGACCAGATCTGCCGCTTTCGACGGGTCTTATGCATGACTGAACTCGGAATTGTTCAAGGGAACAAGCGGCAGGTGTTGATGGCGTGATTGTTCTTGATTCTAGTTACTTGCTTGTCGTCCCGAGTCATACGATTCGATGACGAATAATATTGGGCAGTCTAAAAAGTCTTTTCGTATTTTTAAATACCGCTTTTTCCCTCCAAACTGCTTTTCAGCAATCTCTTCTGTACATACACATGTAGTACAAGTCCACACGCATCTATAGGTATTATTGTCTTCCATCTCCCGGATAACCTTTTTCGGCAAAATAAACATATCAAAGGTCATTCTCATTTTCAATACAAAAATTTTTCTTTGAATGGCGTTAGACAGGGAAAGGAAAAGGTGATAATGCGATGGAGCGATCAGGTCTATAAGGTGGATGGGGCAGCAATTTTTATCCAAGCTCGAGAATTTTTGGCGAGGCAATTTTTCGGCAAGTCTTCCCACTATTGAAAATGTGACTCGCCAAGAAATTTTCGAGCTTGGATAAAAATTGCTGCCCCATCCACCTTATAGCCCTGATCTTGCCCCATCGGATTATCACCTTTTCCTTTCCCTGTTTAACGCCATTCAAAGAAAAGTTTTTGTATTTTGGAAATGAGGTTGACCTTTGATATGTTTATTTTGCCGAAAAAGGTTATCCGAGAGATGGAAGACAGTAATACCTATAGATGCGTGTAAACTTGTACTACATGTGTATGAACAGAATAGATTGCTGGAAAGCAGTTTGGAGGGAAAAAGCGGTATTTAAGAATACGAAAAGACTTTTTAGACTACCCAATACGTTGGCGATCGCGATGGAGAGTCTTGACACTCTTTGTTCCAGCATCGCAACGAACATTGTTTAAGTTAGCCAGAAACGTACTTTTCGGAACTAGCAAAGTTCATTTTCTGAGGGTCTACACCAGACTGACGGAGTAGAACGAACAATATGAATGTTGTGTAAGCGCATTATGTTGAGCATTTCTTTGATGCACCCCTGAACCTCCGAGAAACCAGTGCAACAAGATTTTCCCTGTCCTGAACTTTCTCTCTGTGATGTGTCCCGTTATACCTGTGACGTTGTTATACTTTATACGTTCTGTGGATTCACAAGTGAACCTTATATCGTTTATCTGTTCATAGTATCACAGCCTGCCCGGAACTCGTAAACAAGGACAGCTGAAATTCAGTTTCAGGTTACGATGGGAGCTACACGTTGCTCAGAATGTCCACCTGAGAAACGGATGTCTCGTCTTCCACTTCAGATGTGCTGTTCACGATGCAGTTCTTTTTTGTGTTTGATGCATATGAAGAAGCACCTCAAAGAAAATCGACATGAATTCGGTAAGTCGTCTGTCGTGCGGGACGTTATCTGAACGATTCATCCGCTTCCTCTGTTGTGGGCGTGAAAGGCTGTAGCAATGTTTCGGCCTCTTATCGTCGAATAGTGGTTTCGAGTGTATGCTGGAAATGAGCAGAATATAATAAACACGACAGTTGCACCTTTTGTCACAGTACTGGAACTGAGAAAAATCTCAACTTCACTACTTGCTGTAAGTCTAAGCCCTGCGCTCTCCAGGGACAAGGGTATGGATGATCATCCCCTAGCTGGCGATGACGAACTCCATCGAAATTGTGAACTCTATCCATTTTCTTATGTTATCTTTTCAAACTCGTTTTTCATCAGAACATTGCTGCGGTTACTAGTTCATCTGTCATTTCAGAGAAATTCCTCCCCAAACGTATCCTTTTTTACTTCTCTTTATCGAACGTCAACTTTGAGGCTCTGCGTAACCTTATTGAGAGGATGCTATGTAATTTATAACCCTGTGGCTCGTCTAACAGTTAGTGTGCCTTTTTGTCACCAAAAAGTAGCATATTCTTTCCAGCTATGTCAATTGAGACCGGATTCGTGTACTGCGCTTGGTGCTCCGATTTTGTTTATAACCGTGTACTAGAGGTCATGCGACTCGGAGCGATGAACAAATACAGGTAATTGCCACCGCACTTTTTATTTTCTTCATAGTACTTGTGATATGTGGTTTTCCTATTCTGCAGGACAAGGCTGGGCCTCTGCAAATTAGTATCTTGGAATCCTACCGATGCGGATATCAAAGCATGGGACATGATGACTCGTGTAGGACATCACGCTCGTATGTTTTTCTTTCAACATCTATGCCATGACCTTTTTATAATAACTGCTAAAAACTGAAACAGACACGTTGAGATGAGCATAAGATAAGTGACAGTGACTTGCCTTTTAAGAGCTACGAGGTCTTTTGAACATGGGTTCTACATGCTACATGAACAGCGTGCTTCAAGCCCTCGTACACACCCCGGTGTTAAGAGATTACTTCCTCTCCGATCAACACTGTTGTCAGCGACCCCCTGGCACATGTCTAATGTGTACCATGCACCAGCTAATGCAGGTATTTCTTTATATGAAATTGACAGCTGTGTCATCGTTGTTCTTGGTGCCTTTTTGTCAACAAGTAATAGTTGCAACGAAGGATTTTCATCGTGGTGACTCCTCTGATCCTGTTGCTCCTTCCGACGTTTTACATATTGTGTGGGAACAATCTCAAATGTCTATGGGAGGTCAGCAAGATGCACATGAATTCTTTCTTGCTGTTCACGATCTCCTCCATCGGCATTATAATGGTAAATCACTTAAATAGACTGATATCGCTGTTTGCTTTCCCTTATTCGGTGTCTTGAAACACCACAGTACGTCCACATATTCTTTAAAAAAATGTAGAATGTCTTCTAAAATCTATCTCGAGCTCATCGATATTCTGTTAACAGGGTGCGGCCAAATTACGGTAACGTGATGCAGGTGAAAAACTCTGAATGCTAACAGCTTGTCGAGCCCGCCCCTCTATCAACGGCTCTGAGGTCGCTTGGGCTCTTCGGAAATCTGAGAGCTACTCGGTTTCCTACTGCCTTCAGCCTGCCTTACTAACCGAGCCAAGGACTGTGTGGTTCCCATGTAATGGAGCTTGCGCTGCAAATCGGTGTAGTTAGTCACTAACACGAATAACTCACTGTTTATTCGGCGTTCCGGTACAGTAGGTAGGCGCCATTCAATGTAGACAGTCAGACGCAAAAGGAGAAAGCACATTCGAATCGCTCGAGTTATACTGGCAATAAGGCCGCGGTCATACTTTACGTATCTGCATCAGTTTGACGCCAGTGCCGGCGTCAACTGACGCATACACGCAAACAAACGCGGCCCAAGCACGCGAAAAGTGGATCTCGGGTGGGAAAGAAAAACGAGGAAATGTGGTTTGAGAATAGCAGAAAAAAGAGATCTAAAGCAAAAAAGCCAATCCATGGGCACCTCTCGTAGCCATTGCTATACATAACAAAAAAAATCAATGCAAAGACATCAGTGCAATACAGAGGCATCAACAGAGTGCACTTGGATCACATGGCGGTCGCTTCTTTAGTGCTTTCAGTTCTGTATCAAAGTAGATAGCTATCTTTATGGCATATCCTTGTCCTTTTATGCGGTTTCCCTTCCTTGAAAAAGCATTTGCAGTTGCTTTTGTCAAAGTTAGGACCATAATTTCACACTACCTTGATTTGGTTACCGCAGTGCTGCCGCATCCTGTAAACAGGTTGAATGGCCTAGAGGCTATCCTCCCCTGAACTTATAATAACGTCCTGACGCGTAATTCGAAACTCTCGGATGCACGGCTTGCAGTGTCGTCCATCAAAGGCATGTCTACTCTTCCGTAAAAAATGCTTTCATCGCACGCTCGGCTGTCTTTCATGATATACTGACAGACAGTGATAGGGGTAATGTGAGTAATGGGAACTCTCATAGTGAGTCGGAAGCTAAGGCTTTAAGAAGACTATCTCGAAATCCCTCTGAGAGCCGCATCTTTGTTATCCTTTTCTCAGCCCTTTCCTCAACCTCGCTCTCCCCTTCGGAATCAACGGTGGGAAGGAGACCTCATTTCTTGGATTTATGACCGTTTCACTCTTTTTTCATCACTTTCCAACTAGGTACAAAGCCCATCCACTTTCGCATTCGGTGATAATAATATACGGTCTGAATTACCCCTACCACTGCCTCTAAGCTGCCGCGAACGGACTTCAAACCGATCCGTGCGTTATTACTTTGGTCAATGGCTTTTCTTTCAGCGCCCTTTTCTTCCTCACCGGTAGCCGAAACAGACGCATGCAAATGCATTGTCCACCAAACGTTTACAGGGAAATTGCGTTCGGATATTATTTGCAACAAATGCTCGTAAGTCTTGCAAGCTGAATAGTGTCTCCTTTTGAAGTCGTTTTGGAAAATCTTTCTTTTAGGTCGGTATCGTCATCCACTCAACCTTTTCTTGATGTTTCTTTGATTGTTCCGGCAACCTCCCCGGCTGATCAAATTGGAATCAAAACTTGCTTGGAAATGTGAGCTATCGGGCAGCTCATAAATACTTTCTTCAATGATAGGAGTTTTTAGGTTTTGTGCCAGAGAGGATCTGGATCGGAACTGCGAGCGCTGTGGATGCATGCGTGCAACTCGACGAATGAGTTTTAAGTTAGTGGATAGTTACTTCATTAGCGTTTGCTCGAGTGCTTCTCACAGAACGCCATCATCTTCCTTTGAAGCATGAGTTACTGTTCAGTTGGATAACTAGGAGTTGTCAGTCTGTGAGAAAGTCACAAAATTATATCGCACCGTGTTTGCTCATTTTTTTAGTTGTATTTTATGGTAGGTGGTGCCTGATTTCTAAGCTGTCGATGAGGAAATTGTAGAAGGTCATTTTTGTTTGGACAAGCTGTAGGTGAAGCAGTTAATGAGTTCGTGATAATACACCAGGCTAGAAGGTACTCAAGGCTCGCTCCTCAACGACACATTTTATGTTCGCCACAGAAATGCATTTCCTCGATCATCATTGGTGGAACCGTAACGAAGGCATGCCTTCCCAACGGCTAACGAAGGCATGCCTTCCCAACGGCGGACGTGGTATGCGCCTCCGAATCGCACATTCTTTTAGGAAGAAAATGCTATTTTCCATGCTAGCGGGACTAATAGGACCAGGGGCCGTTCGAAGAGCCGATTGGAGTCGAAGTTCCGCCTTATCCCTCCCCAATAAGCGCACTCGAGGCCTTGATTTCTCTTAATTCATTCTTTACAATTCCAGGGTTCTACCATCTGTGATCGTTTTCCATCTGAAACGGTTCAGTCCATCTGCTACTGGGAAGAACAGCACGGTTGTATGGTAAGATTAATGCAGAGCTTGCGCAGAGCAAGCACATTCGCATTCCGTAGAGCAGAAGGGGAATCAACAAAACAATGAGTTAGGAAGTTGATTAAATAAGTGGTGCGCATGTGCCACCCAATTTGGTCAATGGAGTCAGGCATGCGACAGGAAGAAAGTAGTTTTTCCTGTTAGATTTTGCCTATGTAATTAGTTGCTCTTGAAATTGCTCCGAATTGCTAGCCTTTGCGCATGCTCAAGGACTTTTTATTATCACACCGAACTATCTTATGCTTGTTCTAGCTTATTAGTGCCAATTTCTTGAGTCATTTAACTTCTAGGTTCGACCTCGAATCAGACATGTCCCCTTTCACCTCGGCGTTTCTCGACAATCCGTCTCTGTTTGATCCTCGCACTTCAGCAGGAATGATCAGCCATAAAAATCACTCGTAAGTTTGTTTGTTTATAATGAATTCAAGACATACGGCAAGGCTCCTCTGGAAGATGTCATCGCATAAGTGAGCAATCGAAAGTACACACATGCGTTCGTGTAATATTAGGTAGTCTAAAAAGTCTTTTCGTATTTTTAAATACCTCTTTTTCCCTCAAAACTGCTTACCACAAAGTTTCTTCTGTACATATATATGTAGTACAAGTCCACACGCATCTATAGGTATTATTGTCTTCCATCTCCCGGATAACCCTTTTCGGCAAAATAAAAATATCAAAATTCACCTCATTTTCAACTCCAATTTTTTATCTTTGAATCGCGTTAGACAGGGAAGGAAAAGGTGATAATCCGATGGAGCAAGATCAGGGCTATAAGGCAGCAATTTTTATCCGAGCTCGAGAGTTTTTTAAAAGAAAAAATTTAAAAAATTTTTTACCACTAGTGAAAAAATGACTCGCCAAAAAATTCTCGAGCTTGGATAAAAATTGCTGCCCCATCCACCTTATAGCCCTCATCTTGCTCCATCGGATTATCACCTTTTCCTTTTCCTGTCTAACGCCATTCAAAGAAAAATATTTTTATGATTTTTGTATTGAAAATGAGGTTGACCGTTGATATGTATATTTTGCCGAAAAGGGTTATCCGGGAGATGGAAGACAATAATACCTATAGATGCGTGTGGACTTGTACTACATGTGTGTGTACAGAAGAGATTGTCGAAAAGCAGTTTGGAGGGAAAAAACGGTAATTGAAAATACGAAAAAACTTTTTAGACTACCCAATATAATGGAAGAATAACAAGTAAACTTCAGAGAAAGTATAACAAATAAGCTCTCCTAGTCGTAAATAGCGTCCCATTAGGTGCCAGTCCATTCAAAGTTCACATTCAGTTATTCGCTGTTCGCTATTGTGACTCACATTGGTGACTCTTCTGGTGCTGGGCATTATATCAGCTACGTTCGGCGAAATCAGAACAAATGGTATCGTTGCGACGACCATCAGGTTTGCCACGTGTCATCCCATTATATGTTTTAGTTAGTCATATGTTCATTTGCTCACTGATAGCTTAGGCCGCCTTCAGATTTCGCGATTTTGCGATTCTGCGATCTTACGACGTCGCACCTTTCCACGCGATACTGCGACCTTGAGATTGTGCATTGCCGCAACTTCGCGTGTTGAGTCGCGACACCGCAGAATCGCAAAAGCGCAGAACCGCAAAATCGCAAAGATGGTCTTATTCAGATTAAGGAGGTCCACTATAGCGATGTGGTGATGACTGAAGCGTATCTGTTATTCTATCAGCTCACACAACTTCGGCTGAAATAGATGATTCGGATACCATTATGTTTCGTTGATTAGTTGCCATATTCAGTATCGTCAGTGATTTCTTCATGCACGTTGAAAATCAGCTCCTCGAATGTTGTGTGACTTTCTGTAAATATTTGAGCACAGATAACTTGGGACCTGGTGCATCATTCACCTGCCGCTACGCAACTCACCAAGTGAGTTGATGAGCGCATCATAAGGCGTTCCTCCTTTTTTGCCATGGGTAAACGATGGCGTAATGGGAGGCGGTCGTTAGGCCGCGTTCTATGCGGCGGCAAGCGTGGGTGCGTTTACAAGGAGCGAGGCAGAATTGTACGGGGGAGGTGCGGAGTCGACGCATACAACGAGACAGGGTTGCAGAGGCGGTGTTGCAGAGATAAGCAGCCACGGCCTGCTGGCGGCACCGCAAAGTATGAATGCGGCCTTAGGCGCGGCGCTTTGCAGCTAATTTGCCAGTGGCTCACATGAGGCGTAGCTGCCACCCTACCGCCAACCAATCGACCCATCGGCGAATGATCGTCCACATCATCAAACCCCCAGATTTTCATAATTCATAGGCGTCCGTCGATTCGATTCCAGTCCCCGGAATTCAAATTCGAATGTGGCATGGTATAGCACTTTGCCAAGATTCGAAATCGAAATTTGGGCTCTCGCCACGATCAACATACTGTAGTGTGGTTGGGTCGAGCGTTTTGCAAATGGTGCGCGTTATCAGGTCGTTGCCGTCGTCTGCAGCAGGCAAATGGTTGCGTCAGTTTGACGCTAGTGCTGGCGTCAAATTGACGCAGACACGTAAAGTATGACCGCGGCCTAACTCAACTTGAATATTTGTTTCAATTTCTCTGGCATGCATGTTGTTGAGCTAAGAGCATAGCAGTGATTGATTAGCTGCTGCTGTTGTACATAGGCTTCGTTTTACTTGTCTTTCTACAGCTTTTATTTTTAAACATTGGTGCTTAACATTATAATGTTCGATTGGATATCTGTTTTTATAATCTGTTTTCATGGGTACTGAATTTTTTACCTTGGAAACGCAATTAATGTCGAACTTTCTTCCTTCACATTGTAGAGTGAGAAATGGTACTATTATGCAAGAAATAAAAGAATGGAAAATAGTGTTCGCGTGGATCAGTCTTTCTCAGATGCGCCACGTATTCTGCTTCTGTCTAAGATCGTTATACTCGATTTGGTTTATGCAATGACTGGCGAAGATCGGCCTATGTACGTGTAAATGTACTTTACTAGTTTGGATCAGTTTGCTTTCTCTAGCACGTTGCAAGGTAAGCTGGTCTGGGGGAGTGTGGATCCGAGACTTGCCCCTTGGACTGTATAAAAGGGAGTGGCGCCACCACTACTCTGTGCAAGAAAACATCCTCGGTTTTGTTTCGCAGACACACTACCTGTTTTTGAAGCAGAACCAATTAAACGAATTGTAAGAATGACATTGTTAGTAGAATAATCATAGTCTACCATAAACATCAAACATTAGCTTATGACAAAAATCCTAGCCAAATTCAAGGATGGCAAACGAAGACGAATTTTTGAGAAGGAAGTATCACTTTCCAGTGTTTATAATGCAGCATGAACAAGCAAATGGAAATCTTAGACGCAATTTAGAAACAAGCAAAGGAAATTCCGAACGGCGGTATACGCCGAGGAACATGAGTCCTGCCGTCTACGAGTACAGTGCAGTTCACTGAATGAGATATATGTTGACAGTTTAGATTAGTTGTATCGACAGGACATCCGTCTGGTTGCTGGACTGTCGAGGAGTTAATGAAATCCGGGTAAGGTGGTGGCCTCCAGAGGCCATAGTCGTCGGGGGAGGACGACGGTTGGCGAGTAAATCTTCATGCTGGTCGCGAAGTAGCGGTAGTCGTGGGATTCCGGGGAGGATGAAGAACTTCTCTAACGGGCAGACGCGATCCTTGAGTATGCTACCTGAGATGGTCATCATACTGTACGCTAGCACTCTGTCGTCGTCGACGACGACCCCTGCTATCTTCTGTAATCGTCAGACCCCTCTCTCCCTCGTTGAGGGGGGAGGAGTTGGGCAGTGCGGCCAAAGTAGGCACTCCTCTATTTTACGGTGATAGGGAACGGCGCCCTCACCACCTTTCTCGATCTCGCACTCTACGTTATTGATAAACAATTCCACTGAACCGCCTTTATTCATTTATTACATCGCAAGGGCCACCATACCCTAGAGTCTCACGCACCCATTTACACACACTCTCCATTCTCTCTGCTCAGGCCTGAGAATTGCTGTTTTTAGCTCTGGGCAGGTGGCTGATAAAGTAGGGGTTAGTAAGGAGGCGGGAATTATAATATTAGGCTTACTGTGATCTCACACACTCTTACAATTACGGAATGTCCGTTCTCGGTCTTAAAGAAAGCGAGGAACGAGAAGTACTTACTTGCAGGCGTTAGAAAAGGAAAGTAACCCTTCTACTCCAAAAGGACCGACAGGGATGCCACGGAGGTGATCGCGTAACGATTGCCGATCCACTGCAGGATCGTGTGCCAGTAAAAGAGGCCAGCTAGCGATTGCTCGTGACCTAAAGTGTACAGACCGCGCCGACACATAGAGAAAGCTGCGCTGCGTAGATATGAATTTGATAAGAATTGTTGTTTTTACCTCTGGGAACAGAGTCATCATCTGAGTTACTTTTCTGCAGATGGTCAGATGTTAACTTCTTGGACCAGGCAAAGCCCATTCTCCGTCGCGCCTCGGCGCGACGACCCTTATATGAGGAGGGTAACAGCTACATGTCCTATCGGAGGGGTGAATCAGATATAAGGCCCTTAGCGGACGCGAGAGGGGGAGTGTTCCCGCGATTCATTCATGCTGAACTTCTCACTATACCGACGTACTGTTCTTAATCACTTGATATTCTGTATTTCTTGGGGAGTTCCCGGTATCCGTTCATACTCACCCTTCTCACTGTGTCAACGCACTGTGCTTTGATCACCCGATATTCTGTATTCCTTAGCTTCAATTCTATTATGGCTTGACTTCCTTTGATTTGAGGTAGTGACTTACTGGAAGTGAAGTCTGAGTAAGGGCGAGCAGAACAGACGAAATCTCAACGGGCTTCCAGTTTGTGCAACCTTGAAACCTACAGTTCTGCCAGCTAGTTTTTCCCAAGGTGATGCATTGGTCCACAATGGGATTTCCCCTTTGACTTGCCAAAAACGGTCCGTGCCGACCGATGCCTTATCAAATCAGCTGCAGCTCTTTTGGTATCTATGACCTGTAGAAGTTCGATCAGTGATATCAAGGAGCCGATGTGGCAGCCTGTAAACCAAGATTCTTCTATAAATGGGTCTGTGGTCCATTCATGAGCATGTGCTCAACCGAAATACCGTAACATGCTATAGATGGTCAGGTCTCCTTCAATGACAACAGAAATGATCCAGGCGATTGAGTTTGCCTGAACACAAATCCTCTTTGTTCCCATTCAGTTTGGTGTATGACAGGATTTTCGAATTTAGTCACCACGACCACGCGCGAGAACTGAATTGCTAACTTCGTTGCGAAATGGCTGCATGAGTAAAGGCATAATCCCCGCCTCCTCACCGTACTTGACTCATTTCGAGTGCCTTGTAGCGCAAACTACGCCATATTTATTCATGGTGTTCAAGAAACTTCGGAATAATAATAGTTTATCAAATAATTTAAAAACAATTTCCAGTTGTGTAGTAACTCAATAATCCCCGTAAATATCATGTTCATGGCCAAAATGGCAACCAGGCTGCGATGCGCACTCGTTCTGGCACATGATGTCCTGGAAACATGGTCATCGTATATATCTGCAGATATTCTGAGATTTTTGTGCTACACGTACCCTTTTCTGTCGGGGATACTCATCGATCGGCAATTTTGCTCCACTCTGTTCAGCCGATTTCTTGGCTTCTAGTCTAATTCTGAGGTTGTCGAGCGATCGACGTTTACGTCCTCCACCGCCACATCCGCAGCATCCGCAACCTAGGTATCTCTTTGACTTCAGATTCTTCGGAGTAATACGCTCACTATATGTACTTACCACATCCGCAGCATGGACGGCAACAGGTGCAGCATCGGGTGCAGCAACAAGTACGGCATGTGGTACACGAGCAGCAGCATCTGGAGTAAAGCCTCTTAGGGCGAGTTTTGAAAGCATCCGTTTGACGCAGAGACTACCCATTAAATTCGGTTCAAGGCGTTATAAGAAAGAGAACTTGAATATTTAGAAAACATGGCTACTAGCTAAGGAGATCCGTTCTCGAATATGTTCCATTAATCCAAAGTGGAAAGCAGTAGATCTCGTAGTTGGCGAATTTGACGTTCAACGACTCTGTGATAGTTACAAAAAGAGGAAAGGATATTCTGAAGGCGTTTACCTTGGTCTGCAGCAGCAGCAACCACAGCCACCTCCTCCACCCCCACCGCATCCGCAGCAGCCGCATCCACACCCGCAACCGCCTCCTTGCCTTTTCACTCGGCTCGAATCTTGCGAGGTGATGCCCGTACTGCTTGCCGATTGTGTACCGTCGAAGACGCGCAAGGCAGTTTCCGTCGGAGCTCCCTTAAGGACATGATCAAAATAAGGGTCAAGATTAGGGTGCTTTCGTTGACACATAACGCGTCCAGGCTATTTTCACCGTTCCTGCCTGGATGGCCAGATGTTTTTACCTAGTCTTCAAATCGAGCAACACCGTGTGTTGCACTTGGCCACCCAGGACCGTCTTTTTTTGTAGGACACGTGAAGCCGTCGATTTGTGATGGCCAAAGATGTCAGGATACGTCTTCGGATATGGCTTTCCATCTTCGTAACAGAAAAATTGGTTTGCGTTCTAATGTCACTCCTAGGCAGAAACTAATTTTTGTACAACTAGGCAGTAGGTCCGCAAACAGTAGAAAAGTAATCTCAGTCAAAGTCTCATCTGTAGAGGTGAGTTGTCCTGTCAATAGTTTTGTTATTGCTTGCTATGGTGTTCAAAAAGTGTGGTGCCAAAATCCTAGCTACTTTTTGGAAGGAAAAGGTCCTAGAAAGATATGTGATCCTCCATATTCTAAAACATATGGTTACAGCTCTGACCACGATAAAATTTCAAACCACAAAGCCACTCAGTAGGAATGGTTTTGGGTGCAACATCATGTGTTGCACGCGGATCGATGCCTGTATCAATAACGCTATAAGACATATTTCTCAGATTAGAACTCACCTGAACTTCGTAGAAGAATGCGGCTATTCCGATAAAAACGGAGGAGAGCAGAATTTTGTGTAGTGTGGTCATTGCTCAAAATTGGAGGATAAGACGATTTGTTGAGGTGCTTAGTGACTGCCGGCATCTCTTAAATATGTTTCAGTGCCGGGAAGTGGCCGGTCACTCGGGACAAGCTGTCAACCTACGACCGGTTGCGGACCGATGCCGCAATCCTGCTAGGATAGGATCCCAATGAGCCTTTCGTGAAAGCAAGTGACCGAATGCAACTGCACATGCTCTCTCTAATTCCAGTAAAAGATCTTCATGGTGAGGGGAAAAGTGATCGTAACCATTGGTGTTAGCATCAAAAGGTCGCTTTGCATGCTGTCGCTGGTTGAGATGGTGCTTATATAAATCTAAAAAGCTAATGGTTAATATCACATAATCAGGAGCAATACGAGACAGCCATAAATTTGCAAACGTGTATTTTTGGACGAGTATCACAACACTTTTCGAGTAAAGATTCGCTTGACCTTCCTTTTTTAGGCTGCAGTCTCGTACCGGGACTAGAGTCGAAGGCTTAGCTCTTGATGCAGCGGGGGGGGGGGGTCTGTATTTTAACAAGTTTGCGAGAAATGGATCCATTACAGAGACCGCGAAAACTAGTCAACTCCAAATATTTTTATTAGAGACTTAGCTTCCGCTACAGAACAGTACTGCAGTTTACTTAAGGGCCTTAAACTTCCGAATCCAACTTGTGTTGAGCCCGTTTGTTCGAGGGATTTTTCACGGTTTTCCATAAGTAGGAATTCATCATATCGAGCAAGATACATTGAATCCATAAAGTATGTGACACTTTCGGCAGGAGCCCTGTGCATAATAGTGGCTTTTGTCGGAAAGTGAAACAACTCCGACCGTAACTCCAACCAAACACTAGCTCCTTTGCATATGTTCACACACGCCAAGACAGACGAAACGTTGGATCAAGCAAATTCAGTCACCGCGCGCGACAAGCGTCTATCGCTTCCGCAAGGAAATGCCCGCGAGCAGAAAGGAGTGACCGCCGAAGAGACCGAGACCCATTCTCACACCATAGCCTTCACACGGTATCCATTTCGTTGTAGAGCCTGGTAATTGCTATGAACATTCGAAGTTATTAGGTTGATTCATAATAAATCGGACAAATTGACAAATTTTAGTCATTGTCGTACAACTTCTTAACAACAACTGGGATTTACTTGAAACATGCTCCATCTTTATCGATGACCTTCTGCCACGGGTTAGGCAGATCATGGATGCCCTTGCTCCAGAAGGCCGAAGGCTCGAGCTCGAAGAAGTTGCCGAGTGCCGTCTTGACGTCGTCGCGAGTTTTGAAGTCTTGGCCGTCCAGGTGGCGTTGGCTGTGGGAGAAAAGGTGGAAATCTGAAGGGGCCAGGTCTGGGGAGTACGGTGGGTATAGAAGTACGGTCCAACTGTACGACAGCAGCTCGGCCTTGGTCGATCTTGCGAAGTGCGGTCTGTGGAAGTAGACACGTTGTCGTGCTGGAAGTAGACATGTGACCGCCGCCGTAGCGAACTTTGGACATTGGCCTTCAATTCTCGTAATTGACGAACGTAGACGTCGGCGAATACTTTTGTACCTTCACCGAGCAGCTCCCAGTACTCTAAGCCGTGCACGCTCCACAACCGCGGTTTTCGTCTTCGATGGAATGGTCGCCTGACGCAAACTTCGAATGCCACAAGTACACCGTACTTCTGGCGGGGGCATGCTCCTTGTGAACTTCTTTCAGACGTCTGCCGATATCCGCGGGTTCCTGGCCAGATAGCGATTATGACGAGTATGACGTTGCGGATGTGGTCTCTGGACCGCTTGAAATCGTGCGGCATTGTGGCGGAATGAATTTACTTTGGAGTGATTATTTTGCGGTACTTTGAAGAGCTTTTCATACTCATTCCAACGGTACCTCGCGCGTCCATTTTCGTTAATTCGTTACTGAGTTATGATCTCTAGAAAACACCACTACCATTTGTCCGATTTATTATGAATCAACCTAATATATTGTAGAGGTGGTTTCCTGCATTGTCATTTAAACCGAAGTAGAACGCGTGCAGAATAGACCTGAAGCTATGACACAAGTTTTTCATACCACTGAATATTTTGCACAGGGTAGATACACCCGCAAAAATTCTGCTGCTACCTTTCAAGTGATCAATGGTGGTCTTTTCAATGACGATTTCATCAGTGGAAATTTTTTCTAATCTTACTAAGCGTCACATATGCAGTGATTCGTGTGGCTGCGATCGATATGTCAGTATTGCGTGCAAAAAAGCATGTCCACGACCGAAACAGGAGACGAGTCAATTAAAGTGAGAGGAGGAGAGACGCAAATCTCAAAGTCGAAGCCCCTTCCTTCTCTAGGCTGAGGCTAGTATCCGTATATTCTCATCCTACATGAAGAAGCATCTGTCAAAGCATCTGTCTCATCTGCTTCAGCTTGAGCCTAGGAAGGGAAAGGAGCTTCGACCTCGGTGAAAATTTGGCGTCCCCACCCCACTTTGATTTACCCCAGAAGACTAAACCAGAGCCCATTCATAGGGTTCTAAGTAATTTTATTCCATTTTTTCCTGTTCAGTGCTTCGATTTTTATTTTCAACGGTCGTGTAGATCGTCGTGCATACTTTCTTCAAAGTAGCGTGCAGTTCACCATGGTGGTTTCTTTCACAAGAATTTTGCAATTTTATTCCTTCCCTTTCTCGCATATTCATAACAGTCGGAACGAAGTTCAATGCCACAGCTCAACTCCGAAATAGTGTCTCTTGAAGAGATGTTTTCGAGTAGTCGTGAAAACGAACGGCATTGTATCGCCCCTTCTACACATACTAATGGTTTCTGTGCATGGCAAATAACAGGAATACCAGCCAGGAATCAAGTACGAGCTGAGAGATGTTGCTGCAAGGAACCCTCCAGGAAGAAGGCAACTCTTAGAACGCCGTCGCGATTTACTGTGGGCCAATGATGCGAAATGGAGAATGGTGTGTTTTTGTGGAAAAGGAATTGTTCTGTTCTTTGCATTGCGGAAGTATGTATATTAGAAGGCATTGGAGTAGAATGGTACATGGACAAACTTGGAGTTATATACCCATCAGACCCGATAAAAGCCTGGTCAAATACACAGTCAAAATACTGATTGGCCAGATCAAATACCTAGGCAAGGATCGGGTGTGAGATCAATGGATTTCTAAACATAATATCAAAGAACAACATAGTATGCTTAGCCACCCCCAACACCTCCCCCACAGACTGACTGCCACGGTACGGCTTGGCGTATGTGTCAATCTGAACAAAATACGGAGGGCGTGGAGTCCCGGTCGATCAACGGTGGTAGGGGTATGCAATTCTTGCGCAGTTGTCCTCATGGTGGTCCTCCTTGTCGAGCAGCTGCTGCCGTAGTCAATGATGAATGGGGTGCTGACGGGAATGGTACGCCGAAGCCAGGCATCAGGTGAATTTCACTTCCATTGAGGCTCGAGGGAGTAGTTGATTGACGTGACGTTACCAGATGTCTCCTCGAACGATCATGTCGTATAAAGCCGTGTTCAAACTTTAGACATTGCGGCCAGGCATCGAGTGAATTTCACTTCCATTGAGGCTCTGCGATTTTGCGGTTCTGCGACTTTGCGATTTTGCCTTTCTTGGAGGATTGCAAGAGTAAAGCGTCAGTAAATCCGTCGAAGAGTGGGGGCAAAGTCGGATGGATTCATTGGCCTCCCTCACTAATACGATTGATGCAGCCCACCGCGAATGGTAATTGGCTAAAATGACGTTTTGTGCAATGACACGGTCGATTTTGCCGGCAAGAAGCGGTACAAAAGGGTAAGAAAGCGTTTTTTCCTCGATGAAAAACGGGCGCGCATCGGGTTTTGAGTAAGGAACCGCCTTGACTTTGGTGCAACATACAGTTCGGGTCTGAAGATATTCACGAAGTTCTGCTTCAGCTTGGTGAGTCTGATCCAGAGCGCCTCGTAATTGAGCGTCTGAGCCTTCTGCACGGTGAACTTCTTCAGTACAGAGTAGAAGTACGGAATTTGTTCGATCCATGCGACAGCAGACTCCTTGTCCAGGATGGCCATTCTTCGGTTGCCTTCTTCTACGAAAGCAGCCTCAAATCTTCTGTGGATTGAGAGCGGCACGCCGTTGGCTCATTTGAAGACATTGCAGGTCTTATGAAAGCGCGAGCTGCCGAGTTGCAGCCAAGTTGAAGAAATGATGGTGACGTCGGCGCCAGTGTCCAACTGCAGCCTGGTGGGATGTTGATGTAAACTTCTAAGTACTCTTGGACATCTCCCGGGCTACCGATGACGCTTTGTCACCAGGTGCGTGGTGATGACTACTTAGAACAACGTCGTGGGGCACTCCCTGACTCATGAGCGTTACTGATAGAGTGGCGATTTTCTGGACAATCTTTATTCCAATGCTGCTGCCGACAGATCGGACACGTCGATGGAGGTGACAGGGTTGGCTGGAGGGGGTAGGTGACGCTTCTTCCTCTCCTGAATAGTGCAGACTGCCGGCGAGGTGAAACATTCGACGATTCTAGAGTCATCCTTGATTGCAGGAGTGGTACTCCTTGACTAAATCGTCAATGGTAGTCTTCTTACCTTCGTCCAGCTTACGAAGACGCACGCAGTAGTTGGCCAATTTTGGAGATGGGAGCGTGATTATCATGGAAAGACATTCCAGGGTCTCTTGCGTGATGCTCTTAATTGGCTTACAGCGCTCAGGTTTTTAAGGGTGACGGTTGGGACACACGGTCAGTAGGGCCACTGGGTCACGCGTTGACCATGCACATTTCCTAAGTCGTTCTCTATAACTGCTTTCTCTGGAGATATTCAGAAAAGCGAGTAGAGCATTGCGCGAAAGGAGGATAGGATTTATATGAACAAATTGTCCGAATCATTTATGTAACAGGGCAAGGGCCACGGGCTCTTACAGGGTCGCAGGCCTAGGTCAAACCATGTGTCCCACTACACTCGGGTTTTCAAGAACTTGACGAAGAGATCATGGGCGAGTTCATCCGAAGCATTCGAATCGGCAATGAAACAGGCTCTTCTTGGTGCCAAAGAGCGTCTTCAGCGTATCCGTCATGTTTAGCTCACCAGGCTCCTGGGTAGAATGTAGCGGGAAAAGCGATTAAAGGCCGCGGCGTCCAGGGCGGAACCGAGCAACAGGTTTGGCGTTTTCCCTTCAGTCCCTCGCATTCGATCTTAAAGTTGCCTCGTGTCGGTTGTACCATAAGTTGAAGCTGCCGTCTTGATCTAGTTCGTAGGAGACCTTCTCAATTCTTTTCGAGATCCGGTCGAAGACGGACTCCTATGGTGCGCTGTAATGGTCGACACCTTCTTGAGCAGGTCGACGAGGAGTTACTGCTGGTCGACCATCATCTCGAAGGATGGTTCATAGCAAACCTGTGTGAGTAAATGTGACCTTAATATTTCTTTGCTCTAGGTAATATTCTTCCTTTCGACAGCGTCAATGAAGATGCATTTCGAGAGTACAAGAATTGTGACCTTGAAAAAGAGTCAAACCTCAAAACTAGGAATGAAGACACGAGCCCTCTTCTTTGATCTGTTCCTATGACCGTGTTACAGTTTTTCAAATGAAAATTTCATATCAGTAAGAATATCAGACGTCGTTGACTGCAATCGTCGCGAGAAGCACTGGAAATGTATTACAGGGGGGGCCAAAAAAAGTAATTTTGCCCACGGCTCACATCTGCCAATTACTCAAAACATAGAGAAACGAAAGAAATAAAAGTATTTGGGCAAAATATTCCCAAAATGTTCCTCTAAAAGCAGGAACTAGCTGTGGCTCCCTACGTTCACCTTTATAGGAATATGGAGCTTTCATTCGGCGCAGTCGGGCTTCGGAGTACCTACAGTATCAAGGTCCGCTTAAAACTGAAGCCAGGCTCCGTGATAGGTCTTCTGTGGGGAGCTTCCTGAGGATTGGCCCTTCGGTTCATGGAAGTCACAGAGCCCCTGCTGCTAAGGGCACGTTCTGGCTCTTGGAAACGAAGGGCGTTGGGAACCCGGAAAAACCGAAATTTCAAAGAACACCACCCAGTATGAATCTTCGTAGGTACCTCGAGTGGACGGACCTCAGCAAGGTTGTGAACGAGGGCGACGAAATTTCGGATTTTGCCCAGTTGAGGTGACACATCTTGTTCACTCTTTCCTCGCTCCCGTTCCTGCTCGTGCAGAAGGCTGCCACGGAGTATAGTGATAGAGTGAGTTCTGCTCTTGAATTTGGAGATGAAAATACCTCAAGAATTTGCTGTAGTTCGACTAAAATGGGGTTGGAAGTGGAGGAGACAAAATTACTTTTTTTGGCGACACCTGTATACAACAATCAGTCATGTTGTGTAATTTTTGAGGTGTTTTACTCATGTATTATAGGACATCGCGCGAATATTTTCCCCTGTATCCGACATCCATCTTCTAACAGACGTAAAGTAAACTTCGCTGATGCATGCCATGAGCAACGTGACCTTTTAGTCTCTAGCAGTAACCAGCTGTGCACGACCTGAGTGGAACTGTAGGAAAGCTGCGAAGCAGCAGGCACCACTAAGCGCTTCATTCACTGGTATGCATTGTAATGTTATCCATTCCTATCACTTAGTCACATGGAGATTATAAGGGGTGGGTAATGGATATATCCGTTGGACAAAATAATGTAGATTATAAGAGGTGGTAATGGTTATGTTGGTACGACAAAATCTGGAGGGATCCAAGACTGCATCTGTGGTACTTTGATGTTTGTCACTAAGTTTGCCACAATTCTCTCTTTTGAAACAGCTTCTTAAAGAATCCAGCTCTTAGAATAATTCAAGCCTTAAGCGAAGGCTACGAAAGTCATCTCCGAGCTGAAGTTTACATTTTCAGAGCAGCTTTTCTTTGAGCTGCTTTTGAAAGAAAAACTATCATACAAAATTTAGTTTGTCATGCCGTGGAAATTTCGAAGTGTTTTACTCATATTGAGTAGTCTAAAAAGTCTTTTCATATTTTTAAATACCGCTTTTTCCCTCAAAACTGCTTTCCACAAAATTTCTTCTACATATATATGTAGTGCAAGTCCACACGCATCTATAGGTATTGTTGTCTTCCATCTCTCGGATAACCCTTTTCGAAAATGAACATATCAAAGGTCACCTCATTTTCAATTCCAATTTTTTTTGAATGGCGTTAAACAGGGAAAGGAACAGGTGATAATCCGATGGAGCAAGATCAGGGCTATAAGGCAGCAACTTTATCCAAGCTCGAGAATTTTCTGGCGATGCAATTTTTGGCAAGTTCTTCCCACTATTGAAAAAGTGACTCGCCAAAAAAATCTCGAGCTTGGATAAAAATTGCTGCCCCATCCACCTTATAGCCCTGATCTTGCTCCATCGGATTACCACCTTTCCTTTTCCTGTCTGACGCCATTCAAAGAAAAATTCTTTTATAATTTTTGTATTGAAAATGAGGTTGACCTTTGATATGTTTATTTTGCCGAAAAGGATTATCCGGGAGATGGAAGACAATAATACCTTAGATGCGTGTGGACTTGTACTACATACTATATATGTACAGAAGAGATTGCTGGAAAGCAGTTTGGAGGGAAAAAGCGGCATTTGAAAATACGAAAAGACTTTTTAGACTACCCAATATTTAAGTATATGAATCCACAGCGTTGCCAGCCGATTGTCTACAAAAAAGGCCACGCAAGCTACCCACAAACATAATCGTTTTCAGCTTCAATTTCAACACCTGTCTCCCAAACTCCTTTCCTTTGCCTTGGCCCAAAAAGCGACTTTCCATCACGGCTCGCACAATGTCTACAAAATCGCTTATTTCATTTCACAGATTATTTATTAACAAGCTTAGAAATAGAGCATAATTCGATAATGCATTCCCTATTGATTATGTGGCGGCCCACAGCTTCCCATGTGAATTCATTCAGAAGGTTTGGTCATTTCTACAGTATGCGTTCGAGCTATGTACTGATGCGACTCCCACTGACGCGAGTTGTGCACTTCTGGAAGGAATCGTCCACGGAAAAATGAGTTTCTTCGCTACCCATTTATGTTGTATTTGCCTATTAAAAGCCGCATGCAAAGTTTTACGCAAAAGAGCGACAATTTTGCCAAGATACAGCTTCCCAAATTCTCGTCCGGGTGGGCGGAACCTCCGAGTAAAAGCCCCGTCCTGTTGTCCGCCGCGGTTAGGAAGAGAGTGGGACTGTATTACGTGACTTTCTGTCCCTACAATGCGTCTTCATCCCGGACGGACGACGGAATGGGCACTTGCTCTGAGGCCCCGCCCATCCGGTCGCGAATTCGTGGTGCGGTATCTTAGCCGGATCTACATTTTTTCGCATGAAACCTTGCATGCGGCTCACGTCAGGCAAATACGACAGAAATATATGGATGACAGCAAAACTCATGTTTCCGTGGACGGTTCCTTCGACGGAAGATTAGCCGTGTTTACCTAAAAGCGGACTACTCTCCCCTACGTATCCAAATTACTCTTATCACACATCGCTTGGAAGTGCATCAGTCAACTATAACAATAGGTAGCTCTCATAGTTAGAGGCATTAACACACAAATTCTCTTGCCCACATATATAGCCATCCACAGCAAACTGGAACAGATCAGGGCGAGCAGCTGCTGGATATATTCAGGCGCTGCGCCGAGTAAACTTTTTGAAAAATAAACCCCATCCTCCATTTTATGGCTGTCGCTTCAAGTATAAGGTGTCTCCCTGAAAAAGTCATCGATAGAAATCACTGTATTGGTACTGCTATTACTACAAATACAATACTACAAATTATGGTTATGGACTAACGACCTCTTAAGAGACTACTTCACCTGCCGAAAAAAACCCTCAAACGTGATGTCGTTCATGGATGTTATTCTTAGGATTCTCTCCTGAGAGGCACCTCTTCCCCACCTATAAATGTTCACCATCCCATGCATGTGAAGTATATCAAACAATGTCTGAATAGTCGGCGAAATACATGATGTATTCATGTTATTTGAATTTGAATAGTGAAGGGACGCTGGGAAAGGTACGTTTGATAGTGGGGACTCTTGCTGAGCGCACCTATCACAGTACGATTTTTCGAATAATATGGGTCCTTTCTTATGACAAACACATTTACGCACATCATACTCTCTTGATCGTAGTACGCAGTTACCCGAAGTGACTGCATCGCTGCGCATTTTGCTGCGCAACTCTTGCCCGAGTTAGTCAAAAGCCCATCACCTTTCCGCTGTACTGAGCTATGTCCGACGGTTTTTCACGCCCATTCAAATGCACGCTTATACAGTTATTCTTTAGCTTCTCTATGACAACTTCCTGAGCTAAAGGGCGTATCGGCCAACTTACACTGCAGCTAACAGCTTCAAAGTGCAGCTCGAGGCCCTTTGTTTTTCATTATTGTAGCGCAGCTCGACTATAGTCAAAACACAGCCCGTATCACCCTGTGCAATACTGCTGCTCCCCCGCGGCGGCGTTTCTATGTGAATTGACGTTTATACGCCGACAACTTATTGACGGGCTTCCCTACCTTTAACGTATCAAACTCCACTCCCCACGTATCCGAGGAGCTTTGCAGTGGAGCACGAACTTCTCGCATTAGGTCGTTGACGTCTTCGCTCAGACATTCACGTCGTAGCTTAGCTGTAAGGAGTGTGTTGTATGGCTATTTGAGAGCTTGACAGGGTGAGAGCCCGTCAGCAGCCACTGAGTGGTCCCCGTAGCAGACGGTGGTCTATAGAGACCACTTCCAACGATCGCTGTTTGCTTGAAGATTGCCCGAAATGCAATACGATGTCAATGTGCACAAATAAACTGGAAACGATATAATGGAACTCGTCTACCAGTGGACAGCTCGGCTTTCTACCTCTTGTTGTCTTCGTTTATGCTACTCTATGACCAGTTGAGGGCAGAAATGAACGTCAAAGCAAGATGAAGAAAAGCAGAGAACAAGAGAAAACCCGGAAATCTCAGAGTGCCAAACTGCTGTTCATCTATTACATGTGTTTCGCCATTACCGTCCTTTAGAATAACGCAAAATTGGACTACGCACTATCGGCAAGGTCTACAGATGAAATAACTAAAATAGTTGCGTTTTTCACATTCCAATTATTATCTTCTTTAGAGCCATGATTTCTCCACTCCTGAAGGAGTGCTCAGGGACATGCCCATGAAACGCTGAAGGCTGTCGCTTCAACAAAAAAAAAGAGATTTTCAGCTCATCTGTAGAACATATAGTGCGAAAATACGAGAGAACCCAACACTGAGAACGGAATTGTCAACCTATAAGATTACCTTCCCATTAAAATATCACCTGAGAGAAGGACAAAAGCCCCTATGAGTACTCCTTGACATTCAGACTGCTCGTTGAGAGCGTTGTAAACTCTTTTCCAGGCACCGATGCTGAAGTAAGTACCAGTCACATCGGGGTGTTTGTAGCGCCAATGCTCTCCGAGTGTGCACCCCATTCCTTCAGGTTTTTGCACCGCGACGGGCAGGGTGCCGGACGAAATGTCTCAAGCGAGTGCCATGTCCTGTGCCTTATGTTCGGCGTAGGACATGATGATTGCTCCAGAGCCCAACTACGTACGCAAGACGCAGGTGCGAGCTAACGTAAGAATACATACTCATCCACTGCAGGCCAGCGGCTAAGGTATTCAGTGTGAATGAAAGTGGATAAGACGCAGAGGAAAATGGGGCTTTCGTGATGTTCTTGAAATAAATTCAACGCAGAAATCTCAGAGCTTATTGTTGATGCTACAAAGATTCAACACAAAACATATACACAACATAACACAATGACAACAAAACATCGTGGGATACCCATCTACGAATAAGAATTATCACTTAAACTGGAAATTGTCACAACAGTTTTGCACGTGGTCGGACTAGAAAGCACTGAACACAGATACGGTCATATTCTACTGATATCCGTCGCATAATTACCAGCGATCTGCGGAACGGCAACATTGTGTCCCAAGGGCTTGGAGGCCACCGAGAAGGCCAGCTGCTTCGAGAATAAGAGTGTAAGCTGCGGGAAGAGATCAAACGACGCTCGGCGTATACCCGCTTAGGCTATTTAGTCGCACGAGTGAGAGTTGACTGGTAAACAATTAATGTGGAAGTTGATTGATAGTTGCGATCACAGATTCCTTATACACCTTTGAAAGACCTTCTTGCCAGAACGTCAGCACATCGCGGTCCTGAACGGCACTTCAATCATACCTGCCAGTACTTTGACACCGAAATACAGGAAAAATAGAAATATATTCGAAAAAATATGGAAACCTCACAGTACCTGTTCAGAACAACCGCGTACGACGTTGAATACGTTACTAACATGCATAGTTGGCGTTATTTCTTTTTGACAAGACATCTGATAGATCAGTTTTGCCTTAGAGACCCAATGCTCCCGTGTTGAACGTATTGTCGCGTCTAATACCGTATGATGTACTTCGCTATCTGAAAGAAGTGTATTAGGAAGTACCATCACTGTCAAAAAGACGTGCGTTGGAAAGGCAAAACTCACCCAATAGAAGCTGCCTATATCTATCCAATAAACGAGGATTCCTTGGATTGGGTTCTGGACGCCTTCGCACTTGGATACGACACGATTCTAGGGATCCTTTGGCCGCTTGCTCAGCGTCGTTCGTCTGTATACGCAACACCAGCACGTTCGCATCGAGGGGAATGTCCATGTCGAGTGGACCGCCCAGCAAATTGTACCTAGCGAACACTTACAATCAGATTCCATACAGTTCCTTCGACGTCTTAGGAAAATCCAGCAATCTTAGCCCTACACATCAGAAGCAAACAAAAAACGTGATTATACTCCAAGCTGAACTTGCGAAAGTGTGAATTATGTTAAACAACGCTTGAATTAGGCTAATAGGTCAAATCGAAAAGTATGAGCCAAACCCCTGGTTCGCGGGTACATGATTAGCATGCTACCCGATTCCAAGATATTTCATGATCCTGACACCCTGCTGCCGAGGCCAACGAAGCCTCCTCTATCTCCACGGTCGATAAAATGGGAAATACTCTGAGAGCGGAAGCATGGACGTCAGCTAGGTCCCACCACTCTGATATTAAAAGCAGTCAAATGCGCAAGGTTAAAGTAGCAATCACTTGCCCCTACCATTACGAGCACACGTAAAATGCGTGGCGCATTTCGAAGAGATGTGTTACCATGCTTTATTTATTCTTCGGCCGTACCCCAGTGAAAGGTACTCCGTTATTTCTAGAGTATTATTTCCTCACTCAAATTCAACCAAGGGAAGAGCATCACTTCGACAGAGCGCGCAGAACGGATGAAACAATCAATTGTACGGGATAATACAAAATGTGCTGAATGCCTCTTTCCCACATCCCCCCTTCCAGCTAAAAAGCCAGTTACACTCCGGGATTCATCGCTGACTTTCTACTGTCCCCCTTTAGTCGACAAATGTGGTCGCGTGTCGTTCGTGTGCGGACGACCCGTGGGAGCGTAACAACAGATCACAACCTCTGATGAGAGTAGGAAATGGGAGAAGGCCAAAGATGCGTCGTTTTCACTGAACAACTGAATGCATAATCCTTACCATCGTACAAACGTTCCTCTGACGGATGTCCTATCAACCATCGATTTGTTAATGAATCAAAGGTCTGAGAAGCACTGCATGTCCGACATTGATGATTAGTGACGTAAAATTTAGCGTGGCTACGAAACGGTCATGTTGAAAGAGCGCAATTCTATGTAGACTCCCAGGAAGCCAGATCTTTCAGCATCAAGAAGATTTGAACAATGACTAATCAAGGACATAGTCGAGCAAAGAAAAACTCGAAAACTGATGAAGCAAAAACTACAAGGAAAACTTTAGCACGATTGTGCACGCATCTCCATATTGCCATGCTAGAAGGTAACATGATGATTAGTCAACATTGCATTGATCATAGCACGAGAAACATTTCCTCACGAGGCCTCACCGACCAACAAATCGTGCACGACCCTCCTTTCATCGCGTCTGGGACTGGTATCGCGTGCAGATCGCCAGCGTCATTACGCGCATTAGCAGCCGACCGTAACATGACCGCAGCAGCCAATTGTAACACGACCAACCATGCTTGACTTTCGTACATAAGGATGAATTTGCGACGAGGTTCGGGTGATAGCCATTAGAAAATGCAGAGTGGTAGTACCCAAATTAGTCATAGGTAAAACGCTCACACCATGACTGCTGGCAATACAGGAATTACCGTATATCGTAAAACTTCAACATAAATCATAGAATCGGAGCCGATAAAACTCACTTGGTCTCGTACGTTTCGCTGTAGATAAGCACCTTCAAACAGCCAATGGGCAACAGGTTCGACAGCGCAAGAATGAGCTGTTTTGCAAGATTCCGGTCAGGACTCTCGACAACGAGCTGAAATGTGATGCAGTAATGGGTAGAAAAAACTCTGAGTGCGAATCCGTTTCTGATACGTCAAAGAGGCATTACGGACAAAGAGGCTTGCGATGCTCTAGGGTAGCTGATCCTATCCCATAACAAAATCCTTCAAGGGCACCTGCACTTGATGAAATGCGCTTGTGGCTGGACGCGCTGGATAGGGTCAAGAATGAGGACGTAAGAGCGGCTATATAGAAGATATCTGTCCACATAAAGGTGAGGTATCACCGGGTGCGATGGTATGTACACTCATTGGAAGATTTGAGAATTGTTCGATACGAGCGAGTCTAGGATTTGCGAGCTTCCGGCAATCGAACATGAGAAATCACCCACCCTCAAGATGTGGAGGTAGGTCATCAAAAACTATCTGGCAGAAGTCTGGGCCTTGCATAGGACCTCTTGGTTAAGGATCAATGGCGACGTTAGCAGAAGCAACTCACCCCGCGAGGTGGGACTGTTATTAGAGGGAAATTGTAAAACGGGATATTTACAAATTTTCATTTTCTAGTCATTCTTAGTATGGTTTCTCAAGAAAAAAAAGAACATCATTCGCGAAGAAAAACATATGTAGGAGACATCACAAGTTCGGAACATCCGCAGCCAAACTAACAAACGATCATCACTACTCTGTAGAAAAAGCCTTATGTGATGAGATAAAGGCAGCGTTAGGAGTGATTCGCTTGTTTCATTCATTTCAATCTTCGATACTGACCGGTGGACGTTTTCACCACGAAAGCTTACACGTCAAGCACCACGTCATTCCGATCGATACGGCTTCAATAGGATACGATAAGTATCATTCTGCTATCATGCTCATTACACTACACCTCAGTCATTCTTCGGTTAAGTCGACCCTAGGAGGCCGAATGGACTCATCAAAGGCACCAGGTCTTCTCCGCTACGCCATCACTACAGCTCGGGGGCGCGCTTTTCGACGGGGTTTCGCCATAAATAATCATCTCAGGCCCATAGTTTCCATGCAAGTGACTTCTTTTAGGGATTTTACATTAACCATATCATCCCTAATGCTGTCTCTAAGCCTATCACATTCGTCTTCATTTAATCCTTTCAGCTTATCAGCGCGTATCCATAGAATGATCGATAATGATATACTTCACGACCAACCTTCTAAAAACCATCAACTAAACTATATGCTTTCAGTGCGATGAAATTTTGAAAAATGTGTAATTCATTCCTGATAAACCGAAATTTTGATTTTTTGAAGCTTGCGTTGGGCAGAGAAATGAGGGGTCGGGGACTGAGCATTACATAAGCATCGATAAGGCTCGCTCAATAGTACGCTAAGGAGAACTACAGAACAGAAGACTCCGGGAATAGATGTGCTCACTGCGTGTTGAAAGGATTCGAAACAGAAAGAATCACGATTGCGCTTCCACGACCGAGCACTGGACGTCTACATATATCGCTCAGTCCCATTTTCCTGTAATTTCGTCACTGGTGGGCCATGCAAAAATAACATGCGTTTCGCTGATTCCTTCCAATCGCCAATTTCACGGCGGTGAGTGCGGCCTTTGCGTTTACATGGACAGTGCCGATGCGTGGGTTTGTACCCTAATGTCAGGATGCCGCATGACGATGAGCGGCGTGCGACACAGTGTGTGCGAGCTTTGCGCGTCGCGGTAGTTGGGTCTTGGAACGATTACAACGTAATGCAAATGGTGCGATACGCAGTTGACTTCTAATCACTTCGGGACCCAACAATTTAGCTCGTCCGCATTGTTTGACTTGCGACATGCCGCAGTGCGGCATCCTGACATTAGGGTACAGACCCCCGATGCGTCACGCTAGATTTTCAAAACTACTCATGGTCAGATTCCTATTGTATAAGACATTTGATATGTCATCTATCTGTGTGGCCTCCAAAAGTTCTATTTCCGTTGGTGGTTGCGAAGTAGTCAATGAGAAGAAAGCAATCCGCAATCAGGAATGAACCAGTCGTAAATCCAAATAGGATATGATCGCATTAAGATCCAGATGCCCGCTTGTTGCAATACAAGACATTCCATACACCGTCAATTACTACTGCAAGGGAGTAGGCCCCACGGCGGTCTCCATTCAATGCAACTATAGCAATCATAAACGAGGTTGCATAGCTGAGAGTTTGCGAGGAATAAAAGGCGATAACTAAAAGCAGCGGAACAGCTAAAATAGGGGCATGTTCCACTAGAGTAGGTTTGTTTTTGTGGTCATTCTATGTGGAGATTCCACTACCAAACTATCAGGAGAGCACACTGATAGTGTTGCTAATCGCAGAAAGGCCACATACATTGTAAACATGGGGAAAGGCGAACTGGCGTTTTCCTGCAGTAAAATTTGGTCGTTTGGAAACACCAACTTATGTATATTGCTTTTCGCCTATAACACACAACCCTTCATCCAAAACCGCGATAGGCTTTCTGGTGAATCCTTGACGTAGTGCTTAACTCATACACAAAAGAAGGCAGAGTTATGGGAAACACCTTCGATTCGAAGTCGTAAAGGTAAAGCTTCATAGTGACAGGAGGCTTTGGAAACGCATCACTGCATGCTTGCTGAATGAAATTCACACGGATGTTCTTACCCCATGGAAGGAGACATGTCCCTGCCACAACGATGCCACAGCGTGCTTTGAACTGTGCATGACCAAAGCATAAGGACTCCTTTGCAACACTTATAAAGAGATAGGATTTCGCATTCAGCTACCTTGCGCGACGCACAAGCCAGAGCGCTCATGTTTTACTCGTCTAAAGCTTGAAATAGAGGATCCCATGCCCATCGCTTCCCCTTTACTCCGTCCTCTATTACTACTCCTTTGTCCTTACTAGTCGTCTGAAGATAATAATACAAGTACTAAAGTAGTTCGATGCTATCACCATTATGAGACGCTGTTGCCCGACCAGACTCATTTAGTCTCTAGAGTGTAAACGGAAGGAGCATGTCCACGACAGGGTCACGTATTATGACAGTGTCTTCAAAGACACTATGAAGTATAATGAGAAAGTGGGAAAGCGAAGAATTGCTCGTTGGGAAGGAAATTCCCTGATATGTGGCGAAACTTGCATCGAAAAAGCGCGACCTGGGGTCCTATTGCGACCCCGCAGCACGCGAGTCGTGCTGCCATTCATCCATTGGAGGAGTTACCAGCGAGGGCGTTACAACATTAGCGGTCTGCTGACTTAGCCCCTCGCCAGTCTCGCAGAATCGGCTTCAGCCTTCGCAGAACGGAAGAGGGAGGGGGTTCGGGTTCCTAAGTCTCGGGTTTTTGCCGTTTCATTTCGTTCTTTCTCTATTGATGTACTCTGAGTACCCCTACTTTCATATCCCACAATCTGCCAAAATTAATCTTTCCAATGCCTTTATAACAGTGAGTAACAATAGCACTTCTGTGCATGAACTCATATGCCGATGGGAAAGAAAATAAGCAGAATCGTCTATGCTCGATCTTTCACGGAATCTATCTTGGAGAGAATCACTCGTCAGCTTTAACAATAGCATGGACGATATTCAGGGGATACTCGTAATACCATTCCGTCGCCATATGGAGGGGAACGAGAGAGGATAATCACCGTTCTCGTTGTGAGCATGTTTATCTTACTTGCTATTTCGGCAAAGGCAGAAAGGCACCCTGGCGCTCAAAAGACTGATTGGATAAATACTGGGCGAACAAAATCAAGTGCGATGTTGTTAACAGATAGTCAGAGGAGATAGTGAGAGAGCCATCACTTGCTCAGTGACGCGTTGGGCCGACGCCGTTGGCTGTCGGACGTGTATGGATGGCGATACACGAGGGAGCGCTCCTCGGAGATCTTCGCTCTCTGACTCTGCGGCAGTTGCAGGAGCAATCAACCACCATGCAATCTCTTCACTCGAAAACAGCACAATTCCACTTCTAATGGTACCACACATGATCCTCTAGTAAAGCGTGGCCCTTTGTACTCAAATTGCCACACCATTTATGCCCGCTGACGACGTAGTCATTAGCAATTATAGTGCGCAAGCTGCTTATTAAGCGTACAATCGACACGCAAGCAAAACGCGACACATCGAGGGTACACGAACAAAGGCGAAATCACCACCATCACAATGCGCAGCATTCTTTTCGACAAAGCATCTCAGTACTGCGCTGAAGCACGTTTAGTCTTACGATTTCGATTGAAAGAAGAGCATCTGCATGGCGGCTGCGAGGATTAGGCCCGGAAAGGAGCGCTAATCTCGTATTCCAGCACTGCCCTCCGTAGCTGGGCGCTTTCAGCTGTGCAAGCACACAGACTCCTCACGCCCGAATGATCAATGACCACACAAAAAGGTAATTATCATACGATGTCAGCATACCTAGCGACGTGGCGGTGAATAGCGGAGGTCGCATACGCCTCACCGCCGCCGCCCCAAAGCAAACACACCGCCAGTTCACCGAGGTGTAACTCCACACACATGCATGCGTACACATACACACATCTACGTGTGCATATAGACATTTCTATATACGGGTGTGGTCTAGGAGTGTCCGCACCACTGCCCTCCTGCTTTGTGCTTTGCACAGCACTAGCATGCCACCATAAGACCGTAGTATGCAAAATTCAGTTGCAATGAAAGTTTCTCTTGTGATACAGATCACTGAAAGCATCAGCAAGATCTCCCTTTCCCATTTTGATTATCCTACTGCTCTCCAACCGTCAACTCATCTCCCTCACGTAGACGAGATGAGCGAAAAAATAAGGATCAATTTCGAGGGAAAAAACAGTGGCAACTCGTGCCGTTGTACTGCAGTCACTTCCTAGCAGCGGCTCTGCTCAATCAGAATTAAATGATAAAACAAATGACAGTGGAAAACCTTTGACATTTATTTGATCATCATGAGGAAACTGTCAGATGTAAGAACACAGAGAGTAGTCGAACAACTTCACATGCCCAGTATTCATTCTCTGTTCCCCCGTTGACGCTATAGATAAATTTGCCGCCTTTCCTTCAACAAATCTGGTTCCTCCAACCGGAGCTGGTGGACCGTGTTTCCTGTGTACGTCGCCCCACGGTGTTTTCTGCTCAATTGTCGAACTACTCCTTACCTGACACCGTTCTCTGCCACTTAATCGCCTTTCTGAAGTTGTTCTCTGACAGAACTGTAGCTAGAACATGCGCTGGTGCGTTTGCCTCATTAATGAAATCTCTAGAAACTCGGGACGTACCGTGTATGAAAGGAGCATTGTGACAGTACTACTGAAAGACAGACAGACAGACAGATAGATGAACAATCTGGAATCGTTGATCTGACTGAGTGCTTCCCACAGAAGCTCTCAGTCAGATCAGCGATTCTAGACACTTTAACGAGAAGTCATTGTCATTTCGATACATGCTGAAGAGCTCTCTCGTTCCTACTTCAGTATCCATTCCCGTAGAATTCTGAGCTGAAGCTACGAATTTTGCAAAATACTACCTATGATAATGAGTAAATCGAATGTACCCGTATCTCATCAAAACGAATCCGTACCTGAGTTAATTTTTTGCTCAAAACCTATCTTGATGGTAGCCCATCAATGTTGGAGCCCTATGAAAATCTTGTCCTGACAGTGATGATATCGAAATATTTTTTCACCTCTAAGCTTTGTTGAAAGCTCCACTACAACTTCTCCCACGTGTTCTTTTTTCTGCCTACAAGAGATGGAAGCCGTCTTCTTTTAAAATGCACAAAATGAAGCACGAGAGTCAAAGTAACGGAAATACTGCTCAACCACCAGAATATACATATGTTAGCTTCTCAAACGAGTATACAACGCAAAATATAAGCCTCAAGGATTTGCACATGACTTTAGACTCCGACCATGAACTTGGGTTCTGAAACCGTGCCAAATTCATGGACACCTTTCCTATTGGCAGTAGCGTAATATAAGATTCCCTTCATTTGATACCCTCCGGGTGATAGAACTGTGACGGAACTTCTCTTTTCTACGCTTTCCTTTGAAACCATAAAAGAGAGAATGTATGTCAGTACACCGATCCCTTCACATAAGTTGGAATCCTTGTAAGCAGCTGAGATAGAGAAGTGCACTGAGTGTTTACCCACTGTGTATTTGCGTGCTTATGTTGAAACGAGGGCGAAGGGGGCCGACGGGCCATAGCCACACGGATATTTTCGATCAAGGCACGTACACTAATCCTTGTTGTTCTGAGACAAAGAAAAGAATCGTTGCAATACTTCTTGAAAATTTCCTACAGCAATGACCACACCAGCACTCAAAGAAGCTGCCCAAGCGCCACAACATGCACATTCTCAGCTGTGCAGAGCTCCAAAGCAACCGCATTGCATTTCATCCGTCTTCGTGGGTTATCGAGCTGAGCTGACTTGCTCGATTCGCCCTGAACGATTACACGCGTGCTGCATATTCGTGAGCATGTAAAATTACGCGAGATCAATAAGAGTTGTGTGTGTGAGCAGCAGCAGCACACGACAAGTGTACCTTCCTTTGCTCACAGTGGTCCAGTGACTAGAAACACGCCATATCAGTTACAGTATCCTCGTTACAAATGATAATCAATTATCGGCGACGAACCTTCATGGACGACGCATGGGAAACGTGTCCAGCCTGAATACATATCACTACCGTACTCGTCGTCGATTACACTAGCTGATGACCATACAAATACGGTGGTTTGTAGTGCACAAAGGCAATTACCCCATGCATAGCCACAATGGTGAAGACAAATGCAAACTGGGGCGAGTCCATGGCTGTGAATGGAAATTTGAAAAATAAAAGAATGAGTAATGGACGGAGGTGAAGCTGCGGTGTTACTACTGGAAGCAAAAAGCTACTGAAGTTATAACAGAGCGCCTAACCATTTGCAGCCGCACACTCAGATAAAGTGACAACGTGAACATGTTGAGAGCAGGCATGTGAAAAGCCGGCAGAACAGAAGAAAAACGGAGATGCAGATGAAGACTTGTTCAAGCGATAATTGAGAGTTTTGCAGTATGCTTTGAAATACAAAACTTCGTATTGTAAATCTAGCTGTACATGCTTGAATGAACAGATATGTCGTTAACTGACACCTATCCCACGCCAATCAACGCGTCATATCGTCCATCAGCGCCTCACCGTCCGTACCGTAATTTCTCTCCAGCAAGACCACTTAACGCTCTTACGACAGCACACGAACGATCCACCAAAACCTCAAGGTTGTTGCATGATCACCTATGATCATCCATCCGTGGCCTTTTTCGTAATACCACGACAACTTGTGTCACATCTTTGGAAAGGAATCATCATAACTTTTTCTGGAAATTTCACATCCGTCAGTATCACAATAGGGAGCGTAACAAAGGTTATTCAGTCGAATCTCCTAGATTCAAAAGAAAACCCTCACCTGTCCACCAGTAATGACCTGCTTGATGACCAGATCCAAATCAGTCTCGTTCTCATCGTAAAGCATCTTTGCAGCAAGTTTGAGGTTCGCCAATTGTTGCAGTGTTACCTATAGCAACACCATTAGAATACACATATACAAGCATAAAGGCGGTGCATGAAATGCAATTAAACGAAACCTCATGTTGATTGGGCTGCGCCAGATCCAATTCCAAGATATCAGTAGGCTCCATCTCCATCATTACCTGAAGACGACCAACTCAGCTGAAGCCTTTCAAATGCATTGGCAAGTTTGTACTATTCATCCTCATGTCATTTTTGTGAGCGCCAAGGTGTAAAAGACTTTTCAAGACACGCAGGTGCTATGCCTACACAGACTTTACGTCTTTGAGTCACCGGGCTGAATTGCTGCGATTATCGTAGATATCGCATGTATGCAGTGATTAAGGTAAATGGCATATAAGAAAAGGACAGAACGTTTGTCCTTCAGTGAATTCGCTAGGCGCATTTCCCATCGTGAATTGAAGATTGCACATGAATTCGCACAACAGCATTGCAGCTTTTCACAAGCACAGCACTCCGCAGCCCATTTCTTGTAACTATGCCGAAGCCCTGTGCACATACAAAATAGATCTGGGAATGATTAGAGATGTAGCTTACGAGATTACTTGGGGAGTAATCGCGAAAGGGAATTGTGTTGTGATAGCCAATATTATCCTCTGCCTCCCTGCCACTTCATGGTGGAGAAATTCAAGATCTTTGGCAGGATTGTGTGAGCTAGGAAAAGGGGCCGAAAGGCGCAAGCAGCACGCGATCTCCTTATCGAGCGCATGCAATGAAGTTTCAACAAACTCTATTTCGCTCTCTAGTCAATTTTGGACGAGAAATTCCGGACATGCACAACAGAGCTCGCTCACATTATTAGAGCACTGAGATATGAAATCATAGCCCGTCCAGTGACATCTATGTGGGACGCGATGAGGCTATGATGGACCACCTGTTACAAACCTACGTCGTAACAGGAAGGAAAAAAAGCCGGCAGTTATGAGAGGATCAAACCTGCGCTATAACAAATGTTCTACATCTTCTCTAAACAGCAAGCGCGGATAAATGGCTCCATAAGCGCATTTCATCCCAGGTGCCAGCAGCAGTAATAACGCATATGGGTGGTCGACAAGCACCCATTTCATCTGCTCTTCCACAGCTACAGGGAAGAAAAGCCGTGCAGCTATGCAGCTGTTTTGGGCAGATATCAACAAATTCTCAGGAAAGTTCGCTGTTCTACGCTCAGCTGTGATTCCTCTGAGTACGTGTGGAGGAACGAAGCGATTTCTACACGGTAGCGGAGCTGTTTCCCAAAGAGGAACTCTTCATGGGAATGATATGTTAGGGGCCCGTCAATTAGAGGGGATCAACCTCTGCCTCGACAGAACCCTTGTACCCAATTCAAAAAGAAAAAAAACATGTAATTAACCAGCATGTCTTGAGTGGGTACTCCTTCCAACACCTGATCACAGTACCGGAGGATCTCTGTACGCAGCGTCCACATCATCTGCCTGAAAACATAAACTATTCATATGAAATGGAATTCGCAGGAAAAAAAAAACGAAAATAGAAACTATAAAAATTTAAAGCGACATCAGGATAGGCATCCAGTCAACAGTGATGGCAAGTAACGGAAAATTATGACACAATGGTTTTTGCTGACGAAACCGTCAAGAAGCCGTTAAGCTATATTTTTCCGGAACTTTTTTTGAATACTAGGTCAACTCCGAAGAAAAATCCGCGCACACGAACAGACTTGGACTAAAAATATAAAAAAAAATCTCACACCACAGTTGCCGTACACACATTAAAATATTCCTGTAGTACCATGGAAGCGGAGGGGGGGGGGGGAGGGGGGAGGGGGGAGGAAGGGGGGAGGGGGAGTCTGGTGATGCGAGGAGAAAATCCGTGGTGTCACCGGTTAGCGCTCAACACACACTCAGTGAGTTAAATAGGTCACCTCAATTTAGGCTCTTAACGCCTTCCCGTTGCATTACAATCCACGGGATGAGCGATTTGAGGACTTCTGGAGGACTGGTCATGCCAAGGATGGCTTCGATGTTGTACATATGAGTTTGCTCCAGAAGAGGCAGAACGAAGAGGTGCGGCCTGCATAACTAACGACAGCGAGGCGGGCAAGTGGGCAGGGCACAGAGAGGCGAGAGAAGCTCCGCCTCTTGACACAACAACGGTCAGAGAGCGAGCGTAGGAAATCAACGCAGAGAGCTTTGAGTGTAGGTTCGGCTGCTGCTGTGGCTCGCGGCCCGATCCCATCGTAGAACGGACCGAATCGTCACAGCTGGGCTGACTGGGCGACCGTGAACAGTGACAATCTTCACACGACTAACATGTTAGTTAGTAGAAGACCGATCATCGGCGCTTTTGCTCACATTCCTAATATGCTGCAATGGATCGAGCACACTGCAGCCCCGCGGAGAGAAATGCCAATCGAGCTGCGTCTCGAAGGAGGTCTAAACAAAGCGCATAATCTCTTGCTCAGGAAGCCCTTCGCATAAGAGTCGAGAGCTCTCTAACCGTGTAACAATAACATACGTACAAGAAAAAAACGTGTCGAACAACATGATGAAAAGCTAATAAAATATTTAGTAAGGCACGCAGGTACACTGAATGGGTCCACAGGCGAAGAACACAGAAGACGGCGATATAGCGTGAAGGCCAACTATAATAATCTCCACAATGACTAACAGACGTGTCATAACGCACGCACATAGACCGTCTCATCGTCATCGTCATCTGTAGTTACCTCGTGTTAGTACCTGAAGTTTTACCTCTCACCCTTCCTAACTACAAGCCGTGATCTTGTGCCATAGGCTAAACCTTCGAGCTATATCTACACCTATCCATGTACCCTACCTTTTTACGCTCGCTGACATCCCTAACAATTTCGACACACTCCGAATCTGAATCTTCACTTCACTAATATTTATATTAGGTAACAACAGATGGTGGTGAATCGACTCCAAGCCTAGACAAGATTCAAGAACTGAATTCTCCAGCGTTAATCGGATTTCATATCACCTGCTTCACACAAAAGGATTTTCATTGAAATGTAATGTCGATCAAAATGGTGGACACATCTCCACGATGCGATCCGGTGAGTTGATGGAAGAAGAGGACTTAGAAGTCTCACTGGCCGTCCCTTGAGAAAGTTGGAAATACTTTCAAAACGGCACCATGAATAACTAACTAATCGTATGCAGTGTTATTGCTGAAAATGAGACAGCAAGTGAGAATAAGAAGAGGCATGGTTAATACATAACAGGCGGCCGGACGGCTGACCGCTTGACCGCCGGACAGACGGCGCCCGTCTCGCAAGCAGGTCGACAACGGAGGATGAACGGACGTACGGCAACACACCTGCCCTATCCATTAGATGTTGTCAATTCATCTGCACACAAAGACGAATCGCCACGAACTGTTCAAGATAGGACCTCGCCAAGAAAAAAAAAAAGAAAATAGGGAAGTTGGATGTGAAGAGCCACTTCCTGGGTGTTTTTTGCATAAATAACCGCGAGAATCAACACGTCGATTCGAAAGTAGGTTAAGTCCGTAACTTGCAAGAAATTCCTAACATCCGAAACATCCGAAGAAAGCTGTTCTCTCCCATGGACACCATGATTTTGAATAGACGAGTGCGATGTGGAACACGACATTACAACATTTCGTAGCCATCCACTCGAGTGTGCGCTTACTTGGGCTCCGGAATCAACGGACATTGATGACAGCAAGGCATGTGCAACTGCAATTACATTACGCAGCACACGCTTAGATGAATCTTTGGCGTTGTATGACATTCAGATAACATTCAAGCGATAGGCAAATGGAAAGCAGAACAACAAATCTCTCTAACAATCATGTGACTTCAGAATTTCCACTTCTTCGCAAGTAGTGCAGCACATCGCAACGCAATTGCTTGCTTTGGCGTGTGTAAACAACGCTTAATTCAATCGCCGTTGATATACATTTGGTAACCAGTTAACTGTGAAACAGCGACAAATAGCTGCACGTATACATCCACATATAAGGCATATCGCGTTCATAACCCATGTTCGTATCTCACAACCATAACAGCAACGACGAACGTCGTACCGATCGATAATAATTGCTCTCAATAAAACGCAAAACCTGTTCCCTTCCTGGGAACTGTGAAATTTCATATGTGTTACTGCTAGGGGATGTCAAGGATTCACGAGGGTCTCACAAAATGAACTGAAGATAATGAAGATAATCTATTAATGCACGTGAATCGTTATTCCATATATGGATCAGCAATCGGTCTTGAACCTTTCCACGACTAGATGAATTTGCAATTACGGAGCGTGTGCGGCCTGTCTGGCCGTGACGGAGTCATTTTGACGGCAGCGGCGCCCACTCAAAAGGTGCAACGACATCTGGAAGCAATTCACGCAAGTGGAGGAAAAGAAACAAAGACGTGCGCTGTACGTCGTACCGGAGAGATCGTCCTCCGTTTACGGCCCAACAGAATAAATGTAAGACCATCTTACGTTATTCACAGTCACCTCATCTTTCAAATATCGTCTCTTCTATGATCGGGAAGAAATTAGACAAATCTACCATATAATGAAAAGCCATCACTTTATAAATCCTTCGGCACGAGGACCTTCAATAAGTAATATCCTGTGCAAAGATTCGTTGAAGACTGATGAAAGTAATGAACACTCTACACGCTCTTTACCTCAGGTACACCTTCATACAACATCAATACGAACAATCAGGTTTCATGGCGACAGCACTTTCACGCAATCCCCATCTTGTTCTTGACAGAAGTGCTATTCGCTGTGCACTTCATTTTTATGCAAACCGGCGCTTTCCATGCAGAGCATGTAAAAATCAAATGAGAGGAGCAAAAAACATTGATCTCCTCAAAACCAAAGTGGTATAGGCAACAAAAATAATGCGGATGGCCTTTTTGTGCATGAAGAAATACCCTCTTCCTTGGACGCTCAACCATTCTGAGTTAGATCGGAACGATATTCCCCTATAATAGTGCTTGCGACAGAAAAGTTCACATAAAATTGAAAAGCACAGAGGGACCAAGCAATCGCTCTCACAATACGTGTTTTCCCTTCAGCTCACGGAACCGTCACTAGATACCTTCCGATATTTACCAGTTAAACTTCGAGAAGCAATACCGAGCATTCATAACTTTCCACTTTCATCCAAGGTATTCACATCAGGTTGTTCCCACAAAAAAAGGGATCAAGCCCTTGATCCATATCCGCCCAGGCCAGCTTTCTATCCGCCCCAAGATGGTGCATTGGTATCGGACTTATCTGAGAGAATTTAAACTGATTGTTTCAGTAATTTTCTTGCTTTTGCTTGCAACTGTCTTCCTTCATCAACTACCCCTAGCAGACCGCTGCGTGGAGGATCAGATGCATTCAAATCCTGCAAAATTATGAATAGAAATAGATAGCGTACCGCATATTGAAAACACCAACCAACGCTGAATGCTTCATTCTTCAACTTCAGCTTGTGGCAACTCCACAAGCAATGGCAATCTTGACAATCCCCGAAAATCGTTCCCAGGGCCATGCCAGTCGAGTCTGTCCCATAAAGAAAGTCTCACCACTCATTTTACTATCACACTATTTCCATGTCTCCGCAAAACCCCATCAATTTGCGCCAAACCTCATACTTCATCAAAGTTGGTTTTTCGACAAAGCCGATGTTGCATCCATCTGGTGCCACTTTTTTTCGTAGACAACAACCGCCTCTGGACCTGTTTTCAAATGCTACTTCGTACAACCTCTCTTCAAAATTACAGCACTTTCACTTACGGAACTCGACGACAGAGATACTCGAATGTGAGGTAAACAGCGTAACCTGTCATACAGTAACCCTCCTATTTGAAGGAAAGGTGAGAGCTAACTGCGTTCGATTCGCGGGACAATACTGCTCCCGACCAACTCTCAGATGGCAAACATTCGATAAACCCCGAGCCAACGAACGAAGAATATCGACAGCCGAAACTTTGACACTGACAAATATAACACGCTTTGACTCTCACAATACATCGAGCCTCACGTAGCAAAAGGCAATATACTAGTAAAAGGCTACTCGGCTACAATGTGACCCCTGCTAGATCAAGTAGTACTTCCAAACTCTTTACAAACCAAATAGTGATTTAATTACTATTCCCGCTTTGGACAGCAACGCACTTAGTGCTTTTTTCTGGAATGCTTTTAATATCCGCAATGAAAAAGCATTCCTTCTGCTACATAGCGCTCTACACCTCTTTTTTAGGCACCATGTATTTGAACAGCGGTGCAGAATTCAACACATAATCATAAACGAAAATGTGCAACACTAGGAGCAGACGAAGTTTCCTGTCATTTCAGACTAAATAGATGCGAATTTGAATTCTCAGCATAACAATTAGGAATTACAGTAAATTACGTAATGACTGAGTGGAGTTATTATTATTATTATCTGCAAAGTTATCTGCAAATAGTCGAGAATAAAATTTTGCCATTTTAATTATCCATGCCATACGTAAAGCAGAAGCTTGGCGTGTTATTTGTTTGTTTGTTTGTTTGTCTGTCTGTCTGTCTGTCTCTATAGCATTACGAACGAGCAGTCGCTCACCCCTATAAGGACGGCGCAGACGGCCTGCTTCTTTCTAAAACTGTCTAGGAACCTCGAGAAAGTCTCATGGCCTTGTATACGACAAGAGGATGGGGACAAAACGGGTGGGGTCACGAGGTCGAATTTCCGCACGGCCGCGGACGACGAGCGGCACAGCGGGTGCAAGTGCCAGTGGCAGGGCATGGCAGCCTTCATGCGAAGCAGTGTGGCATGAGTGGAAGCGCAGGCGTGACGCAGCCACGCTCGGCCGTTCTACCACGGGCAATCGATACGGCGAGTCGTACTGGTGGCGCCGCGAGTGCATCGCCGCGAAGCGGAAATTCGACCTCGTGACCCCCACCCGGACAAAACCAGTGAAGATTCAATCGCATCAATGAAAGTAACAATTCTCAAGATAGTCTTCGGCTGTCCTTTCCCCAGGAGCCGCCCTGGCTTCAATGCGAGCTGAGCTACATGCGAATCATTCGAAATGAAATGAGTCGAATACCCGCTTTGTTTTATTTTCCTGACCGTTCAAGTATTTATTCACTGCTGATTTTCAACCGCAAGTGTTGGATATACATATATCAGCACAGCAGGATTTGTTTTTAAAAATTGGAACCAAATTCTGGATGTGAAAAATTTGGACGAAAAAGAAAATTTATACAAATGTACTCGCGCTTCCCTACTAATCTCATAAGCCAATTCTTCTCCGATATAATCTCAAGAGTTGGCTCTCACGGACCTATGACTGTGAGCATTGGGCTTTTACTTCCCACTTGACGGCTTGACGATAAACCTTGAGGAATCTTCGGAAGTGTCACATTATCCTGACCACGACCACATGCGAAGCTAGAAGATGCTACTATTTCATTGATCGCAGAAGCAATGACACTATTCGGACCTTCCATAATTACTATTCAAGCATGTGTTTAAAAATTATGAAAGGTCCAAATAGTGTCCTATTCGGACCTTTCATAATTACTATTCAAGCAATTTTACGTATTCCGTTTACCACCCAGCAGTAACCAATTTTCACGGATACCTCTTAAAGAAACCCTTTAAGTAATCTAGGACATACGTGCTGCACTCACTGAAATCCCAAAAGCTCTTTAGGTGCTAATTTGTAGGGCCAAGGGCTAGCGACATCGATGCAACGTACAACAAGTAGGGGTGCGTGCCTCGCGGCTTTTCATCGTGTGCAGGCAAAAAGGATGAGTGCTTCAGAGCTCTCCATCGTAGGTAACAGCCATGCAAAGCGATGAAATGAAGTGTATCACGCAAATGTTGATAAAAAATATTTCTTCCTGCTATAGTGAGCACATCAGCAGAGGGCAACCATAAGGTAGCTCCAGCTGTCAAAATGTTGATCCATCCAGCATTCCGTTAATCTCACTGATTTCCCTAACACTGCCTCGATTAATGGATACTTCATTCGTGGAGTCAACAATTTGTGAAATGACAACGTGGTGGGTTCTACGCACAGAATGACTTATTCGCATTTTCTTTGTCCGAGCGAAGAATACAAAGACACCAAGACAACGGCGCGTATTCTACACCCGAATTGAAGAGGAAACGTGAGAACGCTGCAGCGGAGGGGAAACTGCGAAAACCGCTGAGAGGGCATGGGGGCATTGTATATTTGAGCACAGTCTGGTCTATTTCCGTACTGATTCACCATTACTCTCTCACACTCCATCGCTGACAAACAAGCCGTTCGCCGCCGCTGCCGCGCAATCAAGCACGCTGCTTCCCAGCGCTAAATGTGAAAAATCTCCACCACACAATAAGCTCGTCCCTTTTGTTCCACATCACACTATCACTGGAAGGAGTGATCATATAGGTAGTCGAAACCGAGTTCCTTCCGTGAATTCTTCACACAGAATTAGTAAACATGGAGTCATTTTAAACGCATCGAATAATGGCAACACAAACCGAACGAAACAGAACTCCACCACTCGCCAGTTTTCCAAAAGAAAGAGTCTAATCATCACAAGCCGTAATATGACGACCCCCTTTCGCTTCTACTATCCTGCACAGGACCCATTACCGCACTGAATCATTGGTTGTTTGTTATGAACGCGAACCCTTCCTATTCTACAAGAGTTTCTACACCTTTGATGCTTGAATTACAATCTCCATTCAATCGCGATCGCCTGGCAAGATCGTTTCCAGAGACCAGGGTAGAATAACGAAGAGAAGGAGATCTAAGCCCAACATCCCAAACTATCACATTACTACTGTGCAAGTGAGTACCCTTACTATGTCGACCAAAAACCGCACGTACCGCCGAGTGAGTTTGCGGAAGAGTCGTGTTTCAATGACGAGCTAAGATCAAACGGGTCACCTGTGTAAAATAAAGAATAGCGCCGATTGAAGCCACGAGAAGCAATTCCCGTTGAACGTAGCTAGGGAAGAGAAGTCCGAGCCCGGAGGTTACCCATTCCTTCAATAGACTACGAGGATCGTAAACTATGATTGGGAATCTTCCCATTCTTCACTTCTTCCCAGATGACGCTAGCCCTGGCTCACGCAAGCCATTCGGATGGAGACTTCACATCATACTGATACCAATATCTGGAATATTTTGTGAACGGCTACACGACACCCGCAAATGTCGTCCCTACTAGCTACGAGGAAACTTGTTTCTTCTTGCTACATAACCATGACTACGCTACGGGAGCTTCCAATAGCAGGAGGACGTGACTATTAATGAAAGTACGGCTACTATTTCTATTTTCCTAGAATGGTCGCCTGCAGCTTTTATAAGCCGATTCGGAGGAAATAACCAGTGATAAACATTTTTGTGAGATACACTTGCTGAGAGCACTCCATGAAGCAACTCCTAGACAACCTGTCTGCGAGCATGAACTCGACAACGTGGTGCAAGAAAGGACTCCCAGACGAGACCTCCAGACGAAAGGGAATTTTCTCGATTACTTCGACCGATTACCGGCGGAGCGGCCTATAAAACGCATCAAAAAATCACTACAAATCATGCAAATGCATCGACAGTTAACCCCAAAATTCACGAAAAATCGCTGAATCAATCTAGTAAGCGATCCAGGTCACTAACTAAAACATTTCTTCGAAAATGGCATCTTCGGGATACCACAAGAGAAGTATGGCCAAGAAAATGCGTTGAGGAATTGTAAGGAGTTCTGATTTCCCCCAACCTCCAAAGATTTCGGCGCAAGTTGCGTCTTTATCCCATGAAATGCACTAGTCATACATTCGCTAACACGCTCCAAATCATCATCCTTAATGAATATTCTGCTACTGTTTCCAGATGTTTGAAAGAGTTGGGTTTAGTTAGCGCTCGAGTAAGGACTTCAGCCTGCAACTCCTTCAATTCCGAAATTTCGAGTAACACATTCTCATTTCTGTACTCCTGTAACCAGGGACAAACTGTTCCGTCCAATGCTCTTCCTCCTCTTGCAGACTGGCATTTATAGATGCCTCCATTGCGACTCGGCCAAACAAAACTCGAACGAAATGAAGTCATCCAGAAAAAGCCATTGTTACTTTAAGATTCCACTTATAATTCAGAAATCTGTGGAATTTTGAGGAAAGCCTACATCCAAAAAGAGCAATTTCAACTGTTCAAGAAGCGCAGAGAGTAAGTGGTTCTGAGTTGACTTACTTGGATTCATCTTATGAACGCGCAAAACCGGCCACAACTTTCCTTGCAAAATACTATAGCTAGCCACTAAAAAGAGCTGTCAACAAATTTCTAGAAGAGTAGGTCGTTGATGACTCAGGATTCCCTGATCACTTGCACCCTGAAAAGCGACCCCCTGAAGATTCCTCAACCCGTGTCTGATTGTGGCGTCTTACACTTGCCAAACCTCTAGGGTTGTTATCCGTACATTGTTTTTTTCCTCCGAAAATTCGGTGGGAACGTTTGAAACCATACAGTGCATAATGATGGGAAATGCTCATGCTTTGCATTATCATGCTAAATTTGCAGGAGCATTCTTCATCAAAAAGGCCTACCTTATTGCGAAATATAAGTGCGTACTTTTACAATGATACATTGCGTAATGCAGCCAACGAAAAACGCTAGGCACCCAAATACCAGATTAGAAATCCCTTCAAAGCATGTAATCCAAGATTACTGAGCACAAATAGTGGGTCATTCACGTAAACAGCTAAGAATACTGAGATCAGAAATTATTTTGGGCCACCACACATAATGAGAATTGGCGTAAATAATCCTCAAAGGAAAGCAAACACATGCCTAAGTAAACGACATATGATACTTGCTTTCAGTTAATCCAATAACAGCCATGTAGAAAGGCACGCAGACAGGCAGCACCAGGCTCCATGTGTACGTGCTGAACTGAACGTCAGCACAACAACCGTCTGGTGATGGATCCACCAAATACAAAAGCAGCCAAAAATTCGGTAGCTTTGCGTTCTTTACCTATCTCGAGTGCACCACCATTCTCATATATTAGGTGTAAGACAAAGCAGAAACATGACGAAGTATGGGGTAGCATAGTGTAATCGAAGTTTATGGCATTCTGAAGGTAAACATTAAAGGAATCGTCCACGGAAAATGAGTTTTTGTGTTACCCATGTATTTATGTTGTATTTGCCTAATGTTGGCCTCATGCAAAATTTCACGCGAAAACATGTGAATCTGGCTGAGATACAGCACCACAAAGTGCGGTCCAAGTGGGCGGAGCCTCCGTGTAAAAGCCTCGTACCGCGTCCGCCGTGGTCGGAGACGCATTGTAGGAACAGAAGGTTACTTAAACAGTCCTACTCTCCGCTCCCAACGGCGGCGGAAGACGGGACGAGGCTTTTACACGGAGGCCCCGCCCACTGGGACCGCACTTTGTGGTGCTGTATCTCAGCCAGATTCACATTTTTTCGCGTGAAATTTTGCATGAGGCCAACATTAGGCAAATACAACATAAACATATGGGTTACACAAAAACTCATTTTCCGTGGACGATTCCTTTAAGCATCGTAACTTTCTATAGAAACTATACAACAGTACTCCGTGAATAATAAGTCAATTGGTAGGAATAATCAATAAAACCTCAATTTTGTGGTGTGAGATTACACAACTCGCACTTTGAACAATATATCGAACCAATATTTGGAGGAGTCGTGCACGGAAAAAATGAGTCTCCCTGATACCCATATATTTATGGAAAAGTAACAATCCGGCAAAAACACGGCTCCACAGAATGACGAAAAAATGGCACTTGCTCGGAGCTGTTCCGTGCACGATTCTTTTGAAGGAATCGTCCTTGAAAAAATGAGCTTCTCAGTTACCCATATAATTATCTTGTATTTGCCTAATGGGCCGCATGCGAAGTTGCACGCGGAAAAGTGAGAATTCGTTTAAGACACATCTTCCCAAATTCTTGACCGGGTGGGCGGGCCTCCGAGTAAAAGCCCCGTCCCGTCGTACGCCGCGGTTGAGAACGGAGAGTGTGACAGTTTACGTAACTTTCTGTTCCTACAATGCGTCTCCGACCGCGGCGGACGACAGGTTGGGCACTTGCTCGGAGGCCCCGCCCACCAGGACGAGACTTTGTGGTGCAGTATCTTGGCTGGACTCACATTTTCGCGTGCAACTTTGCATAAGGCCCACATTAGGCAAATACAACATAAAGGTAACATGAAAGCTCACTTTCCGTGGACGACTCCTTTGAGTGACACTCAATGGCTGGTGCACGATCAGGTTCTTCCAAAGCGAGGATCCAGGTGATTAGCGGGTTGGGAAGTCCATCTCCACTAGAAGTTTCGACAAGCCAAAGCAGTTTTGCACTTTCCAGAATCACCTTGTACGTGAATATTTTCACGTTTTTTTTAATGCGAATAAATGGGCCAATATCGGGCATTTTAAATCACTGCAAAGTATAACGTTTCCTCCCGATGTTTATATGTGATGGCAGCAGTTCATGGACATCTACCGTACCTTACCACTTCCGGAACAATAGTATTTTCGTTCTTGAACCAAACCCTTATCCGGTCGTTTCGGTTCCGGCACAATACGATAAATACGTCGGACCATACGTATCCCATTCTGAATGGCCACTTCGACCTGGGGTTCTTCCCTTGTGAGTTTCTTCTCTTTCAACGCTTGTAACTCTGCTCCCAGAGACGGACAGCAGATATGGAATGCAGATCGGTGAATGGCATCCCGTGCCCAATCATTGGTATAAACCCCATTTCAAACGGCCACTTCGACTTACCATCCTTCCCTTGTTGGTAGTACGAAAGTGAAGTAAAACAAAAGGAAACGGTCAATAACCAGAAAATTCAGACCCCTCATCCACCCCGTTTGCTCCGAAAACCGCTCGGATTTCGTGTTTTCGAGCTTGCTCATCGCTTTCTGCTGAAACGTCCCCCAAATGATCCAATGACTGCCACCCGACTTGGTTTCCCTAGAGTAGAACGCCTTTTCGACGCTTGTGAAATGTAAAATTCTCAGGAACTGCGTTTTTTGTGGAATTGAACTGCCAGGCAAAAGCCTCCAGTGTGTTCGGCTGTAGAATTTCCACAAACTTCTCTTCCTCAAGAAGAAAGGAAAAATGTACAAGAACATGACTAGCTAACGTCGGAACTAATCGAATCGAAATCCGATTTTTAGGATCGCTGCGCTTCTCAAGATAATGAGAGAGCCATAGCAGCAGCAGCGACTTCTCCCCAGGCATTGCACATGCCCCAGAAAAATATGCAATAAAAATATGTTTATAAGGAATCGTGTTTGACAGGTAAAGCAAAAATGTCAAGTGTGAGTGCACTTCATTCGAGGGAGTTAAGATTCCGAATACACGGTATCGATACGGATAGTTTGACACTTCTTCGAAAGCTCATAGAGAAAAAGCAGTTCTCAGCCGATACCCAACACACTTCAGATGGAATTTCCCCCATGATGTCGATTAGAACTAGGATATGTATCATATCCATACGCGGTAGAAAAAGAATAATATACGCCACAATAAATCACTTTGAACGATCACACCACAAATCGGATTTTGCAGAGCCGGTGGAAGGGGAACCGACACGAGACAAAAGACGACCTCCATTGATGTAATGGCAGGCAGAGCGAAGGCTAGTGGCGGGAGCGCATAAATACGCAACCTTGGGGATCGTTGAGGGATGAAAAAGAAGAACCAGTTGGATACGTTGACGAAAGGTAGCACGATGCAGCAACAGTCGAACGTAGAAAGCATCTTTGATTCAAACGGATCTTTGCTTTTCAACCACCACCAAAGTTATCGAAGTGGTGCAAAATTACTGCTGCCTCACAAACCTCAAAAACTTGCGCTTCGGTTCAATTTCCTAGATAATATCTTGAAATAATATATAACAATAACTTGAATAATGACTACGAATAGAAACTGGAACAAGCGTGTCACCGTGTCGTTCAGTAAGAGGCAAAGATTGAACCATCTTTACGGATCAAACCCCATCTTTTCGCAGAGCTAGTTCGAGCATAATTATAGCTACCATTATAAGTGATATAAGTGCGATACTTTCTTTCGACAGTACCTGGCTTCTCTAGGTATCATCGGTATTTGAGTGCATCAAGGTACTGTTCGAAATATAAATCAAAACCACTCAGTGTTATAATTGGTCATTATTATAGTTGATGACCGCATAAATCAGTCCAGTAATGTGTTGGGAAGATCAGCGGTTGTTAAGCATTTCTTCATGGTTCTCATGCAGGGTGTAGAAAAGGCTAAGAATCAACAAGAACAGCTCAGATGAGTATCCGATGACGCCAACACGATTTCAATCTTCAGTAATTGAAGCACCCGAAGGAGTAAATTTGGCAGATTGTGGAATACGAAAGTCGGGGTGCCAGCAGTGTAACAGTAGAGAAGGAACAAAAAAGGTGAAATCCCGACAAATCAAAACTTGAAAACCCCTTCCTCTTTCGAAGCCCTCTCTGTCATTAGCCGTTGGGGTAGATTACAGACGGACGAGGGACTGAATCGGTCGTCTGCAAGTACTGACCCTCCCTCGCAATGTTGCAGGACCGTGATAAGACCTCAAGAAGCGCATTTTCACTGCGAGTTCTGCCATACATCCCATGTTTTGAAGTGGAATGTCTGTTTTCGAAGAGCATGTCTTCCCGGTTCGCACACCTTGCTTACCCCTAACGATGCCTTCAAACCACCACTTTCAAGGGTAAACGGTTCCATTTTGATGATGCTGCCTAACCTAGGAACATAACTAGCGTATGCTTTGAACATCACATCAACAGACCTCATAAGCGGCAAGTAATGAGACTGCTGCGTCAGGGATGAAGGCTGGTGATCGAGAAACAGAGGCATAAGCTGAGTGAGAAATAGCATGGGGAGGGTCCTACCGAATAAACAGTGGTTATCCACGCGACGTTTATCGTCGCATCAAAGGAATCACGCACGAAAAAATGAGTTTTTCTGTTACCCATATATTTATGTTGTATTTTCCTAATATGGGTCGCATGCAACGATCCACACGAAATAATGAGATACCGGCTAATACACAGCTCTCAGTAAAGGCCAAGCGGGCGTGGCCTCAGAGTACATGCCAGCCTCGTTGTCCGCCGCGGTTGGGGACGCATAACAGTGACAGAAAGTTACGTAAAAGTTCCACTTTCTGTATCCGACCGCGGCGGACGAAGGGGCGGGCATTCACTCTGAGGCCCCGCCCCCTCGGCACGGCCCTTATTACACGAATTCACGTAAATATATGAGTCCTTTAAAACATTTACATATATTAACATAAACATATTACTAATGAACATGACAAAAAACAAAAAGAAGAGTCCACAGAACCACTACGAATATAGGAGAATGTCTTCAAGAAGGTGTTGTCTTCCTTAAACATTTACGTAAACTAGCTACGATTTCCTGCATGACTAGCTTTAAGAAGATTACCAGCGATGCCAACGATTGCTATCGATGATTTGACATTAAAAACAGTGGTAGGGTTAATCCTTATAAAAAGAACTCATATGGTGAGACCTACAAAGGAAAGCTGTGGACCTAGGAAGAATATGTGTGACAAAACTCCCGGTGGAAAAGGAGCACCTCCGGGCTTTGTAAAATCTGTCCTATTCAACAGCTGCCACTTGTTTTAACATGACCCGCCACTTTAAGGAGCCCACCTCCCTCAGAATCGTCGGCGGGAAGGCTTCTTTACTTTCGCACTACTATGCATCTCGTTTCATATCCGGAGTTTTCAGACTCGGCTCGAACAGCCCCTGCAGCTGCCTTTCACTTCCTTTATATGCGACAACTTCGAGACTTACTGCACCCAGGGGTTCCGTTCGTGAGTAGGAGAACTCATGCTCAGGGATTCGTACCTAGAGGAAAACTCGGAGATGTGAGAATGAATGTTGCGAATAAGTCCCCTGACTATTCCTGTACGCTTGACTTTGCATTGGTGATCAGAGTAATTTCCTTCGAGTTCCAGTCACTCGCTCAACAATCAGCAATCCTCCATTTTCGCGCGTTCGCGATGCCGTAGAATTCACAGGATCGCATAGTTGAAAAATATCAAAACCTGACACCAATTATATTCCATCCTATACAGTAATGCCTTGTTGAATTTCTCATTACTTCATTCATGCCAGCTTTCTAGGTTTTTAAAGGGACCATTGCCAAGTTATAAAGAAGTTGTGTGATCCATTGCAAAATTCTCACCAAGATGTTACGCTGCGCGTACTACGACCATTTTTTCGAATAACTGAACACACGAAAAAATGTGTGAAAACGAAAAAAACACACGCGTACTACGACATAAGATCGTACACATAAGACATATATTAAAAAAGATTACTGCATGCAGAGGGTGACAAAAAGGTCTCCAACCATTTGCTGCAGCTGGCTGCCATCGCGCGCGGTTGTGTGTCGCCGCGACTTTGCAGCGTAAAAACACTGGATAACCCCCGCGGCGTTTATCGTCGCATCAAAGGAATCTTCCACGGAAAGGCGAAATTCATTTCCCATATATATGTTGTATTAGCCTAATAAGGACCACAAGCAAAGTTTCACGCGAAAAAGTGAGTATTCGGCTAAGATACTAGTGGGACTGTTTACGAAACTTTTTATTCTACGATGCGTCCCCGACCGCGGCAGAAGACGTGGTGGGCACTTGCTCGGGGGCGCCGCCCACATGGCCACCACTGAGAAGCTGTAGCAGCCTGATTCAATTTTTTGGCGTCAAACATTGCATGCAGCCCACATTATGCGAATACAACATAAATAGATGGGTATCGAAGAAACTCATTTTTTTCGTGAACGGTTCCTTTAACGCGCTGCATCAGCGAGTCTCTATTCTCCGCATAGGGTTCGGTTTCAGGTTTGAAGACGCAGATTTCATCGGCATCAGTATCTATATCCATGCTATAAACGAGGAAGTTTGGTATGGTTCTGATGTCGTACCTTACGAAGCCGGCAAAACCCACCTGGTTTTCTAAAAATGATTAGTTCTAAAGGAAGCAAGAGCAAAATTTCAGCATTCCACTTGTTGATCGGAAATTTCAAGAAATAAAGACTTTAACGCAGAGAAAGTGTGCACCTCTAGCTCTAGCTACAACCGGACACAGCTACGTTCCGCCCAACCTGACGCTTACTGGTCACCATTCCCATAAAATTTCCATTACACTGCTGTCATCGCTATGAGTAAGTTTCATTGGAATATGTAGTTAATGACAAGTAAACCTGCCCGCTGCTGGAGAAGTGACAGCCGTTCGGTCACCAACAACTGAGAACACAACCACCAGCAATTCGCTAGTGCTCTAACACACTTTCCCACAAGCCGATGAATAGGAAGATTGTGCCTGCAACGCTTTTTGAGCGCTTCCCATTCAATCGTGAGAAACCCACTAATTGATTCAATGATTATAGCAGATATATATTAGCAGGATTGGTCATGAATGACTGTTGGAATATTATTTACCAGCCACGTTAAGAGACGAGCGATACAACTTCCGAACGAATAGCAAAAGGTAATGTAGCTGGATGCCAGTCAAGGGTGCGGGACCACTAGCATGCCAACTGCTGCTCGCCATTAAACAACATTAACAGCGCTTTATGGCCATATATCAGCCATAGCTCAGATGTGATGGAAGCACACAACTGTTGCAGCTGCCTTTCGCTGAATGCCACACAGTGCTCGCACCATTTCCCTCAGAGGGAAATGCAACTTTGTCAATCCGCACAACATTATTTTGCTGCAACTCGCTCTACCATCTTCGTGCCTGCACACGGCCCTCTATCCACCCTCCCTGTTAGATAACCTATTGACCTATGAGATCCGTCAATGGATCATCATCCCAGGAATGAATCCTTGAATAGAGTGATCCGCCTTTGTTGTTCACTAGCAAAGTGGGGGAAGCAAAATTCTTGGGTGGTTCTATTCATAATGTTTAGCATCAAAAGTCTTGAACTGCTGTTGTGCTCATGGCCTTGGGAGGAAGCGACCCGTCATCTACTTAAGTGATGAAGAAAAGGATTGTACTCTTGTCTCTCCTTGCCATCGAGAAACAAATTCACTTCAGAATTTTCAAAGGGATGTATTGGTTCGCTAGCGTACCTTGAAGGAATCGTCCACAGCAATTTGAGTACTTCTATACCCACGTATTTGCTACAGTCCGTTTCACTACTATACGTCCACCCCCTATTTTAGCGGAATCAGTCCTGAACGCTTTCACCCAACTCTGCAATGTGTGCCATTAGATTCGGCATGTGAGAAAACGGTGGTAAACCCACTTTCAAAAATTTGGATGCTCGGACTCTATTTTTACAAAAAAATTTCAAAATTTCGACCGTTTCACGCTATACGTCCACTTCAATTAATAGTTGATTTACAACCTTAGAAAAGACAAATTAACAAAATTAGTAGTCATTTGGTGCTCCTTGCTTGGAAGCCACTTCTATTAGTCGGTGTGGCATGCTCGTTGTAAGGTTTTTGAGGATTTCAGAGTTGATGGTATTCCAAGCGTCCATAATCGCACTTTTGAGCTCGTCGACGGTGGCAAACTACCTGCACCTGTCATACACCCTGAGCACAATTATTCCCCAGTGCTAGCCACTCTAGCAAGCCGATGTTGTGCTGTTGGAACTATGCTGAAGTCAACCGGCTAGCATGGACACTTGCGTGGCCCTGCTGGAAAATCGGCTTCTGACGTCTCCAACGGCTCAGATAGGGTAGCAGGTTGCACTCTAAGGTGCCCTGATACTCTAGCGAATCCATCCGACTTTAAACGAATGCCAACTCCAGCCTTCTCTCCCAACGGTAGACTCCCCAGACCATCAGCGTACCGCCACCGAAGTTACTTCGGCTGACCTGCACTGTATCTTTTCTCAAATCACGCCAGTAGCATCTGTAGCCGTCTGGTCCGTCTCAGTTGAACTTCTTTTCGTCAGAGAAGACCACCTTAACATATGGGATTACCCTGCAGTGCACAAGCTATGCTTCACTCTACAACCGAACCTTTCTTCAATCCACTGAGGCGTTCCGACGAGCGAATTCGAGACGAGCTGCCTTGTGAGCTTCGGTAGTCGCGGTGCCTTCTTCATAACCTCACGCACGATGTTCTTATTGCGTCTTATTGTCCTCCACACCATCCATTTGGAGGAAGGCAGCTTCAAATCAGCACGAATCTGATTGACGCTGCGGGTACTGCTGGAAGCTAGCTTCCAGATCTGCCGTTCTTCTCTGACGGAGAGTCTGGACCGACGCTGGGTAGTCCGACGAGCATCGTAGTATGCAGGATTTCTGAGGTAGGAGCCGACCACGCAGTGAGTCCTGCCGATTTGCTTGGCGATCCGTCGATTGCTGAGTACGGCGTCGTGGATAGCTCGAATTAGGGCTTTTTTCGGTGGATAGACGAAAACCACGTGACACTGTGAGAACGCATGCTCCCGTGCATTTTTGGCGAGTGGATATACTCGGGTTGAAACGGGAACATTTACTTTGGGAAAGTTATTAGGGGTGGACGTATAGCGTGAAACGGTCTAAATTTCAAAAAAATCTTGTAAAAATAGAGTCCAAGCACCCAAATTCTTCAAAGTGGGTTTACCACCGTTTTCTCACATGCCGAATCTAATGGCATACTTTGCAGAGTTGGGTGAAAGCGTTCAGGACCGATTCCGCTAAAATAGGGGGTGGACGTATAGTAGTGAAACGCACTGTATTACGAACCACATGCAAAAATCCTCGCAAAAAAGAATACATCAAAGACAGATACAACTCTCCCCTTTTCGATTTCTGCAGTGGAACAAATGGAATTCTCAGGTTCACTCGGTATTACATCCCTGGGATGTATCCAGTAGATTTGATGCTTTATCCCAAAATAAATTCAATCAATGCGTCGAAATCAATGACATTCAAACCAAACAACAATACCAACATCACTGTAAAGGAAACATGGCATGTTCTCAGGCACCTTAAACACCGTGAGCCCTACAACGCTTGCAAAGAGTATACAATGTATCCAGTACGCATCCAGTACATTTATTAATGTAGTCAGTGTACACGAGTGTAGCCCCTAATTTTGATCCCAGTGTTTACGCACCCAACTGGAAAAGCAGGTTTCTTTCCCAACAATCTTTTCAAAAGTGGAGTATGGCATCCAAAGGCCTGTTCACGAATATTTCATTCATTTGCGGCATCAGCGCCGTTTTTGCGTCGGACTGCGCGCCAACTAGTACGAACGCCGAAAAATAATACGATATTCTTACCAGCATCCCTTATTATTCTACAGGCAAAATTTCAACAGAAATTACCACGTTCAACGAGTGCGGTGACGATGCAGCTGAATGGAACCAAAATAAATTTTCTAAAAAAGCGAAAAACACGAACTACCGACCGCTTTGAATAACAGCCACAGCTGGTAGATATCTTGCTTTCCATATCCGAAGACCAACTTTGCCTCTTCCACACTTCGACGAAATGATAATTTCATATGAACCACAAACGGCCTCGCTCTATTATAAGTTAAAGAAGAAATATCATTCAACTCTTGCATACTCCCTGTCAGCACATCATCTCTTAATCCACGCCCAAAACCATACAATTATTCCCATAGGATCACGCCTAACGCAATTTGATAGTTGGATTTGTTGTGCCCTCTACACCTCTATTTTCACCTGCAGACAATAAAATCAATGCTTTTGCAATAACAGTGAGCGAGTTTTGTGAATAGAAAGGGTGCCACCGGCCCACAGATATTCCTCAGCCCATTATTTCGCCTTCGAACCTCTGATATCAGTGGAGTGGACGAGTGATAGGAGACCGGTAGCGATAAGTTCACAAAATCTAATCAGTTTTTTCAGGGGATACCGCCTCATAATTGCGCAAAAGCAGTACTCTACCACCTTGCCGAGCAATTTTCCAGGAGGAACCGTCACAAAACTGCAGAAAAATGGAACATTTCCGTCACCGAATACACTAGACAAAACGATATCAAATTCAAAATGGATGATAATATGTGATCGTATTTTTTGCCAGTAGCGGAGGGTGGTGTAGTGACGAGTAGTCTGCACTCACTCATGTAATCCAGGGATATCGTTTTCTACTGCCTGCCCACACCAACGAAGTTTCCATTGCCGCTAGATTTGAAACAAGCAAAGTGAAAGGATAAGAATAGGCCCCTGCCAGTCGGTGTATGGTTAGACGCTTTCGAGTGCTACCAAGATTGTGAGGGGCAGGAAGATGCGCACTCTGAATGGGACCGATCAACGCCAAACCATTCACGGTGTAGTAGGTGGAATGGAACGGTACAAATGCTCTGGTTACAAGTTCTGTCAGCAACACATCACTAGCATGATTCTGTTAAATTGATAAATAATGAGAAGTGCGCGCTCAATTCGGTTTTGCAGCAATGATTCAACTTTACAATCAAAAGTTTGCATCAGTGTTTTTATGAGGTAGGAAACGACATCGTCACGACATTACACTGTAGAAATCTTCAAAAAAATAATAAGTGACTGTTTCATGCAAGTTTCGTGCAGCGCCGTTATACACTCTGCAAAGGTTGCAGAACCGTGAGAGAAAAACATGCAACAATTCAAAGGCTCAAAATGCACCATGCGATATTTGGGGAGAACAGGAATTTAAGGAACATGCAGTTACTAAAGTACCGGTTAGGGACGATTTGCGATAGGAGCTGGGCCTTTCAAATACCGGTGAGCACGCGAGGGTGCTTTTGGTAGCGGCAGTCACTAGGTACCACTGGTAAAAATTTGGGAGGCACACTGCTGGTATATTCTAGAGATATGAACCAAAGATAGGGTGAATCCATCTTTTGGGACACACTGCACTCTATAAAAGTGTGACGAATCCTCACACATGGATATTTCGCCACTGAAGCAAAAGGCAAACGATGCGTCATATATGGAAATGAGCTAAAAAAATCGGCAGAAGCTGAGTAAAGAAAATAGGACAGCATTTGAAGGGAAACCTTTCTTCGAGCAATCGTAGATATGATTCACTGAAAAAATATGCTATTTGATGCCTCCCCAGTTGCCCGTAATCGGTTAGCAGGGTAATCGGGAGTCGAGGAGTTTTCGACAGGGGGTCCTATTTGACCGAACGAGAGGAGGTTGTATCTACAGAGGTCTGCAATAGACATTAGGATCTAAACTTTCAATAAGCAGAAGAGAGGTGAGAAATGTGAAATAGATATCTTTCTGTTTCAGTTAAAACAGCAATAAAACACATTGCAACATAGTATTGGGTTGGGGAATAAGTCCCCGCCGTTTTTTTCAACCCCGTTTTTCACATTGTTCCCTCCATCTTTCGACAAAGCCAATATATGTTTTCGATAGAGCTTTTCTTGCTCTACAGAATGCTACTATCTGTTTTTCGATATCTTCGACAACCTAATATTTATGAGGTTTGGAAATGAAGTGAGCTGAAGGCAAAAAAGTGGCACTTGCGCACCTCATCTTTCTCTTCTGCCATCAAAATCAAAAAATGTATGTGCATATGTTTTCGATAGAGCTTTTTCAGCTCTACAAAATGGTACCACTCTTTATTCAAATCGTTCAAGTTTTTGCTGTTTTTAAGACTTACAAATGCAGTACTAGCAAAAGTGGGCTTTTTCGTTATCTCCTTTTCCTCGCCTACCATCGAGATTAAGAAGGGTGTGCATATATGCATTCGATAGAGCTCTTTTTGCTCTACAAAATGATGCCTTTCTTCTTTTGTATCCTCTCATATTTTAGCATGTGGGAGTATGTCTCCACGTGTTTTTCAATTCAGAATTGCGTAATGAAAACAAATTTTTTTGGCAGATTGTTTTGTATCGTTCGATAGAGCTCTTTTCGCTCTACAAGATAGTAATTACGGTTTTTGTTCAAACTGATTTTTGACATTTTTTAGATCATTTAAAAGTCGACGAAATCGAGCATTTTTGTCACATGGTGTCGAAAATGCTCGATTTCGTCGACTTTTAAATGATCTAAAAAATGTCAAAAATCAGTTTGAACAAAAACCGTAATTACTATCTTGTAGAGCGAAAAGAGCTCTATCGAACGATACAAAACAATCTGCCAAAAAAATTTGTTTTCATTACGCAATTTTGAATTGAAAAACACGTGGAGACTTACTCCCACATGCTAAAATATGAGAAGATACAAAAGAAGAAAGGCATCATTTTGTAGAGCAAAAAGAGCTCTATCGAATGCATGTATGCACACCCTCTCCAATCTCGATGGTAGGCGAGGAAAAGGAGATAACGAAAAAGCACACTTTTGCTAGTACTGCATTTGTAAGTCTTAAAAACAGCAAAAACTTGAACGATTTGAATAAAGAGTGGTACCATTTTGTAGAGCTGAAAAAGCTCTATCGAAAACATATGCACATACATTCTTTGATTATGATGGCAGACGAGAAAGATGAGGTGCGCAAGTGCCACTTTTTTGCCTTCAGCTCACTTCATTTCCAAACCTCATAAATATTAGGTTGTCGAAGAAATCGAAATACAGATAGTAGCATTTTGTAGAGCAAGAAAAGCTCTATCGAAAACATATATTGGCTTTGTTGAAAGATGGAGGAAACAATGTGAAAAACGGGGTTGAAAAAAACGGCGGGGACTTATTCCCCAACCCAATACAAATCGTCAATAGTTACTGGCTTTGAAAAGGCCGAAAAAGGGAGTCGCATTTATTCCTCGTAGAGGGTGGGAGCGTACTGAAGCTGCTACTTTTCTCGACACATACAAGGGAGGGGTTTCCACTTCCCATGGAATACTGAACTGAGACCCAGATCAATCGTTAGAGCTCCGAATACTGATTATAACTGTGAAAACCAAAACTGCTAAATACCATCCTGAAGCGAGTTAGGGGGGTCAAAGTTTGCTTGTGATGCCTCAATGGCGGGGCGCTTTGTCATCAGACGGTTTGTCGAAACGGCCATTTGTAATGAGACATATACCACTGTACGCGCTTTCAAATGGTGATCAAATCTGTATTCAGAATCTGTCAAACAATTACCTGAATGAAGTTATGGCTTTTCTGACAAAAAAAAACCATTTCATGGTATGTTTGGGAGCCCATAGCGCGCGAGCCATACATTTTCACGCAGAACCAGTATGATTTTCGTGTTCAGGGGATCAGTTTACCCCATGGGACAAGCTTTCATCCAATTCGAGAATTTGACCAAATCTCGGAAAAATTGATGGGCTATCATTGGCTGGCAACCCATTCAACAAAGAAGTCGTGGACCCTTGCCCAGCAAATGCTCTTATTTGGCGCTTGTTACGTGCGTTTAGTGTGATGGGCAAATGCGATAGGTATGTTTAGGACACATTCTTCAGCTTGCAGGTTTTTTTTGTGGAAGGAAATTCAAAAACTCCTCCTTACCCCTGGCCACCCCTAACTTTCTGAAGTTGGGCCAAAAATTGGATCCGGCTTGAAATTTGCACAGAGGAGTAATTCGACCTCCATACGCGCGAGTACCATACAAGGAAACGTTTAGAAGTGAAGGAAAAGCACTTATTGACGATGAAACCCGAAATGCAAAAGGTACGCCCCGACTGGGAGCAAACCCACGACCTGGCCCACAGAACCGGTGCACTGCACTGCGCCACGGAGGCCATTACTGAATCTGCGCTAGTCATGCTTATGATGCAGCGCCTCGCCATTGAGGCATCACAAGCAAACTTTGACCTCTTCTAACTCGCTTCAGAATGGCATTTAGCAATTTAGGTTTTCACAGTTATAATCAGTATACGGAGCTCTATCGATTGATCTGGGTCTCAACTTAAAGTTCCACGGGAATTTGAAACCCCTCCTTTGTTACAAGTGCCCTGTCGGTTAGCCCTCACAGTCAAAACGAGAGACAAGCGCCCACGACGCCCGAGCCCACGTTTCGTTGGGGTGTGAGAATCGAGGTTTCCAGATCAAGATGAAAAATTTCACTTAATTGATGAAGTAGTAACGCGACGAGTAGCGATCGAAAGGCAAGGAAAAGACTTTTATACGCCTTTCTCCTTGGAGAAAATCGGCACACAGGAGCTTTCAAGTTCACGTTTCGCCCCTAGTATGTTAAGATATGTTATTTCTTTTTTTACCAGTTACTCTGAAAATCGCGCCTAAACTAGAGAGGACACCTCCTAAATATTCATTAGAGTTAGGTCATATCATCAGATAAAAGTCATGGGGCCCTTTCAAGCAGAAACAAACGGCGACGGAAGAGACGTTTTGGTTACAGAGCGCGTGCGATGGATAACCGAACATTCACAAATAAATGCAAACCCGCTATTTAAGCGTACGATTTCGTAATGCTTGGCAAAACTGTGGCACCAAGTAACGAAACTATGAAATCATCGCCACAGTCGCTACACAGACTCATCTGTTTCAACAATCGTAAACTCATATTTTAAACCCATTTTAGCATGCCATTCGTGAATGCTGCAGACCTTGGACAAAACACTTCAATCTTAAGAAAGGCGCAACCAGACCATTGAAAGAATATCTATGTGCATCCTAACGGCAGTCGGAGGAATGAATCAGAGTAGGAGGAATGAGAGACAGTACGAATGGAGATAGGAAGGAGAGACAGCACACAAATGGAAATAAATCACGGCTTTCCATACGCTAAGAATACCGACGCAACAGAATTACTGTTGGCACGGTAAAAACCGATAATGAATAAGAAAAGAAATTCGAAGCAAAAAGCGCGTTCGGTGACAAACAGACCAGTGGCGGAGAGACGCAAATAAACACCTCAGCGGTTTCTACATAACTATAACTACTCGGCACCACTTGACACATCAGCAAGAGAAAACCAAGTCGATCGTCGTTGTGCATTACTGGGCCATCCGAGTTGCCGAAGTGGACATCTCACCGTTCCATACAACTCTGTCTGAGGAGACGGTCGTTGCAGCTAATTGCTTAGGGGCGCATGGGCAGTACCTGCCATCTTGACGCCGACCATTCGACAGATCTTCTGCGACAGAGGACTCGCTCACATCAAAGAACCATTAGATTTTCGTAATTGATATACGTCCGTCGAGCCTTAACGGACGAACTTTTAGGGACCTGTTTCTTCTCGACTGGAGAACTAAGAGTGGGTTCTGGCTAGTTTTATCCTTTTTCGGCTTCATTCGTCTCCTCTTCCTTTTGAACAATGGGAAACACTGCTTGTTCATTCCGGGGTGGCTGTACTACAATCGTCTTGGAGCCGTAATACAAGCTACTTCTTAGTAACTAGCAGTGTTCCTTTGACAGGGTCCTTAATGTGATAACTATCAATTACGAAAATCCGAGGGCTCGGTGATATGGACAAGTGCCCGACGCAGAAGATGCGTCGGATGGTCTGCGTTAGAGTGGCAGGTACTGCCCATGCGCCCCCTAAGCAATTAGCTGCAAGGGGCCGCGTCTAACGACACTCACCCCCCTGTCCAATCTTTTTTTTATGAAATAATTGTAAACACAAATGACGCTTCGGGCATGGAGGGTTGGAACATTCTACGCCTTGCTTTCATCGAAGTCCACATTTCAGGGGAACCAGAAGAAGCCATTATACATAGAAGGGACGACTTACAAATAAATGATTGTGAGCAAGAAAGCGTGGTTTCACTCAGACACAGGAAGGAATTTTCGTGTGGTTTAACCCTTTCGCCCGCCACCTTACCATACAGCGTCGGCATTACTGTGAACTCAAGTGAAAGAGAACATCGATGAACCAGCTTCCCAACTTCCAAACGAATACAACTTCAAAAAGTAGACAGTCTACACGAGAATCGGAGCCCAATCTTCTTCCTATTTAGAGCTCCTTCTTCTTGCGGATTCGAATTTCGATACCCTTCGAATTAGCGCTTTGCGAAAAAGCGCAGGACAAATGCGCACCTTATAAACGGCTTTTGACAAGGTATGTATTGAATCGACATTCTAGAAGGAGCAAAAACAGCCAAGAACCAACAACCAGCACAAATTTCCGATCAATAAATAGGTAGTACGAAAAATGAAAATTCACAAGCTACAAAGTTTGCGTGCTTGAAAGCGCCATTCAAACTGAAGGCAAAAATGTTACTAATGTTATTTGAAAGACATCGTCTCACAATGTGTCCCTACTACTAAAAGCTGGAAATCGCTCCACATAAGCGGTGTATCACCGCACGGGGGAGGTCTACTAGTAAACCATATCTGCTCCAAAAATAGTTCACATCCTGAACCACTTGGAAGAACACTACGGCAGCCACGAAAAGGTTTAACAAGAACTCTGATTGTTCAGAATTTTATTCTCCGCTCGTCTCATCTCAAGTCGCTCGCCCTCAGCTGCGAATTCACACTTCCAATGATCTCCTAGCCTGTTAAGCACGTCTTGTGCCTTCGTAGTCGCCTAAACACACCTCCAATGCAACTGCCTCAGGAAATTCGGATAGAGTCACTATGCATTCGCGATTGTGCTGCTTCGACCTTTCGATTGCAGTAACTATTAACACAGAAAACCACACAAAACTGGATTGTAAGCGAAATGAATGGAGAGTGCATTAGAGTGGGACTGGAGGTGTCAACAAAATGAAATCGAGAGGTGACGTTCAGTCAGCAGTTGTTCAGGTGATAAAAGTGTGCAGATCCAAAAAAACTTTTCAGTGTTCCAGGAGCATAATAATCTCATCAGTAAATAAGATTCTGAATAGAAACTTTTTGAAGTGAGGGCAAAAAATGTAGAGAAAAAACGCAAAGTACCGTAAAAAGAAGTTTTGTTAAATGGAAAATGTTCCGTTAAACAAGAACTGCATGGAATGTTGTGGAAGGAACCGGTGAATTTACCCTGCTAAGAAAATTTGTAATACAAACAGCATTGGCCGCTTTCGCAGGACAGCTGGGTATGAGCTCATAATATTCAAGAGGAAAAGCAGATCCAAGATCAAAGAAAAAAGTAGATTCAAATATATCGTACCTATGTAACCGGTTCCAAATAAGATCATCACCAGTGATCGTTTGAAGATTCCTCTTAGTATCTATTGCCACCCGCCTACCCTGCAATCACAAAAATTGAGTTTTTTCGATGAAAAATTGGTTCTAACTCCAACAAAAACATTTCAATAGCCATCAGAACCGAAAACAACCAACGAACACTCCTATCCGTAGGTCTAAACCAGCCAGTGGGCAATCGCCCAGCCATGCTTGCATATTGAGGCCGCATTGCATCATCTTGTGACATTTCACTCTCAAACGTAGCAGCTGCCATACTCTTAAAAAACGGCTTATAGTTTGAACATTAATCTTGAGCTTGAACATTTCACAAATTCCATATACTTCGACGCAGAACGTAGAATCGCGTGCGAAATTCTTAAGTTGCAATGCATGTCTGCCAAACAAGGGCCAATATTTCTGGGACGTGACCTACATGCTTAAAGGAACCGGAAGGGGGTCCGAAACAACAGGAAGATGCAAAGAAATGAGCATTTTGGAATGAACACTCAAGGTTAGAAGCGATAATAGGCGAAAAAACCCGGATTCAAAAGCGCGACGCTGCGGTGTGTATCCGCATCCCATTCGCATCAGCGCATCCATTCCGAGTTGTCCGCTGTAGGGGACGGGCCGTGGGCCAACGTTAGTTGTAGCACCTGACTCCCAGCGCAGTGGAGTGGCCATTCTCAATTACATTAGCATTCATGTAAGTACATCTAGAGACAATATAAGAAAGAACAAAGTAAAAAGTAAAGGAAAAACAATTTATAGTAGCAACATCTTCTTTTGGCACCATGCCAAGGCGTCAAATTGGCGAGATTGTGCAATGGCGGCCACTTGAACTCGTCCACACTACGCCTGTTCTACCGTAAGCCAAAATTACCCCCTTCTGGTGTCTTTAAAGGCACCAGAAAGGGAGGGGGTGGGGATATGACGAAGGAAAGCATTACTCGGAACGATGTTCCCTGTAAACAAGCACTCGAATTCACACAATGTAACCTCTGGCAATCGCACTAAAAAAGCGCACCTGAGAGTATTTATCGCAATTTCATCGCCCCTTACTTCGAACTGCAGTGTCTTTGGTTGAGTTGTTGCGATGACGAACAACATTCGCCGCTGGCCGGCATAGCCCCTCACCATAGAGTCTGCATCTACGCCTCAGCGGCGAATGATACAGAGCGGCGAAAGGGAAGAAATGAGGTCTGGGTCCTATCTCACGTTTGCGGCCGTTTGATTCGATTCTTTCCCTGCACTATTTAGCACCTCTACCTCCACATTCCACAATCGGCCAGAATCACCCCTCCCCCCCCCCCTACCACCGAAGTGTGCAATTGACATATTATAAGGATAAGGACATAGGTCAATTAAGTTATAACAGTTTTCACCATGAAGAACGAACTATACACTGGGTTATCACAAGTAATTTACTTTCCTTCAGTGAGAGAGTAATTCTGCAAAGGCGCAAGCTTCTGCAGTTGCGATTATATATCATCCAAAAGAGATTTGTCTGCTCTACAAAGTAAGTGCACAACTTTTGGGTGTCCCAGAATGGGGCAGATTTATGCGCTTGTGAACTGGTAAGTTTAGTAGACAAAAATTGAGCTGAACGGCAATTCATTGAATCAATATATTTCAATAAGGAAAGATCAATCAATCACGGGTCCCGTACCTGGCCCTAACTTTTCTTGTTCAATTAATAGTTGACCAAAAAGTCCCTGCCACTTTTTCCCCAACCTGCTTCTTTTCGAAACGAAACACTTAACGTTTAATTCGAGTGAAATTTCAACCTCTGAGTTTGTGGATGGAAAGCAATTTGCAGAAAGAGGGACAGGACCTCTCAGCAACTAATTATAAGTCCCTGCCACTTTTTCCCCAACCTGCTTTTTTTCGAAACGAAACACTAACGTTTGATTCAAGTAAAATTTTTACCTCTGAGTTCCTTGTTTACCACTGCCTCATAAATCATTCAAAAAGTTTTTTGTAGCTCTATCAAGATTGTATTCTACGATTTTGGCTGCGATGCAGATTGAATTTTTAAAATATATGACGAAGGTCCAGTTGACGTATTTCACTAATTCGTCAGAAAGATGAGGAATTCGGTAAATGATGTGCTCCCTTCCCTACTCATAACTTCTTGACCTTTCGCCGTGCTTTTAGGAACTAGCTGAGGGAATTCTTTGCTTTGATTCGGAGATAATGTCAAAAATATGAACTGTGGATGAAACGCAATTTGCGAAAAGAGAGACTGGACATCTCAGTCAACTAATTATTGAAACTTGAAGTCGGGGCCAAGGGCACGCACATGGTTGATTGATTTTCCTTGAATGAAATATAGTGATTTAAAGAGTTGCAGATTTGACTAACTGTTTACTTCACCAGCCCACAGCTCGGGCTGATTCTAGGATACCCAAGAGTTGTACACACCTCTTCAATAGCCGACAAATCTGGATGATATGCAACCTGCTGCACAAACCTGTATTAACATAGGAAAAATTTTCACCAAATGAAGCGACATTTCTCATAAAATGACCTAATATAAACCAGTGGCTTAAAGACACCGTTAGGGGCAATTTTAGCAAATTGGGGGATTACGAAAGTAGAGGTGCTCAGTAATATAACAGCAGAAAAAGAACGACATAAAACGGCGAAAAAACCAAGAACTAGTAACCCGAAATTCCCCCTTCTCTCACTCGTCCTCTGCGTCTCTGGTCGGAGTGGACTGAAGACAGGCCAGAGTCTTGACCAGCCGGTCGCGATTGTTGTCACGCCCCGCCACGTAGACTCCCCCGGGCGCATAACGGCATAACGGCATGAAGAGCTGCGGGGCCGCCATAAGACCCCAAGTAGCGTTTTTTTATGCGATTTTCACCACATGTGACCCCTTCTGAAGTAGAAGGTTCGTTTCAGAGAACATGTACTTCCAGCTCTCAGTTTTCCCTTACCCCTAATGGTGCCTTTAATATGACCGTTCCAAAATTTGGAATTAAACGAAAGCTCTGGCGAAAATAGTAGAAATACAGCCTATGGAACAGACGAAAGTGGCCGGCCGATCCGACTGGTACCACGAAAAACAGCAATCAGGTGTAAAACGTAAGAAACCCTTCAAGGGGAACAGGACACGGCAGCTGTGAGTATGCAACTCCAACAACCACCAGAGCACGTGCGGGAAATAAGAGAGGAAACAAAATAGGCAGAGGAAACATAAGGACAGAGGAAATGTAATAACTAAAAAACATCACAGGGCATGGATGTTGCTAAACAATCGTAAGGGCAACTAAAAAAAATTCAACGATAAATTTGTTAGCTGATCGCATCGCGCTTGACAAAGGTATTTGCCACGAACAGGATAGGAAAACAAGCTAGTGGGTTTTTTTGAGCGAACTGCGATCGAAATGAAAATGCTGGACGGGGTGATGACCAAAGCTACGACCCCATAATGTAATATAAAAAAAGTATGTGAATATGAACATGGTCCCACTATGACTACTGTCATATAAATCGCAATCGCCAACGTGCATAACCAAAACTAATAAGGAAGACAGTCACACCCTTGACGTCTTAATGGAGCTGTCACATGATATCATAGCAAAACGCAAAGATAGTAAAGAAAAAAGTATAGATATCAGCTGTAAAACTCCCGCACGTAGTTTCGGAATCAGAATGGTTCACAACACGGTGAAAACAAAAGTCAGTAAAAAAGCGAGCACCTGTAATTTCTCTTTCATTGCTGTGAGCGCTTGCAGAAAAAACTCATAGTTTTGAATAATATATGTCATGTCATTGCTAACCACGATGAAAGAATATAACCGGAGGAAACCACGAGCTTTAGAATCCCGCAATCTGAAAATGATTGTAATCATCAATGCTCATCGACATCAAATAAACCAGTACGTTAACAAGGGACATAATAAGGGCCACTTACCGAAACGTGAGCGAAAAACAGTAACCATTGTCAGCGTCGCCAAAGAAAACAGAACCGTCCACATCACTTCCTTCACCCTCATCCGCGTCATCGGCTGCTAGACCATCCCATCGCATTGGATTCACACGGACCGCTACATAGAGATACGAACTGGGCTGGCGCTCACGATAAGATTTTATTTCTCGACTTTGTTTTGAATGTGAAATAGAAGAACACCTTTGGATCTGCACATGATCAAAGTCACAAGGTGTATGCGTTACAATGAGTGGAAAAAAGCCCTTTTCAAAAGAATCACCTTCACCCCTTTTTGACATGCGTAGGGCTGCTAAAGGTCATTACATGTTTCATTAAGGTACCGTCATATAACGGAGAAAGAACGTTTTCCAAAACGCTCATAATCTGAAAGACCTACCTTGTCAGTAGTGTGCTTATCACAATAAGGAACTTAGCGATTTGGACTTCTTCAATATTGCTCAGTACCGATTATTTCCCATGACATAATTCAGTTTATTCATAATCCAGAAAATGTTACCGATCTTTGAACCTCTGAGCGGATTTGGCATCCTTTCACTCGGTGTATGTGAGCATGCTCTTAACCTCCTACTATGCCTATTCACAAAAAAATGAGATTTACTCACCGGAAGTAACCGCGTGAACTTGTCGTAATGGAGAAGGAGTTCCTTTACACGGTGCAGATATTTCACAGCTCAAAGAACGCAGACAGGCATTCCGAACGCGTTCATAAACACGCTCTTTCAATGGTATCTGAAATAAGAGAAATTCGGAGTTCACTGCAGTCATGACTTACGCAGACGTAAAAAGTGTGGAAAAGGTGAAACTTTGAAATTTATTGAGCTCAAACGGCTCCAGTCAGCAACGCATTTCAACAAACGTCGAAGTCTCGCACACATTCAGATCGACAATAGGCTTTGCACTCAATGGTAAGAGACAACGAAAATTAGATTTGGAGCTTTTCGTAAATAAGCCCATAGCAAACCATATGCAAGAGTTGGCGTGTACTCAAAGAATGCTGAGATTAGAATTTGTTTATAACCAAACTTTTACCGGAATCTGTATGCCAACGAGAAATGAAAATTTTTTCCCAAAAATATCTGGTGAACCATCAGAGCTTCTAGGAAAGAGAATGGGCATACTTCCGGCAAAGAGCAACCGAATTAGACTCCCACGCACTTCCTCTTTTCTACAGTGCGTGAAGCAATGTCAAGTGCGTACACCAAAACGACGACAAAGATAGAAAATGGCTAATACATGGCTTAGCGCATTCAAATCGAAAACCAAAAAAAAGGAAGAAATTGCACAGGAAACGCCAAGGTGGCTCGATGAAGCTTACCTGCGTGCTGATGTAGCTAGTTTTGTTTTCATGGTCGTTTGAAAGCAAACATGGCTGATTAATATTTCCAAAAGATGTGCATGCATTACACCTGAATGTAAAGGACTTCAAATGACTATGAAAGCGGATTCCATTACAGTTCCACATAAAAATGTCACAGCAAAGTAAACCTTTCTTCAGGATCTTCTAAAATTTCCGGAGTACAGTCTCCATAATAGACAGGACCGTCGTGTTCGCAGTCGCCAGGCGGTGAGATCTAAATAACCGGATCTTGCAAAGGCAACTCGATCGTTGAGTGAAAATATTTCTATTCGTTGGAATCAAAAATGCAACATTTGTGAAAAATTGTTGAAGTTACTTTCGCAACTACTCTGGCAGCATAGGGATCGTTGAAAGGAAAGCGAGTTACGAAAATCCTTCAAAATGTCAACCAGTTACTTCGAACTCATTAACAGAATAATCTTACAGCATAAAAACCTCAGTAACCATTGACATGTAACAGTGACGTGTCCTAAGCTCTTTTCATTGGATGTGAATGAGTTTTTAGCTTTTTTGAATTTGCACTCCGCTGCACGATGAGCTCCTATTATGATACTGTTTCAGGAGGCTATCAGGTGCTCTATGTATAATTCTCCCACCATCCGAACCTCTTCCTTCTATTTGACCAAATTCAAAATGGACAACTGCACGAACGGGACCCTTAACAAATTATTGGGTCATTCCATAAGTAGTGTCGTTTTTTTCAAGCAAAAATTTTTGCCACAAGTCACAAGTTTTCGCAGCATATTATATATCATTCGGAAGAAAATTCTCTGCTCTACAAAATGGCGTACTTAGTTTTTGAGTATGTTAGAATAGCGCCGACATTGAGGCCGGCGAAGAGGTAGGTCCAGCAGACGAAAATTGGCCAAACCGGCAATCAATTAAAACACTATATTTTGCTTGAGGAAAACTAACCAACCATGTGACTCAGCCCCGACCTCTCCTGTAGGTTCCACCAGTCGGTTGCTCAAAAAGTCACGTCGCTCTTTTTCCACATTTAGTTTTTCCGCCACAACTCGGTGATTTTAGACAATTTCTTCGAACAAAGGCAAGAAAATTTTCTCAACCAATCACTTGAAAGAGTGGTGAAATGTTAAGAACAGGTGGTGCCTAGGAACAGGGAAATACCACTGACCGGATTCCTTAAGTTTCTCATGGAAAAAATAAATTGTGAAAAATGTCAACTGGACCCCTATCACATGGTATTAAAATTCAATCTGAATCGCAGCCAAAACAAACTAGAAAGATGTTTTCGATAGAGCAGAAAAAGTCCTTTGAAGTGGTCCATAAAACAACTCCAATCAAGAAGTTTGAAAGAAAAAAATTTCATTTTGAATAAATGTGGGTACTTTCGAAAAAAGGATTTTAGAAAAATAACGACACGACTTCTTGATCAACTAAATATTGAAAATTGTAGAAGAGGTCAGGACTAAGTACGCGACACATGACTGGTTGATTTTCTCAAATTGAAATATAGAGTTTCAATTGATTGCAGGTTTGGTCAATTTTTGTTGGCTGGACCTACCTCTTCGCCAGCCTAAATGTCGGTCCCTTTCTAACAAACTCAAAAACTAAACATGTCATTTTGTAGAGCAGGAGAACCTCTTTCAAATGATATATGACATGCTGCGGAAATTTGTAATTTCATAGGAAAAATTTAAGCTCGAAAAAAAAACGACATTACTTATGGAATGACCCAATACATGGCACTGCGAAAGTATTGACCGCTTGACAGAGCCCTACCAAACTGAAAGAAAAAAGGTTTCAAAATGAATGCCTATCCATGTAGTGGCAATTGAGTTCAACGAATAAATTGCAATATGTTCCCATATTTTGGTAAGATTGCCTTTGGTTTGAACAAAGTGGTGAAGATCCCGGGAGCATAAGGGTCACAGGAGATCGTCGCGCAACGTCTTATATTTTCGTCAGAGAAGCCTTAAAAACCAAATGAATTGTGAGGAGTAACACAGGCTTTGCTCTACAAGATGCTCGATATGAAATAAACGAGTAGAATAGAATATGGGCAGTTCGGAGTAGCGTCGCTGCGAGGCGATGCGGTGGAGCTTCAAGATTCTAGAAATCCTACCACTGCTGCGCCAAAATCAACAGCAGAACTAACACAGTATGGACACGAAGAGACGCATCACCCCCAGATAATATCTCATTTCGGACCCAATTCTGACACTTCCACAAGGCGCAGCTCCGGCCCATGAGGCGTAATCTGTGCAACAGCGGTCTCATAACAGCTTCGACGATTTCATCACCTTGCATCAATGACCTCTACACAGCATGAATCTCAAACTTCTCGCCTATTTCTTTGGTGTACCTTAAAGTTCAAAGCCTGCATTCCTCCCGGGAGCAAGAATTTATTCGACTCTCTGAAGAAGACTCAAAAGAGTGTCCAAGACTATTAGCACAACGATCACCTGCGGCGGACGGCACAGGCTTTTTCCTCGTCGTCTGCCTTCGTCAGTGTGAACAGGCCAGAGGGGATTTTATCTGGACACACATCATGAATCGCCTGTCGATCCCCTCCACTTCGAGTAAATTTTATGCCCATACGTCCTTTCTTGATGATATAGTGAGGCTCAGTCAAGCAGTTAACGCTTTTCCGCATCCTGAGGCAAATGAATTAACCGCATGACAAAGTCTTAACTGGGTTTTAAGCCCTTTTTTGTGAATTCTTTATCCCAAATCGAAGTGAGAAATTTCCCGACGACGAGGAAATGCTTCATTACTTCAAAATCGCCCCTGCTTCACATCGTAATATCAAAAAATTTGCCTCACGTTCACAGATTTCTGTAGGCTGTGACGACCAACATTTATCCTTCACGATTAATTTTTAGTGAAGAAATGGAAATGAAAAGGGTCTAAAACTTGATCTGAATAGTAGCACAGAATTCAGACCAGTAAGTTCCTCAATCAGACGAAATGCGCCTAACAGTTCCTGTGAAATACAACCATGAAGCCAATTAGGCATCGTTCATAGTTTTGGAATTTGCGGAACAGCAGAATTGCGGAAATTGCAGAAAACGATACAGATTCGTACCGATTGGGAAAATCCCGCAGTTTCCGGAACTGTATTGATTTCTATACTACGAAGAGAAAAGAGGGTTAGAGAAACTAAGAGGCGGGAAGTGTCTTCATTTCCGCAAATTCCACCATTCCGCATTTCCTCAGTTCTCCCGATCGATACGTATATATTCTTCTTTTCACAATTTCGCGAATAACGCAATTCTCCTAATCGATACCTGTCTAATCCTTTTCCGTAAACTCCACAGTTCTGCAATTTCGCAAATTTCTTAAACTATGAACGCTACCTTGATGCAACTTAGTCATAATGCATTTCGGAAATTGAATGTCATTCAAATTGTCAAAGACGGTAGTAGGGGTGATTTGCTTGCATCATTCTTTCCATTCTTCGATAATGACCGGTAGACATTTTCACCACGGAAGCCGACACGTGAAGCACCACGTAATTTCGATCGATACGGCAGCAAAATGATACGATGAGTATCACTTTGTCATACCTATGCCGCTACCCCTCAGTCATCTTCGGCAAGCCGACCCTGCAAGGATACCACGTTAAAGCGAAGCCCGTCAAAAACTGTGCCTACTCTAGATCACAAGGCTGCGCCTTTCGGCAGGAACTGTACCACATGCATACTTTGCAAACTCCCAGTTTTCACTTCGATGACTCACTCCAGGAAATCCTCAATGCCCCAATTATCCCTGCCACTGTCCTCAGATATCACACGACTCGTAAAACACATTAAACAAGAATAATAATAATAATCAAGAAGAAAGAATACATTTGAAAATTCGTGATAGCAATGAAAAATGCAGGGAAATAAAGACCTATCTCGAATAACTAACCTGACAAGCAGCGTTCGACAAAGACATTGAGCTAGATGATGCCGACGGTAAGCTGCGCATAGGCTGGGTGATCATTATCACCCTGGGGCCGTGATTCTCACAAAAATGACAAAGAGCTATCACCGCTTGCATGACATTTGATCCCTATTTCGTAATCTGTAAGGTAGATAATAGTACGGACAATGCAAAACTAAAACATCACTTTAAAAAAGCCGGAAACGTGGCGAGTAAAGGAAAAGCTCCAAGGCCGTGAATTTGTGACTAGACATCAACTGCTAAAATGAATACACTTCTACACAAAGCAAATAGGCATGTAAGTACGGATAATTGAGTTGTAAATGCCGAAATCGGCCTAATTCGAAAGGCATTTGCGTTCTCACGCACTCCTCACCAGTTCCCTACGTCACGTGCACGGCTGGCGCATACGGCGTGCATGAGCACGCAGCGGCCCTCCCATTTGGCGGCGCGCTTTGCTCACGACCTCGTTTCAGCATCTACTCGTGCAAGTCCTTGTTCACGACTTTATCAAAGATCACACCCATAAGAGTTTCGAAGAGATTCCTTGCGCATGAATTCGCGTGATTCCTCCCTCGCACGCGCGTTCCGCCAACCGCTTCGACTTGCCGCAGTGCCGCCGCGCACGCCGCGCAATGGACGAGTTCTCGTTGGGCTGGGGCGCGTCCATCGTTATTTATGTGGTTCGCGAATGTCTTCGAATTTATCTTTGATTGTGGTGCCTGTTGCAGGAAGGGAATATCTTTCCCTCGGGAAAAATTTACTGTGAGTGTGCTATGAAGAATGGTATGTCTCGGTCTTCTGTAAACGAATGTGAAATGCACCGTGCTTTCCAATCAGCTATGATGAGTTGTAACAGAACTCAATTCTCTCATCACTATGACTCGTTGGTATTACTGGGGACTAGGCAAATATGTCGACGCAACTTTGCGTCAAATTTTCATCGACATCGAGCTTCTATCCCTCCCTAGGCTTAGGCTAAAGCAGATGAAACCTATGCTTTGACAGATGCTTTTTCGTGTGGAAGGAGAGGATATCAATTTCAGCCTAAGCCTAGGGAGGGAAAGGAGCTTCGACCTTGACGCTAAATTGCGTCTCCCCCCCCCCCCCCCCCCCCCCCCGACTTGAATTGACCCGACATACTCATTTCGTTCCTATTAAAATTGTTTATGTGTGCAACAAACATTTCCATAAGACCAGAAAATAGGCTTTGCTTTGCCTTCTTGGCGCTACTGGAGTTGGGGGGGGGGGCACTCGACAAAAGCATAAGTTGCGGGTCAAATAAAGTCGGGGCGGAGGGGGGGGGGGGGGGAGACGCAACTTTGCGTCGACGTCGAAACTCCTTTCCTTTCCCTCCCTAGGCTTAAGCTAAAATTGATATATCCTTCTTCCACATAAAAAAGCATATGTCAAAGCATAGGTTTCATCTGCTTTAGCCTAAGCTTAAGGAGGGAAAGAAGCTTTGACGTGGGTGAAACGTCGACGCAAAATTGCGTCTCCCCCCCTCCCCCCCCCGACTTTATCTGACCCTAAGTTGCGCCCAGTTTCTGCTTATAGGCACTCTCAAGGTTATTTTATGCCTAGATACAGCTAACCAACTAAGAAAACGACTAAATTATTTCTCCATTAGCACATAACGAGAAATTTACTTCAACTAGACTAAACAACCATTTACGCGTATCCGTCTAAGCCTGGGGAAAGGGAATGTCCTTCCCAAGGTTTAGGCTAACATAGGATAGAAAAAGTACGAATTGGCTCACCAATCGTTTCTTTGTGAAATGCGAACCCGATTCGGCAGGCGCCAGACTTCTCTGCGCTCTAACCATAGCATGAGAGACGCAGAGCACAGTGCACTGGCCCCCCTAACTCCAGTAGTGCAAAAAGTTTGTGAAAGACAGCAAGTTTCCTTCGTAGTGATTTCCAAACCATAATGCTTGTGCTGTGCTGATAGGACTTGGGAATAAGTGACTGTGTGAAACCCAAACAGTAAAATGTATCAGATTAAATTCATTTTTGTGGGATCCCTCTGATCGTTTGGACTGCCCGGTTAGGCGGAATAATATGAGTTGAACTTTTTTTTGTTCTGACACACATGTACATTCATGAAAAAGCAGTCACTCGGTCGGTACCTCTCGAAATTACACACAACCCCTCATCTTTGTTCTTTGAAACATATCTTTCACGGGAACGAGAGAGGTCTGGATATTACCTGAAAAACTATTAGAGTAGTCGTTGATGCGCTTGGTTTTGAAAGTGTTCTCAAGAATTTGATGGCGCAAATGCGAAGTCCTACATAGGCCAGCCCAAGAAGAAGTGAGAAGCAGAAAGTCCTTGTGTTCAACAAAAAGCAGTACGTTATGCATGAATTGTATCTTGAAGGGAAGATAGTCCAACAACAAAGATAACTTTGAAAGCATTCTAGTTCACCCAGTGCCAGGCAGGAACATATAGCGCGAGAGATTAGCGCACTTGAGGAGATAACATGCTCCAACGAAAGCCGCGACGCGACTACGCCAAGGACGGATCTTATTTTCGTCGTTTGAGTTCTTCTATCTGTTCTCACAAAAGTTTTGCATTCCTTTTTCTCATCGCCTTCCCTTTATTTGAATGGATTGTAAACCGAATAAATTAATTTGAATGTAAGGCGTGAATTGTAAACCATACGTTTTGGTGGAGAACGTGAATTATTTCAGTCTGGCAGGGTCCGTCGAGGAATGCTCGACAGGGGGAGGGTCGTATGTGGTCCGTGAGGAGGGGGATCGGAATAGTTGAGGTAGGCAGTTATCAAGGGAATTTTTCAGGCTGAGGGTCCAAAGTGTAAAGGGAAGATGTGATAAGAACTAACTTGGTTCGAACCCGAAACTACAACTTAATCATCGGAAGCCTTATGCATGGCACGGTCTGCAACGAATTTGGTCAATGCTAATAACCCCCCCCCCCCCCCCCCCCAAAACCACGTACAGAGGACCTCTGAAATTCACCGATTAACCGTGAGAAGCGATATCTATCCACGGGTACCACCGTGTATAATTACTCCAGAAACTATGGAATGAAAACGAAAAACAAGCTGAAATGGACTTCTATCATATCTCACTACGTTTGCAAGTACGTGAACTGGTGTTAGTGAGCCACTTTGCGAAGCGAAAGAGCTTGCATCCATTGTGAATGGGAAGGAAATCCCTATGCATGGCGCATCCCGCAGCGAGGCCAGCCGAGGCCAATCACCCTTTCGTTGGTCTTCTGAGAGCAGAAGATACCCTGGAGGCGTGACTGACACAATGGATAATTCTTCCGAGATTCGTGGGAAGATCTTACAACTTCGACGAAAAATTTTTTTTCCTCGACTGGCTCCCCTCAAAATAACCTCTTTTATTTTGGAGATATTGCATAGTTCAGATGATCATTCGAAAGCGGCAACCTCGCAGACCCCGGACATCAAGACCGCACTCATACGGTTCAGTTTGAAGGAGGTTATGACCATTTGAAGTGGAACACTTCAAAGATTCCTTCGACAGGATACCCATATCGGGAACTACGCAACCATTAGGGAAACCAAGCGGCAAGAAGCTTGGTCTGAGAAAGGTTATTAAGAAAACAGTTTACAGTACTTCGAAAGGTCTAAGTAAAGTTCCAAGTATCAAAAAATTCAAATTTATTATAGAGGAGATACCGCGCCCCATTTGATCGCCGCGTCGCTACCACACAAGCGTAATTATAAGTTTGTGTTGTAAGGACCGCCCACTTGTGGTGCGCTCCGTGAACTATGCCAGGCATCTTTCATGACTTTCATAAACTCATCCTTTACCTTAACCCATCTTTCCCTCACGCATGGGTCATGTTGGGACGCCATTAACAGTTTTCGGTCTGAAAGCGGAACATTATGGAGCACGCTACGCCAACCGTGGGCGGAGCTCAACTTGGTTCATGTGTGCTCTTTAATCCTTGTTCCATGCCCTACCCATCCCAAACTTGTCCCCATCTCCACACGTTGTTTTTCATATACCGCCCAAGCTCCGCCCACCACCACAGATGCTCCGCCTACTGTGCCTAAGCCTCTTTCATGACTTTCACAAACCCATCCTTGGCTTCAATCCATCTTTCCCATAGTTTTGGGGCACATTCGAACCCAATTAACAATTTTTGTTCTGAAAACGGTACGTTCTGGTGCACGCCCCGCCCAACGTGTGCGAAGCTTGATTGATCCATGGTGCTCTTTAATTCTTGTACCATGCCTTGCCTATCCCAAACCCGTTTCCACAGGTCTTTTTCATATAGTACCTATTTTCATGACATACGAACGGACGACTGTACAGACGAAGGCTTTATATACAGGGTATCCCAGAATTAAGGGCGCCAAAGTTCATGTTTTTGTGTGCCTCTATACGAATTGTGTCAGTGTTTTTTCTTTCATTTTCTGCTTAGTGTGTGCGCAGGATCTTCTTCTACCAAGTGCGTGCTTGTCGGGTGGTCGTGATTTTTTGAAATTTCAAAACTTTTTCAAATGGACTTCGCAGTCACTTACTTCAGCGATGACACGCACCCCACCGTACTATTGTTCAACCAAGAAATTTTCACTCCTGAACTGTTTAAGGCAATCCATTGGAGCCAATAACTTCTGGTAGAGTATATCATGCCGATAGGACGTTCAGATACCTATAAGCGGGTCCCAGTAATGACTTGGGGCTCAATGATGACTCGCTGTTGGTTTCCGTCGATTTCGGCGTAAATTTGCGGGTATGTGAACATGAAGAATACGCTGCTACACATAGTGAAGGTCTGGGCTTAATAGTCTTCCGGAACATTACTTGGTGAGCTTAGCGGCAAGGCGCTCTAGCTTATAATATCAAACATTCAAAAGCGCTGCTGACTCCATCTGTTCGAATTCATCACTTTCCGAGGCGTCCGTAAAACCTCCCAAAACATGATAAAATTGATTTCCTGCCTGGATCCTCAACCAAAAGCAAGGTCTGACGGTCAGTCATCCTAGTATGGAGTCACATAAGTTAGCCATGGGAATGATTCGGGAAGGAATGTATTTAAAACAAGAGACTTTGAGTTCTTATCCCTGTTAAAGGCACATCACGCGATAATCAGATTAATGCTTTACTCTCTTGGGGCTAGTAGGTTCTTGATAACTGCTCACGCTGCACCTTTGTTGCGGCTGCACGGTGCACTCTCACGATATTGTGCCTGCTTGAACGTAAACGAGCCACGCCCCACCCAACCAAATCACCCCTAGCCTTAGTCGAACATATTTCCGCGTGGCATCACGTAGCTCGTGATAAGAGAAGATGATTTGATGAAACAGCTATTACGACGGTGAAAGCAGCTCCCACATTGGGAATTGTTCGTCTGAGGCCAGGTGTGATCTGGATGGGTGGGCGTGGCTCGGTTGTGTTCCAGCAGGCACAACACCATGAGGGTGCACTGCGCAGATGCAACTATATGCAGTCTTAGCAAATGTCCAAGGACTTACTAGCGCCAAGAAAGTATACCGCTAATTTGACTACCGCGTGGTCTGCCTTTTAAGCATAACAACTCTATAAGTAAGGTTGTGAATGGGCTGATTTCTAATTCACTCTATTGACTACAATTATTGCAATACATTGGCGGCCACAATTTTGGGACACACTGTATAGTAGAAAAATTTTAGCTAAAATTTATAAGTTTGTTAGGGTGTAAGTTTTTCCGGTACAGAATACAGCAGAGAAGTGACTAAGGATATTTTCGACATGCGGGGCGAACTCCCAAGCAAGCGGATGCTGTCAGCAGTATCATAAACCTTAGCATTAAATTATCCTTGTAGCTCACATCAATGATTGAAGCTTTCTCTATTGCCCTGGCATCTCAGTGTGAACCCTACTAACTCAAGATCAATTTGCGAAACCGATTATTCCTATCCTGTTGGATACACAAGGGGCGGAGAAGTCACTTGTCTAATTCCTGTTTTTTTTTATTTTTTTTTTGGTAGTACTGATCAGCTCATTCTTCTATACAGAGCTATGAATCGTCAAATTCCTTAAAAACCACAATCCTTGTTCTAATTTGTTCAGGAAATATGAATCACAATCTCGTCCGAAGTGGCAGGCCGCGTCGTTTCTTTGAGACGAGTTCTCACCTCGCTTTAAACTTTTGCGCCGGGATAATGAGCTCAGAGTTTGAGCTCGTTGTTTCGTTCTCTTTTTTATGAAAAATAGAAACACGTTTCTTCTGTTACTGTGAAAGATTTGTTGCGAAATTTCCGTTTCTCATCTGTGATTTAGACCAACAATAGCGATGGCGGAAGAAGAAGAGGGAATGGAATCGTTCGATTTTGATGAACGAGATCTTGAATTTGCCTTGAATCCCGGTCGACGCCATTATCAAACCAAGAATCAGGCAACATATGGTGGGGTGAGACCACCTCTATTGAGTTTTCAGGTCCCATCGTAACAATTTTGACGACTTTAAAACAGAACAGAGGGTGCGTCGCGTTGCTACGCAATTCGGCAGTGTAGAAGAAGTTTCAGTAGGAACTGTAATGTCTAAAAGACAATATTATCGGTGTGGGTTATCAAGGCAGTCAGATTGTGAAATTGGCCGCTCGAGCTGTGGGTACCAATCGGTAGCTGCTTAAAGGAGCGGGAGAAGGGCGCGCCGTTTCCTATGCTTTGGCTTGTTTCAAAAATTGTTTATGGCTCAGTTCAAACCGGTCCTTATTTAGGTATCTGGGCAGATCGAGAAAGTGACGAGGAGGAAGCATACGATAGACCATCATTTGGGTAATACTTTCAGCAATATCTATTTCGATACGTTTCTTTCATCGGTATTGTTTTCAGTAAAAAGGCGAGGAAGGACTACTCGGCCCCAATCAATTTCATAAGTGGTGGTATAAAGCAGGGAAGCAGTTTGGATCCTCCGGAAAAGCTTCAAAGAGAGGTTTGCGATTGTGCTGTTCTGTGTTGTTGCTTTGCTCGCAACATGTTTCCTTTGGTTGTCGTTGTTCGATCGGCTCTGAGAATCATATTTTTAGTTGAAAGAGAACGTGAAAGATGAAGCTCCTATTGAAATAATATCAAGAAGGGAAAGAAAGAAGCAGAGATCTGCTGGTGCCAATGTGTTCGCTGGTAAGAAGTCTAGTTTCTGTTCATGTGGATGTCAGTTTTTGAAGAAGGTTGCGAAAGGGAAAGCGGCCTATCATTTCCCCATTTACCAATAAGCAGTAATCTAACAGAAAAAATTCGGGCAATTTGTTGTTCCAATCTTTTTGGAATTTCATTTGCAATTCTCTCAATTTCGGCACGGTATTTTGATCAACCGCTGTGCTTTGTGTGCTTGCGATAATTCCATTGGTTTACCTGCTCTTAGCTGCTATATTGTTGACGAGGCCATCCGACTACTTAGTGGTTACATTCACCTATACACCATTATATTTGTTTTTCAAGACCTTTATTGCAATGTGGTGCCGTCTCAGTGCTATTATTCCGAACTACAAATTCTGCTCATCTTTCACTTAAGGGCTTCGATCTTCTGCGGTGACTGGAGCGCACTTCAACGCTCCAGACGACTGGACGAAGTTCGGAAAGGGTGATGTGATCAAAAATATGATGAAGGTAAGGTTATGCAAACGTGATACACAGGTCAACTTCAGTACTGTGCCAGCAAGAAGTTGCAATAGTTGACTCTTGATTGATTGACTGATGTTTTTTTAGTCTATGGGTTATAAGGAAGGAGAAGGACTCGGAGCATCACGGCAAGGTATCGTGGAGCCAGTGCAGGCTGCGGTTAGGAAAGGTCGTGGTGCAATTGGTGCATATGGAAAGGAGGCTGTTGGACCTAAGTTTGGAGGTCTGCGTTTCTGATTCTTTTTGATTCTATCCGACCATTCCATAATCTCCCGTTGGATTAAGAAACAGCAGCCGAAGCGCAACGTCGTATCAGTGAGCAAAAACAGAGTCCTAAAATGGAAGATTTGTCATCACCACAGTTGAAAAATGCCTGGAAGAAAGCTGCGAAGGTAATCTGATCTTCATCGTCTTTTCAAATAACCTCGCATCAAAAGAAGTATCACCCTCTGGTACGCATTTGAAAGGGATCAATGTTAAGATCTTTCACTACATGCGGAATAATGATCGTTTAGGTGAAAACTCGCTACAAGACTATTGATGAAGTCATCGAAGAGGGAGGATCGATTGGATTCCGGTCTTCTGTTCAGACCGGCGTGAAAGTCATTGACATGACAGGTCCAGAGCAACGTGTATACAGTGGATATGACTCATTTTCAATGAAAAGCAGGTGGACTTATCGGATCAGTACTTGTGGGCTACACTAGCTTGTGCTTTTGCCCAAATTTCGCGTGACTCCATGGTGCTTTTCTTTATGATGCGAAGTAGACATTGGGTGCTCGGTGCGATCGCTTTTGGTCTTGGTTTGACCATTCACAGGTGCAGTCTTCACGCATACTCAAAGTGAGCGCAGCAGTGGAGTATCGATTATGGGTCCAATCAAGTCGAATAGAACAAAAAGCTTTTCGAAAGCTATTTTTTGTTTCCCTAGGAAGCTGATGTTGATCAACCAATTGAAGGGTGTCAACCACTGTGCCCATTTTCTCTTTCTGATTTGTGACCGCCATAACTTGAGATAGGGTTGGGCCTATGAGACATCTTGTGTACGACTATAATTGTCATTCCATGGTCATCTGTTGTCATAAGTTTGGCAATCATGGCGAAGTGAAATGTGAGCTTATGACCTGAACTTTGATGGATAAATTATGACGAAAATATTGATTGAAATTTAAAAATAAGATATTTATATTTCTGCAGGATAACATTAGAATCAATATTTAGCATAGATTCTATTTTCAGAGCCACTTTCAACGATATCAGTGACCGCGACGTATTCGATGTTCCCGAATTAATGCATAATTTGAACCTTCTAGTCGATCTTACGGAGGAAAATATTCGAAGGAATGATAGTCAACTGAAAGCAGTCAAGGTTTGTCATTGCTTCTCTCGGCCCACCCACCGCTACAGCGTTGAGTAGCCCTTGTCTCGCAACTTTGAAGAAAACGGAAGTTATACTAACACGATAGTATCTACTGTACTTTTACCACGCTTGTGCGAGTCAGTATGCCCTCCAATGCTCACTTATTCCAAAAAGTCGTAATAGAAATCGTTTAAAGGATCGAACAACCGCCCTGGAGCACGACCTTGATCAAGCAAAAGTGATTCTTGAGACTGAAACAAGAGAATATGAGAGGATTAAGCAAGTATTCGATATGATAGAAAGGTGAGTTCGGTATATTCCATTACATTCTAAATATCGTACCACAATCGTTGACACTACTATTCTAACCTTATCTAAGTTTAGATTTTCTACACGCAAGGGAAGCGATCTTCCTTCTATGAATGAATGTCAGCAATTATTCATGCAATTGCGTTCCGAGTACAATGAGGAGTACCAATTGTTCGACCTCGAAGCGCTGGTCGTTCCACTAGTACTTCCGCAGGTCTGTATGAAATTCATTTTCCTCGAAGCTGCTCTGATTGTCACTTTTTCAGATTGTGGACCACTTTTCGAAGTGGAAGCCGCTTGATCCAGATCACTTAATTTACGGCGTTGATCTGATGAAGGAATGGAGAGACATTTTGGTAGATAAAGAAAGTGTTTCGATGTTCACAGGTTCCGTAGACGGTTTTTTTGTGGAGAATATCTACTTGGGTCTTCATAACCATTCTGTTCCACATTAAGATCGACTTACTGCATACGACCGGTTGTTATGGGATGGTTGGCTTCCATCATTGCGACGCGCTTCTTTGACTTGGGATCCGCGTGATCATATGGAACCAATGCTGCGTATAATTGAGATGTGGTTGCCGGTCCTCCCTGTTTGGATGAAAGAAAACATACTAGAACAGGTATGAAGAATAATTAATCGTGGGTAATTACAATTTTTTATCCTGGCGTAATCTGCGCGGAGGCATACTGAAGAGGATTTTTCTTCATTCTGAGGGAGCTGGTTGTAGTTTTCAAAGTTGTTTGCAAGGACACTCTTCCTTGAGGCACAAAGAAAATTACTGTCCTGCTGACTTCTCATGCCTGAATGACTGGTAGCTCGTGTGCAGCTGCTCTATACAGAACTGTTTTTAAGTTGTTTTTGCAACAATTACTGACTTTTAGGTCATCATTCCCCGCATAGAAGATCGCGTGTCGTCTTGGGATCCATTGACGGATAGCGTTCCGATTCACTCATGGCTTGTTCCTTGGTTGGCGGTGCTTGGAGATCGTCTTCAGCCCGTTCTGGCACCGATCAGACAAAAGCTGGCTAAGGCACTTCGGATGTGGAACCCTACAGACCACAGGTATCTTACATGCTTTTTTGGAACCTAAATATCATAGTTCGGTAAGCCTTGAGCCCGAAACTTGCATATTCTGGTCTTATATTTATGGGTTACCATGTGAAGGTCAGTCAAATTCGATTCCCGCAGCCTATCTCCATCCTTTTTGTGGTACATGCGCTCGAGCCGGTGGCAAGCCAAGCAGTCAGAAACAAGTGCATGTGTTGTGTTCCTGCCCCAGTTGCGTTTGAAATGTGACGAGCTGAATTTAGGTGGGACCACCACGGCGAGCTCCGACAGTAGGCGATCAAAGACATCGGAAGGTGTAAATCTGGTAGACTGGTTGGTACAAGTTGGGGTGCTCAGTGGTTAACAGTAGAGAAAGAATGACATTATTCAGCGAAAGTCCTGAGAAATGGAAACCCAAAAAGTCCCATCTCTTTTGCGCTTCTCTGCGTCACTAGGCGGGTTTTTTTAAGTGCGAGTTTTGTCACACATCACTTCTTCCAAGTGAGAGGTATTTTACAGAAAACATGTATTCACAGTCATCACTTCCCCTTACTCTTCCCTATCCTTTGAGACATAAGGCTGGGTCGCCTCTTCACTTTCCTCTTACCCTTGCCGATGCCTTTGAGACATAAGGCCAGGTCGCCTCTCTTGTACCATCTCTTGTTCAGCCCTGCTCTTGTGTTATCTTTCTGCCGTGGCAGATCCGTAAAATCTATTGGAGCCCAGTTTATTTCCGAATTCATTGACGGGTCCTCAGAATTCTTCGAAAAGTGTCCATTCTCTCTTTGCCTGGGAGGTTTTGAAGTGCAATTCAACGAAGAGGAAAGCACCTGGTGGTCTGAGCTGAGTTTTTTGACAAGTTTATTGTGCAGCAAAAGGAGGAACGTAATGCAGTGATAACCACGGTTTGATATCTTGGACTATTTCACTTGACTGTGTTAGGAATCATCTGAGATCTGCCACGCACTCGAAAATTTATTCAAGTAGAATAACGTCACTTGGCCACTCGTTCAAATTCTCTAGTTTTTCTTTCAATTCTGGAATTGATCTTTTTGCAATGTGCTCATGTCAAAGAGAAGTCTGAGCGAGATATCAACTTCCAGCGCCATGGCTATTCTCAAACCTTGGTGTGGAGTTTGGACTGCAGCAACTATGTCGGCATTCTTAGCACAAAATGTTGTACCAAAGGTAAGCAACTTGATATACCGGATAAGATGGTTTCTAGTGATGTTGGTAGATACGATGACCATCAAATATAGAGTAAATCAGGCACAATCCATGATAGACGTAATTTTAGCTGGAGAAATGTCTCGACACGATGAATCTAAATCCACGGGAAAATAAGAAGTGTGAGGAGTGGTATGCTTGTATGTCATGGATCGGAATGATCTCAGCTGATACAATGGCTAGTATTGTTACAAAATATTTCTTTCCAAGGGTGAGATTTTTTTCAGATAGGGCAAAGCTAACAGTCCATTGGTAGTTATGCTCAGTACATCCATTTCTGTAACGCCGGACGTATCAACGAAGCTTTACACACTTTCAGTGGTACTCAGCGCTTTGTCAGTGGCTTGATTCGCCGCGAGTGATTCTAGACGAAGTGAAGATGTGGTATCGAGAATGGGATGGACGAATACCGCCCCAAATACGTGATTATCCAACAATAAAAGGTATCTCTTCAAGTACAGTTCGCTCCAAGTCCGATTTTTAGTTACGAACTTTGAAATATCCTATTCTATATAATTCGCTTAGTATATTTGTGTGTGTCTCTGTTTGTGGTGTGTGTATGTATGTGTGTGTTGTATGTGTGGTGTGTGTGGTGTGTCCGTCCGTCCATCCGTCCGTTGTCCGTCCGGGTGTATGTATGTATGTCTGTATGTCTGTCTGTCTGTTTGTCTGTTTGTTGTTTGTCTGTCTGTATGTCCATTTATCTATTTATCTGTCTGTCTGTCTGTCGGTCGCGACGTTCATATCTCGCGTCGCAGCAAAGCTAACTGAATTTTGCAGAAGATATGGGGTGCTACAAGGGGATCCTAGCGGTAGTGTGCCGAAAATGATAGCAGCTGAAAAGAGCTCATAAGGAGCCTTGAAAAGCGAATGTCACGGAACTCGTTTCACATTCCGCGTTGATCCTAGAGCGCTGACGCTCATAGATGTTTAGCGGGGTGGGACGGGAACATTAATGGTGGATGATCCAAATTCATAACAATAGGTAAGATTCTATATGGAGCGTCAGAAGGCAAATGTCGCAATTTCGTTCCGCTTTTCATGTTGATCCGGAAGGGACATTAGTGGTGGGTGATCCAAGCTAATAACGTTTGATAATAATTGATATGGAGCGAGATTTGTACCAGAAGAAACCCGTTTTTCCTGACCACACTTTTCCCTGTTTTACGATGACCTTGTAATACCCGTTTTTCCTGACCACACTTTTCCCTGTTTTACGATGACCTTGTAATAAATTCTTGTTAAAAGAAATGAAATGAGTCTAACAGCACCCAATGGTGGCAAATGTTCCAGGCTTGGGTACAACATAATAAAATTTTGCGCAGTTGGCCGAAGATTTAGCGCTAGTGCAGATTTTTGCTCTGAGTACTTTAATTTGCTTGTGCGCTTTTCCTCTAACCCACTGCTCAAACATGCATAGTCAGTGATATAAATAATTGGAAAGTGTGTAATAAAATTGGAGGGATCAGTATTTTGTCAGGCACGTGTAGTATTCCTCGATCACTTTGCGCCGTGCCATCTATGGTCGTTTAAACACGGCATGGTACTATGTCGTTTTTCAGAAAACCTCCGTCGTGGCATGGTCGCAGTAATGGAATCATCACAAGGTCTGAGAGTGTACAATGGTCCCCCGCCTCCTCCCATTGCTCAAGCTGTACCTCCTCCTCCACCACCGTCTGGCTTACGGTATGCATTGCTAACAGTTTTTTACTGTGTTAATTAGGACTTTCGGTCAATGTCAATATTTTGACTGAGACTGTTTGACAGGAGCTCACTAGTGGTAAAACTGCGATAAAACTGGGTTTCTTCTTTTGTTTGGGAGATTTTTATGATAACGCAAACTTTTCTGGTATCATTTGCTTCTCTTTCAAGCTACAGCTATGATGGTCTGATTTACAACATGCTGCATTAACTATCTGATTATGGGTGTTCAAAGAAAGAGCTGCTGACTGACTGTTGAAGCACTCAGATCTTCAAATACAATATTTTTCAGATCAAGTGCAAATATGCCAATATCATCGGCTCACATGTCGCTGAAGGAAATGCTTGAGCGGATGGCTGCTCAGCATGATCTCACCCACATCCCTCAACGTGATCGTCTCAAGGAAGGAAGACAGGTTCACTCTTGTACTTTTCTATTTCTTCGGCCCATATATCGAATACCGATACTTCTTCGATCTTACGTCCTGAAATGGTCCAACCAATGCAATTTATCATTGTCCTTTATTTCAGGTGTACTGGTTTGGGACACAGTCTATTTACTTGGACCGAAATATAGTTTATGTTTTGGACACGCAAACATTCTCATGGCGTCCTGTCGGCATGGAGGAACTGCTTCGGATGGCTGGAGTTGGCTAGTCTTTGGCCATTGGCCTTTTGTTTGTTTCCGGTTTGTCATGTGAAGGGTAGTTTCTTCTATGAACATAACCAGGACACGACTTCATGTATCATCAAGTCTTGTTTGATTTGTTTCCATAGAAATTTCGGGTAGGATCCGATGAGAAAATAAGTATTCTACTCGTTTCACTGTGTTCATGTTGTTGGCTTTGTTTGTATGTTATCACGTTGTTTATGTGTAATAAAAGTTTAAATATATCTCACGAGTCATGTAACTTCTGGAAAAGCCAGTCACAGCACTTTCTATACCTTATGTATTCGTTTTGACAGAATGTTAACAGAATAGTGATCGTACCCTCAATCTGTGTTTGGACCATTTCAAGTTGTTCTACGATGTTTAATTTCGCATTTTGTTCTGATTCGATGTAGATGCTCGTCAAAAAATCTCGATAGAAACAAAATCTTCGGTGGAGGGGGGGGGGGGGGGGGGAAGTAGGGCTGAGCCTACACCGTACCGTGTTTTCCTTCCTGGACACCGGTTTCCTGGGAGCGGAATGTGTTAAAGGAATGTTCGAGATGTCTTTGGCAACCTTTTTCGGTATCTGAAACTTGGCACTATTCAGCTACCACTACACCCTTCTTACGAGTAACCGCGCGCGAGGTGGTGGAAGAAAATTTTTCCAAATTTCTGTATGAGGGATATTTGTGGCGTTGATCACGAATGCGATCTCCGTTTCTGTGTTGTCGCCGATTTGGCACGATTTTCCACACTGCTTCAACGTATCCCTTCCGACCAAAGTCGCTTGAACACATCCTGAACAGTTATTTGGAGCGTTGACCAGGAGCATGGCATCTGTCTGAAGCGCCGGCAAATGTTAGCGGCAGTGCGGTCTATATTCTGTATTTTTTATATTGGCCTTGGAGTACGAAAGAAGTTTTGCTGCTGAAGCTTAGACGAATGCAACGTTGGTAGGGGAGCGCAGTATCACCAGAACGACCGTACTAGGTTATGTATAGTTTACTTAATCTCGAGCACTAGCGTCATTTGACTTCAGGATAACGTCAGTCTTGTGCATTTTCGACAATGCTAGTATCTACCTGAGGGAGTACGTAAAACGAATCTTATATTCTGACCAAAATATTAAATTACTCAGACATGGGAGCAACGAATTCGCTAGAGAAAATTTGCTGCTCCCATTCGGTGCAATGGCGCTAACATGGCGTTACGTCAATATCGGTACTTGAGAGCATTCCAGAGCTGAGGCACTCACAGTAGCGAGAGTTCATGGTCTCCTACTTTTGTCATCTGAATTGTTTCTTTCTAATATATTGTTTTGTATTTATTTCGATATTGCGATCTTCTCAAACTGATCCTACTGTTTTTGAACGATCTACCAAAAATCTCACTTACTCATTCCTAAAAAGTAACCAGCTTGTGTACGAACTAAAAAGTCACCAGATTTGAGTTGAGAGTGTAAGCTCTGCTTTTATAATATTTATCAAGTATAGCTCTGATATAAATTGACTGTCTTATCCGGAGTATCGCTGTGTTTGCAGTATCATCTTCTCAGCTTCAACCTTCGTTTCACATTTCAAGTACTCTTTTTCTTCATCCACATTCTCGACAAGCAGCGTTATTTCATTCGGCAACTTCGTGATATAGCGAACTGGCTGAAACAAGGAAAGCTCAGTAACTGCCTGGAGGGAGTTTGTTTTCGTGCTTTTCTCTCCTTTAGGTTTTCTTGCATTGTAATCAGTATTATGGCTTCGTCTATACTGTGAGATGGCACCACTCGGAAGTCCACTCGTGTAGTATTACATCTGAGGGAAAGGCTTTACAAATTCCCATTTCTCATTGCGCCGGCTGGCTCGAGGTTTCTTCAGTATACTCCACCTGCTTGTGAGCAGAGGAGCGGGGAAGACATGGAATTTTCGCTGTGCTATTTCGCGGGTTTCGCCTTTTTATTTCGATCTTTCTCTGTTGTTACTTTGCTGAGCACCCCAACTTTCATATTTTACAATCTTCCAATTTTCTTCCTCAGGTGTCTTTAACAGTGTGTGAAGAAGAAGAGCGCTTAAGCTGGTTGACGTGAGCAGTTGCGTGAGTTGTGTGTCATTGGAATAGAAACTTCGCGACGTCTGAAGGCAACGCGATGTGTGAGAGTAAGAGCGCCGAACGTAGTTGGGTCCCAAAGCGATATCGTTTCCGGCGTTACGCTAAGACCCATTGAAATACGCTGTCTGCGGGCTGTGGCATCAGTACAGGAAATGTGCCTGACTGGGTGTGCAGCAGGACGGGATGGATGCGAGTGGGGGCGTCGCATCTGTTCGCTTCCAAGGCTATCACGTCAAATGAGGCATAAGACACCATTTTTGTGTAGAGCAAGCCGAGCTGTTGAAGTTGTGAATTATTCGTTTCATGTAACGCGAGATATTTCATGTAACGAAGTCAGGGAAGTAACTTAGAACTCGTAATTTCGCTACTCATTTGTTATTCACTCAAGTGCACCTTTGTGGATGTACGGATCTAACGAGGAAAGGTTTCAAATTCCTATGGAACTCAAGATTGAGACCCAGATGGATCGATAGAGATCCGATGACTGATTCTAAGGGTAAAAACCAAAACTGCAAAATGTCATTCTGAAGGTAGCTAGGAGGGGTCAAAATTTGCTTGTGATGTGTCACTGGTGAGGCAGTCTTCTATCTTTTCGATGGTCTCCCAATGGTAGTCCGTTATCGGTTCCAGGCACTTTTCGGAGCTTATGAACTTGGACTTACTGACGTCCAATCGAGCCTCATCCTTTGCCACCCTGTCCTGCTGTTGCTGTTCTTTTACTTGCAGTTCTTCCCGGCTTTCCGCTACAAGTGCTATACCGTATGGTACAGAACGGTCTTCAGTGGTCTTTCCATGAGATCTTTCACCATCACATCCAGATTGAGGTGGAAGAGGAACGGGTTCAGGGCCGATCCTTGTGAACCTCTACCCTTATATCCACTTCATTGGGCAGCCCGTGCGGAGTACACAGCTGCGTTAGCACAGCCATCGTACATATCCCTTATGAGTGCGTACAAGGAGTTTCCGCAAGGAATTCTGGAGCGCTGGCCTGGGTAGACGGTCGAAAGCCATCTAGAGGTCGAGGAATGCTAGGTAGCATGGTAGTCGCTTCTCTCAATATTTCTCCATTACCTGCCTGGCAATCAATATGGCGTCGTTTGTGGTTTTTTCAGGCATGAATCCAAACTGTTCCTGGGAGATAGGAATGAGTTCCCTTAGCCTTGAATCTAGGGATAAGTTCCCTCAGCCTTGAATCGATCAGCTACTCGAACAGTTTCATGGTATGCGCTGTCAACGTGATCCCACGGTAGTTGGAGCAGTCCATTACATCACCCTTTTGTTCGAAGATGGGGACCATCGTACTAGTCCTCCACTCATCTGAGATCCTTCCGTCAGCGGTTACGGTGTTGAGGAATCGAGTGAGCCACTCTATCCCGTACTCACCCAATGCCTTCCATGCATCTACAGGCACTGCATATGGACCAACTGCCTTACCAGTCTTCATCTTCCCTAGCATGTGACGGAGCTCTCTATTCGTCCAGGGAAGGATTGGACCAGCCGTGGCCTCCCACTTTGGGCTTTCATTACGGAGAAATTCCTCGTGTAGAAGCCCATCGAGGTACTCCTACCACCTCCTTTTCACCTCGGCTGGCTTTCCTAGAGTGACACGTCACAGCTTTACGGACTTTACTACCCTTATGTCCTGGTTGGCCCGATGTCGAGCTTTCGCCAGCCTAAGGACGAACTTCTCCGCATCTCTCCCCTCCAACTTCTCGTAAAAGGCATCCATTTCCGTGTCCTTGACTTTGGCTACGGTTGCTTTGGCAAGCCTCTTACAACTTTTATAGGCGGCGAGGTCTTCTTGGATCCGCGTTTTCTGCCATCGTTTGTACATTTCTTTCTCCAGTTTCACCACTCTCTGAGGCTCTCGTTCCAGAACCCAGTCGCTTTGTCACCTTTAAAGCCCCCTCCGCTGCCCCAGTATTTCCTTCGCGCACCGTAAGATGACCTTGCGGCTCTATTCCAGGCCTCATGAACTGCACTGCTGGGGTCTGGAAGACCAGTCTCCATTACCCTCGTTTTTATTATAGATCATTCTTCTTTACCCTGTGTAGCTTCCACCATCGTATCCTGCGCTCAGTCCTTACCTTCGTTTTCTTAAGAAGCTCTATGGCAATGTCCGCTAGCGGAGGCTTGTGCTGGGTGGCCAGTGCCTCACCAGGCAGTACCTTGATGATCTTTACACATTTGAGGAACGATCTCTTTACGAGCACATGGTCTACTTCCATTTGCTTTCCCCCGCTGCTGTAGCTTACCTTTTCAGCCTCCCTTTTTGCGAAGAATGTACTGCAGACAGCCAGGTCGTGGGCTGTAGCCAGGTCAAAGACCTTCTCTCCCTCAGCATTCCTTGACCCAATACCTCTGCCCCCGTGCACTCTCTCCAGCCCTTTCCGCTCACTGCTGGCATGGCCGTTCAGGTCGCCTGCTATGGTGAGATAGTCATTTTCCGAACTGGCTTGATGGCTTTATCGGGGTTCAGATAGAACTCGCCTCTTTCAACTTCGCGACAGCCAGCTTGCGGTGCGTACACTGTCATTATGGTCCGGTACCCCACATTTGTGTCTATCCTTGCAGCCATGATTCGGTCGCTTATCCTGTCCACTGCAGAGACACAGTCCTTGAGGGACTGCTACAGCTATGGCTACGCCGTTTCGTTTAGTGTCCCCTCCACTGTAGAAGAGTTTGACACCGTCACCGATCTCCTTTGCCTTAGCCCCTTTCCAGCGAGTTTCCTGAAGGCATAGAAATTGGATGCTCCTGGTTTCATCCGGTCAGCCACTTTCCGAGGCTAGTCAGGTGATGCGTTGGGCCGTAGAATTCACACGCAGAGCTCAGCGGGGAGAAGTCTGATTTCATATCTTGACCTTTTCCTTCATTCTGGCTTTGGTGCCGCGGTATAGGTTTCTACCTTCTCTTTCACTCCAAATTGTCGATCCTTGTCGCGGATCGGCTGAGTGGTTGCCCTTATAAGCACTAATGAGCCCACATCATGGTTTCAGATCTCCTTGCCTCCATGCCATCAGGCTATGGTGCCTGCGGGCTGCCACTGCCCACGTGGGCTTCCCTAGCAACCATACTGCTTACCCCGGACAGTGTGACCGCCACTCTTAGAGGTACTACCTCTAAACCCTGGCGTAGGCCACGCCTTGCCTCGACCCAACTAGACACCCTATATACGGCAGCGACTACAATGATTACGACAGCTATATTTTTCAGTTACACAGCTATTTACATTGATTAATCTACTCTCCTCTTCCTCCTGGAACTCAGGTCCAACCGCGCCTCGTCCCCCGTGATCCTTGGACTACCGAGGGCCGTCTGAAGGATGATAGCGGTAAGCGGTAAAGCCTGCATTCTGCAAGCTCTCTTTTTACTATAGCTGCCTGCATCCGTGCCCGTCCTCGTGCGGGCGCTGGCTTACTAGCGCTCAACCTAGCCGTTCGAAGTGCGCCCGACTAAACCGCACTCTCATGACCTGCAATGCACGAAAGTCAAGCTTCCGTCCCCCTATAGTTCGCCTAGCATCCATGTGGGGGATGCCCGGTGTCCCTCTCTTTCGGGAAAGAAACAAAGCACTGACTGACAGAGGTGATTCCTCATAGCCTGAGTCATGGCTAGAGAAGTGGCCGTGCACGCAGCACGTCCACGGGAGCAATCGCTAACCGCAGCAATCCTGTTACTTTCAAGAATACAAAACGGGATATTGGTGTTCATAGTCTTATGCCGAACTGCAGTTGCAGTGTGGTAATCTTTCTTGAGGGAAATGCGCTCGTTATGATAAGTGCCATCGTATATCGCAAAATGTGGATCACTATGCGAGCCATTGTTAAAGGCAGCATTAGGGAAGTCGGACGAAAAGTAAAAGAAGTAGTGAATGTGAAAATCGAGATGCGTAGTGACAGGACACTGAAGAAACACGGATGGAATTGGCCAAAAACCGGAGACATAGGACCCCCTTTCCAGTGTTGATTCTCGACGCGGACGGCCTGTCTGTCAAGAGGGGAGTCTGACCTAGTTTTCCATTGGCATGTTGCCAAGTAAAGACAGGGGAATGTTTGGAAATACGACAACATCTATTTTTTTTACTGAGTTCAAGCTAAAACTGCGAAAGCGCACCGCAAAACCTTCGATCCTGCCGCATCTCCTTGGCCAATCCCACCCCAGTCAATCGCGAATTACGTCATCGAGAGGCGGAATCGTTTTATCAAGAGGCGGGACAGTTGCGCGGCTGCGGCTTTTTGCGGCGTTTCTACAGCTCAGAGGGGCGCTTTTTCACCGGGATTTCACCACAGGTAGCCTTCTTAGGGTCAGGACTACCATGTGAGTGACCTGCTGTAGGGATTTCTCCATTACCACATTACCCCTAATGCTGTCTTCAAGGGGAGCGGAGTGGGCTAATGGGAGTATTTGTGAGCTAGGAGGAAGTAGACATGCTCACTGCGAATTAACGCAGGGAGTTTAAGGAGACGATGCGTAGTACAAGTCGCGTTGAAGGGTGCGCCAAGCTCTCACCTTCTTCGGCGACATTCCTAGTTTACAGACTCGCAAGGTGATGAGAGTGGGGAGGATGATGGGAGTAGAGCAATGGCCGCTGATCAGTTTGGGTTGCTACGCTGATGTAGCTATCGCAAGAACTCGTTTGTCAAGAGACATCTGAAGGGAGGTCCTATTTCTCAGGCTCTTGCTGGGTCGTTCTGTGCTTCTTGTTCTACTAAGCAGCTTTCCATTCGTCGATCGGCCGAATTATCCAAGGCATCACTCAATCATCCACGCATCACTCAATCATCCACTTGAATGGAACGAAAGCAGTATGTGTTCCTAGTTATTGGCTATGGAACCAAATCGGGTAGTGAGAAATTTCGACAAGTAAATGAACGAAGAGGGGGTGTGACTGGTTTTATTTCTTTCACGAACAGGGCAAAAATTTACTTTCATTTTAAAGAAAAAATGAAAATCCATGAAACTCACATTTTTAGGGAATAAATACCAAACGAATAGCCCCATCAGTATACCGGCTATATGAAGTAGAAAAGAAATAAGCACATGAGTGGAATAACTCAGCGTGAACAGCGAGAACATTCAGCTAATTGAGGTTTCCAACTCTTCTTGCTGTCGTCTCGTGGAGTGTTCGTCGAACTTTTCACTTTCTAACCATTATCCCCCTTTGCGAAGTTCCTCCCCTCTCTACCGTTTCCACGCTGCATCGTTGAAAGTCGCCGATCACATTCTCAATGTGGGTCGTCTCCGTGGTATCTCGTTCCCGTCTGAGCTGCGTCTCTATAGACCTAGATCAATTTCCAGGATGATTTGTGAAGGTCTTCCAGTCACAACGATACAGTTCAACATCGTGGAAACCAGGTTTCTCGAACTAAAGTAAAGGCTCGACACGAGAGAACCTTGTTCAGATGTTGCTGGAGTAGGCATGCGACCATGGGTGAGGAGTAGTTTGAAGGTGAAAAGTGCACTCTAGACTTCTGCAAAAGTGCACTTCTTCTATTATCAAAATAAAAAAAGTAGGTGTATGTATAAATCTGGTAGAGTTTGTCAGCTCCACAATATGATACTGTCTGTCGCTTTATGTCCACTTTGATGTTTCTTGTTTTTAAGGCTTAGAATTGTAGTGCACAGCAAAAAAGTGCACTTTCGGTATATCCTCTACTTCGCATCGCGTTCAAAAGCAATATCCAAATGTGCATTCGATAGAGCTCTCCCTGCTCTGTAAAATTGCCATTAGCCTTCCGCATCCTTTCATAGTTTAATGTTTCTGATGCTTATATATGGAGAAACCAGCAAAAACTTACACATTCGGAGCCTGCACTTCTTCGCTAAAGATCGAGATTTTATCAGTCACATTAATTGGAACAGAAAACCCTCAGTTCAGTTATCTATCAGGCCTGCCATCCTTATGGGGATGTGAACTGGAACCAGACTGATCTGGTACTCAGGGTCAACCCTCCGTTGAGGAATCCTCGACAGGGGGTCGCATTTGGCCCGCTGGGATGGTAGAGGGATCATAATCGTTGAGGTAGGCAGTGATCAAAAGAATTCCTTAGGCTGAGGGTTCAAAATGTAATGGCGAAGATGTGATCAAACTGACTAAATGAGACTTCGAACCCGAAACTGATTCAACTTAATCATCATAGAAACCTTAAGCATGGCACGATCCACAACGAAGCGATCGATGCCAATGACCCTTTCGTTGGTCCGCTGGCACCGAAACCACCTACAGTGAGACCGAAATTCACTGATCAACCTTGGAAAATGGTATCTATCCAGGGTGCTACCGTGAATGAATACTCTAGAATCTATGAGGTGAAAACGAAAAATTAGCTGATATGGACTTCTTTCATATCATACTACGATTGCAAGTCGGAGATCTGGTGCTAGCGAGCCACTGTGTGAAACAGGAAAGCCTTCGTATTCACTGATAATGTGAATGAAGTCCTCATGCATGGCGCATTCCGCAGTGAAGCCAGCCGAAGTCAACCACCTACTCGGTGGAATGAAATGCGTTAATCCAGCGATCATTCAACACATTGGCCGAAATGGTCGCTAGTGCGAGTTTCAGGATCGATAGTTTTGTGTTCGATTGCATCGACTGGTAGCAATTTGCATTTGCTGGGAATCTAACTCCTACATATTGGTGGAAGATACTTAGGGTGCCCCATTTTCTTAGTAGGGCTTCTCGTTCGCTTGTTCTCTTGATGGGTGTATCAGAACCACTGCTCTCAGTAGTGGTCGCGTTAACGCTAACAATTTACCGCGAGGTGTCCCTTTCATGTTCCCGCCCCACCTCGCTTAACATCTATGAGTGTCAGCGCTATAGGACAATGCAGTAGGCGGAACGACTCTGGTGACACTCGCCTTACAAGGCTCCTTATCAACTCTTTATCGGCTGCTATTGCTTCGGTCCACCACCGCTAGGGTCCCCTTACCGCCCGAATTTCGTGACAGACAAACGGACACACACGCACAAACATATTGGGCGAATTATATGGCGTAGGATAGTTTGTTCTATAGTGTCGTTGAACTCTGCTTGTTCCAGATATGGTGTCTGTGAAAAAAGGGAATTCAGGCAAATGTCTGACCAATAAAATCGAGAGAAAAAAATTGAAGAAGCTAGGGATGAAAAAATCGAAAGTCATTCGTGATGAGGTGATAGCGCTTCCTTAGCAAGGCAATTCTTTTGCCTACCAAATGTCTCCGCAATCTGGATTATTGTTTATCGTTCCTAGACGGTTACGAGTAACGCTGAAGGGGATGGAGAGGCAGAAGCAGTGATGGACGCTGAAGATGAGACAGGTATGCCCACTCTTCCCTGGAGTTTGTTAGTAAAATGCCATAGTTTTTAAAATTCCTCCACTCTCAGCTTCGGATGAGGAAAATATTGTAAAGATGGCTGGAAGCAAAAAGGCCGGCACGAAGCATCTCATGGATCTACAAAGGTAAGCAGGCTCAATAGGTGCTTTTGTATCTACAGACCTCGTCAAAATAGCATGAGAACCACAAGTGTCTATCTGAGGAACCGGGGAATTCTGTTCAGGCTGAAAGAGAATGATCCAGAGTTCTACAAATTCCTTCAAGAGCAGGATGCAGATCTTCTCGGATTCCACGCCTCCGATGAAGAGGATGAAGAGACTGAAGATCATTTTGAGAAAGGAGATGAGGAAGGTTTTCCTGATGAAGAACAAGAAGGTGAGAGTTCTTGGGTTCCTGGGGTTTCGGGTGGTTCTGTAGAATACTGCCCAATTGGTTTCAGCAGAGACAACGCAGCACGTGCCCAAGGCAAAGAAGGACACTAGTGGCCGGTTGATATTTGACGGTCGAATGCTAAACCACTTACAGAGTGTGCTTGACCCAGAGGACCAGGTACTGTATGCGACTTCAACAGTGCGTTTGATGAAATGCAATGGTTTCAGAAGCAGCACATCCAAATAGCAGACCTCCGGTTTGCTGTTGAAGCATTCAACGCCTGTGTATCTCGCGTTGGTGCTGAGATGGACGTACCAAAGTATATTATCAATGAACAGGTGAAAAATTTTCTGGATCGTAAATTATTAAGTTGAATAACAATCGTCACCATTACCTCCTCAAGAGAGATTTCTTACGAAGGGGTAAAATTATCATTGCCATTACGAAACTTTTGATTGATCATTGCACTTTACTTTTCTGTCACACAATGGATTCGATCGGAATGAGGCTGGTTCTTTTAAAGGCTGCAGGAGCGATGATTTTGTTTATCAAGGCATAATTGATTGTGAAGGAAAACCAGTGCTGTGAACGCAGCTCGCGCTAGACGCTCGCCTTAAAGAAACTGGAAGGGGTTCGAAGAAAAAGAAGATGCGAAGAAATATCCTTTTGTAACGAAGATTAGAGATTAAAAGCGATATTCGGTGGAAAAACCCGGGTTCAAAAGCGCGACGCTGTTATGTGTATTCGCATCACTTCAAATTGCACACACTGACTTTCCGAGTTGTCCGCTATAGAGAAGTCATTAGTTGTCTCGTAGAGTGTATTCATTCATTTCTGATGTGAAATAAGTGAAACAACACATAGCAACGAACAAGTAAAACAATTAAATGAAGAATAAACGAAAGCATAAGAAAAAAGTGTGATTTCAATCAACCTAATAAATTCACTCTCGACGCTTTAGCAAGGAGACGTAGTGCATTGCGGTAACTGCGAGTCACTGTAACCCCATACCGTGAACCAAAATTGCCCTCCTTCCGATGTCTTTAAAGACAACCGGAAGGGGGGAAATTTTGGCCTCCGGTAGAACCGACGTAGTGTGGACGAGTTTAAGTGGCCGCCATTGCACAAACTCGCCAATTTGACGCCTCGGCATGGTGCCAAGAGGAGATGTTTCTATTATGAATTTGTTTTTCCCTTTTACTTTTTGCGCTGCGAGTCAGATGCTACAACTATCATTGGCCCGCGGCCCGTCTCCTACAGCGGACAACTCGGAAAGTCTGTGTGTGGATGCGAATGGGATGCAAATACACACCGCAGCGTCGCGCTTTTGAATCCGGGTTTTTTCGCCGATGATCGCTTCTAACCTTCAGTGTTCGTTACAAAATGCTCATTTCTTTGCATCTTCCTCTTGTTTCGGACCCCTTCCGGTTCCCTTAAGTGCAGACAGATCTGCTGGCCTACACACATCCCGTGACTGGGCTCCTCCCACGAGCGAGCGCGTTATTCGGAAAAGTAACACTCACAGGTATCGCAGTGGCGAGACAGAGTGGCACTGGGGAGATGCAGAGACAACGTGGGGAATGAAACAGGGTGGTACCGGCGGAGACGCAGAGACACGCAGCCACGCCTTGCTGCCGGCACCACAAAGTATGAACGCAGCCTTTTTCAAGCTTCTGGCCGTTTTATTTACCTGTTTTTAATCACTGTCGTAGGTAGTACTTGGTGCCTAACTTTCATCTGCTAATATATGAAACGTTATGGAGTTGCTTGGGTCAATTCGCATGAAAACGCTGGGGCTCACTTGTCCCGGTGCAGAAGAATAATCAAGGTTAAGGAATGTACTCTCATCTTTAACTTTTTCATATTTAGAGAGTGTTCTATGAGACGGTACGACTGTGTTTTGAGAAGCTCGGAGATGCATTTATGACTGTGATCACCGGACCGGTAGGTTTTTTGAGCGCAAAGGACAAAAGAAGAAAGTTCTCTACCCAGCTTAGAAAAATGTGACGCTTTCGAATCACGGCTACTGAAACAGTATAGTAGTAAATCAGCCGTTTTCTTCATCTTCGAACTTGGTTCTGCTTTTATTTGCCGTTCCGCTCTTTCAGATATGGCTATCATTTCAGGTGCAGGTGAAGACCGAAGACCCGATTTCGGAAGACATAAAACATCCGAAAATGAAGCATATCAAGAAATATCAGACCCCACTGAAGCAATATCTTTCCAGCATTTTGAAGGTGTTTTTTCTTATCAGTATGTTTCTTTGGTTGGTATGGAAATAATAGTTTTAGAGGTCAGAACCGATTACGAATGTCACTTGACCCTTCTGACGGTCGGTCATACCGAGTAATGCGTAAAACTGAAATGAGTCCGCTAATGGAGTGGTAATGATAGTTTGACAATAATAGATCGAAAGAGGTAGCTGAAGTGAAATAGTAATCGAGGCGCCAAAGAAAATGTAGTGGGTGATGTTTGTATCACACATGGCTGGTAGCTGTGCTTTCGTGCTTCTGAAGAGATGCTTCAGTTTGCACTCGAATGCTGGAACTGTGTGCTTCTGGTTTGAAGAATGGCTAGCAAAAGTCATTTGATCTTTGAGTGTTTTTGTAATCATTTTGATGAATACAAGGAAGCCAAAGGTGGTTAGAGTTGATTAAATGGTTAAATTAATTTGATTGTCTCTATTACCCATTCACGAGCTAAAGAGGGATTTCACGCTGGAGAGAGGACCAGAGGGGTGGATCACGTCGCATCGGTCCCATCGCAGTAATGCTGCGCGATCATGAAATAGTTTCCATGCAGCAGGAGGTCGTATGGTGTGTACCGACGTCATGATTTCGCATCGTGGCGGCGACGTGCGATGCGATGTGTGCGAGCTAGGGGTCGATATCCAGTCTGGACCCGAAGTGATCACCTTGTCTCATGCGTGTAATCTGTTTGGGTCTCTACATATATGTAGGTATGGCGTCCCAGCTCACGGTCATCACGTCGCATCCCGCACGCCTCGGTACGAAATCCTGAAGTGACGGTACACAGAAGAGGTCGTGTGTAGTGACTGTCGCCTCCAATAGTTGCTAATATGAACTAAGAACATATAATACTTTTCGAATGGACTTTACATTAGTGCCTAAATAAACTCAGAGAAAAAGTGAAGAAATTCTGAAAGAGATAGAAACGAGGACAAATGTAAGCGAAAATGATATTGTTGTTCAGGTGAATTCCACGTTTGCATCAATAGGCTATTCATAGAACGGCTTTCTAATTGAATTTTATTAGAAATGTTATCGCAACACATCACAACCTTTGTAGAGATATTGAAGCTATCTGCAGGCCTCACATGGTGCTTGATTAGAAACCTCGATAGTGGTCCCTTCAGTTCTTCTTCCTTTTCTAGTTCGCTATCGAAGTTCAAACTCCCGATGTCATCCGATCAACACTGAAGGCATTACGTGGAATGGTTGATCTCTTCGCACATTTTAAGAAAATTACAAAAAGTCTCTGCAAGGTTTGTTCATTGATTTTCCGCAGATCAGTATAGAACAGTACACTGCATGGTTGTGCAATTCGATACAGACCTCATCATTCTGATGCATTGCAACTGGTGACAGGAATCCTGATTTTGACATTGCAACCATAGCCTTGTGCTATCAACGGATAGTACCGTGTTAGATACTGCAGGTTCTGGTCCGAATTTGGTCTCGAAAAACCGTGGACTGCCGTGTGGGAGCATATGTATGCATGATGCAGCTCGTTAAGTCCCATCCTCAACATTTTGTGAGCCTATATAAGGTATACCTGTAAAGTTGTATCAGTTTTTGTTGATGTTTTAGTCTTATTCTTCTTTTTAAGAGCTGTTACCTCGGTTTTGTTACGAATTCTCGTGAAGTCAGCTCTGAGACATGGCCTCTTCTACATTTCATGCATAGGTTAGTTTTATTCCTTAGCACTTAACGAAAACCACTGAAGACAGCAGCTTTTATTAGAAACTGTTTCAATCCGAAAACTATTGCTGTTCTTATGTAAATCGCTTTACAGAGCGAAGTGGTTTGATGACTGGATATACATAGGTTAGGTCGAAGAAGTCGGAGGTGGCTTAGGGAGTCGTGAAAGCGTAAGCATATTAGAGGAGAAAGGGTCTGCTCGTGGATTTTGTTGATACTGCGTATTCTGTCGAAGACACCGGCAAAGGAAAATTCAGCAGATTGCGGAATATGAAAGTAGGGGTGCTCAACAGTGTGACAGTAGAGAAAGAACGGAACAAATGGCAAAAAAACCGACGAATGGGAAGCGAACCCCTCGCCATTCTCTTTCGTGCTCTTCTGCGTCACTAGCCGGTGGTAGTTACAGACGGGCGAGGAGCTAAATCAGCCGGCCGCGAACGATCCTGTCCTCGCCGGCAGCTCTCTCGGTGAATGAAGTGCAGAACAACTTGCACTGCTGCGAGATCGTGACTACCCGAAGCGAGCTTTTTCTGTGCGAGCTCAGATCACTTCTGAAATAAAGACTGGTTTCTAGAGAACATGTACTCACAGATCTCATTTTCTACTTATTCCTATCAGTGCGTTTGAGTCATTATTGAGAATCGCTAGAGAATTGGATATGGCGCGATCTGAGTAGGTCGCCTATTACACTAATCAAAACGTCGAATTTCGCTTAGAGTGACGGAACCTCGAATCCCTGTCGATTGGGTTCTTTGGCATAAAGCTTGTTAGTGAGGGATGAAAAACACCATTTCCTGCTACCTTTTGCACTTCAATGTGTGGGCTGACTAATCATCCAATGGCCTCTGCAATCGCGAATGGAGGTTGATGCATTTCCCATCCCACAGGTACTCATCTGTGCAGAACGCAAGTTTTTTGGTATGATAGTTGAGACCAAGGTACTAATGGGGTAACGGTTTTGGCAGTTGTTTCCAAGTGCTTAAAAGTTCTATATTTTTAATCTGCTTGGTCCACTTGAGGTGGCACAAGTGGTGTAGATATGTAAGACCTCGAGCTTCCAGCTTCTAGAACTCTACTTTTTTTCAAATGCAGACAGAAAATATAGCTGGACTACTTGCAATTTCGCCTCCGGAAATTGAACGATTCTCATTTGTGAGGTCCCTCCGATGAGTGCTGTTACGAATGATGCTTTTGAAGATCGTCCTGAGTATCTCCATTTGTGCTACATAGAGGTCTAGGGCTGGGGTCTGTGATCAGGTGTCACACATTTCCTCATAGAAGAAGAGACATTTGCTTTTTGGGACATCTTCAAGCATTAAAGGAATCGTCCACGGAAAATGAGTTTTTGTGTTACTCATATATTTGTGTTGTATTTGCCTAATGTTGGCCTCATGCAAAATTTCACGTGAAAAAATGTGAATCTGTCTGAGATACAGCACCACAAAGTGCGGTCCAGGTGGGCGGGGCCTCCGTGTAAAAGCCTCGTCCCGTCGTCCGCCGCCGTTGGGAACGGAGGGTGGGACTGTTTACGTAACTCTCTGTTCCTACAATGCGTCTCCGACCACGGCGGACGACGGGACGAGGCTTTTACACGGAGGCCCCGCCCACCTGGACCGCACTTTGTGGTGCTGTATCTCAGCCAGATTCACATTTTTTCGCGTGAAATTTTGCATGAGGCCAACATTAGGCAAATACAACATAAACATATGGGTAACACAAAAACTCATTTTCCGTGGACGATTCCTTTAAGGATGAGAGTCGCAATGAAGTGTTGAAGTAGGCTTGGGCGTTCAACTGGGACGGAATGGCAATGCAAAAATTTCTGAATTTAGCAATATGCGTGCTAACGGAGTCGTTACCGTGAACCATCTCAGTGAATCTTCTTTCGCAGGGCTTTTCTCGTTTCTAGAAACTGTTGCTGTTTTTGTTTTTGATTCTTTGCTTAGGCCGCGGTCATACTTTGCGTTGTCTGCGGCAGGGCATGGCCGCGTATCTTGCGTCTCCACACTACCTCGTTGCCTGCGTCATCTCTGCACCTCCCCCGTGGCACTCTCTCTCTCACAGGCAGCGAGAGAGAGTGGCACGGGGGAGGTCCAGAGATGACGCAGGCAACGAGGCAGTGTGGAGACGCAAGATACGCGGCCACGCCCTGCCGCAGACAACGCAAAGTATGACCGCGGCCTTACTGACCGTGTTCTTTTTTTCATTTGTCTCTTCCCTTCATCCAATACGATTTAGAACATTTGCTGAATTGACTGTGTTACATCCGAATTTGGCGTATCCGTATGCATTTGTGTATATTCGTCAGATTGCCATCCACCTTAGGAATGCAATCATTTCCAAGAAGCGAAAGGTGAAATTTATGACTATGATTGATAGCGAGCAGAATTCAGAACGCGAAGCCAGCTGGATAGCCGTTTCTGTCCTTTCCATTGTTCGACGTTGCAGGATATGGTTCAAACTGTTTATAACTGGCAAATGATGCAGTGTTTATATCTATGGACTCAAGTTGTGTCAAAAGCACATGCTGTTCATGACTGCGAAGCAATTTGTGAACTAACATATCCCCTCACTCAACTCATACAAGGAGTACTGAAGTGAGCAGAATTTGAAAAGCGTGAATCACACTAAAAAACCACGAGGTTTAGAACCTTCCTCGTTACTTCTCATGATTCAGGTTGTACCACTCGCTTCGATGCATTCCTTTACGTCTACATTGTATTTCTCTGCTTATCCAACTACAGGCAAATTGTGGAACATATGTACCAACATTGGCATTAGCCATAGATGTAAGTTTTTAATTGATTCTTTTATTACCTCGCAGTTGTGTTACTTCCTACATCTCATTTCAGCTTCTCGATGACGCTGAGCATATTCTTGCAAAGAAGCCGAAACAAGTCAAAAATGCAAAAGTTACTGATATGGAATGCGTTTTGAAGGTATGTATTGTCTTATTCTTTGGGACAGTGTTGTAATTGGGGTGATACATTGAGGGGATGCGGCTAAGAGGCGGCCGCCATCTGAATCATTATTTGTTGGGTCGGGTTGTAGGCGTTCAGATCATCTCATTAGCACGCAGAGAGGTATGATCTAACGCCCAACGCTCGATACTGCTGACAAGATGGCACCCACCGAATGTGGTATGCTCCTTGAAGCATGGGCTGGCAGTGTTGGCTGGAGATGGGGATCCTTACTGTAGATTTTTACAATGTACTTGAACTAATGCGTTTCACCTCCTTCCTGCCTCAACAATGGTGCTTGTATTGAATGAAGGGGATTCACGGAAATTCCGTGATTCCAGTTGTTTTCAAAATCACTCTACTGGATTCTGTCCATGAACAGAAACACGGATAGATTCGAGAAATTTCTTTTGCCAATGCAGAAATCATGAAACTGGAAGAACAGCGGCTCGTTTGAATACCCGCTGATCAAAATTTGAACACCTATCAGCGCGAACAACGCAGTTCAAATTTTCGCTGCCAGTGTTGATTTGCTTTCCAGTCTGTGTCCCTGACCACATGGCCATCGCCTCGTTGCACTGTAGCCCTCGCGGTCCCGCCCCGGACGCCCTCCTCGTCGGACGTTGTTTAGAGGAACTGCATCTTAAGCGAATTCTTGTTTTTTTTTCCGTGAAATTTCGCATGTAACCCGTAGTAAGCGAATGCAACAGATACATGTGGTTAACAGCAAACTCAAATTCCCGTGGACGATTTTTTCGGGTACTCGCTAGGGCCATGACACACATTTACCAATTTTCTATCAGACACAATTTATAATGTCACACTGAACTGCCTGAACAAGGGCGAGCTGCTATCACTCGAAAGACTGCAGAAAGCCTTCTTCCACTAATTACCTTCAATGTGAAAATTGTGGTGAAGAAATGAAGGGATTTCTTAGACTCTGCCCGGGTATCGATTCGTTTCACTTCCTATATAATCGATAGTTCAGCAGTGTAGGCATATACATATACGAACGGATGTTTGTTTCACTGTATGTTTGCAGGTCGGAGCTCCTGTGCTTGAGGAAAACATCTGGCGCAGTGCCTTATGCGACCACCTGTTCCGAACAACATTGCAGGTATGTGACCAGAACATTAAATAAGGACACCTTGAAGATTTGTGACTGATTTCAATCATTTTGTTTCAGGCTGCACATTTGATTTGTTCCCAACCAAGCTTTCCAGATGTAATCCTTCCTGTAACTCACAGAGTAATCTATTTTGAACATAGTAGCTTTGAGATTTCTATTTTGATATGGTAAAACGCCCAATAGATAGGTTTCGCGGATCAAACTAGCAATACCAAGCTTATTTGTTGCCTGGATTGTGACTGGAAGATGAGCATAGACAATGTGATGCTCAACCCTTTCGCACGCTGGAGATGAAACGCTTCCACTACCGTCGACCATAACAATTTGAAGGCCCATTTCAGGATTACCTTGAGTGGAATAAAGCGCAAACCATGAAATTAGAGGTGTTAAGAAATACGCCAACGAAGAAAAATCTGAAAAAAGTCTCCGAAAATAGCAAAATAAATCCTCCTGACATCTGGCCTTGAACGAGATTACCGCATTAAAAGGAGGCTTTGTATCAGTTCCGCTGGTTGGTATCATGAGTAACTCTGGAATTTCACCCGTTCCCTCATGTCAACGTCTCCTTTGCCATTGGTATCTCCTCCTTACCTAAATTATCACACAAGACGTGGTCTCATTTGCCGCGTTGTTGCCACGGTTGGCATCGTCATTGCCAACAATCTGGGGTGGGCGGGAGTGGGTTGCATGGTGGAGTCGCGCTTACATCTTTGGCTCTGCACGCTACAGGAACTGACACCCGCGCCTCGGTAAAGGTACAGCCTACTGATGGTGGGTCGAACTATCTGGACGGCGGGAGCGCCCCAATAATCCTGGAATGTGTTGAGCGTTTTGAGCGTTTTTTTTTTCACGATTGACGTGAAATGAACCTGCAACCTTCCACAGGCAAAGTGGTTCTTACGCAAGAAGTAAAAATGAATTCAGGCTGAGACATTACATTGCTGAGTGTTCTTCAGATTTCTTTTACAGATTCGGGACTTTTTGCGAAAAATTCGATCGGTAGAATTCGCAAGGTGCTTCCGATTGCTGACAGAGAAACTCGAAGAACAAGCGAAATTTGTCGCTGATGTTCTCCTTATGAAGGAGTTCAGTATTAGGGATGATGTTCAAGTTGTGAGTTCATTCCTGACTACCTCATCGGTGATCAATTCATTGAAGAAACGTTCATTTTAAGATGTCATTGAAATTGGCACTCAATGATCCCGACTCGCCCTTGCGTGTTTTCTATCGGCAATGGGAAAAGGCGTGGCGCTTGAAACAACAACTGGTAATCACACTGATTCGTAAACCGATTCTTTACTTTCCAACTTGACGATGACGACAATATTTAGTCTTCCAACAAGGAGACTTCCAAGGAGAAAGAAACCGCCAAGAAACCACAGAAGAGAGGGAAGAAAGTCAAAAACGTAGTCTTTCTTTTTACACAAAATTCCAAAGTCCATCTTCAAAGATACTTTTTTCCTATTTCCAGGAGACCAAGCTGGAGGCGAAACCGATGAAGAAGAAGAAAAAGTCAACTGCCGCAGCAGACCGAGCTGACGAGACGATACCGGACCAGCTGCTGGAAGACCTCGGAAATTGGAGCAATAGTGATTAGAACTACCTTTCTCGCCAGACTTCTTGTAAGAAGATCGTAAAGAGCCATTGTTTTGTTGTTGCCCCTTGTTGTTATTTGTTGTGTTTGAATTCGTTAATGGTTGAAGTATCTATCGTTGTTGATAATAAACAGACTGCAGGTGTAGTTACCCCCGACCGGTCTCGCTGGAACGTTTCGCCTTTTTTCCTACATGCATTTATAGACGTTTCAAAGCGATTATATGGTATACTGTATGGTTTTGACTTCAGATCGAAAACGCCCCGGTTGCTCACAAAAAGTTATCGGCATGAACAGTTCACTATTGGATTCCCGTGTTTTCAGAGGTAGGTAATAGCACTTCGATCGGCGGTACTCCGATCGAAGTTTTACCGCGCATCCGGGAAACTCCTGCTAACCCTCACATCCATCCCATAGAAGGTTCAGTATATCGAATGCATGGGTGCGTACCGTTACGTCTAAAAATAACGCGGCGTGTGTGGAGTGTTCGCAGTTTTTTGGAACAACAACAACAACGACAAAAGTTCCGAAGCTTCCAACCTGCAATCTTTAAATTCCTTAACGGTACCAGTTCAATGCATCCTGAGCGGAATATCAACAGACTACGGCTAGTCGTAAAAATCGCGTTGCGGCGTTCCTAGTGCGACGCCGCAACGCGATTTTTAAACGTAGTGGTACAAATCTCGAACCCATTGGTGCCAAGAAAGGTCATGGCATCGGTAAATGGTATTGGCCACTTCAAGAGATTGGACGATCGTAATTTATTAATACACAACAAGTTCTCGCCATTCGAAGACGGGGAAGTTAGGTAGTGGTCAGCATAGACTCCACCAGCGATTGCTATGTATTGGACGGAATAAAACTATACCATCTAAAAAGCAAACTCACCGCTCTCTGATCACATTATGAAGCGATCTTTTGTTCTGAAGTAACTTTTCTCGAGGTCATGGAGCATCATCCCTTTTCCCACTACCTCAGGAAGAAAGATACCAGAACCGCAAAATGGTTTCACTAACAACAAATGAAAAGAGAAGAAAAAAATTAAGGTGGATGTAATATTATGCACCATCGCAAAAGCGGCATTTTCTGAAAAGGCGATAAATTCGTTCTGTGATTTTGTGCACAAATTTGTGTTACAGTCCATTTCAATTACGGCTGGCAGGGCGAGGCCTACGGACTTGTGTCGATCTCTCTCACCCCGCCACACACTCTCACCCAATTCTGTGGGCCACGCCCCGTCAGCCTACGGGAACTGGACTGTATGAGCGGATGCGCGCTCACATTTGCTACCTGGAGTGTTTTCGCAAATATCTTGCTATGAAAACTTTTCAGCAATTTATAAGTGGCTGCATCATGCACGGCACTGTATAAAGTGAGATGGTTTCATAGCACAGACCCTCGTTTGTCCCCTTCCAAGTTTGGAAACCCTGATATAGAAAAGATTGAACTTTCCAACCGTCCACATTTATGCATGCACTGTTGCAAGGGATCAGGTTTTTGTAGGATTAACGCTATGCGTTTCTGCTATGCATCGCCGCAATTGCTTTATTTACAGAATCGGCTTAACTTTAAGTCATGGCAAATACGACTGTACGTGTACGGAAATAACTCAAGCCAATCTTCGCCTTCTCTTTTAAGAATGCTTTCGTCATTGCGAAAATCCCTGAAATGAAGTGAACCATCACTGTTATTATTTCTGCAGTAAATGGAGCGGAGAGTGTGAGTGAGTAAATATTGATTCTGCGGGAGCGCACCAGACATGTACATATATGTACTACTGTTGCTAGAGGTAGTCTATGGTTAGGTCACGGTTTGGACGGCTCTGGTAACAATTATGGGAGAAAAACTCGGATGGTGTGTCCCGATAAGAACCAGAGGAGTTAAAGCCTGTTACTGTTGCGCCATCTTCACAGTCATTCAGGAGAATCCAAAGTCCCACAAACCGAACTTGCCACGCAAACTGCGATCGCATTGCATGCTTCGAATCTACCTGACCAATGTTCCAGTTGCTATGCAACGCTTGTGTCATTACGCGTATACTACGCGTTAATGGATCACTACATGGAATTGATCGGTAAGATATTGCATAAAAGCCCAATAATATGTACTGCCTAAACGACCATGTCATCGAGGATACGATGAAAATGCAGAATCAGAAAATTATAATAGTAGGGGTTTGGAAATTGAAGGAATATTCCAGGGAAAAATTGGTTCTTTTGTCACCATATTTTTATGTTGTATTTGCCTGATAGGAGCCGCTTGGAAAGTTTCACGCGAAGAAGTGAGATTCGGCTACGATACAGCTTAACGGATTCTCGGCTAGTGGGCGGGGCCTCCGAGTAAAAGCTCCGTCCGTCGTCCGCCGCGTTCGGGAACAGGGAGTGGGACTGTTTACGTAACCCTTTGTTCCTACAATGCGTCTCCGACCTCAACGGACGATGGGGTGGGTGATCGGAGGCTCCGCCCACCCGACCGAGAATTTGAGTAGCTGTATTTAAGCCGAATCCTCACCTTTTCGCGTAAAACTTTGCATGCGGCCCTTATTAGGCAAGTACAACATAATATGTTCACTAGGTTACTCGGTTGTGGGAAGACGTGTTCTGTGTAAGCATAAGCGTGGAGAACTCGCGCTGGAAGGTGAGCGTGAAGGCTTCTCATTATGATTCTTCCATGTACAGCGAGGTGCATTTCAGCGTAAGCGGTTGGAGCTGTTGTGGGCAGGGCAACAGCCACATGGCTTGGCTGTTGCCTCACAACCCGTGATGCAGAAAGAGCGAAGGCCCATCTCCGGTGTGGCTCATTTGCAGAGAAAGAGCCCTCATTCTATTCTTCCTCTGCTTTCGCACTTCTACTTTCATATCACATAATCGGCCAAAATAACCACACCCCTCTGGTGCCTTTATGGGAGTCGCTGTGAATAGATTGCAGAAGGTGTGTCCTCTCTCACTGGGACGACGCCCATTTTTTCGCAGGCCATGTCATTCAAGCGATCATCCGAATCATTGAATGTCTTCAAAACGTTAGTCCAACCATAGGTTGTGTACCGCTGAGTGTATTTCCCCATCTATCTCATTTTTTGCAAAGCTGAGAAAAAGAAAATGCGAGTTGCTAGTATTGGCTGTGTCACTATTCAAAAGTATCTTGATCGCACTTTCGTTCTATTCGCATTATAGGGCGATACGAATTGAAGTGGTTTCATAGCAGAGACCCTAAACTGTCCCCCTCCAAGTGTTGAGAATCCTGATATAGGAAAGGTTCCGTGAATATTTTATCGGAGCCTTTTTAACACCGCCTTTTCATAACAAAGCTACGGCCACTTTTCCGTTCCGTTTAAGGGTGAACCACTGAAGGATTGTTATCTTGGAAATGCTTCAATAAAGCACTCACGAAGGCTATCTGACAAAATGCCAGATCAGAAGAAATGAAATTGTGTTTTCAACAACATTGGAATGCCAAGTCCAATGCACACTGGAAATCTAACAAATCACAATCGTATTCTTCAGAAGGGATTGAACGTGCCAATATGGGGATGGCAGCCTCTTCTTGTGCTAAAATGTCATCTAACCTTAAAAAGGAGAACAGAGCAGTATCAACCATTGCGTTAAGAAAATCTTCTATAGGACCCCACTCCCTAACCAACCCAGAATACGTTTCTCTTCTAAGGATCCCTCAACCAATGTTTGACAGAGGTAGTTGTCATTTTATCGATGAAGTTTAGCTTGTTGCATTAACAATTAGCGCTGCGATCCGAGCAAAAAAAATATGTTTAAATTCATACATACGGCCACACACACTGTAATAATATTATTCATGACAGATTCAGCACTATGAATAATTCTGCGAACTGCGCTCTTCACACCGCTCCATCTGGAACGGCCACAGAGCATCACATACATATGTTGACACTTAATTACCGCTACATTTTCGAAGTACCTTTAATAAGAAAGATGATATATTGCGGAAAACATGCTTGAATGATCATTCTGTAAATTATTCGCGATTGAATTCGATTATTACCTCCCGTTTGCTTGGTGGAAATTGATTCTAAGAGCAGACTACTTCGGATCAGAGACAGAGCACTTTCCAAGCCACTCCTTATTCCCCCATCAGGTCGATTGATCTGATTATGAGTCTTTCAGACTCTACGGCGTGTTTCGTGTGTGAGGAGGCTACTACCTTTCTTTGTTGATATACCTGACTACTTCCAGACCAATACCCACGCACTTATTTCAAACAATGAAAAGTCTACGGATCTGACAGGAAAGGCCACCAGAAATCTTCCTACAAATAAAAACGGTGCTACGGTAAGGGGAGGCAGGGGTCCACTGTGCTAGTGATCGGGCGCCATTTTACCTAGTGGAGAGAGAGACCCCCGTCAAAAAATGTACACTTGAGTATAAAATGTTGTGCATGTTGACTGCAGAACGGTGTTGGGAGAGGGACGATAGCGAGACAAGGCTACCCTTCCTCTAAACTAGATTGTCACCTCGAAAACAACAGAAAAAGCACACTTACTCTCACACCTCAAGATCACTGATCAAATTACTACAACACAATCCCTTCCTACCAGATGGAATGTGCCGACATTTGAATGCCAAACGGTTCCTACCCATTATGTAAGGAAAAAATTACCCATAACCTAGGAGTGGGGGGTGAAGGGCGGGTCTGACTAAAGAGCACTTGACACTAGTTTTACTGGAAAAGGTGAATGCACTGTTTCAACATGACGTAGTGCTCAGCTTCGCCTTAACTGAATGTACGCTGCCACTACTATTGAGCAAATGAACATCGATTTGTTCAAACAAAAAGAACGCGCTATCCATGAGAACCTAATCCGATATCCTACTCATCGAACCAAAATATTTACTAGCATCACACGAGTTCGGTAATGTTCTACATCAGTACACTTTCGGTTGAATCAGTAAAGAGAAACCAAACCAATAAAAGGGAAGCCAAGCCAGTTAGAGAATAGTGAAATAACGAAATAACCGTTCAATCAATGATTCACAAGGAACGAGCACATTGGTATGAATAATGACAAAAGTATAGCAGCACAAACGCTACGGAAGAAGACTAAAATTAGCGATTAGAACTAAATGGAAGAGAACTCGACGAGGGCAAGTTGAGTGAGCTTCCATGATTGCGATTTGTACAGCCCACCTAGAACATCATATTTTTCATTAACGAAAAAGGACATACGGCAACCTACACCGGACAGATGAATGTATGCTTAACAATTCTTGTCTCAATTGAATACCATTCGAAACCACCCACTCACTTACTGATGTCTTACGGCTTAGTCCTCTCTTATTGAAAGTTCTCCAATATAAGTTACCTATCGTTCAATTAAGCAGAGTTTATAGTTGCGGAATAAGTGGAATTAGCAAATGTGGTGGAGAGAGTCTAAATGTGTTCTGTTCGAGAGAATGGTAGAATTAGTGAAAGTTACGGCATTGTAAAAAAAAAAAGCTGGGTAAATATTGGAGTTCCTATTATCCATAATTCTCGCAATCGACAGTAATTCATTTCCACGACTTCTACACACTTCCACGATTCCACAACTATGAACCACAAATAAATACAAAGACGCTACAGAATTACAACCCGGTATTACGTATAGAGCCAGGTCGTAGCCGGGTCGTGATTGCGTACGGCACACTACTACAGTAACCCCTCCGCCTATATTTATTCAGATCAAAACGCTGTTACAGTGTCTACGATTACAGAATACGTTTTTTTTTTTCAATATTCCGAGTGTAAATGGAAATAATGTATATATACGTATATGTGTAGGCTATCATGATGTATAGTGGGGTTTGTACCCTAATGTCAGGATGCCGCATGACGATGAGCGGCGTGCGACACAGTGTGTGCGAGCTTTGCGCGTCGCGGTAGTTGGGTCTTGGAACGATTACAACGTAATGCAAATGGTGCGATACGCAGTTGACTTCTAATCACTTCGGGACCCAACAATTTAGCTCGTCCGCATTGTCTGACTTGCGACATGCCGCAGTGCGGCACCCTGACATTAGGGTACAGACCCTGTATAGTGCAGGTGTTATTGAGGGAGATAGGGAGAAGAACGCACTGTACTTTCCTGTGTTCGGTTCCGGCAGTATAACAACAACTGGCACCGCTCTACGTATTACAAATCACTGAGGATTTAAAAAGCACTCCTATCACGTATTCGCAAACGAACTAAACGAAAAACGGAAGAATTTACTGTGCAATGTAGTTGTGAGCGCCCACTCACCTTCGCGCTCGCAGCTCTCACCTCATAACATCCTACGATCATAAACTTCTACAGTCGAGTGTACATTTTTACTTGAGCCCTAGTTGAAGGAAACGGGTACCTGCTCTGTGCTAATGTTGCGGGGAAGGTACTCCACGAAGCTCAGCGTACGGCGCTATTTTTGCCTGCGAATTTGCCTAAGCCTTACTTTAGAGGGAAGCACCTACGTTCCTCGAATAAGGCTCAGGTAAATATACACTTTAACGCACAGATTGGTGATCAATATCGGTCTTGGATTAGGGACGACAGCACGACAATGAGTGTCTTCCCCCCCCCCCCACCCCGACCACTACAATAGCACCTTCTCCTCAACTACTTTTTGAAAAGCTTAGGCTATAATAGCGCAGTAGCTGAACACAGAAGTGGCCACCACAACTCACTCCCTCTATTCACACGCATAATACTAAGCACTCTCGTAGTCGTAGTGACGGTCGAACTGCGTCTTGAGCAATCGCTGATAAATATAGGCGCAAGGGTTACTGTAGTAGTGTGCCGTACGCAATTACGACCCGGCTACGACCTGGCTCTATACGTAATACCTTACAACCCTATAAACCGGCACTTGGGCAGGGAAAAATTCTCGCTCGAATTTCTTGTATAGAGATGTTTCGGGTGCCAATCGCAGATATAACCATTGTCTCCGGTAGAGATGCTATATAACTATTTTCTCCCAGATGACAATGCAACTTCTCTTTTCAGATTTCGAACCCATATACATGAGCTTATTCGACATTCTGATCACAAATACCACAATCACAACAGCACGTTTGAATCTCGCGCCAATGCCTTTTCGACCGCCAACGCTCAAAGTAAATGTCACATTCATTACCAGGATACTGCACGATCCCTCCATTAAAGTTTCGAACAAATATTGCAAAGAAAAATTGCAGCGCCAGAGCACAAATAACATCAAATGCAGGCGCATATGGAAAACGGGTGCCATTGCTGAATTACGCATTATATATCCCCACTGCATAAGCTTTAGAAACATATCATTTGCCCAAGTGGCAGTCTGTGGGTTTAAATATCCTGATGACTTTCTTGAGCACACATGCGGACTTATATGGAAACACTGATAAAATTCGAGAACGCAAAATCAAACGATAAAAGCAAACGTAAATCACGCAAAATAAAACAAAGCAGTCACATACCCTTTATGCGTCATTGGCACGGAAGAAGCCACGGAATCCTCGACGACGTTTCGGAATACTCGATTCAGCCTCCTCCTCACTTATTTCACGAATTATAGGACCAGAATGACCACCTTCGGATCGATGGGCGCGGGAGGCGTGTCTCACGTTCCTAAAAGATATGATCACAGGCCAAATTTTGGAAAGAAAGCATTTTCGCAGACCTCTCCTCTTCCTCATCGTCTTCTTCAGGTAAAGTTATAATAGGGGCGCTGTCCCGATTCCTTGAACTTCCAGCGTCTTGGTGGCGATAACCACCATGTGCACCATCACCTAGCGCGCGTCTTCCACTGCAAAACAGCTTCAACAGTGAAAACGGGATATGATGCACGTCAGCTAAAAACAAAAACAAAGTTATGAACGCACTTATTACTATAGCCCATATTTGCTCTCGCTCTCGACTGGAACTCGCGATCAAAGTCCTCCGCAGCAGCTGCAAAAATGTATATTATAAAATAGTTTCGTGAAGATTTTGTGCCAAACTCTCTATTCTTGAGTTCAAATGCCTGCAATTTTCAGTCCCATATTAAACAAAAACGAGACCAAAAAAGCACTGAGAAAGCGTGGAACGCGATAAGGGAGAGCTGGACAAGGCAGTCCAACAGCAATATAGTAGAAATATGCCCGACTATGCCACCTTAGCAACTGCACACCTACAAACTATCCATGACACATTTACACTTCAAAGATGACATACACTGATAATGATAATTCAGCGCTGTTTTATAGCCATAGGAACAAGTAAACCCATATCTGTCAGCAAGCTCGAAATCATAGTAAATATTGAAACCATTGAAGCTTTGGAAGTCAGGTAAATACACGGACAAAGGGTGCACGGACAGAGCCCAGCTCCGCATAAAAGTTATTTGTACTAGGGCTTGCAAGTGCCTCAAAAAGTTGTACTTTCAAAAGACTCACATTCGTCGAGGTTCACAAATCGTTGCTGACGACGAACATTGCCATCTTTGTCCCTTTTCTTCTCAATTATATGTGTTCGGTCGCCTATCGTATGACCAATAGACATCTCCTCTCGTGCGCCGTCACGAAGTGATCTTAAGTATGACAGTCACGAAAAACTAGAAGATTATTCAGATGTAACTCACCTCCTCGTCTCCTTCACGTCGCCACTTTTCCGTACCGAATTTTCAACAATCCGAGGCTGTCCAGCGCCATCAAATGTCACCATGGTCGACTGTGTGTAAACATGAGAATTAGGATCGTTCATAGCGCGTTCCTGCAGGTCTTCCTGCAACAGAGGCGAAGAGATTATTTCAGTCGTGTGGACTCAATGATGAGGACCAAAGAGACAACCATTACTGAAAAAATGTTGCCAAGTCCACGAAATGGGTCGAATGGTCGAGCGACTTGACGATAATTAGATGGTGGCGGAGGACCCTGTAAAATTGATATTATACAAGCACTAACCTAGATTTCGACAGTATTTTCAGAGCAATCATTTTACAAATACTTTGTACCGCAGATGGTGTACTAGGAATATATAACGACTCAGCAGCAAAAAGAAGTAGAACTAATGAAAATCCATTTCCATTACAGCATGCAGAACGTAAATGCATTATTGAACATTTCTAAATGGTAATGCAAGCGTTGTGATAAACTCTAATTGAAATTCATTTCCAGCAAAAGAAAAACAAGTGAACAAGAAATGTAAAAAAAATAAATGATGGCTCACCTCGAGCATGCCCATTCCTCCCAGCATGCCGAACGGATCCATCATGGAATTCATCATGCGATCCATTTCTTGAAATTGACGATGCATAGCTCTGAAGAGGCATAAATAGTCAACTCATGCAGAGGGAGCAGCATAGATTATCAGGCTCACGCAAAGACCTTACACATTGCGATTTCTGCCACCAGAAACTGCCAAAATCTTAGGTTTTACCGTTCTATTGCATAAACACAAACTCGAAAGATATTATAATTTGCTCATGTTGCAATGTAAGCTTCTTCTGCTACGTCACTTTCTTTGTCAGGAGCTAATATAGAGGAGGGAGACAACTAACAGCTTATACAGTTTGCAGTTGAGTCCGCGGCCGGTTTATTCAGCCTCTCGCCCGTCTGCAATCGATCCTCCGGCCACTGAGGCCTAGGGATCTAAGGGTCCCTATTTTCGGGCTTTTCGCCGTTTCGTTCGGTCTTTCTCTACTGCTACGCTGCTGGGCATCCTGCCTTAATACTCACAATTTGCCAAGTTGATCTCTCCCGGTGTCTTCAAAATCCACAGAGGTTTTTGGCTTAGCAGCACATCAAAAAACCGTAGCTTAGTACGTGGTTAAGACTATACCTACAATTAAATGAGCGGAATGGGCAGTAATAGAGTACATGGGCCGTAACAAGAACATACTAAAAATATCCCGAGTCTACAATAACCTTCTTCAATTGGACATCCTCTCCCTCCGAGCATCAAGAGAGCGAAATTATTCCATTCCCTTAGATTCCTCGCAGTCATACACAGATTCATGACCGTGCAAACTGTTCACACAGATGCAGAAAGGACGGTAATTAGCAGAAAACAACTTTGCGAAACTGCGAACGCATGTGAAAGATGAAGAAGACAGAAATCCGTCAAGTAAGCTATTACACTGCCACAACAGCTTGGTCTAATAAGAGTTTTTTGTTGCTAGCTTACTCACCTGTGCATACCGCCGAAGCCGAACAAATCGTCGTCATTGAACATAGCAGGCCTGCAATAGTTCAGTGATTTGAGCTTGATCCTACGAAATATGGTGAGCAGAATGTTAGCAATGCAACCTGACAACTGCAATCAATATTAGGAAGCGCGCAAACAAACCAAACATCACACACAATTTGTTAATGAATTCACCTCAAGGGGGAAATCTGACGAGAATAAGAGGTCCACTTATATTAGGCTGCAAAGAAAGCTCTGGCCGGTTTGAGTGTTTTCAAGATAAAATCAAATCTCAAAGCGCGTCAACATGAACCAACTTACAATTGTGCGCCTTAAATAGACAATAAATTCTTTCTGAAGATATGTTTTTCTTGATTGCCTCTAGGCTTTGAATTATGAGGAAAATTTAAGGTACTGCGAGAATGGCACCTTTTGGATGACTTCACTTCATGAGTTCTTGTTTAATTGACACCAGCGAAGGCAACCACAATGAGTACTGCAAGGGGAGGGGGTAAACCATTGGATAGAACACTTTGTCCCTGGTTTCAGAAGTGCAGAAATGAGAATGAGTTGTTCGCATTTTCAATTGATCAAATCGCTTTAACCGAAACGGCCGAGAGCGATAAGCGCTTTACTTGCAGAGAATATCTAAAAACAGTGACTTTCCCCCACACAAATGTGGTTGACTACCTCATAAAGCTCTCATTCGAAGAAATAAGTGCCGCACTACTCCCAGAAATGCGCGAGCGTGTTCTCCCTAAATCGTCTTCCAGCATATGAAGCAGGTGCAAGATGAAGCCTTTACTCGTCCACCATATTCATCAGATCTAGCGCTAAGTCATTTTCCCAAACATCTGAACAGCTCATTCAATAGCGTGTGTTCAGAAAGAATGGTAATTTGGAGTCGACTTTTTTGATTTCGTGCAATATAAACAGTCAGCCCTTCATCAAAATGAAATACGCAAGTATGCATAATCTTGCCAAAAGTGTAGCGAATCAGATGATGCTTATTTTGTGAGAAAAGATGCAGTCTGGGCCGAGTTATAATATCCCGGAGATGAAATTACGAGAACCGGCCAAAATTTCCTAACAACCTGATATTGAAATGCTAGATGAAAACATCAGTTCTCTAATGATCTATTCAACGTTCTACGACCTCTCAAAATGCTATGTAGAAAACTTGGCGCTACAGCAATGAGGGGGGGGGGGGGGGAGGACATCTTATAAGAATATGCACACCTGTGCATCTTTGAGACGGCGTCAGACTTCATTTTGCGGCGTTGCACTTTTTACGCAATACTGCGATCTTGACATTGTGCAATACCGCAACCCCGCCAAACCGCAGGATCGCGAAGTCTGACGTCGACCTAAGGGGTGAATCCGTGCACTAAGCGCACATTTCTGCCTAGGCCGCCGTCGAACTTTGCGATTTTGCGGCATGGCACTTTCACGCGCGAAGTCGCGGCAGCGTACAATGCCACGGTCGTAGTATCGCGTGCGAAAGCGCGACACTGCAAAGTCGCAGAATCGCGAAATCGCAAAGTCTGATGGCGGCCTAACGTTGATGGAGGAAGCTAGGTACTCCCCAACCTTCCCGGTTTGAATGGAACTTGCGTCGTGCCCCTCATTACGATACAACCGGGAAATCATAATAGTTTTCAAAGAGAGATATGGCTTGTGCTACGAAACCCTCCAATAGTGATGTCAGACTCCTATGGAGAAATTCAACAAAAGTTCCTAATTCCTCAAGATTGCTTCAAAATACCAGCAAGGTCACAGCTACACAGTAATTTGGACATAGCTTCCTTTATTTAAAACAATCAAAATCACTAACGGTATAAATTTATGAGCGATTTTGCATAGTCTAGTATGGGCTTTCTACTAACCAACTTTTTAAAGAGAAATTACAGAATATTACAAAATACCCAGTTGAAGTCGAAACGATTGCTATGTCCACATTAGAAGGAAAGGGGACGAGGGATAAGTTCTCATACATCTCAGAGCTCCTCCTATCCTAGGTAAGGGTAAAACCTACACTCCTTGGCTCGATTTCTTCGTCTTGTGAGCAACCTACCTTCAATAATTTTATTGCAGCTGGGTCATGTATTGAGAAAGAGTGCTCGAAACCTCCCCCACCTACCATACACTTTGGGTCACAAAACTAAATAAATGCCTTTGTTTCAGCGAATTCCCTTTGTTTACAGAGCACAGCTAAAATTACTGCAACAATGTACAGCCGCTCCCGAGAAGTGAGGCCAATAGCCACATGACAACAGCAAGAAACGGGTTAAGGCTAGAAGCGAAATGGAACAATTCCCAATAACACCACACGCGCATAAATTCTATGGTAAACTGATTTTCAGCGTTCACATGGCTCAAGCTGCAAGCGTGAGCCGCGGCAGGCGCCCATCCCGATTAGCTGCTCTCAATCGATACATGTGTTTCCGAGTTGTTGACTATATTCCTGACACATAGCTACGAAAATAGCTAAAGCAGTCGAAGAAAGGAAAAACGACAGCAAGTAGACGTAATGCAGCAACCCACACGATGAGTAATAGAGAAGTACGTGTCACGAGCGTGGGATGGGACAATACCAGGATCGAAAGATTTCGCCTACGCCCACGGAAAAAAGCTCCAGAATGGAATAAACAATTTCATTAGCAAAAGGAGGATCTAAAACTACTTTAGAAGTGTTTCACTTCCTGAATCCCCGATTCGTTGTCCCCTACACAACTACTGCAATGAATGTAAAATAATAACGATTCACATATATCGCTCTGCCGCTTGGAATTAAAAATCCATCACTGTGTCGAATCTCGCAAAAATCCTATAGAAATCCGCAGTGGTAACTATATATCACAACACCGCAAATGCCGTAGTTTTCTCACAGATGACCGATATTGTCAAATTAAAAGTGACATCAGAACTTTACGGTATCAGTTAAAACAAACACATGCATGTTATCAGTGGGCAAATGCTCTGTTAGAGAAATAATTTCAATGAAGAGAAAAAACGAACCACATCCGGGGAAACATCACTACCTATCGGCGACTCTAGAAAGTACCAACATTAAAAGCGAAAGTTTAACCGACAACCTGCTCGCCTTACAGAAAGTGAAGAAACAGGAGGTAGACCGCACCCACCAACAAATGTTTAACAAAGCAAGTTCTGACAAAATCAGCTGACGTCGCTAAGATTTTCAAGAACATTCGTACCGACATCGATACTTCGTGTCAGGACCAGCAGGATAAGTGCAGCTGCTGCAACTCGTCCTCACAGCTGATCATTATTGCTGCGGTTGCTTTTTATTAACTGCGCTGTTCTGTTTTCTTTACAGCTTTATATAGCAGTTGCGTGATTTGCGGCAAAATCATTAGTGAATTTACGTCTCATTAGTTCCTCATTATATGCCATTATTATTGCTTTTGGTTAGAAACCAGATATCAATGATAGGTGGAACTTAACAGGGAACAAATATGTTAGAATCTGATCTTTTATGTTTGATATTTGTATTTGTGATGTAATTGTTTTGTCTGGTTTCCGCACTTGAGATAATCCAAGAAATGCTCGATTCCGTTGATTTCTCGGTGGTTCCATTTTTTTCGGTGCTTCCACGCCAACCATATTAGCATCTAAATGAAGGTGATATTCAGCGATCTGAGTTACCCATATAGGACAGTTCGAGGCAATTTAGTGAAGAGAATCTCCAAATAAGTGCAAATGCAGCAAATTAGCGTCATCGCCAACACAGAGGCCATATTTGTGATCAGTCCCTAAAACAGCCTCCATAGGCAAAGTTTCAGCAAAATGATTTTCTTGCGTAACTCACGGTTTCTGGGTTGATAGTAGTTAAACAGTTAGTAAAAAGAATCTCCAAATAAGTGCAAATGCAGCAAATTAGCGAAAGTGACCAATACTCGGTGCCATGTAGTTGGGGGGCCATTGCACTCTGCTTGGCGTCTGGCGATATTTTTCCTAAGCTTTAGGTATAGACACAACAGTGACAGCAGGCGAAGCCGTCAGTCCATTCAAGCAGCAACCCTGCCCATAGTGAATATGACAAGGTTTGGCCTGCTTTGCAGTTTGCGCGCAACGAGCATGCGACGCGCATCTTGCTGCAAAGTATGGGCACGGCTTTCGGGTCAAATAAAGTCGGGGGGGAGACGCAATTTTGCGTCGACGTTTCACCTGCGTCAAAGCTTCTTTCCCTCCCTAGGCTTAGGTTAAAGCAGATGAAACCTATGCTCTGACGGATGCTTTTTCATGTAGGAGAAGGGGATATCAATTTTAGCCTAAGCCTAGGGAGGGAAAGGAGCTTTGACGTCGACGCAAAATTGCGTCTCCCCTCCGACTTTATTTGACCCCGGCTTTCGCTATGAATGCCCTAAGGCTGAGGTTATACCGTGCGGACCGTCCGGACCGGTCGGACCGGCCGGTCCGGACGGTCCGCATGGTATAACCTCAGCCTAACACGGAGCTGCGCCCGACTTGTGCGACTCTGCAGTTCGGTGTTTCATTTAGACGCTGAAGTACGTTTCTATGCTCTTCCCTGGTAACGTGTGTGCAGGCAATTATTGCATGTTTCGAAGGACGAACTCAAACTGACGGCGACGAGTAGCATTTTCGCTTCGGTAGATAGGTTTAGATAGCCACCGATTGTAAAACTTCGCATTGAGCTTTGCAGGAATTTGCATGTCGTCAAGCTTGGGAGAACTATGTTTCCATTGATGTACTTGTAAAAACATTCATTTGATTCATGTAGTAAGATGTTTTTGATTTATTCCACCAAGAATATGGAATTCCTGTCGAATTTTTCTGCGTAAAATTCGTTGAGACTTTGAACTGCTGAATCTCCTCTGAGCACCACCGCATTCCAGTACCCACATTTGGTGCAGGGTGCAAGTGTGATAATTTATGGTATACAAAGACCCAGGAAAATTCTGCTTCAGTCATTTCCGCGGTAAAAACTCCTTTACTTTTCAGATCCGACTTCCCCATTTTATTCTTTCCTATTGCTGTGTGTTCTCCAGAGACTTCATTACCATAGATTCTCGTTCTGTCTTAATAGCTTTGCTCAAAAATTGTGATAGCAATGTGTGGCTTTGAGCATTTCGCTTTGATCTCTATGAAGTATTTTCAAGTGCGGTCGTTTCTCCATCTCACAGATCGTCGATGCGATAGAGTGGTGGGTGTATGGGGACCGCCCTGAGGAAACACGCCTGCTGTCTGTGCCGTCGCCCTCAGAAACTGTTAGCAAGTTTCAAATCTATGTCTGACCTTATATTAATTAGGTTTAGGACTGTAAGTAAAAGGATTTGGGAAATAACTAACCTAGTGAACAGGGAAGTGCTAACATACGTACGCCAACTTATAGAACCACGGAGTCCGTGCGCATCCCACGATTTTCTGATTCCTGGATTCCACCAGTTGATGTTTTCAGTGACTTTCGCGGATTCTATTATCCTCCATCATGAACGTGTCGTGATTTCCCATATCTTTCTCCTTCCCAGTTTTTGTAGTAGCGACTGAGTAACATGAACCCATTAGTGGGGATGGCAGTATGTTCTTGTGTTGGTCCGTACACATATGACAACGAATTCACGACTGGCGCTTACAGCAGGGTCAAGCGTTAACCGACGGTTGACAGGTGGGACCCTGATTTGGTTGTGACCCCTCTCTGCTCGACGAGATGAAGCAAGGGGTTGTATTGGCAGAGTTATATGGCGGAGAGGGGGTTGCACGACATGCAGCATTTCTTCCACGCTACGTTTGGCCTTAGGTTGCAGAGTGGTGAGCTTTGTCCTGTTGCAAGTTTTGTACCTGATTCATATTTGGGATCGTTTAGCAACAGACCTTTTTGTGTCCTTGTAATGGTGTTACGACACGTTGGACAATGACTGCTGATTAGAGTTAGATTTGTTCTGGTTTGGTCCACAAACATTCCGAATGATATGAGATTTAGCAACTTTCCTCGTTGTATTAAATCACATTTCAGTATGTCAGAAGATGCAAATGCTCGAAATCGGAAAGCGGGAACGAGTAAAGATGGCGAGGAAACGCACGAACACGATGAACCAAAGGCGCCTGCAAAAAGTGATCTCTACAGCCGCTTCGTCGAGAGCTTCGAAAAAGCATTAAATACAGTTACGAGCACTGTGACCGATGCTGTGAAGGCGGGCTCAGGTATGCTCTGTATCGTAGTGTATTAAGAGATTCATCATCTAAAAGGTGAACCCGAGTGTAGTATGCCCCACCATGTAAATTCACTTCAGTCTGTTTAAGGTTTGGTCATTGCATTAATCAGTAGGCAGAAACTCGCAGATTTTATTGCTGGACGTGATTCCGTGATTCGTGAAAGGTAGCAAAATCAGTACCATATAAAACAGAAAATATCGCAAATATCAGGTGGGAATGCTCCTCTGGCTGCTTGTCATATCACTTAGACAGGCGTCTGCAATGTTTTATTCATCTATGATGTTTATTAAATACTCCTGGCTCTAAACCGCCAGGTATCCTTCATTCGAGTTATGCTTCGGTGAAAAGTCTTGAGTACCTGGTCAGCGATCATCCTTGCTTGCTCTGTTCCGCCGTGCTGCAGCTGCGCTGGTTTAACTAACATCGCAGACCTGTGTGCTCTATTCATCTGATCCCTGATTCCTTGCCAAGGAGAAGAATGTTCCTCGTCTTTTCACTCTTCCCGCGATGTGAGATGATCCTGATGTCTTCCTGTCAGCAACTAGTTAGCCGCACTGTTTTCGTTCGAGTACATAGAGAAAATGGGGGGAGGGGGGGGGGGGCGTTCTCCTTCTGAATTTTGGTGCGCATTAGGAAATCATGAACCAGTCCGTTTTTCATAAATATGGCCTTTCTCAGGATCAGCTGCAAACTGGCTCTTACGTAGCAGCATTCCTAATCGAACGGGGCTTCCCTGTGTTCGCTCCATGTTTGGTTCCATTAACGAGTATTTTTCCACGACACTGTGGAAGGTTCTTCAAGTGTTCACGTCCTACGCAGTTTAAAATGTCTGCAGAAAAATAATTGTAGGAAAACAAGAGTAGTTGGAAAAAGGTATCAATTGTTCTTTGAGGGAATAAACGTACTTTGGTTAATCTACATGAAGGGGCATGCCATAGAGGTAAGGGTGAAATCACTTTCTTTCATTGACGCTTGACCATACCTCTTCAATCTGCCCCTTGAGATTACAGGCACTTTGCGAACGGTAGCAGTCCCTGAAATTGTCAGTATGGAAACACGTACCCTAATGAGCATGACTGGGAACCGCTGCGATTTTACCCGTGGCTGACCGCACCGATACGGTGGCTCATCTTTCAGTTTAACTATTCATGTTATTAGCGCTGTTAGCATTCTGAGTCATTCAGTCAGTGTAAGCTACTTTTATACCTTAAGAGGGACACTGCGTACCAAAGTCGAAACTCAAGTCCTTCACCCTGGAAGGCATTGCTGAATTCATAAAGACAGAGCACCCTAGGAATGTGATTGTAATGACTGGCGCTGGCATCTCGACTTCTGCAGGAATACCCGACTTCAGAAGTCCAGGTGAGAAAATTTCAGTTCTGATGATACTGCATTACTTGATCTAATACTGTTTGAGCACTCAATTTTGCACTCAGGAACTGGTCTGTACAATAACTTGCAAAAGTATAATCTTCCTGATCCGCAAGCAGTTTTCGATATTTCTTTCTTTCGCGAAAATCCTGAGCCGTTCTTCGCTCTGTCCAAGGAACTTTTTCCCGAAAACCTCAAGGTTATTTATCAATCAATTTTTCGATCCGTCCACCGCAAATGATCCCGTTTTAGCCAACTCCCTGCCACTGTTTTATCAGGCTACTTGAAAAGAAAGGAATTCTGCTAAGATGGTTTACGCAGGTAAATGCAAGTGATCTTGCAGATGATATTTCACTGAAACTTATACCTCGGAAAAGAGGTTTTGCTCCTAAAGTGTTACTCTGTTCCTTGTAGAACATTGATTCACTGGAGTATCTGACTGGAATACCTGAAGACAAAGTTGTAACTGCTCACGGTTCCTATCGCACAAGCACATGTACCAGTTGCGGCAAAAAATTCGATCTGCAGTGGCTTGAAGGTAGGCAACCCAGTCGAGCTTAGTTTATGCAAAGACATTGTCACTGGACATGTTTTCTCTAGATCGTGTGAAAGACAAAGATTGCTTGGTACCGAGATGCGACAAATGTGACGGCGTTGTCAAGCCTGATATAACCTTCTTCGGGGAAAATTTGCCAAAGCGTTTCTTCCAGTGTGCAATCACAGTGCGTTGCTTATTATTCTTATTTTGTTCGCCTTAAATTCCGCAAATATTTCAAGGATGTTACTTTTTCAGGATTTCCCTAGGTGTGATCTTCTGCTTATAATGGGAACATCATTAGTGGTCCAACCGTTTGCTAGCATGGTGAATGAGGTACGCGGAGTTCCGTGAAATTCGATATTCGATTAAATGATCCGAACTGTTTCCATTTTTCGTTTCGAAGGGAAGGAAATAGCCGAGTTTCGTTGTGTGTATAACCTTTGGTGAATAATGTGAGTGCGATTCTGCATTGCGCAAATCAGCACCCGGTCATGGGGACGTGACGCTGGCAAATTGTGAGCCATGTTATTCTTGATGTCGCGTTATTGTTTGTAAAGGATGCGCCATAAATACGATAAAAATGTAACTGTAGGGTAATTATGTTGCAAGAATTGCATTTTGAAGCGGAAAGCGACGAATCTCTGGAGGTTGGTATCTTTTTAACAAAAAAAAAAAAAAATAAACGTGTGAACATTTGATAGAACCGCATTGGGCAAAAGATCTCAGCTCCTTGTAGCTCTCGCTTGAGATACTTTATGGCGCTTGCTGATCAGTGGCCCGGGTCAGTGGTGCACCTTTCACATTCGTTCAAGGAAAGAAAAATGTTCTGCCATGAGAAAACAGAGTTGTTTTCCCGGGCTCTAATCAACTGATGGGAATAGTAGTATTGTTTCCCACAGCTATTCTTACTTCCGAAAAAGCAGAATCTGCGCAAGCGGACGAACAGCTCGAAGTTTGATCGGGAAGGCGATAGGGTGCTCCGCAAGTGCGCATCGTAGGTGTTCTTTACAGTTTTTATTGTAAGCTCCTAGTTCATTTTACAGTGAAAATAGTATTCAAAACTTGTGTGTAGTCAGTATTCTATAAATTCGTCCGTGTATTTGATTGACAGTCTTTCTATCGAAAATTCATTGAAATCCTGCGTGCGGTCCATGTCGGGGAAGGTATCCTGCACTCCAAAGTAGAACACAGTGTAATCTATGAAGAACCTCGTTCCACTGCCCTAGCGAACTTAAAGCTCTTTGAGTTGTAGTTTCATGCCGAAGGCGGCCATATTAACTGCACCAGCGCTTGAGGCCATATTAACTGCACCAGCGCTCGAACGTTCGTTGTATGAATCCAAATTAAATTGTTTCTAGCGATTCAACCCGTTTCATCTCGAAATGCAGTTTCTGTATCACGATTGCGTTGTTATCGTATTCACGGTGCCCTCTGTTGTTTAGAATCGATAGAAGAGGTGAAAGTGTTCTGTATGCCACTTGGAAGCACTTTTGGCTGCAGAAGATGGCAACATAACATCGTAGCATCATCGTAGATAGCTTGCTACCGTATATAATCCGCTATATATGTTTCTGTGTGTTTGTACTTGTGTCTGTCTGTTTGTTGCGAAACTCATATCTCACGACGCAGCAATGGTGGAACCTTGATTTTTGCAGGTTATGTGAGGAGTGACGCAGGGAGACTAATGATGGGTACCCAATTCTAGCATCGATAGATTCAATTAGGAGCGCCAGGAGGCATGTTGCCAAATCTGTTTCGATTTTCCGTTGAATCTGAAGCGTTGACACTCGCAAATTCTAGCCTCTCAGAAATGGCTGTCTGTTGATACATATGAATAACCTAGGTGCGATCTAATAGTGCTAAGCAAGTGAACCAATTTTTCGGCGACAAAGCACATCTACCGCAAGACTACCTGAAATTCAATATATTGGTGCATCTTCAAGAATATGATAGGTACCCAGTGGAAAATGGTAACTGGCAAAACTGATTTGCTGCCAACAATGGAAATTAGGTGCTCACAGACTTGACATATTGATACCAATCGATATGATCGAATACCGAACTATCAAACGCTAAATTATCCCCACTCTCAAAAAGTGACCACTACAGCCCAAGTGTTAAGGTCACCAAACCAGTAAATTTCGTCCCTGATCTGTTATAAGTAGTAAAGGGTGTACCGCTGAATATCTAGAGTTTCGAAAAGTGGCAGACGTGATATGCAGTGCTAAAGAACTGAATTATCGGCCAACAGTAAGGTTCAACACTGCTTAGCAAGTGAACTTGGTTAGTACTCTGATATAGAGAGGAATGTTTCGAGCATAAAACTGCCTGATCCCGAGTGGAGGTACCAGTTGAGCTTGCACTCGGTACTGCGGTTCTTACAGTGTGGAATTACGTTATATGGACTCCTTTGGTGTCACCCGACTAGATCGGCTATTTCCACTCCACACTGCAGAATTCCACCGTGCAAGCCGCGCGGTGCTGTGGGGTAACTGAACTGGTACTGAGTAATTTACTGGTACTTTTTTCATCGAGCAAAATGGCACTTGAGTCATATGTTAGAGTAGTTACAGGTCTCAGAAGAGGTGCCACGCCTTTTGATTAATAAGGAGGAGGCCGGACGAGCTGGTATTTTCGAACGAACCATGGGCATCCAAGGATTATGTTATGGACAAAAAGAAAATAGAAGGTGAGAAAATCTTTTGTTTCTGTGAAATGGCATTGTCACTATGCAACTTGAAAATAGGATTCGTACTATTGCACCTATCATCCGCACTCATTAATCATACCGAAGTTCTCGCGGCCATATTCATATGATTACAAATCTTGTTGTTTTAACGCGGTCTCGATAAAACTGACTGATTTCTGACAGAAGTCGAGCATCATGGAAAATATGAGAGGTATGCACATGTGTGGCAAATGCTCGCTACATAATGCCTCTGAAAGGAGTAAGGGCCCGTTCAAAACTCAAACATATTTGAAGGTGACGCTATCGGGCTGTTTTGTTGTTGAAGAGTCAAATTTTTCGAGGTTGCATAAATTTGCTACGAATATTTTTTCGAGGGAACCTCTAATCTGTCCTCCATGTTTTAGCTTCTCTCATCTTAAAATCCTATCTGAAAATAACGCTATCGGGCTGTTTTGTTGTTGAAGAGTCAAAGGTAGGAATCACGAAAAGCACTTCTGAGAGCATTCGACCCAATCAGGGTGGGGACTTTTCTGGCGAGCACTGATGCAAAATGATATTGAAAGCATAGGCATTTATGACCCCACCCATTGGGTAGACTGAATGGCTACTTTCTGGGAAAAGTCACAAGGTCCGAATAGAGGCAATCATACGTTTGCAGTCATCGTCCCGGATTTGCTTCGTGTCATGAGGCCATGTGACAAGGCGCTTCCACAATTGGCGCAGTGAGTCCTTCTTATCAGTAGCCATTAGCTATGTTAATTGGCCTTGTACGATAAAGGTTCCGTAGAAGTGATAAGGCAGTTCCCGCTGGCGAGAATTTTGCAGAGAGATTTTTTGCAGCTTTTCGAAGCCTGCCTGAAACCATGGATGAGGCTGTATCGATTTTGTCGAAATCAAGTGTTATTGGACTGTGGTTGGAAGTGCAAAATCGATAATAACGAAGATCCATCACTTTTGTTCTGACATCTATCAGTAGAGGGGAGTCAGGGACAAGTGAAGTGATGAAACATCTGCAGTCGTTTTTCTGAGTTGTCTACCCTCTTTCAGGATTGTTTGCTTTGAACGTATCTCAGTTCATGCAGTGACATGCGACAGCAGCTAAAGTATGGCTGATATTTCAGCGCTTCCAGGCAGAAGTAATCTCTTTTCCACTTATTCACCCCTGGATCAGTGATTGACAATCTGCTGTTAATGAACTGATTTCAAAGAGGTGATTCGGACGACCATGTATGTGGTAGTGAAGCAACTGCCACATCTTTCTCTCTTGCTGGAATCCGAATCAGGGGGATAATATTATATTAGCATTTGAGGTACATGAAGTTTCGAGGCTTGGTATACACATACTTCTGCTTCAGAGATGTTTTCTGGAGTGGTTCGTGTGATGACGGTTGCAGACGGCTTGCAGAGCTACTAGATTGGGAACATGAATTGGATCAACTGGTACAGGAGTGTGAGGTGAAATTCAAGGTGAAGCCTAAATAAGCATAGTAAGCAGGAGCAAATTGAAAAGTTCTAGACCTCATATTCTACTTTTTTGTGATCATTGTGCAGATATTTATCACTGGGTGGCGTGCAAGTGTTCCGACCACTGTCCAAGGAGATCAGGTCGCCAGTGTTGTGTGAGGGGTTTTACTATAGAAACGACGAAATTAACATTCTTGTGAGACTAAAACATTGTATTACGGTCTGTTACAGTAACTAAATAGCTTCCACCTTCATCATAGATCGCATCTGCTTTCTGTTAGAAATTGTATTTAATGGAAAATGCCCGAACTTATTCATTTAAGTAACAAATATCCAACTTTACCACATATTCAACTTCACAAATATCGCCTTTATTCTTCGACCTTTATCTTTGACTAAGTAGACCCAGCTACGTAGCCGAGATCTTGAAAGTGAACCCACTCACGGGTGACCTGACCCCACACTAATCACCGTAACACTTGTTACACACTCATATCACTTCGCTTGTCTTATTACAGTTTGTGTCCATCAGTTCTTGCTGATTTTGGGTCCAGTCGCGTAAGAGAATCATACATTGCTGCTTAGTTTTGTCTGAAATTATTTTAAATGCATGTATAGGAATGTGGTAGTGTATTCGTATTAGATTCGATTCACAAAGATTCAACTAATTGAAATTATTGTATGAATGATGGATTTAACCAGTTCACGTAAAACTGCTATTATAAAGCTTTTCGTGAGTGTTTGAGCCTTCAGAGAAACATAGTTTAGCGTATTTCATCACTCATAAACATAGTTCATCACTCCGAATTCAGTAGTAACACTAGATGGTGCGAAGCTCGGCCAGGTCTGCGTTTCGATCAGGGATTTACTTTCAAACCGTCATACACGGGAAATGTCCTGTCTGCATTTGGCATTTTTGAGTTTCCTTGTAGGTGTTTCGCTAATTTGGGGTGTATATCGGCAGGACAGAAAGGTCGCGTGGCCGTGTTCGGCACGCGACGGGATGGTGCGATCTATGCGCGCCGTATCGGATGGGTCTTGAAGCGATGAGTGCTCTACGCCTCATTCTAGGCGCAATCGCTTCAGGACTCAACTAATACGGCACGCATAGCTCGCACCATCCCGTCGCGAGCGGAACACAGCCACGCAACGTTTCTGTCCTAACGATATACACCCCGCTAATTTGCATTCGCATTAACGGAGAGCAAGGTCGGTAGAATGGAGAAAAATTTGATCTTATGGACATAACTGAAATGCGTCATTTAGTGAGGGACGCTTTTTTCCACCGAGCTGCCAAAGCTACGCAACAATGCGAGGTGGGCACAGCTTACGGTCACCAGCTTTGATTTTTCCCTTCCTAGCGGGATTCCTCAGTCTAGTTTTGAGTCCTTCTGTTAGTAGATGCCATTATAAGCTGTACGCATAGCAAACGACGGTGTTCATTGTTCTCATGTGGTAAAAGTAAATTTTGGAAGCTGATGTTTGTGTGTGACTTCATTCCCGGATGAGGTTTGCAACGATTTGACTGAATACTCAGAGTATTTGTGAAGTATTGGGGTTGTTACATCTTTGTTATGCCTAGAACAACTATGTAATGGATGCATTTTCGTTAGTAGGGTTATGCAGAGCTCTAAGACGCTTTTCTATCCATCGAGTTCGTTCGACCGGTAAAAGTTGAGCGATTATAGGCATTATTACAAGTTGGCTAGCCCTAGTACAGAGCAATATCACGCTAATTACTCCAATATCAACTGCCTGTTTCCTGGGTGAACCCCATGGCTTTCAATGACAGTCGAAAGTGCGAAGCACTTCGGCATTGACCATGCCCTTGATCCTCCTCATTTCCATACACGGTAATTGCAGGGAACAGCTTTGAACGTAGAAAAGTGGGTCCTCTAAGACCGTCTTTTAATTAACCTTATATTTTCTGTAGAAACCAAAAATGTTGGGTCTGGACCATCCAGGAGATGAGGGGAAATCCAAAAAAAAAACTAGACAGCCACTTGATCCACGGTTTCGTGATAAGCCGTGGGTGCTTCGTAATTAGTGTCTGTACCTTTCATTACATAACAGAGCACTGCGCAATTAACCTTTTTATCAAGCGAATATACACAGCAATACTGTATGACAATATGCCACACAATACATAAAAGTACTAGAATCTACATCAGTAGATTCTAGACTTCAACCATGGAAAGGGAAAGGATATTAAGGGTATTAGCCACCAACTAACCTGCCATCTTGGATCGATGGACCAATCTTCTCAACAGAGATTGGTCATTGCATCCACTTCCTTTTGAACCCAAAAGGGAAGGCCATCGCGTAGATCACGCTTAGACCAATGTGCATCAGTAGTCGCATCCTGCCAACTACTGCACTTGCACTATCCACACGGGGAAAGGCCCACCCTTCACCGAATGAAGAAAACGAGGCTCGCATCACGCGATACCTCGTGAGTCAGGGGGAGCCCCCTACCACGTACAGTCCATCACCAATCCGTTCGCGACGGCATTGGGAAACTCCCCACTCGATTCCGGGAGAGACCGATCTGCTCACCTTCCGTGAGCTCGGCAAAACTCCAGACTAACGGATCAGCTCCATGCGAAGACGGATGGACGGGTGAGGCTACTTACGCCGGAAAGTCGCGTGGCCGCCGGCGGCGAGCGGCGGGGCGGGTGCGAGTGCCAGTGGCAGGGTATGGCAGCCTTCAAGCGAGGCAGTGTGGCATGGGTGGAGGAGGCAGGGTGGCATGGGTGGAAGCGCCGATGTGACGCAGCCACGATCTGCCGAGCTTCCAAGGGCAATCGATTCGCAATTCGTACTGGTGGCGCCACGAGTGCGACGGCCGCGAAGCGATTTTCCGGCGTAAGTAGCCCCACCCTGGAACGACCGTTAATTGGGGCGTGGCTAAGGTTTGTGGTCCTATGCATTGATCCAAAATACTTGAGGATACTGGTGGTGCATGTGCGTTTTACGACCCATTGTGAGGCAACTACAATTTGCACGCAGCCCCTATCTCAATCCGAGATAATACTCACAGGGAGTGCTCAATTTGAATAACCATAACCCATATATAACATAAATATCCCTGCAAACGGTCGGGATTCAATATGGGCTGGAATTTTCTCTCAAGTGTATCCAGTAAAAAATGCTGCACCCAATTCGCGAACATCAGCAGTTTTTCCCATTCATCATCACACGGTCTCGTATCGCTACCACGTGACGCTTTCCACGGCAGCGTAAACGTTTCAGATAAGCGTCAAGAGTGTGTAATTTATTGCAACGAATTATTAGGTTGTCCCGAAAGTTCCGGAACACCTCGACCACTTTTTTTCAAATTTATTTCTTTACAACATAAACACATTTCAGCTAACAAGATATTCACCATTACTATCTATCACCTTCTGTCATCTATCCGGAAGCTTGCCAATCCCATCCGCCTAGGATTGTTGAGGCTGCCTCGCGAAGAAACGCTCTACCTCCATCTTGATGTCGCGCTGCTTTTTGAGCTGTTTCCCCTTTAGGAAGTTCTGTAGAGGGGCGAACAGCTGGTAGTCAGACGGTGCGAGGTCGGGGCTATATGGAAGATGTGGTAGCACTTCTCAGCCTAGCGTCGCCAAGGTGTTCCGGATGAATGTTGCAAGATGTCGGCTGTCGGATAGGGCATGGGGTGTCCAATCGAGAGCACTTTCCGGTATCCTAGCCGAGTGAGATGCTGATCGACTGTGGTGTTCCCACAAGCGAGTAGCAGGGCTAGCTTGCCGTGGGGTTCTCCTGCACAGTTCTCCTGAGAAGCTGATCGTCAGCTCAGATGGACGGCCACTGCGTTGCCGATCTTTCAGGGCTACATCTTCAGAACGGAAGCGGGTGAACCAACAGTGGATAGTTGTGCTTGCTCCACATGCGACGCTGATTATTTGGACCGCTTCCCTTATGGAACTCCCTCGGTAGAACTCGTAGAGGTACAATGCTCGGAGTGACGTCTCGTCCATTTCGAGCTCTATTTCTTTTGTGGATAGGCGCGAATCCTTATACACCTATGGTATGGAACGTTCCTCAAAGTCAATCGAAAATGCCCTGGCTATCCATCGTGGGAAGGCTCAAAAACCCTTGTCCGCCAAGGTGTTCCGGAACTTTCGGGACAGCCTAATATTAGGTGCTAGAGAAAGTTGTAGTCGGTTTTGCGCTTTAACAAAATAAATTCAAATTTCAGAGCGGGTCAGCTTAGATGACCTTACTTATTGTGAACTTCAGATAGATAAAAAGTTGCTCTTCCGGAAAACAAGCTGTCCTTAGAGTTCTGTGGCTTTAAAATTCTTAGTTAAAATGTTACAGTACAGCAAAAAGAACACGTTTGGATGACTTCACTTCACGAGACCCAGTGTGGTCGAACCGCAACGAGGCAGGTAAAGCGTTGGATGGAACAAGTTGTCCCTGTTTTGAAAAGTGCAGAAAAGGGAAGTAATTCCAGTTGATCGAAGAGCTTTAATTAGAACAGCAGGCAGCGACGTCCGTATTCGCAAGGGATAACTAGGTGCATTGGCTTCCCACTACAGATGTGCTTGGCCACTTCAGGTAGCTCTGATTCGCCAAAATTCAAAAAAGAGTGCTGCGCGACCTCTCAGAGCAGCCACGCGCGATCGCATTTCTCACAGACCGCCTTCCAGAATTTGAAGGAGTTCTAGGCTGAACCCCTCACTCGTCCGTCATATTCTTTAGGTCTAACACCAACTGAAGCCCATTCAATCCAAACATTAGGACATATCCCTTAACAGTAGTGTTCTAGAAGCACGATAATTTGGAACCGAATTTCATGATTTCACACGATGTTCTATCGAATGTGCAAATAGCACAATGAAAATAAAGTTGCAAAAGACGGTAAAAATTTTGCTTACGACCTTATATTAGGTTGAGTCAATATGAACCGGACAAATTGACAAATTTTAATCGTTATCGTACAACTTTTTAACGACAACTGGGATTCACTTGAAATATGTTCCATATTTATCAATGACCTTCTGCCACGGGTTAGGCAGATCATGGATGCCCTTGCTCCAGAAGGCCGGGGGCTGGGCCTTAAAGAAGTTCTCGAGTGCCGCCTTGACCTCGTCGCGAGTTTTGAAGTCTTGGCCGTCCAGGTGGCGTTGGCTGAGGGAGAAAAGGTGGAAATCTGAAGAGGCCAGGCCTGGGGAGTACGGTGAGTGTGGAAGCACGGTTCAACTATACGACAGCAGCTCGGCCTTGGTCGATCTTGCAATGTGCGCTCTCGCGTTGTCATGCTGGAAGTAGACATGTGACCGCCGCCGTTGCGAATTTTGGACATTTGCCTTTAACTCTCGTAAATGACGAATGTAGACGTCGGTGGATACTGGTGTACCTTCATCGAGTAGCTCCCAGTACTCTACGCCGTGTACGCTCCACCAAATGATCTTCGTCTTCGATGGAATAGTCGCCTGACGCAACATCGAATGCCACAAGTACACTGTACTTCTGGCGGGGGCATGCTCCTTGTAAACTTCCTTTGGGCATCTTTCGATATCCGCGGGTTCCTGGCCAGATAGCGATAGAAATAGTGTGCGTTGCGGATGTGGTCTCTGGACGACTTGAAATCGTGCGGCATGTTGGCGGAATGAAACTACTTTGGAGTGATTGTTTTGCCGTACTTTGAAGAGCTTTCATACTCGTTCCAACGGTACCTCGCGCGTCCATTTTTGTCAACTTTTTGCTGATGATCTCTAGAAATCGTCACTACCATTTGTCCGAGCCATATCGACTCAACCTAATACATAGGAATCCCGGCGTTGTATTCGTAAGTTAGCAGCGCAGTTTTATAACTTCCTTATAATTCCAAATTTCTATAACTTGTTCTGTAAATGGCAAGATTAACGGTTGATCCCTACCAGGATGCGCCATGCGTCGGACTTCCACCCAACCTATCCGACCACCCCAAATCGACCTATCTGGTTAGAGTTCTGTTGGTATACGAATGTGATTTACATTATGATGACTTACAAGTACAGGGGGTGCCAAAAAAAGTAATTTTGCCCACGGCTCACATCTGCCAATTTTTCAAAACGTAGGGAAACGAAAGAGATAAAGGTATTGGGGCAAAACATTCCCAAAATGTTCCTCTAAAAGTAGGAACAAGCTGTGGCTCCTCACGTTCATGTTCATAAAAATATGGAGGTTTCATTCGGCGCAGTCGGGCTTCGGAGTACCTACATTTAAAAATTCGCTAAAAACAGTGGAGCCAAGCTCCGTGGTAGGTCTTTTGTGGGAAGCTTCCTGAGGGTTGGCCCTTCGGTTCATGGAAGTCACAGAGCCCTGCTGCTTGGACAAGGCTGCTACGATCCGAAGTATCATTTTCATGCCCAAATCCGCCTCCGGAGAGGTTTCAGTGGTAAGTGCACGTTTTGGCTCTTGGAAACGAAGGGCGCTGGGAACCCGGGGAAAACGCATTGTTAAAGAACACCATCCGGTATGAATCCCCTTCGGTACCCAGATTGAACGGACGTCAGCAAGGTTGTGAAAGAGGGCGAAGAAAATTCGGATTTTGCCCAGTTGAGGTGATACATCTTGTTCAGTCTTTCCTTGGTCCCGTTCCTGCTCGTGCAGGAGGCTGCCACGGAGTATAGTGATAGAGTTAGGTCTGCTCTTGATTCTGGGGATGAGAATACCTCAATAGAATTCGCTGTAGTTTGGCTAAATGGGGTCGAAAGTGGAGGAGACAAAATTACTTTTTTTTGGCACCCCCTGTATATGTAATGAATGGACTGCCGATCAATAAATCAATGTCGCTGTCCTCTCCCACGAGTTTGGTGCTCATAAGAAACACCGGAGGGATGACGGTCTGAGCAGAAACTCTCCCGGAATTCGATATGATCCATTTCGAGGCGGTGTCATACCTTCTGAAGATAATTGCTAATCTTTTCTAGACTTTCCCTAGATTTAATGAGGCTGTCCAGCTAGATATGTTTGAGGTCCTAGTCCTCAAATGGAAAACAAATGTCAATGGCCTTCAGTTTCGGCACTTGAATCCGTACAGCACCGTGCTGCATCTGTGTTCGGTTTGGTTCCTGTTTTAATATGTGTAAAGCAATTTTAGTTCATTTTATCGGAAATCATCTTTAAAGTTAGCATCGTCAAGAAGTGCCAACTGCCTTGGAACGGAAACTGGAGTCCAAACTTAACTGTTTCTGCCCCTCAAATTTCGCGTAGGTCATGCTCTATTTTGGGTCTTCTTCCAATGTAGAAAAGAGTAAATTTCGTGTAAACGTTAATATGCTGGCGCACTTCCACACACTCATTTATCAAATTACGAACACAAACTTTTTGATAGCGCCGATTCTTGATCATTGACACGGGACAGGGTCACAGTACCAGGTCGAGAGGCCTTGGAATATCATCCATTTCGAGGATTTCGATATCAATCCGAAAACACTTTCGCTCGTAATAGCATCTAATTCGAAAACTATATAATAAACTATAAACTTGGTTTAATATAAACTTAGTTTTGACGAAGATATACAAAAAATCCGTGGCAACTGAGTTGGAATCTTTGGCAAACTGAGGTAACACAAATAGCCCCTAACTTGTGTGGCACAGGTCTATGCTGAATCAGCCTTGCATGTCATCAGGTACGTATATTTCAACAGCTCAGGTGCTCTGGAGCCTGGGAGCTGAAACATTTTCTTTCAGTGATTATTTGTAGGGGCATTGAGGACTGAGAAGGTACAGACAAATGGCGCCGTTAGCACACGGTGCAAGTGGAGATCGATTTTCGCATCGATACCAACCTAAAGCAGCCATATTTTCTAAGCACTGGCAGAATTTTCCGGGAGGATAGAAGGTTATTGTTGGGCTCGCCCACAGGAGTAAGTGTTGTCCTGTGTCTTGTTTCTCATTATAATAGATTTTCTAAAGTATATTTGAAATAAAGTTGAACAGCTCACAAAGTGGGTACAAAATAGCTTCAAAATTTATAAAGTTATTGTCCATAAAACCCCAAGCGTTGTGTCACTGGTGATGTGTAGAGAATTACTACAAAAGTCACATGAGAACTAATTTCATTCGATGAACTACGCTCTTGGGAACTTGTGGTCGACTTATTAAGATGACTATCGTTCGTTTCGACGGACACATGCTAGTCTCATTATCTTCACTAACGAGGCCACTCCATTAATAGTCGGTGTCCTGAAGATGATTGATTCAAATGTGACTTTTCGTTCCGTCTTAGCGATTCGTTCGTCGCGTCGGTTAAAAGGTGATCACAATCAGCTGACAATCGCTGAGAGCTTTGAAGGACGGTGATTTTTTTGGTATGAGTAGTGGGAGAGCAATGTTGCTGAATGCGCCATCGTATTGGATTATCTCATAGGTAATCCACACTTCGTAGAGTTATCAGCCTTTCAAAAAACTTCTCAAATATTAGCGTCAATGTTTTGTACGTACAGTAGCGCTCAAAAGTCTTCTGCCAAACACTCTTTGTCACAACTTTTTTTCTACTTGACCAAATTTGACAAAATTTTAATATGTGGTGCCTGAACCTATTGTCAGAATTTTCCTATGCTTGATTGCCACTTGACTCTTTTCATGGTTTTTTACAAGAATTAGATACAAAACCACCGGAGAAAAGAAAAAGCCTCAGTCAAGAAAAACAGCTTTCTTTACAAAAAATAAAACTAGCAAGCTTCAGAAAACATCAATAATCTCTAGAGAAACCACAACTTTTGATGACAGCGGCACAGCGGGACGGCATAGGGATGGCACTCCAAAAACAAAAAATTGCATTTAATCAGGTAACTTACACCGTTGGCGCCAAAATAGTATATTCAGTATGCAGTGTCTCCAAGTACAACATACTAAATTCCTCTTAGATCGGTTCAGTCGCAAAAAAGTTACAAGTGAAAAACCCAAGTGAAAACCATTTGGCCGAAGACTTTTGAGCGCTATTGTATATGCGCTTTCATAATCTATGTTCAGAATCTTTATGATGAACTTCTTTCTCAAAAATCTACTGCCTTGATGCAGAAATACTTTTTAAACTTAAACTTCGCCCGTATAATTCAAGGAAGAATCTGCTATTGTGAAGTACGAGATAGTCCAGTGGTGTAACTTCGGTGATCATGGAGAATGGACCATACCATCTTTGGAAGTTACTGAATATGGTATACACGGTCATCGCCCTGTAAGTACGAAGCACTGCCCAAGCATTGTCTTAAAACCACACTCACGATAACTATATAGGTCGACTTACCTCCCTAAGACAACGGCTTACCTCCCTAGGTCAATAGTTCCTCGGACAACTACCAAGACTGCACCTTTTTCGCACAGCCAGTTTCCTTCAGCCGTAACCTTCTATAAGAAGACTTTCGACGCTATCGCTTCGTTGCTTCCAAACAATTGCAATGGATCGGACTTCATATTTCCTGAGCAAACATTGACAGCACATGTAAGCGTATGTAAAATATCTCTAAACGTAGTGCAGCTGTTTAGGTATTTTTCGTCTGCTGCCTTTGTGTTAATAGTTTTTTATGTCATGCCTTAACACACCTTATCCTCGGACAATAAACCGATTCAGTTTAGAAACTTCGTATTTCAGAAGAGACAAGGAAGTGACACTTTTGGCTCCAAGGACCGATTTTCTTGAGAGAGGCGATGCACAATTGACTTTGACGAGCTTGGAATGATTGGAGGTGCTGGTGCACGGCTAAAACCAGGCATAATAATTTCCGACTGGCATTTCACCAACAGCCTTCATACAACGTTTTATTGGGCTTAGAAGTATTCCTGAGCGATACCCATCATTTCATTCTGTAGTTCCGCAACGGAATCCCTGAAACAGTGCGTCTGCGTTGAACTGCACTTGTTGTAGCTTCTGTACATAAGTAGCCGACGTTCCTGACTATTTCAGCAAGGTTGGATTCTTTTTTGAAGTCACAAAGCGTAATATGCCGAATACGCCTCTATTCTTTTTCTTGTCATTATTAAGATTATCTTTGAACAAAGCTCGGGAGTGATCGTTGAATTCATCGTGAAATGCATTACATATGGTAGTCCCAGTACTGAAGTGAAAAGTTCGTCAGGGCTGGTCATGAAATAGCTTTTTTGCTTGCAACATCAGAGATTATTTGGTTCATAAAGGTTAAGAGGATTAAGAGGTGGCAGTTACGGGGAGGGTCAAAGGTCTTCAGGAATTAGGTTTGTGATCAAACACCACGTGTAAGCGTGTCAATAGTGACAAATTCATAGATCGTTCAAAAGTTTTCGCTTAAAACATACTACTTTTTCTTCAATTTCGATACACGAAGAGAGCAAAGGTCATCAAAATTGTTATGGTCTCAATGCTCACATGAGAAATCTTCAACTGAAAGCACCTTTGCAGTAGGGTGGGAGGCGGAAAGTCATCTTTGCTCGATTCTCATGGCGTAGCAAAAGCCTTAGACTGGTATCGAAGTTCCATTTCTATCAAGTATCGTTCGAGCGTGGTGGAAGAGAGCACTTCAGGACTAGCAGTGAGTGGCCTTCTGAGAAATTTACGCAGATGCTGGAATGTGACTGAAATAGTTAGCTTCTATGGGATGGCCTCATCTTCAATGAGAGTAGTGGGTATTAACCTGAGATGAACTTTGCCCCCGCCGTGTGCCCCGTTTTTCACTTTTGGCTCTCCGCTATGTAGATAGCCTTTTTTGTACGTTTTCTTTTATGAGGTGCATAATGAGCGCGACAAACAGAGCTGCCTCATGTATGCTTCGGCATTAGCCTTCCGATTTTCATAGCCGTCAGTGCTGGGTGCCACGCCAAAGTGGCGAAACCTGTTTACTGCTTTGTGGGAATCTTCGATTCAGAAGCGAATAATGGTATTTTACCTGTCAGTCGTCTCTTAATTATTAATAATACAACACAATATTATAATATAATATTATTACACTATGTATATGTACACTATGATAATAACGCCATAATAATACAAAATAATATTATTCAATTTAATGATAGTACGTTGTTTTCGTTCGTGGCCAGAGCGGAGAATATGCTGTCAGCCTGGTTTGGTAGATGTGCTGCGTATGTATGTACGCGTTATGTGAGTGTGACTTATGACCATGCTGTTTCTGCTGCGTAAGACCTACCATGACACTTGCAGATCGTTAGCTTGCGGAAACTGCACACACCATGTTAAGTGTGATTTTGATGGTTTTTTAGGGCAAACACCCTTTTTTTACCCCTTCGCTTACTCTCCCATTCATTGTTCCACTTGGTTGCTACTTTTCGTTGTTCAACTTATTTAACTTAATCATGAATGAATGAAATACATCCTACAAGACAACAAATGACATCGAACAACTCGGAAATTTGATGTCGCAGTTCGAAGAGATGCACGGGAGATGTGAATGCAGACCACAACGTCGCGCTTTTGAACCCGGGTTTCTCTACCGATTATCGATTTTATCTTAGAGTTTTGTATTAAAACGATCATTTCTTCCCACCCTACTCTTTCTTCCAACCCCTCTCCGTTCCTTTAAATGCTTAGTAGATAAAGGGCGGGCGAGACCCACCATTTTTACTTTCTTTAAGCCCCTCTACTTTACTTTGAATTGTTTTCTCTAATAATAAGTTTTTGGTCTGGTAAGACGGTATATCACTTAGTGATGTACTGAATAAATAAATAAATAAATAATGTAGAACGTGGAGGTAAGCAAGGTCAACGATTGTGGATGGTGGCCCACTGGCTTTCTTTCGCTCGAATGCGAATGTCGCTTAATGCCCATTTTTATTGAAGTGTGCCTATAAAGTCCCCTGGCCATGTCAGGGAGCCTTACAAAACTCTCAAATATATTAGCAATCCCTCAGACATTCTGTGCATGCATTTTCAAATGGCCTGGCACTGCAAATGGCTTGGTACAAAATTGCCCGTACGATCTTGAGTATGCAAGAGGGAGAATGTGTCAGCAGCGCTCATGCTATGATCTGTGTGCACCCAAATGCGCCGGCCTGTAGCACGAGCGTTGCCGACTGAGTGTGTAATCTGGCTAGTGGTATTGCTGCTGATAAGGCTGAAAGTCGCAGAGAGCGTCTGTGATAAGGTTCGTAGAGGCGTGGTGCATATAAGTGGCCGAAACGGCGAGCTCGGCCACACATTCGTGTACGCTCACACATTTCCTAGTCATTCTCATTTACCCTTATATCACTGAGCTCGTCAGCCATGATTCACATTTCTGTATTCCACGAGGACAAGCTCGAGTTGCAACAGAATCAGCGTTCGCTTTCTCGTCTGAGTCGTCTTATCAACTCCATCCAATCAGACCGTCGGCTAAAGAAAAGAATTCACATCTGACTGTAATTGTTTCTATGAGATGTACACAATTGGGTCCTACGCCACCTTTGAAGGCTTCAAGAATGTCCAGTGAACCAGCCATCGCAGAAGCACAAGCAGCTCAACTCTAGCTTGAGCTTTCTTATGAGGTTTTGTACAAATTGTAAATACTGTTTTTATATCCGTCTTCTTCACAGTCGGTATAGATTGTTGTAGCTTTAGCCGTTGTACATGTGTTTGAGTTGCCAATATTTATGCTGAGTTGCTTCAGTGTAGATTTGAAGAGCAATTGCATGATCTCATAATTGTAGATAAATTTTAAAATAATAAGTTTGCGTTTTCGTTTTGTACATGACTTTTCTACAGTTCCTGAAGGTTGGACATTCTGTATATCTGCTAAATAGGACACGAGAATCCCAAAAACAACGAATAGGCTCCGCTGCGGAAATTTGTCGTAGGTATCCTCGAAAGCTGTGCACCTTCTAGATGTTGGTAGCAGTGAGCGTTTTGTATGTATGTCACGTAAAACTTCTGTAAGGTCCAGAGTGAGACTGGGATAATGCAGGAACAACTCACTGAAATAATGGGCGCTCCATGATAAAAACAGGAAAGTAGTAAAGGGTAGTGCTGCATAACGGATTGAGATCCAGAAATAAGGCCTTTACAATCGGGCACTCTAAGATACTCATTAGTTTCTATCATATGATATGGATATATATCTTTGTTGAAGTATGCGCCGCAAAATGATGTTCATAAATCGCGTTTGCTAAATTTGACGAAATAGCGAAACATTTTTGTACAAATTTTGATCGGAATGGACAGTTTGTAGCCACTTATGTTCTTCATGCAAAGTAAATAAAATGCATGTCGTGGTTTTCATAGCGTGGTCAAGGACATGGTGACAGAAAGTAGGTTTCACTTGTAATGCGAATTCGAGTTAGCGCGAATTCGACGCGAAGTCCTCTTGCTACTGTGTTGAATGAAAGTTTTTAACTAACGCACTGCACGGAAGTTGCTGAAGATAAAGACCGTATGAAGGGTTTTAACATACTGGATATTTCCACCGCACTCCAGAAGCAATCGATTTCCCAACCAGGTTTCAAACAACCGAACCCCTCAACTTGAAGAAATGAATCAATAAATATTGTCTTCGATTGAAATAGATTATGAATCAATAAATTGCCGTCGATTCAAACAAACTATTTGTTGCCTCGCTTAATGCAAGATGCGAAAAAATGGGTTTATTGCATGTGATGTGAAGGGGAGGTGTAATTCGCGCAAAGAAAAAAGATCAGAGAAGACAAATCAAGTAAAAAGGTGCAGTGAGTGGTGACAAAACACAGCGAGTGAGATTAGCTCATTGTTAGCAGACTCTTCAGGCCTGCATGCAGATGACTCCAACTTAGTCTTTCATCTCTCGATCAAAGCATTGCGCACATGGTTAGGCTAGCGATTGAAACTTTTAATATCGGAGGAAGGTATTAAGAGAAAGACAAATGGATTGGCTTTAATGTCACTTCGTGACTGGTCATCACCCCTTAGCCTGCGTTCATATTTTGCGCACCGATGCCGGCACCGGCGGCGATTTGACAGCGGTACCGGCAGCGACGGCGTCAAAGGCCGCGGTCATACTTCATGTGTCGCCAACCACAGGCACGTGAGAGCCCCTTGACGTCGACACCCGACAGTCCCGAGACGAACACCCGCGTACTCTGAGTATTCGACGCGGCAGAGAGCGCGGGAAACCGCAGCCACCAAAAAGGGGGTTTTCTTTATCCTTCTTCTTGGGTCTTTTTAGAGTCGTCTTGTGAACGCAGGGATCCAGGGAGCCGTCGCACGACCTTTGTCGTCTCGGAACCGTCGTCAACGCCAGTATCAAGGACTAACTGATATTTGCTGTAGAGGCCAGCCAATTTTGAGGTGGGACAGGCCCCCAAGTTGTACTTCGTTCTACTCATCGTATTTACTCATCATCGGAACCCTTCAGTTATTTAGTATTCTATTACTCGCATCTATTTGTTGTTGGATTATCGACTCGCGAGGGAATCGTCAAGGGATGCCAGGAGCCGCGAATTCAACGTATTCCTGTAGTCTATTATATAATTATCAACGTCCAAGCCACTCACCCGGAAAGTAGGCCGGTAATTTCGGCTACTACAACGTGGTGACCTTCTCCGAGCGTGTGGCACTCTCCATTCCACTGAACCACCCACCACGTAGGAGAACGTCACCACACTTCACATGTCTGCGTCAACTGACGCCGGTGTCTGCGTTAGTCTGATAGCGCGCACGCTTTGCAAAATGCTCAATCTGAACACATTACAGTATGGTGATCGTGGCGAGAGCCTACGATTCCGATTTCGTATCTTGGCGCCGTGCCATACCATGCCATATTCGAATTTGAATTCCTGGGCTCTCGCCACGATCACCATACTGTAGTGTAGTCGGGTCCAGCGTTTCGCAAACGGTGCGCGCTATCAGATTGACGCCGTCATCTGCGGCAATCACTGTTTGCGTCGATTGACGCAGACATGTGAAGTATGACTGTAGCCAAAATCATGTGCCCGCCGCCAACCACGGCGACACTCTGGTGACGCGCTCCGTTTGCAGAACGCTCGACACAACCACATTACAGCATGATGATCGTAGCGGAAGCTCAGGAATTCAAATCCGAATTTGACATAGTTTGGTACCATGCCAAAACTCGAGTTCTAATTCGTGGCCCCCGCTACGAACATCATACTGTGATGTGGTTGTGTCGAGCTTTCTGCAGACGGAGCGCGTCACCAGAGTGCAGCGGTGGTCGGCGGCGGGCACATGATTTTACAGCCGTCGCAGCCTGTGCCCGCATCGATGCGCTAAGTATGAACGCGACCTAAAGTTTTGTTTACCAAACATATTATATAAATTGTGCATTTGCATGATGGCTTCAGAATTTGAAATGGAAATCCCATGTGTGGTTCACCTCAAAGGGAATAAGTGGTGGACACGAGCTTCACGGGCAAAGAACCCCACCCTCTGGGAATGCATTGTGTTCAGTGCCACAGTGCCGAGGACATACCGAATTCGCAGTTTCAGTCATCATTTCAGCACTCGAACTTGAACGCACTGCGTGGAAAACATTAGGAGCGCTTTAGATCACGGCAGTAGACCCTAAAAATCAATCGAAAAGAGGAATGTGTGGTCACAGTCAGTGACCTCGCGCTTTTCTTGGGTCTGTGTAAAATGTGATCTGCCACGAAGTCGAGGTCCGGAGGGTGAAAGCGATGCTCCTCAGTGTACCCGAAAAGTTATCCTACTTGTGGCTCATCATGCATCTTGGTGGGGGAAATACAAAGGTAAAATCAGTAACACACGGCGCTGATCAATACTGAGAGCTGGTTCAGTACCCTATTGAAAATGCTTTCGGAATGGTTAACTTCCTTGGGTGGATAAAGTCTCAAGTTCTCTTGATTTCTAGGATTCTGTAGGAGACGGCGCCGAAGCGTCTGCCTCATACGCATAACACCTCAAGTCTTGGAAAGGCTTTAATCAAAAGGATCCACGAATGCGTCATACGTTATGACGCTATTCCAACTCAAGATTGCAACATCTACATGACGTCGATCGCGCAACATTATGGCCTCAATGGCACGGGTATTATCAGAAAGGCAAGAGAAAACCAGCACGATAGCATATCAGTCATCGGGCATTTCACCACCCCTCTGCACTTGCAGGTGGTAAGAGTTTACGGAAAAATGTTAACGAGGCTGCTTCTTCGATAAGGTTACAATGGCGAAAGAATGTTTCGAGCATTTTATGATACAGCATAGCTGATGCACGCTCATAGACTTCAACAAATGGTAATGAATCTTTCAATTGACAAAAGTTTTGAGTAATCTATCTTTATTACAGACTTTCTTCATTGAGCTTGACTGTGAAAGAAATTCTATAGTAAGGAATTGGGCAACCAGTGTGCAGGCGATAATACTATATACCTGACTCGCCTCTGTGCATGCCACAGAGACCAACTCCTCAGAGCGAACGATCTCAAGTGAGCGAGAAGTTGGAGTTTGTTGGATTCCAACCAATACTGTGAAAAATCGGGATATTGATCGATCATGATCACCTTCTATTTCGCCACGTTAGTTAATGGGACATCGTGCGGTGATCAGATCAGTCGCTCCGGGGCAGGTAGACCCTTGCAGTACAACTCAGGCTGCACCCTTGTCGCGGCGTGAAAACTCATCCTCAAGATGCTATGCCCGCTCGAACTCCACCGGTCCGCACCAAGCCAGCCGAATCACACCTGCATTGGACGAGCCAATTTTCAACGTGGCGTTTACTTGACCAAGGAAGCTTGCTGACCATCATACGATTAGACCCTAAAAACGCTCGAAAGTTGGCTCTACATATTGCTAACGTACTTTTCAATCTTTCCGAAGGTATGTGTAGGAAACATCACACTGCTCGAATTACTCAGCACTATTGCTCGAAAACTGTGTTTAACATTTCCATTGCGCAAATCTTTCATGTTCAATGAACCGGTTTACCTGCCTCCTTACTTGTGGCAATGCTGATGGCCGAGACTATCAGCATTGTCACAAGTAAGGAGATGCAAGCCCGAATGACCCAGAAACTGCTGAATGCTGCTACACTCAGGCTATTTTGCTATTTGCTGCTTTTTCAGATTTCTCAAGCAGCATTTGGTGAAATAAATACTAACAGTCTGTCGCTGTTAATCTCTTGTTCTCATTGAAATTGCTTTGAAATCAGTGACTCCGAACAAAACCCTTGAGCGTGAGCTTTCTGTCAAGAATCCATCACATATTTGGCTGGAAGGAAAGTTCTGACCGGTTTGCGCGTTCACAAGCATAATCAAATACAAACTTTTCTCAGAATTCTACAAGGTCTTGGAATTACTGAAGCAGTTTTGAAATTTAGTAAAATGGACCTTTTCAGAAAACTTCTCTTCAGTTTGTATAGTCTGTCAACTAGTAATGGAGGCAACCACAAAAGTAAGCATAGCAGTGAGAGGAGGCGGAGCAGTAGATGCAACAGATTGTCTGGTTTCAAGTGGATGAATTGTTGGTATTTTCAATCCAACAAAGCGATTCAATTAGAGCAGCAGAAGCAACGAAGCGAGCGTCCTCATTTTTAGGGGCTATCGAAAAGCAATAGCTTTTTCTGTACAGATGTGGTTGATCACCTCAGGTAGCTCTAATTCACACAAATTCATAAAACGATGCTCTCCTCTCCTTTCGACCCAATAGTATGTGATGTTTTCCTTGATATCTTCTATTTGATGAAATAAATTAGAGAGCCAGCTAAAACGAACTTACACAAAATCGGGTGTAACCCCAATGACGCGGGAATCATGTTAGAACCAATCCTAAAAATAGGGCTTATAGTCTGCATTGCTGTAAATATATTGTTCTAACTCAATAATGAGAAAAATAATTTATCTGTTGTCATTAATTCCTATTACGTTACTTCAGTACAACACAGTGCTAGTGCAATAGGAATTAATTACAACAGATAAATTATTTTTCTCATTATTGAGTACAACACGGTGGAGATGCATTGCTTTACACGTCGATCTTGTTAACCGCACTTGCTGATGCGGATGTTGTCGATCATTTAAGTGCGTGGCAATTTTTTCCTGTTACCAAATTTGTTTTGGAATGTTTGCAAAAAAGAAAGTGGACGCACTCTTAAATTTAGATGAACTTTTTTCGCTGATAGGATCTAACCACCCATGCGCTGTGATGGATCACTTGTCATCTATTATGGAAACTGTGAATCTTCGTGCTGTGCAATATCATTCATGCACTTTAACAGTTCTTAAATAGTGGGAATGATTTGCGAAATATCACTCACCGCCTAGCGGAGATTATCTGGCCGCTGTGAGATCTTGCCACTCTTTGAAGTCTCGTTGAATTTTGCGTGTTTTGGTGATTCAGGATTGCACACACAGATGCTAGTATGTTTACGTTTCTTTGGGTGTGTACCTTTATGTCAGGAATTCGCAGGACGACGAGCGGCGTGCGACGCAGTGTGTGCGAGCTATGCGTGTCGCGGTATGGTTCTTAAAACGACTACACGGAAATACTGGGGGCGCGATACGCAATTGACTTGTAATCGTTTCGAGACTCAACAACATGGCACCCTCAGCTCGTCCGCATTGCTTCGGTTGCGACATGCCGCGGTGCGAAATCCTGACATAGGCCCCGGTTCTCTCTATTTGTTGAATAGAGAAGATATACTTAGAAAGTCGATTATTTTAGGCGATTTGATGGCATTGGCTAGCTATATCTAAGCCGAGCAGCCGGTAGCAAATTGATCAATGGTGCTACTATGGTCGAGAAAGTGCCCATTGGCGCTCGCGAACAAAAATGTCTGGCATCAGGCGAAGATCGCCACTGTCTTCCATGGGCGCATTTGACCGGAAGCGTGACTGAAACCGTGAGCGACGGAAAAGTGAGTGAAAGACCGCATCACTCACTGTGGTGCTAGTATTCTTGCCTGAACTTCTTGGCTACTATTTTGAGTTATTAGGCTCACGTTCTTACGAAGACGTTCTCCCAAATGTTTGTGGCAGAAAATTCGACAAAAATATTACCACTTACATGAACGATGGAGAAGGCGCAGTGAAAAAAGGTACTGCAATAGATATACGTGGATTGGATCAAACAAGATCGACTAGACTTCGCTGCACCGGAAAGAAACACCTGAAGGGAGACCGGTGTCCAATTCTGAACTTCGATATAGTGGGCACCTGGTAGTGTGAGGATTTTTGAGACCGCTGCACTCAGTCCAGGCTGGTTCTTTAGCGATAAAAGGAAGGTGCCAATAGCGGTAGATCACATCTCACAAGGTAGCTAGGAAATCTCAGGCCAACTTACACTCGCATTTCGGTTTGGAAGAACGAATTTCAAGCAAAAAAAACTCAAGGCTAATACCGTATTTAGTATGTCCTTCAATCTACGAAAGCCCTTCGGGAGCTTTCACTACTGTAAGCTACCACTGCTTCTTCGAGTGCTGTAAGAAGTAATGATGATGATGTGATGATGAAGTGATAAATCTGCAGCGTGGGAACGTTTTCATGGTCAAACAGTTGTCTGCTCATTATTACTCACTTCTCCGATAATCCTTGATCTTAGTACCATTTACACATGCACGAGACGTTGCTGAAGTGCAGTTTTTCACTTTTGATAAGGCAAGGAATTATGGAGAGGGGCTCTGATTACGTTCGCAGAGGCGTGGCGCATATAAGTGAGCGAAACGACGAACAGAGCAACGCATTCGACCACTCTCACACACACACGCTAACCGCTGCCCTTTACCGTAATCAGCAATCGACTCGTCTGCATGATTCACATTTCTGTCTTTCACGAAGATAAGCTCGACCAGCAGCAACTGCAGCAGAAGCGGCGTTCGCTCTTACGTTTGAATCGCCTCCATAGCTCCTTTCAATCAAGCCGTCACCAAAGGAAACGCATCCTCAAGTGAGTGTCGTCGTCTTACTGTACGACGTGGTGTTTCTTCACCACCTTTGATGAGCTTGGAGGCTTCAGATGTCCATAGGACCACCAGGGACTTATCTCAGAAGAACAATTTCGTCATTTTCTTCCCAATGACGTGTTGTATACATTGTAAATACCGTTTTGCTCACTTTGTTAACAGAATATTTGCGTTGTTGTGGCCTTAGCCTTTGTACATACACCTTGCATGAGCGTCTTCGAGTAGTTATTATGTACGATTTGCTCCACCGTTGTGAATTTGGAAAGCAACTGAATGTGTAAGGAATGGACATTAATCGCCGAAATAAATCTATTTCGGTTCATATGTCTCTACGTCGTTCTTAAATATTTGAGATGAGACAGGACGCTTGCTATACAATGTGAGGACCGAAAACAAAGAGGTTTTTTGACGTTGACCATTCACCACGACCATAGATAATTGCATTTTCCTGGAAATAAAAATGCAATCAGGATTACCCTCTGGCCCACAGGATTACCTTCCGGCCTCGGTGCATGTTTTACATTTTAGGATAAGGCTAGGGTATTAGTGGTACAGAGTCATGTAAAATGGTAAAGTTTTGTAAAACACGTCTCGAGATCACAATGGTGATTAACCCTTTCACTAGGGTGTATGTCGTTTGGCGCGGCCCTTGCAGCTAATTTGCCAATGGGGCGCATGGGCCGTCTGATCTCTCCCAGATTTACCTAAGCCTTTTTAGGGGAGGAGCTTTGGCAGTGCCCCATTGGCAAATTAGCTCCAAAGGGCCGCGCCAAACGACCGTCTCCCCTTTCACTAGGCTGATTACAGCATTCCGTAAGGCGCGTTCATATGTTGCGCAGTGACGCCTTCGTCGGCAGCGACGGCGTCCGTAGATAATGCGCAGCGTTTGCAAAATTTTTGACCCAATCGCACTACAGTATGGTCATTGTGGCCGCTTCGTGTATTGGCACAGCGCCAAGTTTCGAAGCGGCCACAATGACCATACTGTAGTGCGATTAGGTCAAAAATTTTGCAAACGCTGCGCATTATCTATGGACGCCGTCGTCGGCGGAGGGCAAATGGTTGCGTGAGTTTGACTCCGTCGCCACCGGTCCCGGCGCCGAATTGACGCTGGTGCGCAAAGTATGAACGCGGTCTAAGGGTGTTGTGTAGTTTTCAACGAGGGCAGTCTCGCGAGCTGTGCTTGAGAGATTTGCCTGCAAGCGAAACACCTGAACCAACTCGCCATATATGAAGTAAGTGCACGTTCCGAACAAATGACGTGCACCGCGCGACATCGTAGAGAAGGCACCAAAAAGGAGAGGGCAATTGAAAGACACAGTGAGTATGGCAATTTTAATTTACGATGTGGGGGGACGGTGCCTTGTGGATGCCGCAATGCACACACGGCATAAGCACCTTGCTGAGACGTAGTGAATTAATCAGGTTTTAATCGTAATTAAAACTTTTTTCTTACGCTTTCGCTTATTCTTTAATTAGTTGTCTTACTTGTTTGTTGCTGCACATTGTTTCACTTGTTTCACATCATCGCGAATGAGTGAAATACACTCTACAAGACAACAAATGACATCTCTACAGCGGGCAACTCGAAAAGTCAGTGTTTTGATGCGGATGTGACGCGAATACACATCACAGCGCCGCGCTTTTGAATCCGAGTTTTTCCACTATTATCCATCTAACTTTGAATATCCAATACGAATCGATCGTTTCTCTGCATCTTCCTCTCTCTTCGGCACACTCCTTTCGGCTCCTTTGAGGAAAACAAAATTGGGAATTATGAATAGAAAGGGTAGTTATGGAGCGATAATTGTAGAAATGAGCGCCCTTGCAATTTTCCAACTCCATTGTGCTCACTTAGAGCTGTACCGTTCACTGGTCGAGTTGCCGCGAGAATGTGGAAACCTGCAACTGGCTGGTTAGCATAATTCCTCATCGTCTCCATCTGTCCTTCAGTGGCTAACAAAGTAAAGGGGAGTGAGCGAAAAATAAGTGAGAGTGGTCTCATTCACTTCTTCCTCTGCTGTTCCACCTTTTAGCGCTTCTACTCTCACACTCGACCAAAACTTTGAAAACTACCCTTTTGTTGCCCTCAAAGGCTCAGCGGCGTGCCTCATTCCACTAACCTTTGAATGCCTCCTCCATGAATGTATATGTGAACGCGAAAAAGCGCCAAAGTGTATGGTCTCATTTTCCAGTCCGCAGGATTCGTAGGTGTTGTAGAGAAAAATGTGAACACCGGTCTTCTTCGTATCGAAAGAGGGGAACTCGCTCATTCGCGCATGGCCGATCGGTTGCGAGAGGCTGATGCAATGTTGGACATTGAGAGATACGAACGGAAGTCGCCGCACATAGGTGACTGAACACTCTTTCGACCGATGCTCGATTTTTTCGGAGCCTGAAGAGTAGCCCATCGCTAGGTACTATACAGTACTGCTGAATTTGAAATTCAATTTTGAAGGGCTTGCGTTTTCGAAATTTTTAAAAAGCGGGTTCGAGAATGATGAGTTGGATCCGTCTTGTCCGTACAGATGTCAAAGGCTTCGGTTCTCACACGCTGTCGTTGTAAAAAGTTCATTTAAAGAACCGGGAGGTGTAGAAGAAAAAACGGAACTGGAAGAATTTTTTGCATTCAAGAGAATATTCGAGGTTAGGATGGGTTATCGAACCGAATCTCAGGTTAAAAAGTGCGACGTTGCGGTATGTATTCGCATCGCACCCGCATCATTGCGAATTGTACATATCAGCCTTCCCAGTTGCTTGTTGTAGGGGATGTCATTTGCTGTCTCGTGGGGTGTATTATTCATTCGTGATGATGCGAAAAAAAAAAGAAAAAAAGAAAAAATAATAAGTGAAAGAGTAAGAAAAATGTTGTTTATGATAAAAATCCAAATAATTTACACTAGATGTCCTGAAAAGACGTCGTCGGTGGAGACTGAAGGAACTGCAAGCCATTGACCGTACCTATTGAAGTGCAGCACATTTTGTGCTGTAGCAACTCGTCTCAAAAAGTGTGAATAGCTTTCTATTAGGTTTTCGGGAAAAATCTCTCCTTTTTTAGGAACGTGCTTTTCCCCCGTCAAGCTACTTTCCAGCGATTTCTTTGTACATATACATGTGGTGCGAGTTCACACGCATCTATAGATATATTGTCTTTCATCTCCCGGATACCCTTTTCGGCGAAATAAATGTATCGAAGAAGTACTTTTAGGGCCTTCTACTATATGATTTCAAATAGGGTCTCTCAGCGACCGAATCCAGCCGCTGCATTTGGGAAGAATTCAATATCTGAACTTGTGGCACAACTTTGGTTCAAACGCCTTTGAGAAGGTCACAAATGTTTAAGATTCTGACCGGTAAGAAGGCCCATCGGAGGTCGACGACGAACGATTGCGGGTGCTGGCTCGCAACACCAAACTAACAGCAGACCTTTACTGTGAGGAGCTGGATAGACTGGCGGCGAAAACCACAGACCACCAACCACGAGACGTCCGAACCATGACATTATTCGTTTCCTGCACGATAATGCTCGTCCACATATTGAAAAAGTGACTCGCCAAAATTGTCGGGCTTGATTGGGAAGTGCTGACCCATCCACCTTATAGCCCTGATCTTGCTCAATCGGTTTATCGTCTTCTCCTTTCCCTATCTAAAACCATTTAGAGAAAAAGTTCCGATAATAAAGATGACACTGAACGATGGTTGTGCAACTTCTTCAAATCAGAGCCAGATCACTTCCATGCAGATGACATAGCAAGTTCGCGTGAAAGGTAGCGAAGAGTGATAGCATAAATGGTGATACCTTGCTTCTTAGTATGCTCTATATTTTGTAATGAAGTGATAAAATGAATTGCTTCAAAAAGCGAAAGAACTTTACCGACAACCTCATACATTCACTGCTCTTATTCTGAAAGAGAAAAAGTTAAAAGTAAAAGTAAAACGTAAGCGCAATGTAATGTTTATTTTGCTGTCTATGGAGGGGCCGGAATAGTGTTGTGGCGGAAATATTCATCCCCTTTCAAAGTCAAAAGCTTTCAACACGTTCGTGGTCGTAGTTTGTATACTGAGCATAAAGATTTTTGACAACCGGTTTGAACTGTCAAGTTGACAATCACGCTCCAGGCATTCATACTTTGAGGTGCTGACGGCAGTGCGCTGGTTGCGTGTCTTTACTTTTCCGCCTGCGCCACCTTGCTCGTTGCCTGCGTCATCTCCTTACCTCCTCCGTACCACTCTGCCTCGCTGCCTGTGAAGGCAGCCATGCCCTACCAGCACAAAGTATGGACACGGCCTAACAAAATGTCTTTCCATTTTGACAAACAGTTAGCTAAAAAAAGCATGGATTCAGATTTCCACGATCTCTTCTTTTTTGAAATCTCGTGTTTGCAGTACAGAGTGTCACTTGAGAACAAAGCCGCACGAGTAAGAAGTAATGTCACGCCTTCTTGTCAAGCAGACCTGGTCTCCTTTTTGAAGTCCTAACCTTGTCAAAAGCGTTTCCGATTACAACAAACGTTTCATTTGGGATCTCAATGCACTCTGACACTTTTATTCGAATTTGACGTGTGACAGTTCAAACAATTCCGGTCCTTTTAATTTAGGGATATTTTTTGTGTTTGTCGCTACGGTAGCTCTTATAGATCGTCGTGTTAAATTCCATTGACATCTTCATATGCACCATTTGTTATTGGGGTGTTCAGCAAATTTGAGTAATGCAAAAAATTTGTGAAAGATACTGCAAGTGTCTTGGAATTGGACACATGCGAACAATTTAGATTCTGTCACTGTTCATGGGTTTACTCCACTTTTTGATGCGGCTGTTGAATGATAAAATAAGTTCCTTCAACTGCAATCACTGCCTTCCCTTTCTTATGGATACCATCCTCAATGTTTGATGCGATGTGAATGACTGAACCCTTGTGTGTAGTTAAACTATTGTTTATTCATTCATTTGGTGTAAGGCATCAAACAACAACACAAATTACAGCTATGAATTCATCCTCCTGGCCGCCACTAGAAAGCTATACATAGGTGCAATACTTTTGCTACGGTGCAATCATGCAGAACCAGCTTCTGCACAAAGGAGATAAGAAACGTACATGCGGTTGGATTATAAATATCGCGTTCTGGCATTTCAGGATAAAGGATACCACATAGATAAGCTAGCATTTATTTCACAAATTTGTGTTGATTGTCTCAATGAATGCAATAAAATCCTTTTCATTAGTAAAGAAAATGCGCTTCATTCTCTTTTGAACGGCGAACATTACACATGCATGTCTTGTAAAATTGGCCTGCCTTACTGTAATTGAGCGTCACATTCTTGAAAAACTGACAGGTACAGTAGAATGCTCACTTGTGGTCGCTCGCTATTACACGGGCAGACCACACTGTAACTGAGGTCCAACCCTATGTGTTGAAATTAACTGGCTTTTCCATTTGAAACTTTTGGAAAAGTGAGCTAACTCCTGTAGTAGTCACTTCATAGAAGGCAATAAATCTTGGGAATGTGGCGGCACATTGATTACTTTTCAAAACTCAAAGGCATGGATGTGTGGCGTTTGGTCGAATCTTCGCTTTGCAGCGTCGCATCCGCGGCGCCTTTGCACGGACAGCCGGTTGAGATTCGGAACAGGACACAGTGCGCTTGGATTGTAGAGGCCTTTCCAAGGAATAGTTTTCAACGGTTTTGCATAATGACGCACCGGCTCACACGTGCATTTGCGTACTTCCGACGATTCCGTAATCATACGCCTAGACACATCGTCTCGGGGGCCCAACTTTCGGTATCGCTCTGAGGAACGTCGTCTTATTTCTTGGCGTTGTCCTACAGTCTTTGCCAACACAGCCTCAACGTACTCTCGGGTTGACCTCCAGAGCAACCTCTTCGAGTTGTCCAGAACGGGCTAGCCATCCACATACTCTTTTTAGGGGAAAACCCCAAAAAGATTAGGCGGATGACTGGCCCATTCCGAAGAAGCTAACCGCCTCTTCCTCATAGATTGTCATCTTTTGATATATACTTACAGAGCAATACATGAAAGCTGTAGGTTGATGATCTGCTGGGCCATGACATTCAGCAGCGCCACATAATTTCCAGTTTCGTGAAAACGACATCATGCTAATCCTGCATCACCACTGGGGTTGAAGACATGTGTTCGTTCGGAAAGTGCTGCGGTTTGGAATGTGCACTTTCTGAGTAGTTTTTTTAAAGTTCTTCCTTGGGGTTGCCTATACCATATTGAAGCCGCTTCTCGCTCTATTCAAACTTGGCAACATTTATGCTCTAAACTGAATTGGATTTTTCTGAAGTATCTAGGATAGAATGACAATGGACAGCACCTATCTTTCTTCACGATAGAGCATGGTGCGACGTTGCACAAACAAACCTGGAGAAGTTGAATGAGATGGATCACGAAACTGCGGATTCCTCATACTCATCCGACCTGGCTCCTCGCTTACCATTTCTTCAAGCATTTGGACAGCTTCCTTCGGGAGGAAAGCTTCAATACCTAACACGAGTCCTCAGCGAATTTATCGCATCTACATCTTCAGAGTCTTGGGCAACCAAAATAAACAGCACTGCCTCTTGTTTTCGAAAATCTGTCGATTTTTATAGTCCCTATCTAGATCGATAGAATTATGGACCGAGACATGTCTATTCGAAATTAGAGTGGAAAACCGCAAGAATTTTCCAAATGACGTAATAGTAGCTGTAGTAAATGCTGGAGCATAGCCTACTAATGAATCATTTGCGCAGGTAGGACATCAGGGGTGAGATCACCTTCTGAGTCTGGGCCCATCTCAATCATTTACTATTCTTATGCAGAATGTCGACTGAAACATCATGCTGGCTTGACAACTGAGCAGGTTTCCATTCAACTAGGATAGATATTTTTGATTAAAGCCAGAGCTGGTCTTGTCGGAGTATGGGCGAATGATGTACAGGTAAATCAATTTCTCAAAATGAAAATTTACGGGATGTTGAGGTTCTACTGGAATCCGATATTAGCTGAGAGTCGTGAAGAAGGCGAAGGAATGGGACCAGGTAACTTTCGGAAAAAGCAGCAGAATACGGGTCCATGAAGCGGAGTTTTCGTGTAAGCGGTGTCTCTCAGGGCCTTTCTTGATAATTCTATGATACCCTCACTTTCTTCATCAAGAATGGCCATCTGCTCCTTCACTTTTACGTTAGCCGAGGTCAAGTTATGATGTCGCTAGCCGCATGTTTCTGCATGATGGCCCGGCGATCACTGATAACTATGCCTGTCTTGCATATGCACGCGCACAAAGCGCCTTTAATCACTGTGTTTGCGACAATAGCAGCGTGAATAACTGATTATGCTGTGAGGGATCGTACGACGTCCTGTCGTGTACGCACGTGCGAAGCTTTGAACGTGATGTGTGGATTATCGCGTTAGCAATGTCTTCACAACGTTTTATTTGCTTCTTGACTGTTGATAGGTGAGGTGGTAATTCGAGGTGTCGTCCTAGATGCCTCAACTACAGAATTCCGCTTGAATCAAAAATCGCCTTCTACTGCTTTCGAAGTTGGTTTTTGTGATATTTGAAGGAATGTCGCTTCTTCCAGATTAACCTCACGGCGCATTCTAGGCATTCTTCCTGTCTAATATCACTGCAATTCTACTAATCTTTAATAACACTTGTTGCTACGGCGATCTTTTGTTAGCAAACACTCCCTACTACTTATAAACGTTTTGTCTGTCTGTCCGTCTCTTCGCCGTTTGTCAGTCCATCCGTCGGTCTGTACGCCCGTCCGCCCGTTCGTCCCTATGTCCGTCACAAAAGTAGGATTAACATGAAAAACAATTTGTGGAGATGGGGACAAGTTTGAGAGCGGAGCGTGTTTTGAAAAGTTTCGTTTCCAGAACGAAGTCAATTGGGATCCAATATGACCCAAACGTGGGGTAATGTGATGTGGTAATGGGTACTAAAGTAAGCAAATCCGTGTAAAAAAGCAATTCCAATCGATCCACTGACTTCCATGATGTTAAGCGTGCTAGCCCCACTGGTTCAATGATATCAAGAATAATGGCCATGGATAATCATTGGGTGCGCGTACTTTGTCGTCATCCTTTTATGGCAAAGGCGCCTCAGATCAGAGGGTTTATCGACCGGAACTATCCTATACCTTGAGTTGATCTCTTCTAAACGCTACCGTTGATGGTTGGACAGCCCCTACCTTATTGACAATTATTTCAGAAGCAGATTACAAAACTCGACTCAGAGCTTCATGGACATGTGTGTGTGTGTTTGTAAAGCTACAACAAAAACATCAAGGCTGTCATCCGGCTACACTGAGTTTCGGCTTTGCAGCCTTCGTTCAAATCCAAGCAAAGGGACCGCTCGCGGATGTTCAAGTTTATCTATTGTTGTAATTATTCGTTGAGGAGGACGTGCAAAGTTTTACACAAAGAAGGTCAAGACCTGACCGATTTACCAAGTTTTGTCCACTGTAGGCTGTAAGGCAGAGCGACGGATATCACCTGCCAAGGATGCGTGGTAGGAAGGAAACTATTGAGTTGGCTGATAATTTCCTGGACACTTCAAACCGTTTGATCTTCAATGCGTCGATTGACAGCTTATCTTTTCATGCTCCGCCCTGTTGAACAGTGTTCTCGAATGTTCCACCACATAAGTATATATGGGCCGCCGGAGCTGGTCTAGAAGATCATTTCTGTCTAAAATGGAAAAGGTTAGTTGTACAAGTTCCGCCGTGGAAGTTCTACAAGGGAAGCGGTCTAGCCTCGCAGTCTGCACAGTTCTGGATGAGTGAAACTGAAAGGTTGCCAGAGCGATGGCAAAAGGTTATTGATAATGATGGTGACTATATCGTTGATTGATTATAAGGTGTTTCAAAATAAAGTTATAAAATAGAAAACGTCTCGAAGTGTCTAGGAAATTATCAGCCAACTTATTATGATAGCACTCACCTCACAGGAACTGGAGACCACCGCCGCTTCGCTCCACAGGCCTTGTCGAATTTTTGAGGAAATCTGCGCTGGATTTTGATTTTTTTTCTTGTGTAGAACTTCTCATGTGGCTCGTAGTCAACAAATATGTACAACATAATTGCATTGAAAGATGAAAAATTCGAATTCTAAGAATCATTCCCTTTACTCGCGTCTGTGTTGTATGCATCAAAAGCACACTGAAATGGTAAAATGAAATGGAAGATGATACGACACTACCCACTGACATTAAATGAATCGTTCACAGAAAAGCTCATTCTTCCGTAGATGATTCTCATAACTAGCGCTACCCCCCAACAGTGGAACACTGCGCTCTGGCGATGGCGAGAAGGCCGAAACGACATCAGCATAAACTGATTCCATATCCTGGTTGTGGCGTCACGAACTCACCCTTACCAGGCAAATGCAGTGCCGGACATTTAAAGGAATCGTCCACGGAAAATGAGTTTTTGTGTTACCCATATATTTATGTTGTATTTGCCTAATGTTGGCCACATGCAAAATTTCAAGCGAAAAAACGTGAATGTGGCTGAGATACAGCACCACAAAGTGCGGTCCCAGTGGGCGGGGCCTCCGTGTAAAAGCCTCGTACCGTGTCCGCCGTGGTGGGAGACGCATTGTAGGAACAGAAGGTTATGTAAACAGTCCCACTCTACATTCCCAACGGCGGCGGAGGACGGGACGAGGCTTTTACACGGAGGCCCCGCCCACTGGGACCGCACTTTGTGGTGCTGTATCTCAGCCAGATTCACATTTTTACGCGTGAAATTTTGCATGAGGCCAACATTAGGCAAATACAACATAAATATATGGGTAACACAAAAACTCATTTTCCGTGGACGATTCCTTTAAGAAAGGTGAACATTGACCTGTCAAATAAGCTCGCAGTCGGAGGAAAAAGAGGTCAACTTTTTTGAAGTCTCAAAACTACTGTTCACTTATATGCCTGAAAAAGGAACAGATACCTCACAGTACTGCAGACCGCTCATAGTACCCCTTCAAGTTTGTCCATTAGCTATGAGCTTAAGCCAATATGTTTTCGGTACCTCTCTTCACCTCAATTTATGTATGGTCACTGCCTAAACAACATTAAATTAAAGTAAAGGGAGCTGCTGAAATCAAGGGTTCACTTAATATGGCAGTTCTGTCAGCCATGACCGGTAGTGAGCTCGTGAAACGTCTAGTTTTGCGCGCTAGGTGCAGTTGAGGAAGTGCCATTCCTCCATAATCAGAGAATGGGGTACATAGCCTATATCCAGCCGAAGCTTTTCGTAGTAAAAATGAGGTGTTGAAGACAGTCATAGGATCTCACGTGTTTCGTTGCAGTATTCCTCTGCCTCATGCTTGCGCCAGTAATCTTTTTTTTCGGCTCCATAGTTTAGCATGTTTTTGAAAATTGTTGAGAAGGCAATTTCGGGAGGTGTTTCTGTTCTGCAACGCCGTAAGCCCTTTACTAATGGGGCCAACTTTACAACCGGGGTTCCACACTATAGGGTTCTGATTACTTCTAACTTAACTGAGCTCTTAAGGCAGCAAAGAATTGTGGCAATCCGTTATCATTTGGCAGGTATTTTTTGCCTTGTTTGATCACAACTCGTTGTGACAACGTGGACGAATGACCGCTTCCAAAACCTGTTTGACATCAAATCTTTGGATGGGACTTGAAAGGACTTTCCAAGGACAGGAAATCTGAGGGCGTTCATGAAGAAAAAATTTGCAGGACACCAAAGAACGTTACGAAGGAATGAAGAACCCTCAGAGAACGTTCTGAAAGACATGGGCAGCACTAATTCGATTTGCATTAATCGGCATTGAAGTAGGCGAAGTTATAGAAATCGGCCAACAGTTAGCGGGGATCTTTTAAAAAAAAGTCTCTGCTTTCACTCTGGTGTTCAATAAAAATATGACCGCTCATTCCTGAAAATTTTTGCCGAGAGTGGCCGGAAGAATTTCTATCAACACAGGATAGCGGATGTTCTGTTGACAAAGCTTTCACAGGACGTGGCTGCGCCCCTGACGCATCTTCCCCACATGAGTAATCGTTATGTGAAATGTTAATGAACTCAGAAAAACCTATGCCCGTGAGGTATACTCATAAAAATGCAGAACTATGATAAGTAATCAATAAAACCACGTTATTCCCAAAGTTATAAGGAGAGCAAAATGATCCTGGCGCTGGCATAGAGTTTGGTGGAACAAGCAATGTGCACAAGTCGATAATGCGGAATAATCCGTGTCACAAAATTCGGAAACCCCGAACCTATCTCACAGGAGTTATTAAAAGCATCTACGATTGAAAAGAAGTGGTGGATCTGATATGTTGGCCACCTCAGCGATAACAGCTAGACTTTCCAAATTGTGCTAGTGGAATAAGGAGACTGATGGGGTAGTACCAACCGAACAGAGCGACCCACTGAGCATATGTAGGTTTGCCGCGCAAAAACGTAAAGTTTAGCTTAGATGTGCTTCAAGGATGAATGTGCAACGTGTAAACAACGAAACTTTAGTAAAATATGTGTTAGTGTGTATAGCAGTGACTTGATGTGTTCTGTGCGTCGGATTGTCTGTTTGCCCCTCAATAGCTTGTCGGCCCCTCGATACCATTTGTAATAAGAGAGACGGCACGAGAACCGACGGCTCATAGATTCATATCTTTCTAAGGATTGCGACAGAAGCAAACTCCATCGTTAGTTCATGACTATGCTTTGATGGTCGACTCTCAGGAGCACGCTATGTATTGGGCCTCTATTTGGAATCGTTAAAGGATGTGCACATAAGCTGAAAGTGGAAGTGCTAGTTAACACGTTGCTAGAGTCTAATAGTTATCAGACCACAGTCATTGTGGAGCTCGAACGAGTGTGTTATCCAATTGGAGAAACCGTAACACATAGTATCACCTGCATCATTTGTGGTCCCATTGACCATTGATTGCAAAGATCCTCAATCAGGCACTCGTAACCCTGCCATACCCTCCAGTCACAAAGCAATGAGGGGCCAGGCTGACCCTTATGGCTTGATAGGCGCGCAAGAAAACATTACATTATTTCTCAGATTCCTCGAAGAATCTCTCCCATGAGGTTGGTCATCTTGGTGTACCTTGACGTCTTGAGGGATCCAATCGCTGAACGCTCTGCTACGAGGATCATGGTAACTTTTCGTGAGTGCCTGGCTCATCCTACCGCCGAATGAAATAAGGCAACTCTCAAAATGCGGGAATTAATACTATAAAAAAGAAAATGTTAGTATCTTCTAGGATGATTTGCATAGCAAAAGCATCTCAGTTTATTAGTCTTATGAACGAACGGGTGTATCTTTTTTAAGGCCTTTTCCAATCTGTCATTGTTCTTTTTTGTTGCTTTGCTTACGAGAATGATTTGGACGCGACTCACATTTCGGTGGTTTCAGTAAACGGGTAAAAAGCAGCTGTTCACGTTGTTTTGCTCAGAGTACACACGGTATTGCATTTGTGTTCAAAGATCCATCATTGCAAATGTCGAAAAAGGTCGGAACCACTATCACTCTAATTCCATCGTATCATGCGAAGTTCGAATTGTTACAGCAATAAAATTCTGCCAAATTCGCATTTTGCACTTTTCACCGAGCGTGCAATCGTGGTAACATCTGGTGACAAGCCAAATATCTTATCATATTAGCCGTCTCATGAACTATTCACTGTGATTTTCTGGAAAAGATAACAGTCAGCTGATAAAAATGAAAAGCGTGTGGTTGCTTCCTGTTACAGCCATGAGTGTTCAAGGCATCGCTTTCTTCATGTGATAACCCTTTATCACATTCGAAAGTATTCGTGGCTACATTCTATCTGCGGGCATGCTACATTCACTCAATCGTTATCAGCTCGTCTACTGACCTATCTTCCAATCGAAAGCGGTGACTACATCAAGGCGTCAAAATATAAATCATGGAAAAACTCCATAGAACAGCTGCCTCACAAGCAGCCCAGTCCTTCCTCATAACGTGTTGAAGAAGGAATCGCGGAGTAGATCGCTTTTTTTCCTCACTCAACTGCAGACACCTTTGAAGGCATCTCTTCGGGCGAGTCCCTTTGGCCACACTGTGACGTCCAACACAACAAATTCCTCGATAACGGCTATCATCTGCTCCCAGTGCTCATGACGGCAAGAAATTGCTCACCCCTATCAATTTTAAATGCACACTCAGCATGAGATATGAAGATGACGCTTCCGTAGCAGGCCATTTTCGAGGGTCTGATAGAATAGCATCTTGCATGCAGACGTATGATACAGGCTTAGTTCCTCTCAATGAATCAGTACCTCACAATCAGCACAACGTGTAGAAGAAATGGAATGCTGTCAAATAGGTATATGTAATAGTCTGAAAAAATGTCCTGTATACTTATTATTATATCCTTCATCACACTAAAGATTTATTTTCACGGTGTCCGTCAGGGTCAAGCCTCCGTCGAAGAATGCGCTACAGTGGGGGGTCATATTTGGTCCGCTGGGAGGGATTGGGGCGTAGTCATTGAGGTAAGCAGTGATGAACGGAATTTCTCAGGATTGGGACCCACAGTACAAAGTAGAGATGTAGTAACTGACCAGCTGGGTTCAAATTCGAAACTAATGTTTAGTTTAATCTTCACTTACAAATCTTGAAGGATAACAAAAAAGGCACCCCCAGTTATGTAGGAAACAAGGTAAGGCCATAAAGTGTTAAGATAAGTATTTCAGACGATACTGTAGAGGGGAGAACGTATGGATGATGCAAAAGATAATACAATCAAAGAGCGCGCTGTTCCCTTGGTCCTCTTGGAATTATGAACTGCGAACAAGGTGCCCAGCTTTTGCAACCAAACGCGCGTAGCTTCCGCTTCGGTGCGAGATCGATACTCTGTAGCCTGTTCACAATTCACAATTACAAGACGACCACGGGAATAGTGTACCCTTTAACCCATTCGCGGCTGCGCCTGTTTTCGAAAAATGGCTCGTTCGGACCGTCACGGCTGCGGAAGGCCTGGTTGTCAATCACATGTGGTTGACAAGATCACGAATCGGTAAATTGGATGGATTGTTGGTGGAAACCTAATGCATGGCAAGTCTCATAACGAGGTCGACTGACGCTGATGGCCCTACCGTTGATTTGTTAGCACCGAAAACACAGGCAACAAAAGTACAAAGGCATCTCTCACATTCACTAACTAGCTGTGTCGCGCATTATCTATCCATGGGTTGGAGCATGGATGAACACTCAAGAAACCACGGGAAAGCGAAAAATTAGCCGATATAGGCTTCTTTCATATCTTACGATGATTGTAAGCACGTAAACTGGTGCCAGCGAGCCACTGTGGAGACCGAAAAAGCGTCTGTAATCACTAAAAATACGAATAAAATCTTCATTCATGACGTATCCTGCAGCCAAGCCTAATAACGCTAGTCGTCATCCCGTGGACCTCTGAGAGCGAAAAGTGTGAACTGGAGGATTACAGAAATAATGGACCTTTTCTCCAAAAAATCGTGGGAACATCTACTTCAACGAAATACAATTCCTCGGCTGGCTTCTTTCCAAATAACATCTTTGTATTAAAGAAACGGTCAAGCAGTCCTTCGGCAGCCTGTCTGAGGTTGGCTCTATGCTTTTGCGCTATTTAGCCGGATTAGTCAAATTTCAATCCTCGATAAACTATTGGGCAATGCGAACAATTCTGTATTAGGAAGGTTTTGCCGACCCATATTTATTATACATATTTTATATGCTTAATCATTGCGATCTCATACCTGAAGGATACTTAAGAACTATGATATCATTACTAAGATGGTCTACCATGCTTCATACAGCCTTTGACCTGAACAGCCGATGGCCACCTACATACTAGAAAGGTGCATTTTAGTTACTTCTATGTGGGGACCGCAATGGAATTTCAAAAGTGGGAATCAGCCTTCATTAAATCATTACTTTTGTTAATTTTGTCTGATCTATGGATTCGAATTGATCAATTTAGCCTGATGTCCTGCAGCCTAGTGCCTCACCATGGCCTGAATCACTGGATGCTATTTCGACCGGATTCTGCCTCGTACCTTTTCCTGACGGCATGACCTCCTTTTCATAGGTGAGAAAGGTCCTGCAACAGTATATCTCTTGCAAATGACACACCAACATCCAATACTGTTATTTCACATTTTATGCAAAAGGGTACCATGATTAAGCCTTTGAGTAGGTTTTGCTTTCAACTTTTAGAAAAAAGAACCAGCAAGGCAACAGGAATATATTGGGTTGGTGCATAATTAATGCGGTTTTTTTCTGCAATTTTATTCAGCAAAAACAACGATAAAATTTAGCAAAAACATGTTTAAATGATTATTCGAGAGCTTTTTTCGCTATCAGTGACTGTTTTCCATTTTGTAACCGTCAAAATGTCAGTTTCCACTTCCAAAAAAAAAAATGCAGCATGAAAAGCCGTTTTAATTATGCCCCATTTCAATACATACAATATGATGTGTACGGCATGAGCAAATAGAAAAGTCTGGAGCGGTTTCATTCAGTCCTCCAGCGTTGGCAGCGGTAATGGAGTGTCATCTGAAGGCGGTGCAGGAGATGCCTCTTCCAATACTTTTTCGTCACTTTGCGCTGGTGTCGACGGTTCACGATCTTCCACTAGTCTCTGGAAACTCAAGAAGTGAAGGGATTCAGTACCACTGGTTAAGGTAACATTTTCGGAAATTATCTGAACTCTTCACTTCATCAGAGGAAAGTGTCTACACAAGGATAGACAGCATGAACCGAAAAGGTGAGTTGCGGCACTTCATGCATATCCAGTGGCTGGCTTACCTTTTGTTTTCCAAGTCGTTGCCCTGATAAATTGACCGCCGGCGGATCCCGAGGCGAAAAACCTCGACGTGGAACAGTTTGGAAGCCAAACTTTCCCATGTCCTTAAGTACGACATCCACTCGAATAATCAGTTTTCCCTGAGTTGTGACGCGAGTTGCTGGAAGTAAATGCTTGTTAAGAATTACACATCACTGTATACATGGACCGACCATGCCGTGCTTCTGGTCTCGCCACCAGCGAGGGGTCGACAAACTCTGGACGCCTTCCGCTGATCATGCCTACAAATTTTTGGTACGTGGAAGATGCCTCTGGTACGAAGCAGGGCACTATTCGTGTGTGGCTGAAAAACATGATTGATAAACATTCTCCCAATTGTACACGCCCTCACAATGACGCCAGATTCAAAATTGTCTTTTGTCAAGCAAAATTTTCCACCCTTATTGACTATATTTTTTTGTTTTTTATAATCTATAATTCTTTTTTTTGTTTTTTATAATCTATAATTTGTCAAGCAAAATTTTCCACCCTTATTGACTATATTTTTTTTCTGAGGAAGTATTTTCACTAACGCTACATAATATGTATCAGCCTAAAGAACAGTGAGCAGTTCAGGCTCCATTGAAAAATCTGGGTCGATTCACATACTCCAATGTAACACAGTGTATGAAGTCACTGTAATTGAATGGATGCTGCCCGATTTCAGCGACATTTCGCTGATGAACAATAGGGTTTCGAAGGCACTGGCAGGGGTAGTTAGAGTCGATCGCAGAAAGATCATTGAATTCGAAATTCGAGGCGCTTAGCTTATAAAATAAGACATCCTCTCCACAGTTGATTACGAAAGAGGGCGTGTAAGGTTAAAAAAGGCGGATTCAGATAAAACAACTGGTGGCTGTTGGAAATAGCTAGGGACGCGGCCCCCACATAGCCTTCTTAGATCCCTGGCTATCATTTGGGTGACTCACTCAATGAGTTCTCATCACTTACATTCCCCTATCGCCGACTTTGAGGAGATACCAACACAACATGATGTTCGTGAAAGACGTAGGAGAGTGGAGTGAAGGGGATGAAAGTTTGAAGTGCTAGGACACCATGAAAATAACATATTTCATTCAGAGAGGAGCTGAACAGAAATTAATTCAAAAGGGTTACCTACACACAGGCGAAGGCATTGTTAAAACAGGTGGCAGCTCTTGATAAGAGGACTCTCATGAAACCTGTTTACACTTTTCATCGGAAATTTCTAGTTTTTCTGATACCGTAGCTTTCATTGATGACTCACTTTAGTATTTCTGATTACTCTCTTTACCTAACACTTCCTTTAATTGCAGACAAACTCACTACGTTATTGAGCCACCTTATCGTACGCCGTCCCTAGACACATTGGTCGAGACTAAAATATCTTTTCAGAAAAACGAAACAGAAGTGTACCTTCCTGGAATCGTTGGTATGGGAAGTGCGCCGTAACCGCGTACAACATCATGTCCAAGTAGATCATTACCATAACACGAAAATACTAGCTGAGGCCCTAAAAACGCAATCGTCACAACAATCCTTCCTCACCTATGGTCTCTTAGGATTTGAATTCTCACATTTGTATGGACTGGTGCTGGAGAATGTAGCGGTTATGGGAAGATCAGGAACGAAACGGTATGATTCCCCACGATAGCACGTTGCTGACAGTCCTTCGGTGGAGCCGGCCACGTGCTTCCAGTCGGGGCCATAGCTCATGGAATATTTAACACATAGCGATGGGATTTCGGGAAACTGAAAAATTTTCCGAGTTAGCGACTGCATATACCGGTGAGCATCTCAAGAAAAATAATTATAGTTGAGCAAAAAAAGTGCGTGGGATTCCTGAACATTCTCTCATTGTAAGTATGCAGGCGAAGGAGGCGTCAAGATACATATAACTATCAATCTATGTTATATGTATGTGGTAATACGAATCGAAAGCAAGGATATACCTGATAACTATTCGGAACTACCGAAGTTATGCATTCAGATCTCCCAATCTTTTGAATTTATATATCAGCGAAGGTGAAACACAAAGATAATCTGATGATAGACCCTTTCGGGAAAACAGCGCCCCTCTCGAGAGTTTCACAGTACGTGCTACCATGACTTCGCTTGCCAGACAAAGTTGAAGAGCTTGGGGGTAAGAAAGCTAAATGTTAATTGCTTGAAACTGTCGCAAAAATTGTGGCGCTGGCATAGCTGCACCCCGCAGCCATGGCGCGACCATGCTCGAAGAGTGGACTTCGAGTTCTCAAGGAATCATATTAATATCGAATAAATGAATAAATGAATAATCGAATAAATGTATAAATGAATAACCAAAGGAATAATCGGATAAACGAATAAATGAATAATTAAATCGAATAAATGAATAAACGTGATATAAAAAATAAAATTTTGCTTGGCATGACAGAAGGTCCAGTTTTGCGGGAACGGAAATAAGAGTCCCGAAAAACCAGAATCCTTCCAGAATAAATTAGGCTTGGGAAACGTTTCCCATGCCAGTATAATGGTCGAACAGTATGACTGCTTACAAAGACGGGATAATACACCAAACTCAAGCTGGCATAGCAACGTACCTCTGCAGATTCGATGTGGCCGTTAATTAGCAACAAAAATGCCTTCTCTTGGGTCATTAGAGCGATTTACCGAAGAGAACATCCACAAACGGCTGGAGTAAAGACATTGGCTGTTGTGAAGACACACGACTCTTGTTCCTGGAACAATCCTGTTTTTAATGACACTTCACAAAATGAAAGAAGTGGTTCATAGGAGGATAAAGCAGATCGTCATAAACTAAAAAGTATAGCACTATAGCTCTAGGAAAGCTAATGAATCAAGGAATTCCCTGTTGGGAGTGATGCTGAATGACCTCGTCTGCCTGGTCGTCATGGTAACGCGCAACCTCAAAATTTTCCCATGCGGGTTGCACGGGTAAGCTGAATTGGCAATCAAAATCACTGCTCTTAGGTGATTTTGAGGTATGATTATCTCAATAACCTTGTGGCTGTACTAGATATCATTCGATCACGTCTTGAAGCTGCTTCAGGTCTTCCTTCACTCACACCGTGGACACTAGATTATTACAGTGTGTTATACTAAATAGCTATGATAGATGGAATGTAAGTAATCAAATAGACAATGAAACAGGGTATGAAGAGTACAGCTGAGTAATGAACACATAACGGGCCGAGGCCGTTTTTGCTCTTCTTGCTCTTACTGCCAGACGATTTTACTTCGCCTACAAACCGTGCGCACCAAGTGTCGCACATGGCCAGCCGGGACCGTCTGTTTTGGCACAAAGCGAAGCTTTTTCTGAGGGTCATAGTGTCAGATTACGTTCTCGGACTCAGGAGACAACATATCTATCAGTCATCGTACCACAAAAAACTGGTTGTTTTAAGAAATACTACTGAGCAAAAACTACTTTACTTCAATTGTTATTGATCTTTTGACGGTGTGGACAGAAGGCGGCCAACTGACCTCTCTATTCATCGCTGTAGAAGAGTATCCATTTATCTACTAGTCACAGAGGGGTGATTTCCACAACAAGTCAAGGGGAATGATAGTCTCCCATATAACATAACCAGTATAGTCAGTCAGCACTCTGATACGTAATGAACAAACATATCAGGATGGACTGATCACCAACGCGGTTACTCAGCCCTTTGAAACGGTACCTTTACTTGCACATCCCCGCTCAAGAAGGATGGCTACGTCTCGTCAATTTAACTTGAACGGATTCATGCACTATTCGTAAGCTATCTCATAGCATTCACGCGAGGAAACAGGAGCTTTTACAGCGGATGCCTTTTATTAGGTTGTAAGGAAAGTTCTGGCCGCTTTTTCGCAATCACAAGATAAATTTAAATATCAGAGCGCGTCAACATGAATCAGCTGACATATTGTGCTCGTTAGATAGAGAAAAAGTTGCTCTTTCAGAATATATGTTTTATTTGGAATGCCACAAGGTTTTCAATTTATTAGGGAAGTTTTAAAGTGCTGCGAAAATGGCACTTTTAAGATGACTTCACTTCAAGAGTTCTTGTTTAGCCGAGTCCCAGCGAAGGTGACCACAAATGTGAATACTGCAAGAGGAGGGGGTGTATCACTGGATGGAACACATTGTCTCCGGTTTCAGAAGTGCAGAAATGAGGACGAGCTGCTCGAATTTTCAATTGATCAAATCGCTTTAACTAAAACGGCAGAAGGCGATGAGCGTCCATATTTGCAGGGGATATCCACAAGTATTGGCCCTCAACAAGCAACCTTAGCTGACCACCTCAAGTGGCCTTGATTTGGAAAAATCCAAAAAAATGGGTGCCGCGGGACCCCCCACGGCAGTCATGCGCAAGCGCATTTTTCACAAATCCTCTTCCACTAATTGAAGCAGTTGCAGGGTGAGGCCCTTACTCGTCTATCATGTTCATCAGATCTAGCGCTAACTATGCCCCACTTCCCAAAACATCTGGCCAGCTCCTTCAGTAGCAGTGTGTTCAGAAAGAGTGGCGATTTGAAGTCGACTTTTTTTCATTTCGCGCAATATAAATTATCAGCCCTTTATCAAATTGAGATGTGTAGGTATGCATAGTGTTGCCAAGAGTGTGGCGAATCTAATGGTGCTCACTCTGTGAGAAAAGATGCACTCTGAGCCGAGTTATGATCTCTCGAAGTTGAAATTTCAAAAACCAGCCAAAACTTTCCTTACAACCTAATAGTACCCTATTTAAGAGGTTACCCACGTGAGGTCATAGTGGACCTTCGTCCTGTCGTTTTTCAATTCCTCAGCAAACTACTCAAACCAGTATCTTTGGAATCTACGATTGAGTGTGTTCCTGGAAACTATGAAGGGAGATTGATAAAAAGGATAAAGGATAAAGTTTTTGGCGTTAATCAATCCCTTCTGTGGGATGCGCCGCATATTCTAGTTCCATTCAGAATCGTGATGGCTGGTGAATGTGATGTGGCCTATACAATGACTTGCGGTGGCCAGCCGATGTACAAGTCAGTGCTTTTATCCTCCCAGACGAGTCTGGTACCAATTTACCGATCCCGGAGGGATGGAAGGCTTGGTTGGCCTGGGCGGGTGTTGATGCGTGATTTGATCCTCGCACCATGAGAGTGGGGTGCGCGCCACCTGTCACTACACCACCTCCGCCCCAAAGGGAGATTGATATCAAGAACAAAACGCAGCCCTTCCGCAAATGGTAGGCACCGTGGCGCCCCTACATCCTTTTATTTCCGTGGTTTGCGCCACATCTTGATTTGAAAGTCCCATTAAAGCCAGCTTTAGGGGAAATGTGGACGAAAAGTAAAAGAAGTAGTGACTATGAAAGTTGAGATGCCTAGTGACAGAACTGTGAAAAAAACGGGTGGGGTGTTCTAGCAATCCGCCAGAACCCCACTCTCGCACCATGTAGGTAATCCCTTGAAGTACCGGTACACTTTTGATGACTGTTATTGTATGCAACACATGTTAGGTGTGACCTCGCTGATGTTAAGAGGCACGCCCAAAGATGGACAATGCTATAGACATATGCTACCATTGACCACCTATGTATAGGTGAATAAATGCTTCTAAGCACATTCTAGCTTACACAGAAGCAGTCCGCGGAAGAACTCCACTTCCAAAGACCCAAAGGCGCCACCCTTCCGCCTAGTCACCACTGCAGTCCGCGGAAGAACTCCACTTCCAAAGAGCCAAAGGCGCCACCCTTCCGCCTAGTCACCACATTTTATGGTGCATCGGCCGGGAATAAAGCCGTTTACAAGGTCAGCAAATCGTCTGTCCTAGGGACTCAGTTAGCCCTTAAACCACAAACAAACTTTGTGAAGACCAATAGCTCAACAGCAGCTTGGTGTTTGTTGAATTCATTGAATTTAGCAAACATATCTATAGGAATAAGCTTGAAAGCAGCGTTCCTACTGCATTTTTTGTTCACTATTTCTCAGGGAACAAGCGCTCAAAAGCAGCGAATTCAACTTTGCTACAAAACAAACCTTAAAGGCAAACCTGTCCTTATAGAACAACCGCTCCACAGCAGCGTGGTGTTTATTAAATTCTTCAAATTTGATAAGCGCATTTATAGAATTTCGCTCATTAGCAGCGTTTCTACCAAAAATTATTTACGAGCACTATAATTCCTAGTGAGCAACCGCTTGAAAACAGCGAACACTTGCTTGCTACATAAAAGCAAGTGTATCAATTCTCACGGAATAGTCGCTCAACAGCAACGAACCTTACAGTTCTGATAAAAATGTCACTATGTTTCCACAGAATATCATTATGTGGCAGTGCAGCTGCTCTAGCCGCAACACTCCAAAAGTATGAACCTTTCATCAAAAGGGAAGATTACGTAGGAAATGAAAAGGAAACACTCAAGAGAGCATTGGCTGATATCTCCCTTTTCACAACAGCATTAACCAGAATAAAAAATTCAGCTGAAAATCTCCAAGGGAAAGTTGATACACTGGAGAGCTTTTACCGGAACGCTCAAAAAGCGGTTCAAAAGGAACTTCTGATACAGATTGAAGAAATTGACGAGGTATCTCTATTCTGGCAACATTTAGCCACTGCCGAAGCCCTTACGTACGAGTTTGAGGACTTAATAACCGAGACGTGGATTAAATTGAATAAGATTCAAAGAAAAGAGTTTTCATCTCATACCGTAACCACAACGGATTCACATCCCAGTAAAAGAAACGAAACTGATAATATTCAGCCAATTTCCGAAAATTCGGAACCGATTTCAATCGTAAGAATGGACTCCACGGAATTCTACAACGAATTCCCAGTAGCGGTTACACGGGATGATCCGAGCATCATCAAAAAGACCTCATCTGGGCCAAAAATCAGTAACCAGTCGAAACTACCATGTACACATGCGAGTTTCGAAAGCTATGGCGACAAAAGTATTGCAGACGAAACTAATCACAGTGCTCCGTCTGATCTGTGTAAAGCACTAGCCTCGCCGCTAAATGAATATAGGAAATCTCCGCTGGGCCTCTCCGAGAAGAGACCAACTAGTAGAGAAAAAGAAGTGAATATGATCATATGTCCTCAAGAAAATGCTGGCGTCGTCAGCTTTGCCAAGGGCAATATCAAGGAACCACTTGCTCTCGAGAGCCGTGGATTTACTCCCAGAAGTAACTATGAGGTCATGACTAATGTTGTTAGAACACTCCCTTCCAGAAGAAATACTTCTACAAAGGGTTTGTTATGGAACAATCAATGTCTGAAGGCCAAAGAACCAGTTAAAATGTACTGTGAGAGCAGAACTCGCTTTGTGTACAGTAATACCATTAAATGTAAGTTGAAACTGGGTAAATTCCATTTGCCCAAAGTGTACATTACTCTCTGAGTGTTAGTTCGCCCAGTTTGTGGATGTACGCCTTTTTCATCTCTCCCCTCCACCACTTCGAAGCCACCAATTCTACAACGCTCGACAGGACGCCTCAATGCAGTAGAAGCAACCAGCTGTCATCTACCTGGATAGTTAAAGAAGCGTTGCAACAAAAGGCCCCTGTTGAATTGTAAAGTTACGCCTAATCACTGAAATATCTCTTCTCGTTGTTAATTTCCTCAGAGTTGTATTTCTCCTTGCGCCGCGGAGTGTTCTGGCAATCCGCCAGAACCCGCACTCTCGCACCATGTATGTAGGTAATCCCTTGAAGTACCGGTACACTTTTGATGACTGTTATTGTATGCAACACATGTTAGGTGTGACCTCGCTGATGTTAAGAGGCACGCCCAAAGATGGACAATGCTATAGACATATGCTACCATTGACCACCTATGTATAGGTGAATAAATGCTTCTAAGCACATTCTAGCTTACACAGAAGCAGTCCGCGGAAGAACTCCACTTCCAAAGACCCAAAGGCGCCACCTTTCCGCCTAGTCACCACTGCAGTCCGCGGAAGAACTCCACTTCCAAAGACCCAAAGGCGCCACCCTTCCGCCTAGTCACCACATGGGGATCGTCAAAAACCCAAGAAATGGGGCCCCCTTTCCACAGATATTCCCGACGCGGAGGACCTTCCCGTCGAGAGGCGGCCGAACGAGATTTCCATTGACATGTTGCCAGTAAACACGAGGGAATGTTTGTAAATACGACAGCATCTATTTTCTTGGAGTGAGATTCAAGCTAAAACTGTGGAAGTGCGCCGCAGATCCTGCCGCATATCCTTTGTCGCCCTCATCGAGCCAAACAGAAATCACGTCGCCTGGAGGCGGGGTCATCCAAGGCGTCAGCTGTTATCAGTTGCACCTCTTCTACAGCTCAGAGGCCGTTTTTTTTACGGGGATTTCGCCACAGATGAGATGCCATAGTGTTCCAGATCTGCAGGATTGAGTTGAACACTACCAGTAAGCCACGGTGGTCGATGCTGGCTTGGCCCGACCGTGCTGATGGCAAAATGCCTCGCCAATGAGGTGCCACAGGCAAACTTTGACCCCTCGTAACTCGTTTCAGGATGCCATTTAGCGATTTTGGTTTTCACAGTTAAAAACAGTATTCGGAGCTCTATCGATCCCCCTGTGTCTCATTTCAAAGTTCCATGGGATCTTGACCTTCCCTAGTTAGCCTACAGTTTCCATGTATGTGACTTCTTTCAGAGATTTTTCAATAACCACACAGCCCCTAATGCTGTCTTTAAGACTTCCCTCGATGCTCCAGTCGTTTCCTTTCACAATAGTACTGAAGGGCTCACGAAGAATCCTCCTGATCCCCTATCGCCTGCATTTCATAACCCGTAGTCTGAAATTTCTTTACCTAACCTTTTTTCGTCATAATGTCAATCGACAGATGAACTTCAAGGCTGTGGAGAATGTGGAACTTCAGGCAGATGCCACATGTGTTTGAGAAACAGTTGGGAGTCGTCTGAAGGTAATCTTTTGAGAAAAATGAATTTTCCAAAAAACCCTAGTGCCATACACACAGCATCTTGTGGAATTATAGTGAAACATTGCAGTCACGGCTTAACTTCATTTGGTAGGGTACTGGTAGTGTTTATTCACACGGTGCCACTCCACTTCCATCAAGCTTGTCCCTCGTGTTTCAAGTGTCTCGCCTCAACACAATCGACTCATCACAACTACTGGGGTGACGGTTGGGACACACGAATCTAGGCCGTGACCCTGTGACAGCCTGTGGCCTTTGCCCTGTGACATGAATAATTCAGACAATTTGGCTATACAACGGAACAGACTTGCAAGGAGGACACGATTTACGTCAACAAATTGTCTGAATTATTCAAGGCTTAGGTCAAAGGCCACAGGCTGTTACAGGGTCACGGCCTAGATTCGTGTGTCCCAACCTACACCCCAACTACTGTCACATACGTGAAACTGCGCAAAGACACGTAGTCAATCCCACGCTGCCAAAGGACTCTGCCAAAGGACTAAAGAAAGAAACCAAAACCCTTAAAATTTCCTCTTACATCGCATATATTGATGTTTATGCTTATGTATTATCTTATTTAATATCTATACAATCCTACTATATATAATGCGCTTAGTGTGTTTGTGTGTGTGTTGTCCGTGTGTCCGTCTGTCTGTTACGAAATTCATATCTGGCGTCGCAGTAAAGCTGGGACCCTGAATTTTACAAGTTATGTAGGGGATGGTAAAGGGACCCTAGCGGTGGTGGACCGGAAGCGATAATAACCGATAGAGCCTGATAAGGAGCCTCGGAAGACAAAGTCGCCAAATCCGTTACGCCTCTCGCGTTTTATCCGAAAACGTTGACACGCATAGGTGTTAAGCAGGATAGGCCAAGGTAATGGCAAGTGTTTCTATCATCATGAAAAGCACTAAAAGAAGATCATTGCTTCCAATGTTTCAAGATCCCACACGACAATAAGGAAAAAACTCAAAATCATCGGAACGCGACCATAGCCATTCGATAGATCCATAGCCATTCAATAGATCTCGAAAAATTAGTATGGGACTTAACAGTTCGGTTTAGCTGATTGAGTTCTAAGGGGTGTTTTGCTCCTTCAAAGGTAAAATTGAAGTGTGAGCCTCAGACGACCGTCTTTTTATGGAAAACAACGCTGGTTTTCGAGAGACGCCAACGAAGGTTGCAAGGAACCCTATAAAATTCAGCGGAAGACTATGGCTGATGTTTTCGACCAATCCCGGGAGCCTGCCAGGTCGGCGAGCGCCGGAATTTCCCATTTTTGTTGAGCCTCAGGGGTTCCTCAACTGATCAGGGGTTCAAAGTGGAGCTAGAATGCTGAAATTTTGAGGGGAGTAAGAGAGATGGGTCTTGAAGTATCATTATGAATTCCAAGTCCACTGGATGAAAATTGAGAAAGTTGTTGTTTATTGACTTTTCATCTCCTTCTAAGGTGTGACTATTTTATAAAAGTAAAAATCCGGAGAAATACTTTTCGAATTCATATATAATTTCCACTATAGGTCTTCTAGTGTCTATTATGTAGACTTTCAATTCTCTTCAAATGGTTGTATCTAGTTTGAGCATTCATCCACACGGAAGCTGCTGCGTCTTGGAAAGGGAGTTTTCTGTGTGCTGCAATCGACTTTGCTAAATCAGCGATCAACTATACCCAATTCTGGATGTATTTGCCTTGCATTTTCAGCGATTTCTCGTAAAAAAAGAAAAAAATGTAATGGACGCAATGAATGTGAAATATTTACGTCATGATCCGCATTGATTTCCGTGGTCTAAATAAGTTTCTCTCCTTTAAACAGGATTCCGCATAAATGTCATATGTATAGAGTTATGTTACAAGGTTTATTTTCAGATGATTACAGACATACAGTGGAAAAATATGATAAAATATGACATTTAACATCACAAATATGAGAGGTCCACCCGCATCTACACTCGATACTCGTGCAAATCATACACCGGCAGTAAAATTGCCGAGTTGGTGCCCGTTTCCTAGGAAAAAAGTTATGCATACGTACATAGATAATGGATAATTTCGCTACATCTGCAACTCTAGCTAACTATTTCGTGCAAGCACTGCCGGAGGTATCTATGAGGGTCGAAATCCTTCATTATTCTAACAAGGGGGCCCTTCAGGTCATAGTGAGATTTCTTGAAAGTTCTTTGCTTTTTATAGGGTCACATACATGAAGCAAAAAACCGGTTTCAAATTCGGTTTAATGGTTTTGGGAGGCCCGGAAAAGTGCAAAAGTTGCTTTAAAAAAAGCAATTTTGACCAGTTTGCTGCAATGCTTTCCAGCTGCGGCGTTCAGTATATGCATATCAGGAGACTGTCTTCAAACCTACGCCAAAACCACTGCGAGCTGGTTCAAAAATGTAGGATCACTTATAGTAACTGCTAAACGAAGCAAAGAAAACTGATAGAGGACGCACAGGTTAGCGCTGTTCAGTGGTTGGATGGCCGAGTGGATAGGGGGATGGGCTGACATTGGCACGGTGCATGGGGTGTTTGTGGTTCAAGCCCCCATCGACGTTTTCGCTTCTGCATTTTCTTAAATTCTTTGTCCAGCGCTATACTATTTGCGCACATGCAAAATGACTGCAATTTTCTTCGCTGGTGCACGAAAGTGACCTCATTTGCAAGCCTTCAATGGTCGAAGGGTTTGGATCCTTCAGCGCCCCTAGCAGGCGTTTTCCTGCGAAACAAGTGTGATATTCGTGCTCAGGAGACTCAATGTGCTCCAGAAACAAGATAGTATCCAAATTGAGATTTTAATCAAAACACGAGACAGTGGGGTGGACATGGGCACACAGTCACTGCTCTGCTTGTACAGACGAACAACTTACACCCTCGATTGAATTCAATGGAGCATGTGCAGAATCAACGCATTTTGAGTGAACTGCACGTAGCAGTACCATACGACAGCAAAAGATAGCAGATATTTCTATATCGGCTAGCGACCTCCTTTCGTTGAGCGTTCTTTACTATGGCGGTAGTAGTATTAGGTTGTCCCGAAAGTTCCGGAGCACCTCGACCTGTTTCTATCAAATTTATTTCTTTACAACATAAAGCCTTTTGCAGCATGTTATATCATTCGGAAGAGAATTTTCTACTCTACAGAATGACATGTCTTGTTGACTGAAATGTGTTTCCTAATACTTTGGTAGCCTAATTTTCCGAGTTTGGGTCCAATTCACGATTAGGCTGAAAACTTGTCAGCTAGGGTAGTTCAATCCCCTGAGCATGAATATCACCCGTACTTTGCGGGAAAACACCTAGTTGCCCTCTTATAAGCGTTGGTAGGTCCAAACCAATCATTTGCTCAGTACCCAAAAATACTACTAATGATAGCGGTTCTCTGGTAGAATAAAAATTGATTTTGCACATATATTGCACGCATGGTCTTACATGAGCACAAATGGATGAAAATTAGGAGAATGCAAGAGTTTGTCCTCAATGGGGACCGGACCATCAACTATTTTCTGGGCCCCCCAAAACCACTCAGCCAAATTTGAGACGGTTTTTTGCTCCATGTATTTGACCCTATAAGATGAAACAAGCGTACTGAAAAAGCTCACCATGACCTGATGGGCCTTCCTTGTGAGGGCTTCCTCTACATTGGTTCTTCTATTTTCTCTTAGCCTTGCCCACATCGATTCCACCGGTGATGGGAAATACATGAGCGTGGCTCCACCGAACCGTTGCAACATTGACTGATCTGCTGCCCTTTCTTCTGTCTGCTCCATCCACAAATTGATGAATTTGCTATAATCAAATCTGTTGATCATGCTTCTGAGTGACTACTTACCACAAATTGGCAGCCACTCCCGGTATCCTCATACGAGATGCAGTTTCCATAGCGTTTTCGTTCCACTGCACCGATTATGCTTCCCAACAGCACCACGAACACAGTGTGTGGACTCTTTCTGCGATGAAATCTCGCTCTTTGTCCATTGCATTTTAACACCAGCACCACAGGGTTTCCTATTTCGTAGGCATCCCTGTATGCAATGCACAATAGTTGTAGTAAGGCATTGGCTCCTGATGGTACATTGGCATTATTTCCCGATGAGGGATAGTGATCGCAAAGGGATGTACACTGAGCAAATATGAATATGCATATATCTGAATTTATTTTTCAAGGCATACCTCTGAACCCAGAAAGAAAAGCCGGCTGTGTCGATATGCATCAGACGGAGTGAGCATGTTAGGACCAGATGGAGGAACGAGGTCACCTACATGCGTTTTGACGTTCAGCGAATAGAAAACGTCGCGAGACGTGATAACGTTCCGCACGTCTATCGCCCGTTGAGTCCTATTCTACGCGAAATGCCATTTGTTGCGCTCAGAGTTGAGGTTATCCTCTTTCTAATTTGAATATCTCTTCTCTTCTGTAAAGAATGCTAGAGCCGTAAAAAGCAAAAGAGAGAAGATTGTGAGCACTTTCTTGCAGTATCATAGTACTGTCGGCCCACGACAAATTCTGAATTTTTCTCTGCAGTATTTGGTCCGGGGTTAGCTACAATGTTGGGATTATCATCTTTCAAATCCGAATATCTCTTCCCTCTCTCTTTGGGCTTCCTCAAGATGGCTCCGAGGTGCATTTTAGCTGGCTTGATCTCAGCTTTCGCCAATCTGGAGACGAAATTCTCTGCTCCTCTATCATCTAGCTTCTAGTAAGAGGCATCAATTTCCTTATTTTGGCTTTGGCTAACCTTGTCGAATCTCCTGCAATCTTTATAGGCGGAGAGATCCCCTAAGCTCTTCCTCCCATCTCCCTCTTGCTCATAGCTCAATCTTCAAGTGGAAAGTTCTTCGGCGACACTGACTAAACCAAAATCTGACAACAGTTTCTCACCAGATAGAAAAGAGAGGTCTGAGCAAATGATAAAAATAATCTATGAGACAGCCTGCACAAAGTCTCCATGAGCTGGTCGTTCGGACGTGCGAAGAGGTGAGCAACGTAACCTGTCCTTCATTCCCTCTGACTCATTATGAATTCTTTGTTACCAACATCTGCGACGATAAGTGATAGAGACAGAGAAAGTCTGAAAAGTTTCTGGTGATACGGATTCTCTTGCTTCCGGTCGCGTAGTGGAGCTACAGTCCACTCATGCAGTAAGCAACGATGCCCCACGCTAATAGTCGGAAAAGGGTTGGTCAGGATAACTGACAAAAGTATCTATGTCAAGGGAAAATGGCAGATTCTGGTATAATTACTTAATTTGACCACTCGTGCCTCTGCACTATGCGCTACGCACTCATTTTGCCGTAATACACATCAAACTGTTGACCTACCTATGTAACTTGCTAGTCTAATGTCCCCCCTCCCATACATAGCGCCAAAAATTATTACTGTGTTATCAAACAATACTCTGCAAATCATTTCCATGACTCCGCATTTCCACAAAACTGCAACAGCCCAAATTCCATCACTATGAACGTAAAGTTATGCCGAGGTTTATACAAAGCCGCACATGGAAATCACTATGAACGTCGTCCGAATGTTGATGTGGGACATGAAACGAAGAAATAATTGTAAAGCAGTTGGTGTATATTATCTGAATCGAGGAGGGTAGAGAATTTCGTTAGAAATGGACTGTCGAATCGCTGAAATGTTGAATGACTTCTACCTTCCTTGACTCCTCATAACGCCTCGTTCTACTCAAGTTCTTCAAGGAATTTTGAACCTGCAGAACAAGATCCCTCTCCATGCGGATTCAGCATTACTACTTACAGTATAAAGGAAAAGTGACTATGTCTTGAAGATCCACTCGAGACTCCAATCATTTGGTAGAAATAACCGCGGACTGGAATTTTAGCAAGCTTTAGAGGAAATAAAGTGGACTAAAGGAGGTAGGGGCAAACCAGTGGAGCTACAAGGGGCCAAACCAATGGAGCTACACTACCACATCAACCCCTGTTCCTTATCATTGGAGAAAATGCGAAATTGGAAAGTCGGAATTGGGAACAAAAATAGAAAACTTAGGTTATTCAAAAATTTAACAAAAAAATCGAAGATGTTTCGGGCAACGGCTTGCCTAACATTGATTGACTTTCATCGATTCGCAACTCAGTTGATGGTGATCATGGGAACAGTCCCTTCCCTGATCTATCTCACACTGAACATTTTTTTGCTTTGAAAGGAATTTTATTTTTTATCAAAGTTTAGAGTCTAATTTTTGAAGTAAAGACACGTGGAGAATTCCTTCTATGTTTAAAAGAGGACCCTTATAGGTATGTCTTCAGAGCGAAGAACATTTCTGTTTGCGAAAAATAAGTATGTTAGAAGAGTCACTCTCCTCCGACTGCATGCTATTAAGACAGGAAATCCGTGTCGCGACGCCCGGCGTGCGACATGTACGGTGAGAGCTAGGAACGCTGAATGTAGTTAGTGCTGAAGCGATTGCAGTGTCCATAAAAGCCACACTCAACCTCAGCAAACTTCCTGACGGCCTTCTAAAGCTGCCTCCGAGCAAAAGTCTAAAAAGAAGCCTTTAGAGACTGCCGAATCACGCAGATGTCACAAAAAAGTGGGCATTGAGGATTCTCCGAAGAATTTTCGGAACGAATACGAATCTCCACGCCGGCACCGGCCGCAAAAGTGGCGATTTGACGCCGGTGTTAAAACCTCATCATTGCCATCGATCCCCACTGCTTTCGTTAATTAGGGAGAGAGTAATGGAAAACAGTGATTGGCACGCTGCGTGAGCCGGGCGTAAATATTCAAGTAAACGAATTTTAAGTGCTTTGTTCATCATAGCTGTGTACGTTCTATGAGTGCCACATCGAGAATGAAAGTCATCTCGAGGAACATTCCCGTTATGCACGTTAATTTATGACGTACTGGGGCCATCAACCGGAATGGTTTTTTCCGTATTTCTTCGAGCTAGTAGTTGTGAAGCGGCTATTATTTCAAGCTGAAATATACTCTGTGGCACTAGCTATACATAACGCTTGAAGCAGAAAATCAGATCCTTACCATTACGCACGTATGGACCACGTGCCTATTTAGTAGGGTTGGCCAATGTAATTAATATGTCCATAAAAAATCCCAACATTCGAACGTCACCGCCTCGGGCAGCTGTTTGCCAGTTTCAGCCAGCGAGATGCTTCGGTCAACTACGTTTTCACTGTATTATTGTGGAAAAAGACATCCTAAATCAGTTTTCTGATACATACCTTAACTTGTAGGAGTGGTTCTGCTTCTTATAGTGTGTGTTTCACAAAAATCCGGACATTAGAATTGTTTACGAAAACCTTAGATGTGAGAGTGCATGCCATTGAGACAGAAGAATCGGGGTGTGTAGCCTTACGTCGGGCGCCGCAGTCGCGGCGTCATCAGATATCGCGGTCAGTTGGAATTCCGCTTAGGACGCAAGGGTCTGGTACCAAGGAGGTTCCTTAAGAAATAACTGTTTATCTCTTCATCATCTAAAAACAATGACTTTTGTACCCTGAAAAGGCAAAATAATAACTAAACAATAAAAAGTAAAAGAAACAATAGCATTACGTGATACAAATCCTGATCAAGAAATAATCCGTTCGGGCGTAAAAGTTCAGAGGAAGTGTACGCAATATGGGCAATCACACGCGAAGAAATCCACGGCGCCGCTCGCCGTGAGCGGCTGCGCGGAAAACGTCAACTCACGCAGGTATCTGCGTGAGTGACGCCGCACCGGCGTCTAACAAGGGAAGGTATTTTACTTCCCATGGAACTTTGAAATGAGACCCGGGGGGATCGATAGAGCTTCGAACGCTGATTATAACTGTGAAAACCAAAATTGCTACCTGGCATTCTGAAGCGAGTTACGATGAGTCAAAGTTTGCCTGTGACACCTCATTGGCGAGGCACTTTCCCATCAGCAAGGCCGTTGCTAAGCCCAATCATCCACGAACCCAACCCCGCAGATCTGGAACAACTACCAGTAAGCCACTGTGGTCAATTCTGGCTATCCAACGGCCTTGCTGATGGTAAAGTGCCTCGCCAATGAGATGTCACAGGCAAGTCACAGGCAAACTTTGACCCATCGTAACTCGCTTCAGAATGCCAGGTAGCAATTTTGGTTTTCACAGTTATAATCAGCATTCGAAGCTCTATCGATCCCCCCGGGTCTCATTTCAAAGTTCCATGGGAAGTAAAATACCTTCCCTTGTAAGTGACGCAACCATTTTGTCAGCCCCAGACGACGGCGTCCATAGATAATGCGCAAGGTTTGCAGAATTCTTGATCCAATCACACTACAGTATGATGATCGTGGCCGCTTCGAAACTTGGCACTGTGCCAATATACGAAGTAGCCACGATCACCATACTGGCACAGCGCTAGGATTCGAAGCGACCGCGATCATCGTACTGTAGTATGATTGGGTCAAGAATTTTGTAAACGCTCCGCATTATCTATGGACGCAGCGTCTGCGGCTGGCAAAATGATTGCGTCAGTTTGACGCCGGTGCCGGTGTCAACTAATGTATGACCGCGGCCTTAATCATTTAGAAGGTCAGCATTCCGGTGAATATGCCAAAAAAGGGGATTTCAATGCAGTCAGCTTCACGGTGAACGCAACGCCAAAAAGAGAAAAAGGGAAGCTCAGTGCAGTCATATTCGTTATTCTGCAGGTGTGATACAAGTGTATCGATTGGGTCAGGTCGCTGTGCTTGGCTTCGCCTTGCCAACGTTTAATTCACTACCGATTCCAGGAGGCTAACTGAGTTTGAGTATAACGTGATTCTTGAATCTGTCCACTTATAAAACTTTTTGAATCTTTGTGAACTTGCTTTCGCAAGTTTTGAGTACGGCTTTGAGCCAGTGCAGAAGGCTGTCGAAGCTGCAAGTCATGGGTATAAAAGTACGGCGTCGGAGCGCAAAGCCAAGTTGGTTCAAAAAAGAAGCAGGATCAACCACGACTTTCCTTTGCGAGCATCAACCAAGGAAGATCAGATCCTGGCTGCGCTGATTCGGCCAACAGCACCGTTGGACTGCCACTTTCTCCTGGTCCTGGAGCAAAACTTTCTCGGTAAAATTTACCCAGACTTTGGCACTCCAAAAAACGACATCCCAACCTTTTCGACTCACACCCTACCTCATTTTTTTAAGAGGGGGAGGGGGCTGAACCCGTGGCCAGCAAATGGCTTAACATTGTGGGCTATGGTGATGATTATACAGGGGGTGCCAAAAAAAAAGTAATTTTGTCTCCTCCACTTTCGACCCCATTTAGCCAAGCTACAGTAAATTCTATTGAGGTATTCTCATCCCCAGAATCAAGAGCAGACCTAACTCTATCATTATACTCCGTGGCAGCCTCCTGCACGAGCAGAAATGGGAGCAAGGAAAGACTGAACAAGATGTATCACCTCAACTGGGCAAAATCCGAAATTTCTTCGCCCTCTTTCACAACCTTGCTGACGTTCGTTCAATCTGGGTATCTAAGGGGATTCATACCGGATGGTGTTCTTTAACATTGCGTTTTTCCCGGGTTCCCAGCGCCCTTCGTTTCCAAGAGCCAAAACGTTCCCCTACTACTGAAACCCCTCCGGAGGCGGATTTGAGGCATGAAAATGATACTTTGGATCATAGCAGCCTTGTCCAAGCAGCAGGGGCTCTGTGACTTCCAAGAACCGAGGGGCCAACCCTCAGGAAGCTTCCCACAAAAGACCTACCACGGAGCTTGGCTCCACTGTTTTTAGCGAATTTTTAAATGTAGGTACTCCGAAGCCCGACTGCGCCGAATGAAACCTCCATATTTTTATGAACGTGAACGTGAGGAGCCACAGCTTGTTCCTGCTTTTAGAGGAACATTTCGAGAATGTTTTGCCCCAATGCCTTTATCTCTTTCGTTTCCCTACGTTTTGTAAAATTGGCAGATGTGAGCCGTGGGCAAAATTACTTTTTTTTTGGCACCCCCTGTATAGTTGAACATTGATTGCCATCAAATAAAGGATTAATACATAGATTGCGACGTTGTGTCTCCTCTCGCAGAACGTGTTTTCAGAAAAAAAGAGTGGAAAAAAACGAGGAACTCAAGAATTAGTAATCCATCAAATCCAAAGTACTCTAAAAGCTTAACATTGTGGATAACGGTGGTGATTATATGGTTGAACATTGATTGCCATCATTCCCTATATATAAATCAGAAGTTTTATATGTCTGTGTGTCTGTCTGTCCACCCTGTGGTTTAATTACCCTCTCCGACAGCCGTATAACGTATGCATCAGGTGTGCTATCGAGATCATAGAATGCGTTAGAGATTGCTGCGCGAGAGCTGGTGTACCTGGAATCTTCAGCTTCAGCTACCATCGAAAAGGCACGTCACGAAAAACCTGAAACAGTCGATTCGTCTGCTTTTTTCATGTTCATTCATGTCAGTAGTTTAACTATTGATTGCATGTGAGTCAAAAGTCCCAGACGAAGAAGAGGTTCAATCCACTGCTGAACCAGAGTCTTGAGCGGAAGTGCAAGTGCGTTAGCTCCATCGCACTGCACTCTACAGTAGGTCTTGAATATGAAGTAAGAGTTCACAGTTTTGAAGTGGACTATGTGCAGAGCTAAAAGCTGAATGGAGCTGACTTTATCAACCTACCTCAGTTATGACGTACTGAGGGACTCTAAGGGTAGAGATGGTGCAGTACAGGTCCCACTATCATGGTGCGAGGATCAAATCCTGCATCAACGCCCGCCCAGGCGTACCGTCTCACATTCCTCCGGAGTAGGTGAATTGGAAGCAAGTGTGTGGGACGATAAAAGCACCGACTTGTACATCGGCTGGCCACCGAAAGTAATCGTACGTGGCAAATCACATTCACCTGCTGCTACGATTCAGAATGGAACTAGAATGTGCGACACAGCCCACAGGAGATTGATTGAAGTCAAAACTTTACCATTTTTATTTTTTCGAAGTGATCTCTTTGCCCTTTGAGAGCTCCTCCTGCAAAAAGATTTCTGTTTCGGGATCGACATTGTTGGTGGAAATGGCAAGACCACACTGGTAGCCTGAAAAGAAGAAAATCAGGTCCCGAAGCTCCCATCAGTGGGTAACATTTTCCTGAAGAACCACATGAGGAATCCTTGATGCGTCTCCAATGTCGTGCAAGATTTATAAATACGAGTAGTGTTCTCTCCCTGACGAAGGTCCTTGGGCACGTATCCAACGCATGTACTGCTCCAGTCAACGAATTGCAGAAGTTCATGGCATGCTGATGTGTCTCGCTTAGAGAACAGTATCCTTGAATATTGATGGTAAATTTTATGGTAAGTACGAAGTTCACGAGCCAGATATATTAGGTTGTCCTAAAAGTCTTGAAGGATTTTTCCAAAAAAAAAAAATCAATAACTCTTGTTCACTTCGAGGCAGGTCTAGGCGGTTCAGGAATATGGTAGAACGTTCTCTATGCTTTCTAGTGAAATATATATTGTCCCATCAGGTTCCGTGGAGAGAGCTACAGTGCCTGTAGTCGATACCCACCCAACACGCGGTGTCATCTACTATGAGTGATCTTGGGGCAGCAAAGCGACAGAAGCTTGCGACTCCATCAACGCTGCATTGGGTAAGGGATGTGTGAGCTAAGAGACCGTGCGCCGCTGGCTCATTAGCTTCAGCAACGGCGAGATCGACATGGAAGACAAGCCACGCACGGGACGCCCACACGCATTCGACGACGAGACGCTGCTCTCCATCGTTCGCGCCGATCCTGAAACCACCATGCGCGAGCTGGCGGAGAGGAATGGTAATGGTCAAGCACCCATAACCGTAAATCGTCACCTCCACGAGCCCGGTTATCGGAACGTGCTGTCGCGATGGACCTCATGCCCTGACGGATGCTCACGAAGGTGCCCGTGTGAGCTTCTGTCAATCGCTGCTGCTCCGCCCGCATCGCAGCGACTTTCTCGTCCATCTGGCTATGGGCGATGAAAGCTGGGACATGTACAATACCAACGCACCCGCGCCTTTTGGCTACTACGTGACGCCGAGCTGCCAGCGCAGCCCATGTCCGAATTGGGTCAAGCTTATTATTTTCGTGACTCACTTCATATTCTTTGGCTTCATGGTCCGTTAATAGTTCCTTTACGGGAGCCCACTCCAGTCTGAGTACTCCCATCCCAATTTCACGGCCAAGATAGTGGATTTGATTTTCTAACTAGTTACCAATTCATGATAAGGATACTCATTGTCAATCCCTTTCAATAACAGTCGCCCCATGTATAAATTATAAACAATCTGACAAATGGTTCGGGCATATGGTTACTTCTTATTGATAAATAACGTTTTTTACGGTTATCTCAGGACCGGCCAATTGGTTCTCTAAGCAGTACTGGCGGATCTTCTTCCTCATATACAAACTACAAAGCACTTCCTTTTGCTTCATACTTGTTACTTGACCTTAAATTCTCCACATCTCCCACTTGAATTGTGTGGTCACGCAAAAGCATTACATTTGCGTTATGTTTCCTGTTGAACTCCATCAGATTACGTTTACCTTTCTCTAGACAATGGTCTCAAAACAGTGAACTCATCTCCGCCTATAATACTATGCATTTTAAATCATCAATACTTGCTGAAAGTTTAACACTTACTCTAAAACATGTTGTATTGCCACTACCTCCAATTAGTTTCAACCAACCTAGGGAACACCCGTCAGACGAGTTCTCGTGACTAAAACTTTTCTTATATATCTGTGAGTAATAACTTTATCGGTTCAATAGCTACGCTCACCGAACAACATCTGTAAGGAATCGCCTTACAACTTCACGCAACGCAGTGTTAGTCTGTCAGAGTTCGGCATGAATAGGATTCTAACATTTTGACATCACGTTTCGATTCACATGCTCTTGTTGTTTTTCCATCCTCTTCTTCTGGTCAGTGACCACTACATCGAAACCGACTTTCTAAAAAATACACATCATTATGGTTCTTGATTAACCGAAATGGTGATAATACTCACAGCAGACATTTTGGAGAGCAGATAAGTAATAATAGCGAATAGTAATGACTAGTGATAGGATGCGATACCCTTTTATACCAATATTAGATCAATACTTAGGTACACGTTTGATCACTATTATCTACATAATAATTAAATACACAGCCTTCACTTTACTCAATAATTGGCCCGCGCGTTTTTCTTTCTTTTCTGTTGCTTTCCTTGGGGGTTAGGATAAAATCCCACAACAAGTTTTTTAACCATCCATAAAAGAGCCATACCTTTCACTAAAAATAGGAATTAGCGCTGATGGGGTTATGCAAGTCAAAAATTGCGAGAGGGGTCAATTTTTGGCGCCTCTAGCGCTAGTTGTTCCTTTGGGACAAGTAGAGAGTGTAAACCCCTGGGCAGCAGCCCAGCCAAACCTTCGGAAGACTCCTCTCTGTGTTTGGGTTGGATCGCCCAAGAACTTAGATTTCGGTCAAAAAACGAAGTCAAAATTAATCCTTCTAATTATTACATCTACACACAATTTCAAAAGGTAAGGGGTGGGACCAATCGTTATTACATGAAAGACTTTGGTAACAACAATAAAGGCTGTGATTGTAACAAGCAATGTAGAATATGTAGTATAACTAACATCAACTGCTATATAGTGTCACATATTACTGGACTCTGTATTATTACATACAAGGATAACGATACTAACTGCTGCACGAAAAATTTGGTGTATTGCATCACTCGTAATGCGTGTGGACTTCAGTATGTAGGTGTTACCACTATAAAACTTAAAGACAGAATTGGAGAGCACTTGTTAAATATTAATAACCACAAAGTTACATCTCCTTTAAACAATCATTTCTTCAAATGTAAACATGGCATCACTGTCACACATTACTGGATAAGGGGCTTCTCTGGATCGAATTCCTAATAACTGCATATCCTTTTGGTCTGAATGACAACATAAAAAAATATGGCAATATTACTAATGTTATTAATCCGTTGATGTATAAAAGCAACCATCCTTTCTTTACATTGAAAATAACTAAAGACAGAACTAATAGAGATATAACAGGTAAAATGGAAAAAGATAGACACACTTTTGATAAAGTGATAGACACAAGAGACAGCCACTAGGGATGGTAGCTCAAAACCAATACATTACTACAGGCTCATTAAGGCAGAATTTCTCAGTACGATCAACAACAAAAATAAATTTCTCGTGTTTTGTATTCTAACCCACCTTTATTATCAACATAACAGAGACGTAAACCAAAGCAGGCTTTCCATAATGTAGTTGTCAATTACAATGATCGAATTTTCAATGACATTCCTTTTTCCAGAATTCTTAACTCTGAATATATCAAAGTATTTTGACTACTAATAATAAACAAACTAATGGATGTACTCCAGTTAGAATCATCTCTAAGTATACAGGGGGTGCCAAAAAAAGTAATTTTGTCTCGTCCACTTTCACCCCACTTTAGTCGAACTACAGCAAACTCTGTTGAGGTATTCACATCCCCAGATTCTAGAGCAGACCTCACTCTATCACTATACTCCGTGGCAGCCTTCTGCACGAGCAGGAACGGGAGCGAGGAAAGAGTGAACAAGATGTGTCACCTCAACTGGGCAAATTCCGAAATTTCGTCGCCCTCGTTCACAACCTTGCTGAGGTCCGTGCACTCTGGGCACCTAAGGGGAATCATACTGGGTGGTGTTCTTTAGGATCCCGTTTTTTCCGGGTTCCCAGCGCCCTTCGTTTCCAAGAGCCAAAACGTGCACTTACCACTGAAACCCCTCCAGAGGCGGATTTGGGCATGAAAATGATACTTCGGATCATAGCAGCCTTGTCCAAGCAGCAGGGGCTCTGTGACTTCCATGAACCAAAGGGCCAATCCTCAGAAAGCTTCCCACAAAAGACCTACCATGGAACCTGGCTCCACTGTTTTAAGGGGACCTTGATACCGTGGGTGCTCCGAAGCCCGACTGCGCCGCCTAAAGGTTCTGCTGTTTATGAAAGTTTTATGAAAATGAAAGTAGTGAGTCTAAGCTTGTTCCTGCTTCTAGAGGAACATTTCGGGAACATTTTGCCCCGATGCTTTCATTTCTTTCGTTTCCCTATGTTTTGTATAATTGGGAGATGTGAGCCGTGGGCAAAATTACTTTTTTTGGCACCCCCTGTAATAAACCATTATCCAGTAAAATTTTTAATTACAATAATATACTTAAAAGTTTAACAAGAAACGAATTGGAAAAATACTTGAAGGAGATTGCATATGTGGTAGCGAATTTGCTAATAAGTATGTCAACCCTACATATGGACACTTAGTTACTGGAGATCTTAAAGTAATCCAAGAAGAAGCCTTTAGGAATATTTTACAAAAGGTACAAAGTATAGACCTGATACAGGAGTTACTAGAGGAAGTATTAAAAACACTATATAAATCTTGTTAAACAAATTATTACACTTTTCAAAACAAATACAAGGTTTCTGATAATAAACTAGAGATGATTAATAAATTCTTACACATTTGCTATCACAATAAAGTTAAACCACTTTTGACATATAGTAATATAAACAGTTAGATTTTTGTCCTATAGATAAAGCCAGTAATAATTATGGTATTATTGTAAAAATGGTAAAAATGGTAATTATGGTAAAAAGCTATAGGTTACAATTTTGATGAAGGAAATATAACACTAATATGCACTCTTTTATACACCAACTAACTACCAATACATATACCCATATACCAGATAGCAATAACATTCGTAATGGGCTACAGGTCAATAAAGCAGCAGAATTACCAGTTATTGATGCGCTTCCTAGACTACACAAGACCCCATCAAGTTCAGATTCATTACAGGGGCATGTAACAGTAGTATAAAGCCCCTGGCTAAAGAGTCACATACAATTTTTTTCATTTCTTAAACGACATTTTATAAAGAAACAGGACTATCAAGACCTACTGGGCAATTAATGATATAAACATTAGTAAGGACCTCAGTAATATCAGATATAACAACGTTTAGATTTACACTGCAGATTTCACGGACATGTTTACCAATCTAAAACACCAAGTAATTATCAGAAACATGGGTGAATTGTTGAAAATATGCATTAACAATGCAAAAAAAAAACCCATGATAGCTTCCACTGGATACAACGTATTTTATACTGATGGAAATATACTAAAAAATAGCTATAGATACTACAATGTCTACGACCTCCTCTACCTCATAGAATACCTGTTACGTAATGGTTTTTGCATATTTGGAGATTACATTTACAAACAAACTATAGGTGTTCCACAAGGGATAATTTCAGTCCTCTTTTAGCTGATCTTACTTTATCTGTTATGGAATTCAATTTCGTTAAATTTACTAAATACTGCAGTAACAGATTGTTTGTACCATTTAGGTACATGAACGATCTGTTGGTGATACGCAATCAAGAGGAAACAGATATAGATAGATACCGTGATGGTACTTATAATAACACATTGGAAATCAGAAAAACACACACAACGGAAACAATAAGCAATTACTCAGACATGACTATTTCAGAGTATGATAATAAGATAACTACTAAACTTTATAATGAAACAGATGACTTCAGCTTCAATGTTATTGGGTTTCCACACTATGATACTGATATATCGGCTAACACCAAAGCCTCAGTCGTACATATATACAGAAGCCCTTAGAATATCAAGCACACGCAGCGAATTTGATAATTTTATACAAAAGTTGAAAGAAATGAAAGCTATTCATATACACAATAAGTATCCGGAGGATATAATAGTTGCCAATACTGTTTAATGTATTTTCCATAATAATTTATTCGCTTACAAATACGGCTTCATTGTTAGCCACAGAAATGTTACCAGCCTGGTTAAAGGTTTATTGTATACAACTTTCTAGTTACAATTCTCACAACCCCTCACACACGGTGCTAAGAATTCCTCTCCTCTATGGTTTCCTCATCTAACAATCGAATCATTGAACTAACTGTTTCAGTTCGTTATGGACATTTGCAATAGCTTCAGTTATATCTGACCACTAGAACGATATCAGTTTTTATAGTATTCACGGATATATCCGCGCTCCAGTTCACAGGTATGTGCACTGCTATGCTGAGTATCAAACGTACGTCTTTTTGAATACGCAGTTGTAGGTCCGCTTTATTTCTCATCGACCTTTTATTTTTAAGCTGGTTATTTTTCTTGTTTTTATAACTCCTTTATATTAGTTTTTCCTCTACTTTTCTTAGTTTATTGTTTATTGAACTGTTTTAATGCGTTTTTCCACTATTTTTTCGTCGTTTTTCTTTATTTCCTTTTGTCACCACTAATCCAACCATTCCTTTGCTTTCGTCAATACCAAACTCACTGATGAGCCTCCGGCGGTGTTGACGTCGGCATAGTGGTTCGTCTGAGTGGAGGCGAAACGAACCACTTTATGTTTTGAAAGATAACCTTCTAAGAACTTTTATTTGTTTTTGTTTTTGCAGAATCACTGAACATGTTTCATTTACAACTGATGGTATTATCCTAATCGATTATTAATGGGGCGGATGAAATTCTCAAAAGCTCGCACACGATAAAAAGAATAGTTTCAGTGTAAGGAAATTGAGAAAAACTGAAGAGGTATAAAGGGCAATCCAACAGGCTCCCTAGCTAATTCCGCCAACGACTTTCTGCCGCGTTTCTTGGGCAGCACTGGAGTATTCGAAGCGCCATCTACGACACTGAAATCGTCATATTTGATCAAAGAGCGATAAATGAAAACACGGAGCAACAGGAAAGGACATCAGAGAGAGATAGACAGTGTCACAAAATAAAAGCTTCCCATAATTCCTACTTCTGCGGTGGTTTTGGCTCGGGAGGACGCCATGTTTCCTTTCAGAAGATGGGGTAGTACCAGCACTTTGGACAGCGGCCGCGCTGGAATCTTGCAAAAATAAATCGGAGAAAAACTGGATTAAAAAGAAACAACAGGTAGTGGAGCCAAAGCTGGGGTGAAAATCATATGAACCATTCCTTGCGGAACTCACACACATAATATGGCCTATAGTGTAAGTTCGCTAATATATAGACAGAATAGGGTATTGAACTCCAGTCATGAAGAGTTCATAATGGGCATCACTTTGAAACAAATGCTCTACTTTATGAGATACACAACAAAAAGAAAAACAGCTGAAAACAAAACGGGAAAGATAGCTTGAGCTTCCTTCTCCTTCACGTACAGCATTCTTCCCACACCCCGTGGTACTAGAAGGTCTTCTATTGCTAGAATGAACTTAGCATATGTGGAATTGCATGTAGTAGTACCTATGTGATAGAAAACCGTGCAGCTACGCGGGCGGACTTCCTAACGGCTTGCCGCGGTGCGGAAAAAATACGGGAAGTCACTGTTCAGCAGTATCGTGAGAAACAGTGTAGAACAGATAATAGAGTTATCTTTAAACATGTCACATGTTAGCCCGTACGGGATCACACGTGGAGGATCCGGTATGTAGTTATTCACAATCAAGTTATACATCACCTTCGTTCGACCTGTGTGGGATAATTTGTGCATGTTCGTTGAGTAATCATATTGAAGACAACACGCGAATAGAAAGTGAACCTGTGAAACCAAATCCCTCGATGATCAAATCTTTCATAAGGTACAAAGATAACAACTATGGCATGATCTCCAGCGAAGCAAGTCCTAGAAAGTTTAAGGGCTCGAAATACTAGGCGCTACAGAAATTTTCTCTGTCATTGCTAGAGCTACGAGCCCACACTTAAATCGATAGCACCATTCGCCAGTATGGGGGTGTGTGACTACTTTCAGTCTTCGTCTATCGCATAGATTCCATTCATCTTCAGCAGTATAGGGTCTTGTCGACAAAAGATGACAGCCGTAACAATCGAGCACATCCAACAGACTAAGTCACTGGAAGGGAAAACGTCTCAGGCAGGAGCATTACGGCAGAGCTTCTTCTTGTGACCGTGATACCTTCCGCGATAACACTTTCAACTTTTTCTTCTCCTTGAATGATTGTCCATCGAGACGACTGTATGTGGGCCACGCTTCAGACATTGGTACAGTCATTGTAACAACGGCAGTGTTCCTCTCCAGACTTTACTTCTAGTACCGTCAAGCGGGCCTAACACATTTACATAGATGAGAGCTGCATGAAAGTTTATCCAGTCGCACAGAATAAAATAACAGTTCCAAGGCGCACTTGCGCTTCAAAGGAGGTTCGGGCATACTCGCCAGGAGGCTGGCTCTGAGCGAAATAAGCCGCATCTTCTTTCCATCGGCTTTCATGCTGTTGCGCTATCTTTATCAAACACATCTTAGCTAAATCACTTTCATCCTATAAACATTCTATAATAAGCGGTAAATCTCAGCACCGCTATATAAGCTAGGACAGTAAAAAATGAACATGAATTGAACAGCTAACAAGAAATGTATCACTGGTAGCTTTCAAGTCGATCTGTCGATAGTCATGATGAACGGGGAATAACAGCCAGGCTTAAGCAAAGCTGTGCCACAGTGAGAGTTTCTTCGGCTTGACATCGCCGAAACTGATAGATAATATAATGTCGGTTTCTCGCTCGTCAAAATCCTTAAAAGTTTCAATAAGCCGCTCGTACCTGCGAGACGGACGTTCACTGCTTTGCTGACACGTGCCACCTGCAATCAATTGTGAAATACATGAGGATATACAATCCGAATGCAACGGAATCATGTAATAAAAAATTTGCAGAGGATGCGCCTTCCCCATTGTGGATTGTCTATAAATTTTGATGAGACTAAGAAAGACTTTCTAGAATCTACGATAACTGCTCAAGGTCCGGTTGGTAAACAGCGGTTCTCTTCGTGTTTTTGCACGTGGTTTTTTTTTTTGCTTCGGAAGAGCGCTCCACTTACAGAATCCAGCTGAAACGTGATGATTGTAGCTGAGGCTTTGTGCACAATTCTATCACCAAAGAGCCGAAAAGCTTCAGGAGGAAAAATCGAAGGAAAAAGCGTGAAACATATGGAACAAGCACCAATCTAAGGTGCATGGGTGGACAAAGCCACACATTCCGATCGATTTTATGTGACAATTCGAAAATGGATACTGTAGCAGTCGTTACAGGACCCAAATGCCGTCCACCACGGTAGCTGGTAAACCGCGACGGCAAAAGTGGGTTTAGGTAGCAACTACTGTGGTTAATACGTGGGTTGTTCAAAGAATGAAACCTGTCTGGGCCAAAAACTTCCGCACAGCATAGTTTGACTAGGGAGATCTTTTACCAATTAAACAATTTTTGATTCCTTGAAGGTATTAGCTCAGACAAGGAGTCTCTGTACTTCAAACATGGCACAGTCATAGCTACTGAATCTTTTAATCTGGACATAGTATAAGAAAGCAAAAATTAAAAATATAGCAAACTATAAAAAGCAAAAATTTGTACTCGTCCAGATTGCTAGAAACTGCGTCAATTCCTGAAGAAGTTTAACTAATTCCCATTTTTAGCCCTCGAAACAGAATAATTGAACATTTCGAAAAACTACCATCTTTTATTGAGAATCAACATAATGACAACAAAACGGCAGACCGTGGTTCATTTATTTCCATTTACCGCTTGTGGTTCCACCGCTCCTGCCGGTTACCAAGCAGCATCCGATAGCTATGCTGACCGGTCACACAATTGAAAGTTGTCCAAAGCCATTTGGGATAATCTTTAGAAGTATGCGAAAAACGCTGTATCCAACTAATAGAATAATGATACGATCAAGAATGAGCACTCGTTAAGTGGGATTCGATGGAGGATTTTCCGATGCAAAATATTCCTTAAAGGCACCGGGAGGGGGACAAGGGCGGAATAACGTTTACGAAAACAATGGCGTCTGAAGACAAACATATGGGTTCGGTAGATACAATGTGTAACGAAACCGGCGTTGAAAAACACGCCACAGGGCGCTATTTGCCCCCAGGGCGCGCTTCCGTCCGAACTGCAAGCTTCCGTGGCCGAGCCACGCTTCCTTCATTTTAAGCTTGTCTTCGGCCTGATGTAACCATATTTTTGAATTATTTCCTCTTTACTGTTTTCTAGTGACATATTTTACTTGTTTACTTATAGATCTTCTTAATTGTGCATTTCTATACCTGAAAATCTCAGAAGGGTCAAATAAAGTCGAGGGGAGACGCAACTTTGCGTCGACGTCGACGCTCCTTTCCCTTACTAGGCTTAGGCTAAAATTGATATCCCCTCCTCCCACATTAAAAAGCATCTGTCAAAGCGTAGGTCTCATCTGCTTTAGCCTAACCCTAGGAAGGGAAAGAAGCTTTGACGTTCTGCCTCTCCCCCCCCCCCCCCCCGACTTTATATGACCCGTAAGTACATCTAGAAACAATATAAGAAAGAACAAAGTGAAAACTAAAAGGAAAAAACAAATCTATATTAGAACCATCTTCCTTGGCACCATGCCAAGGCGTCAAATTGGCGAGTTTGTGCAAAGGCGGCCACTCAAGCTCGTCCACACTACGTCTGTTCTACAGTAAGCCAAAATTACCCCCTCCTGGTGTCTTTAAAGACAGTGAAAGGGGTAATGTGGATGATAAGATGTCATTCACTTCAAAACTAAAGGTCCAGGAAGCCTCTCTGCGAAAAAAGCGCTCCTCAGCTGTGGTGGAGGCGGCCGTTTAAGCTCCAGCCGCCCCGCCTTTCTTATCCCGACCGGCCTCCTAGAGTTGACTTTACCGAGGAATGACTGAGGTGCAGAGTATGAGTATGATAGCAGAATGATACTTTTCATATCGTCTTGAAGCCGTATTGATCGAAATGACGTGGTGCTTGACCTGTCAGCTTTCGTGGTGAGAACGTCCACTTGGAATGAAAGGACTTGGGTGAGAGTGTATCAAACGTTCTCACTCCGCCACACACTCACTCTTGCCACGCACTCTCACTCTCGCCACTCACCCATGTCCGTAGGCTACGCCTATTAGGCTCACTTCTACCACTGCTTTTAACCTCACTACTGCAATAGTGCCTGCCAGACACTGGAAGGAGACTCACTGCCCACGCCGTACTGAATAGATTATTGCGTCGACTACTGTTCAGGAGAAGAGACTGGGACTAAAAGACTAAAACTTTATGGATATTGAAACATTCTCCGAGAGTACTCCTCAGATCACCCTGAAGATAACGAATGTGAAAAATAAATGTCGGTACTTATTAGCTAATATACTCAATTGATAAAAGCTCTCTAACCAATTATATACAAAGGAAGCATTTGCTACGAACCACAATGACCAGCATGAGCGTTCGACGGCTCCTTCATATTGCCGTTCATCGTGGTTCGGGTATTAATGGAACACCGCACTTCTTCGTAGACTTCGTCGAGTCCAGATCTCGCATGTGCCTGTCAGGTTCACTGCTTACCCTGTTTTTGAGTGACGGTAGCTCAGCTAACCTATCAATCGTCTCTGATCGTTTATCTAAAAACAACGATGAGAACGGTTGTGTGATTACTGGATTCCGCCTTAAGATCAAGCAATTTTTGTTCTAATTGCAGGTTCCCTCAGACTGTCCTTGAGGGAACTATTTTCCGTTTCACTAATCTCGCTGCAGTGGGAACGAGTTTCCAATATACCCCCAAATTTCGAAAACTCCCCTTGGTTTCCGTGAAGCTTGGGCAAGGTAAGGGTAAGTGCCTTCAAAGTTTGGCATCTCCGCGATATGCCTGTGGAACCGTTTATTGTTGAATGGTCGAGAGTTCCCGCTTCCGTATACCGATGCTGTTTCAGCTTCGCACACTATTTTTATTTTTCGCTGAACTTTTGCAGCTCAATCAACCTCTTCAACTCAAAGCTTAACATACTTCTATGTTACTCCGAGGATGCTGAGTTATGGGCAAAAGCTTCGGTGTCGGACGGGACTCGAACCCGCACTTCATTCATTCAAAAGCTGAGTTAAAGGCACATTCCAGGATTAGGGGAACATTGCAGTCCTTTCACATGGCCTAATAGTTCCCCAAATGGGCAGGGAGGCTGTGTACATATCGAAGCGCGACGATGAGTCATCGCAGCGCGCGGAGCTCTTGAAGCTAACTCGGCCGCACCCTGGAGCTCGGGCGCACCCATTTCAGACGTGATTGCTGGCAATGACGGTGGCAATGATGGCAACAACGTGGCAATTGAGGCCTACGATTTGTGTGATGATATAAGATAAGAGATGCCAATGATAAAGGAGACTTAACATGAGGAAACAGGTGTTATCCTAGAGTTCCTTCTGATACCAGCCAGCGGGAACTGATTCAAAGGCTCGTTTTCACGCGGTAATCTCGCCCAAAGTCAGATGACAGGAGGTCTTATTTTTGTCCTTTTCGAGGACTTTTTTCGATTTTTTCTTTGCGGCGTATTCCTCAGCATCTCGGATTTCATAGTTTAGCGCTTTAACCCACTCAGGGTAATCCTGGAATGTGCCTTCAAGGTGAAAAGGGTGTCGGTAGTGTAATGGATTAGCACATATCCCCGAAGGGATGAAGTGCGGGTTCGAGTCCCGTCCGACACCGAAGCTTTTGACCATAACTCAGCATCCTTGTAGTAACTTTCGCATCGCGAGCTGCGGCGATACACAGCAGTTACCAAAAATCAAAATATCAAAATCAATACTTTTCTATTTCTATTATTCATTCATAAGAATCATCCAGCAGCTTAGAGTATCGTGAAGCCTTATTGAGTTCTTCTGCCTCTGCTACTACTTCTTTTTGCTCTGCCTTCGATTTTGTCGAAGTACTGAGTTCCTCCAAAAGATCTGCCTTGCGTAGGAGTATTTCCCTTTCGTTTTAAATGTGCAATAGGCAGGTTTTGAGTTGTTGAAATTTGGGATAAGCAGATCGTAATAATCCAGATTAAATTAGAAACAATGCGCAATTCTATTGGTACCTCGAATTCGTTTCGCGATCGTTGCACCGCAAATGTGTAGGTCATTGAAGGTGGAGGTTTATCGTGCGTACAATACAGCGGCAGTTGGTGGTAGAATGCTAAGGCCGCTTTCATACTTTGCGCACCGTCAAATCGACGCGGGTGACGGCATCATGGCACAAAGTATGAAAGCGGCCTAATCAATCGGAGGAAGGAACCTAGGCGCCCCTCCAACCAGGAAGGGCTTTCAACTTCTTATGGAACCTCGAGTAGGGACCTCTACCGATCGATAGAGCTTCGAACGGTGATTACAACTGCGGGAACTGAAAGCTAGCTACGGGCCGTCCCGAAGCGAGCTAAAAGAGGTCAAAGTTTGCCGGTGATATCTCATTAGCGAGGCACTTTGCCATCAGCATGGCCGTTGCCTAGGAAGCAACGGCCACCGTGGCTCACAGGTAGTGTTCCGGATCTGCAGGGTGGGGATCGCGGGTTTGCTCGTCGCTGATGGACATTTTTTTGCATTTTGTGTTTATTTGTCTACACGTTTAGCTGAATAAACAATACCAGTACTACATGGTATGTTCGGAAGCCCATAATGCGCAAGCCAGTCGTTCTCGTGCAAAACCAGTGTGATTTTCGTGTTCCGGAAATCAAATTACCCTAAGGGACGAGTTTTCAGCCAATTCGAGAACTCGACCAAATTTCGGGAAAAATCACGGGCTATTGGGTGCCAACACATTGAACAAAGGAGAACTCGTTGACTATGCCGAGGAAATACTCTTATTTGAGCTTGTTACGTACGGATGGGAAGTGTATCAGGTATGTGTAGGATACGTTGTTCAGGCTGCAGGACTTTTTTAAAAGAAATTCCACCACCACTTTTATCACCTGGCCACCCCCAATTTCCCGTAGGTGGTCCAAAAACTGGATTTGGCTGAAAATTTCCAGAAGGGGGTGATTCGACTCACTGTGCGCGAATATCATAATCTTTTAACGCAAACGCCTAGTTCGTGTGGTACGGGAGGTCTCTCCGACCCGATATCCTTCTCTTGTGGGTAATGTTAATAGTTATAATTAATGGGTAGAGTAAATAATGGGTGCGATAGGTACCAGTAAAAGGAAACGTTCAGAAGTGAAAGAAAAGCACTTACTGACAGTGGAACACAAAACAAAAAACCTTCATCAACGAGGAGCAAACCCTCATCTACTACTCTGCAGACACGGAACTCTACCAGTGAGCCACAGGAGCCGTTGCTGACAGTCGCAACAGCCGTGCTGTAGCACTTTCGATTTTCACAATTGTAATCAGCGTTCGAAGCTCTATTGATCGGTAGGGGTTCCTGTTCGAAGTTCCATAGGAAGTTGAAAGCAGACACCGGCGACAGAGGGCAATGTATGACCGCGGCCTTATGCCGCGTTCATACCAAATTGAATGGGAGTTTTCGGAGTAAAGTTAAATATACGTATATACGTATCGATCAGGAGAATGAGGGTATAGGCCCATCCGCGTATCGATCAGGAAAATGAGCGTATTGGCGCATCCGCGATTTAAGAGAATAGGCGGATCAGCGTATCCGCGATTTTGGCTATTTGCCACAATGCAAATGGACTGATGTGGTGGTACGGCCATCGCTAAAAATCCCAAATCGCGGATGCGCCGATGCGCCAAAACTCTCATTCAATTTGGTATAACGCAGCCTTACATCGCATCTACCCCTCCATCAGTCGATGATTCCTCGACAGGCGGGGGAGGGGGGGGGGCGGGGGAAGCGTATTTGACCGAACTGGAGGGGGTCGCACATGCAGTGGTCAGCGATAAGCACTAGAATCACTTTCAGTAAGCAGATGAGAAGCGAAGGGTATTTCACAGCGAGCCCGTGTGAAGGATTGTGAAACAGATATCTTTTTGCTTTAGGTTCCTTTTGCTTTAGGTAGGGATACATAGCAATAAAGCACATTACAACTATACAATTCGGCAACAGTTACTGCTATTGTAGAGGTAAAAAAAGGGGTGTCGTATTTGGTACTTTCGGGGGGGGGGGGGAGGATCGTACTGAAGCAGCTATTTTCCTCAACGCCTGGGAGTGCCCTGCCATCACTCTCGCAATCATGCTCCGGCCTCCGTCAAGGATTCCTCGACTGGGGATCGTATTTTGTGTTGGAAGGTGGGGGTGGTATCTAGGGTTGGAGAGTCGTGTCTTCCCGAGATTTCCACAACAGGTCTTGGACACCTCGACAACTAGGCACGCATAAGTACCTGTGACCGTTGTGGAAATTTTGAATCTAAAAAGGTCGCAATTTATAACAATCCTTGCACTAGGTAGCAATGATTAGTGACTATACATTCGATTAACAATTCCTTGCGATTGCCTCACCCGTTAACCGGCACTGCGCCCCTCGAAGATTCCTCATCCAAAGCAGTTCTACCTTGCGATCGTGCGATTTTGCGTATCTCTCACACTCAGTCGTAGGATAGAGAATCAGCTTTCTTGCCTGCTGACCTATTCGAATAATCGAATTGCAGATCATTCATTCTGCGCAGTCGCCCAATCACCTAGTCGTCTGAGGTAATGCATGTGCGATTGCCAATTCTATTCAATACCTTGGAAGTCACCTTCCATCACAAAGCAAGCTAATCCTGCCCGACGGTCCCTTCAGGTGACTTTTTGCGGAAATAAAATTGAAACACTTTAGGAACATTGACCCAAAGAATCCACGGTGTGCAGTTCGAGGCAATCCATTCTTGCCAGTTACGACTGTCATATTTTTACCACAATTATAGTCTAGTATATGGCGCCAGGCAACTGTACCTTCGGCACAACGCTCGCTGCTCGTGCCCCAATCAAACAGTCGCGCCCCCGTATATTTTGATGTGCAGGCCTGCTCAGTGTACGGTGTACGGTACTCATTTTGTGTGGTTTCCCCGGCCAATTCTTCTAGGTTACTTTGCGTTTTCAGCGTTTTGTTCGTTGCCTAGTCGCCATCTAATGTTCGTTAGTTTATTTGCTATTTCTAGAAGGAATGTGATGTCGGTATGTCATACTTTGAGTGCTTTTGCTTATTGGAGAGACATGGATAGTGTTTTTCTAAAGCCTTAGTTGAGGTGATCTTCGAGACAACCCCTAATTAAGGTTTGGGTAAAAATACACACTTTGGTGTAGAAACTGATGGTCATAGAATTGCGTTAGGTAAGCTACGACAGAATGAGATTGACTGCTTGCTCCCAATTACGTTAGCAGTGCACACCCTTGAATTACTTTGACGCAGTTCGGTCACTGTTGTGTGGATTAGGAGAAGGGCAGCGGTCATTTATCTCGGAGTTTTACCCTTCCTTACTCTGGGTAATATCAGCATTCCCTGGCTCATAACACTTTTCTAGTATCGTTTCTTTACGTTCAGTTTGATCGTGCTGAATGTTGATTTAGATGTCTTGGTCTAAAATGCTGCGGTATCCTTATAATACCACAGCTCGCTAATTCTGTAAACCAACCACAATTTCTCTTGAAATAGTATTTCAAAGTTTGGTCGTGGAAGGGTCACGTTTCATTTTGCTATGTTGCTATTAGGTTGTTCGGAAAGAAATGCGCGTTGAATTTGTCCATTTTTCTCTCCTAGTATAAAAGATTCTTCAAAACAGTTCGATCTACTAGAAAGAGATTTTTATTGTGCATCTTTTCATATATCTTTGTCTATGTCTACTTGGTTTTTTTCAAAGAAGAAAAAGTTTCAACGACTTGAGGCCGACTTCCATGTTCTTCGTCATCCAAGCTTTCATTACCGTTTTTTAAACGCTGAAACTTTGCCCGACATTTTATACAGCCAAATCTTTCTGCAAACATTATACGCATGGCGACAAATATTTACCACTTATTGCATTGAATCTTGCATTTTTTTGAAATTTTTTTTTCAAAATTTTGAAAAAAAATTGAAATTCTTTTTGAATTTTTTCTTCGAAAAAAAAACAAGTAGATATAGACAAAAGTATTTCAAAAGATGCGCAATAAAATTCTCTTTCTAACAAACAAAACTGTTTTACAAAACCTTCTGTAGTAGAAGAGAAATAGATGGACAAAAAAACGCGCATTTCTTTCCGAACAACCTAATATTTTCTACACACATGTTTTTTAAGGGCTTCGGCAGGATGTTGGCCAGATCCTTATCTCGAATGGCCGTCCTCTCACGGCGTGGGTTAGCTGCGGCTGCGGCTCAAGCGAAGAATCCGGAGGAACTTCGTCTAACCTTCTCCTCTCCAGACACGGTAGGTGCTGTTGTGTGTTATGCTGTCATCATTGGGTCATGCCATAAGTATTATCGCATTCTTAAGGGAAAATTGGGTCAAATGAAGTAGGGGGGGGGACGCAGAATTTTCACCGACGTCGAAGCTCATTTCCCTCCCTAGACTTGGGCTTAGGCTGCGTTCACACGCAACTGAATCGGCGAAGCGACGGATCAGCGTATCCGCGGTTTGAAGTTTTTGTCACCCCTGCTTAACATGTATGTTCTCTTTCTAATCGTTATGAAGTGAAAAATTTTTTGGTGTTAATGTAATGAGGGAACCACTTCACTGCTCTCGATGTCCGGCGTTTTTTTGCCTAGGTTTTGTCTAAGCCTAACTTGAGAGGGAACTCCTGTCTGCCCCTGGATAAGGCTTAGTTAAAAATATACTCTTTAGTGTACAAGCAGAAGAAAACAGAATAGGATGGTATTAGGGGAGGAAGACGTGAAAATGAGTGCACCCAACTGCACCAATTAAATATTTCTGCATTAGTCTGCTACATCAGAATCGGGTTTTTTTGCATGATCCCAGCAGACTCAGTCAGTGTCCATCCATCGTTGCCCTTTACCCCTTACATTGTCGTCAGCTATGAAGAGCCCAGTGGACCGCATTTTCTCCAGCTCTACTTTAGCGGAAACTTCCGTCTTCATTTCATAAGTCTCTCACAGTTCCATGTATATTTCGATCAATATGACCAGAAACTACTGATTATAAATCACAGTCTAGCTCGTTGACGGTTGGAGCTGCGTCAGTTCGAAATCAGGCGAACAGTAGTAAGGGGGGGGGGGGGATTCACTGCACTTGGCGTTTGGTGTTATTTTTACCCAAGCTCTGGCAAGAAAACGAACCCCTATCTCCATTCTGAAGGCTAAGCAAAAGTACGCGTTCGAGTGCGTCTAGCGATGTTTGTAGGATAGCACAGTAAAAGAGCAACGCAAAGAGTGCCCTCCCCGGTTAATTAGCTCACATAACTCTACATAGCACCTCTATCTTCCACATACCCTGTACCTTTATAGAGTTTTCTTCACAGAAAAAACCCGCGGAAGTAGTTGCGCTGCCATGCAGGTGGCAAAAAGTGCATATCACCTACATGTCTGTTGATCGCAGCATAAACCTCGAAACCGTAAACCCGAAGGGCCATTGCACCTCGAATATGCAAAAAACTATTCTGATCCCAGCAGGGGAAGATATAAGGAGACATAACAACAAGCGCGAACATAGAACAGCGCTGTGCAGTGGTAAGGTGACATCTCAAGTTGTGCACTAAGGCGATTAAAATTAGGCGTAACGTTACGGGCTCTACCAACAATTGGCAAATGCACGGCAGCCGTTGCATGAAATTTGGGGGCCTCCAAAAGTGACATTCTGGTCGTCGCGGTTTTCCGCTGAACCGCAAAATATTCTCGTGTAAGAAGCCTTGTGATACATAGGTCGTGTTTAGGAAAACCATCTCGGTAAACAACTGGGAGCTCTGCTCTGGCTGCATCTTGAGATTCATGTAGAAGCTTGTTTGTGCAACATTAGAATGGGAATTCTTCCGGTAATCAAGTACCCTAGGAATCGATTTCAGAATCTTCGAGTAACTTGCAGCTTGTTTTGTTCCTGCTGAAGTGTTTCGCGGAATTCTGCTGTTCCTGCTGAAGTAGTGTTTCAAGGAAGTATTACAGCGCACTCCACGCGATGACAACCGTTAGCCAAGGAGCAATGACAACTGCCGGGTTGGCTACTGATTTAAGAAATCCGATGGTGTGAACCAATCTCACCAAAAAAGGAATGGAAGGCGGTGATTGCCTCTTGCCTTAGGATCCGTGACGTGTCAGTGGTTCTTCATTCTTCGAGCTTGGTTGTGAGAGCGCTGCTCAGCGATATTTGCAAAGTTTCTAAATTAGTTTGTCCGGAAGGAAGCCGTAGGAATTGTGCCCAATTTGTTGTCTTTGTGATGACTGTGATAGCTCTAATTGTCATTTACTGATAGCCAGCGAGTTCATTGCTGTTAAATCACTAACAAAGTAAATGTATTTCCTTTCGATATTCGAGAGCTGTTGAATGCAACAATCAGTGATTAGTCTTCTCCACGAATCCTAGCGGTTTTTTAGCGGTAATGCGAAACCGTTTCAGGGCCATTATTCAGTGAAAGTTGGAGTTGCGAAAACTTCAATGTCTTCGTCTATATTATCATTGTTCGGTATTTTTAGCTATAGCTACATCGAGTTACCCTTCATTACTGTTCCGTGATAGTTGCTTTTTTGTTACGGATTCGTGTTCAGGCCTTCTTCAACAACGCGGTCGTCAAACAGGTCGATGTTCCAACTCTTGCTGGTATGGTCGGTGTTCTGGCTAATCACGTACCCACAATTGGAGTGCTGAAGCCAGGTGTTGTAACAGTAACCGATAATGAAGGTTTGTGGTTTAATGCTAGCTTGGTATTCTTGCTTCTAAATGTTTACAGTCCACTGCCTTTCGGGTTCCTGAGAGTTTCTGCACCTTCCGAGTGTGTCTCTATGTGGGCAATCATTGTTATTTGTTTCGACGTTTTTGGCTTCAATGGCGAAATAGTTGTTGTTTGTGGGCGCCTGCAATTGTTTTCCCTTCGTGATTTCCCTGCTTTTGGTTGGATAAAAGACGACCTATTTTCAGCTGTTTCTGGGCAGTGAAAAGCAAAAGGCTAAAAATTGATGAAATTGGGGAAAGTGATTTACTTCTTTTTCTGCAATTTACCAAAACGAACATATAATCCTTCAGATCATTTCCAAACTAGAAAGCAAATCGATTCAAGGTGCTTCTTGATAATACCTAGACACTCGTAAAATAGTTGTGAGAGCGGTCAGTGCAGGTTCTTTCTGTCTATGTCGCTTTGGTGTTGGCAGTCAAATAAGGGTTACATTTTTGCTTAGATGATCTATACGCAACTATTTAACTTGTCTGTTTTGATAGTGCTATTGTTTAAGGTAAAGTAACGAAGCTTTTCGTATCTTCGGGCACCATGTCTATGAATATCGATGGAACCTGCCAAGTGCTGGCCGAAGAAGTTGTAAAAGTTGAGGACATCGACCAATCAGTAAGTACGACTTCTTTGTAGATATCAGCTTTAAGAGCCAGCACGGCCTTCAGGGTACTGGTCATATAACGGCTAGTACTTGTACAAAAACGTGCTATATCATTTTGCCTCTCACATAGGTGTTACAGTCTTGTAAGCTACCGTCGTAGATGGAAGGCTACACATTCATTCTTTTTGACTTTTCAGTTACTATCAAGTTCATGAGAGGTTAGCCGCTACCGAGATATTGTGCATGCTTTTGTAGTAATATCCTGCTATAGTGTACTCAAAGTGCGCAATAGGGCCTTTCAGTTCAGTCTGTAATTGTGGCCTGACTGAAAAGCAAGCCCATGCCGCGGGGTCATACCCTACAACACATGAGAGACCCTGTTATTTTGATTCTAGAGGCGAATATTTCTCGCGACGGGCCAGTGGTGTAGCGGAATTTGTAGCTCGGCGACGCCACGATTGAGATATCGTAGAGGCCTTGGAACGTGGCATTCCAACGATTGAATCTGAGCTTGCAAAGATTTGTTTGTTATGTAACTATTTACCGGTTTTGTTATGTAACCTTTTACCAGTGTCTTTAACGGTATATTTTTCGATCATCCCCTTATAAGGACACGAGAAGTGCCACGTGATTCATATCTCTCTCATTTTATTTCATTTTATCGCCTCCTTTCACTAAAGGTGGTGCAATCTTGAAAGGTTCCTTGGATTCCGTGCTCTCTTCCTTTAGTTGCCTCTTTTCCTGTAATTTTTAACCATTTTCACCGTTTTTAGGCTGCGCGAACAGAGTTGGAAGCAGCTCAGCGAGCAGCAGTAGAAGGAAGTGATGTAGCAAAGGCTGAAGCACAAATACGAGTCGAGGTAGTGTTTTTTAAAATTCTCTCTTTAGTTCTTAGATAAAATTGTCGTGTGATTCAAGTTCTGCTGTCCTATGTGCACAGTTATTCAAGTTGTACGGAACATTCATTCGTGACAGCTGTAAACCTGTTGCTAGATCGAATAGGCCTGAATTATTCCTGTCTGAGTCAGCATGGCTCTGACAGTGATAGGAGGGCTACACATATTGTTGAATTATTAATGGATTTCGCACTTGTGTTAAGTTTGTGAGAGAGCCATTTCAGGTCGCCGACGCGTTGCTGAAGGCTGCCACAGGACAACAATAAATGTAATTAGTATGGGCCAACTTAGGATGGATTCTTCGTAACTGCAAAACTCTTGCTCCACTACTAATGGCAGATTTATTATTTCATGGTGTTTACTGCGTTGTCGCTCGGTTACCATGCTGTAGATTGTTGATGTAGTAATAGTAAATAGTGTAAACAAATGTGTATCTACTGGATTTGATTTATGCACGATGGGTATGAATGATGAGCCACCGAATGAGTCACAGTGGCGATATTATATTTTGTCTGCAACGCTGCCGTAACAGATTTATCAAATCGGATTGACTAAGAGGTACTATGAATAATCCACGAACGGGAAATACTCATTCTCTAGAACACTAGTCGGTCACTGTACGTGTTTCTATTCTACTGACCATTACCACCTTCCATTCTTTTTGTCGTTGTTGTGGTTTATGTATAATGTGAATGATCTCCTGTGCTTGCGCTGAACATCCTTCATGCTTTCACAAGTGAAATATCTGCATATAAGGAAAGTACTTTTCCCATCGTTTGACAGCCTAAGGCTTCAGCAGAATGTACATCCTTTTTCATGAATTCGGAAGGGAAATTGATGGATGGGGAGGAAAAAATGGTGAAGCGAGCGGTCCGGTAAAGTTGATAGTGGATTTGGTGAAGTTTGCTTCCAACCACATCCAAGTGGATTCCACTCATCTGTGGCTGGATAAATCTTGAATGAGAGAGGGGGGATTAGTCTTGCACATTTATCTCACATCTTTCCTAACTACTTCGCACATCCCGGAGCTTGCCAATGGCTTGACTTTTCTATATGCTTTCACTAACGGCATGATCTACAGCTCAAGGAATGGAAAGTAAGGAATTGAATTGGGCACACAGATGTTCGCAGAAATAATCGAAGTTAGCAGGAATTCATGAAACCGGGAAAGAGTAAAATCGAGAAACTGAACAATTAGTCTGAAATGAAAAAGAACTAGTTGAGCATTAGCTTCAATTCTTAGTGGCTGTATTAAATGGAAGAAGTTTGTAGGAGTGAGAGAGAGAGAAGTAACCCTGACAGTTTTCACAGATATCGAAAGCAGTGGCTACTTGCAATCGACTAAATGCAAGTGTTTTTTAGGGCCTTTCATCTGCCTCTCTTCAGCTTTCTATACAACCAAACGTTTACCTCTCCATGTGCTAGCAAACCCGTGCACTGTTCCTAGCCTACAACTATAAACCTTCCGGTGTGCTCAGCCATTCCTTCTTTCAGGGGCGCGGGACACATCGGTTTTTCTTCCCGGTTCCAAAATCCACACATTTCAGTGATACTGTAGGGATGTACCCTACACGATTTTGTTATTGCTTTCTTTTCTCTTCTAGTGCGTTACCGTAATGAAGACCTGTGATGAAGCTCTGGTACTAGCCATAAGCTGCGTCGATCGCAGTCAGCTCATGACGATTAATTGAGAACATCCCATGGGCAAGTGAGAGCAAGGTGCGAGGTGATCTTCTCTAATTGCATTCGTGAGTAAAGACCCACACCTTTGAAATGGATATAGGGGCACTATTTACTCGAAGTAACCATATCAGTTTGAATCATGGTGGTTTAATCGGGTGTTTTCATGTAACACTCCTATCCGATTACAAACCACCACTGTAGGTAGTTCGACCCGGAGAAAATGTTTATGTTTCGCATCTGGTGCCTGCGTCAAGTGGGTGCGTTACTCATGTTCTACGGTCGAATTATTCAAAATATCGAACAGATTTGGATGTTTCCCGGCAATTACTTTTTTCAATAACATCAAAATGCGAGCTGGAAGGGTTGCTTTAAATGAACAATATCAATATCGGAAGCATCGTCCAACCATGAATTCGGGTGCTCTAACAATTATGAAAGTGCAGGGCATAGTATGCTATCAGAGCAACCCAGATAAAGAAGTTCTTCATCTTTTATCTTCAAGTGACTGAAGGCTGTGAGTAGGGAGTCTCTGTTGAAAAGGCTTGGCAGTTGAAGCCCTTGCATGCCGGGAAAACCGTTTAAGGGAGTAGTTGAATAAGGAGGTACTACCTTCCGCGCTAATGCCATGGTCGCGAGTTCGCGTTCTGCAGTAACGAGTTGTTTCGCTTCGGTTGAAACTGTTTTAGTGAAGGGACGGTGGAAACAGTATGTACATATGGACTAGAGAACTGAGGGTATTTCTGAGGGTACACGCGTCTACCTGATAATTCTTTTGAGACGCATCCGCTTGGACTGCTCAGGTAGATAGTGATCAAATTTTTGTAGGGTGTGCAATTATCAGTTTTTTGCCGTAGAATTCTTCGCATCGGCGCTCTATCTTATTCATAAAGTTTGAAAATGATAGAGCAGTAACTTCAATGAATTCTTAGGATGCTCCAGGCATACTATTAGACTGTTTTTTAGGCACCTTCGGTTTTGTTCTCTTCTGTTTACCATGACAAGATTATTTGTCGTTTGACAACGTGTACATATGCAATTAATAGATCTTGTTCGGTCTTCAAAGCGATGACAATTGTTTTTCGGAATATTCGACCGCTTATCGCTTTGAGACTTGGAAATGCAGCCAGGAGACGAGGATCTGTATTTTCGACACTCACTCTTCTTCGTTGATCGGGTGGGGGTAAAACAGACGTAATGAAGGTCGCCAAATCGTTCTAGTCATCAGCGTTTGCGAAAGAAAAAGGTGTTAAACGGCTCAATGTTGTATGCGCAGCACATGCAGCCAAGAGCGGAAGATGTTTGGAGCTTTCTGCCGTTTCAGTCAAAGGCACACATCACGATAAATCGCGTGTAAAAGTCGCCATTTTTGAACTTTTCAAACTATTGCGAACCTTTTTGTACAGCTCGCTAATCTATAGCGCCTTTTCCGCAGGCTTCGCAGCACTTATCTCGAACCACTCGATGAGCGGCGAGCAAATTACAGACTTTACCTTCCATTTCTAAGCCTTAAAAACAAGTGAGTGACTTAGAAAACAAATAACACTCGTTTATAGAGCAGAAAAAGCTCTATCAGTGCCTATCTACCTTTTTGTCGTGCTATTAGGTCGTAAGGAATTTTTGACCGATTTGCTACACTTTGGCAAGATTACCCGTACATGCATATCTCATATTGATGAAGGGCTGACACTTTACATAGCACGAAATCAAAAAAAGTCGACTCCAATTTGCCATTCTTATTGAACACACTGCTATTGAAGAAGCTGTTCAGTTGGTGGGACTTAGTTAACACTGGATCTTATGTATATGTTGGACGAGTAAGGGCTTCATCCTGCAACTGCTTCATTTGCTAAAAGACTATCAGTGGAAAATGCGCTGGCGCATGACTGCTACGAAGGGTCGCGCGGCACCCTTTTTGGTTTTTTTTTCAAATCATGGGAGTTAAGGTTGTCAGCCGCATTCGCGTGGAGAAGGCCAATATTTTCAGGTGTCCCCTGTAACTATAGACATCTATGGCTTTCTGCCGTTTCAGTCAAAGGCACACATCACGATAAATTGTTGCGTTGCCGTACCTACATATTACTGAAAGTAGAGGCCGTGATTTACAAACCAGAGAAGAAAAAGGAAAACGAACAATAAGGTGATTGAACGATGAAAGCGAGGCCCCCTGAATATAGTCTTCGTACGAGTATTACAGCCTCGAATCGGGACTCTGCTTGATGGTATCACTCGAATTTCAACGATATCACCTCTTTCGTCCTGCTAACATTGTCTTCATCATTAGAATTTCTCTATCGTTTTAACTTTTTATAACCGTTCGCAAGCTTCCTTCGCCGTATTGAGATTTGCTTCATCCAACGCCGAGCGTAATTCTTCTGTGGGTGCGGCTAGGTTGTGGTCGAACGGGCCCATCGTCGCTAGGGTGCGCTGTGATGCTTCAGAAAGTGTGCGACCTGAACAACTACCCAAGGGTCCACCTGCTCCACGAAGGTAATTGCCCATTTTGATTACCGCGTGGTGTGCCTTCAAAGCGATTAGATCAACTGAAAAATCGAGCAACTCATTTTCACTCCTGCACCACTGAAACCTGGGACGAAGTGTTCCATCCAGTGACTTACCCCCTCTCCTCGCGGTACTCATTGTGGTTCCTTCGCTGTGAGTCAACTAAACAAGAACTCGTGAAGGGAGGTCATCCAAAAGTGCCATTTTCGCAGTAGAGACCTTTTCCTAATAATTCGAAAACCTTGTGGTATTCCAGGAAAACATATATATAGGAGGAGAGACTTATTGTCTATTTAAGGAGCACAATATGTAAGTTGATCCATGGTGACGCATTTTTTCTTTTTTATCTTGTGTACGCTCAAACCGGCCAGAACTTTCTTTACGACCTAATACAAAGAGGATCCTGTGAAAAGGGGATAGAAACTGAAGAAACTTACTACAACACTTACTACAGCCTAATGCGTGCATTCAGAATCGTATCATTTGCATTTGAATGCTATCCAGTGCTTTGCTGTGTCTGCCTACGTGAAAGTAAATGTTTTTACTATCCTAAATACCACATGTTACATCAACAGTTCAACAGTACTGGAACGTCGGAAGGCTTGGTTGGCCTGGGCAGGTACTGATCCCAATCCGGTCCCAGTAAATGTGATATGAATCGGACAGTGCTCAACGCGCAATCTCCTCTCAATTCGCCGTAGATTTATGAACGGCGGCGTTACCTTCATTTTATACGATATGAGACGTTTCTAATGTCCCGCGATATCCACAAAGTACCACTTTCTTCATCGCCGTCGTAACCGCAATTGGTGCCGCCGTCAACGAAAAGGAAAGTAGTGCCGGTATCACGTATGCAATAGCCAGAACACAAGTGGCGGGTCTGAGATGGCACGGGTAATCATGCAGGCCTCCATTTTATTTCAAAACCCCAGATTGTGCGTATGAGATCAGTTGTTTGTCCCAAGATGCCACGCAGGGAAGTAATAGGTTCCGTAGCCTTTGAAGACAGTGGGGAATAGAGCGGTGGAGGGTTTTTAGCGGATGTTTTGGGCGAACGTGATAGTGAAATGAGCTCTTTTGAAAGAAACCAGGATAAGGCTCCATCTGGTACCCTAATTAATGCCGCCTCGATGTGATTTCTTTAACAACTCGGAAGAAGTTCATCGCTTCATGAAAATGAGTGGCCTTGTGTTCTTGTGATAAAAGATCAAAAAGCATGATACGATGTCACTTCTTTTTGAGAAAGTTCATGCAGAAATAGTCGAAAAACAACGCTTTTAAAATGGTCCCTTATATGGCATTCAAGTGTCTCACTAAAACAGATGAATAAAAACTTTAAACTTCCAGAGACTGAGCCTAGAAAAATGAAAGACTTAGTTTTTAGTAGATCTGTGCACGGTATGAACAAGCGATGAACAGGCTTTGCAACTCGTCTCGTCTGCCTTTTTCACTTGCATAGCATCGAAATGAATTGAAATATAAGTGAAGCGAATGGCAGGTTTGCGTTAGGAGGTGCCAATCGCGAGCAACGCGCCGGGACTGCTCGTCTCGTGCGAAGGCGGCACGTGCCATCTGTGAACCTACTGAATATGAAAGACTTTGAAAACCAGTGGAGGGAAAGTGCTTCTACGGTTCAGGTCGCGAGGTCACTCACTTCCTACAGATTTCAAGAGGCTAGCCATGTAGTCGCTTTGCCTATATTGAAGATAAAGGTCAAAGAACGAGCGTCATGATACCTGATATCTAATATGAACACAAGTATGACTGTCGGAAGATTTTCGCAATTTTTTTTCAACTTCTCACGTTTTAAGAGATCTTCCACAGCGAAAAAAGAGACCTTAGGATTTGGATAACAATCTTGTTATCAATTACAAGGATGCTGATTTATAGGCAAAAGCTTTGGTGTAGGACGGGGCTCGAACCCGTGCTCCCTGCTTTTCTGATATGTGTAAGTTTTCCGAGCATTAGGTGCGAATTCGAATCAAGTCCGACGAAACTTTTGCTCGTAACTCAGCATTTTGTGCAGCTTTGTAAGGGGCTAAAGCGCTGAAGGGCTGTGGTGAAGCTGTTATAAAAAAATCAAAAACATCAAATGAAATTTTTATGCATGTTTATACAAGTTGATTTATCGAGATATGCAAAATTTGAAATTTTTGGAAATTCAAAAGAAGTGAAGTGAATTTTCGAAATGAGAAATAAAAATGAATTGAATTACGTGTTCGCGGGCAGCTCATCGTATTCATGATTTCAGCGGCACTCTGAAAAAGGGGATACCACTGACCTCTTCGAAAAATCGTGATTTTTATCGCGGTATAGAGAATAAATGGTCCAAATTGAGACAATGAGACGGTAACCAGTTAGGGCACTCATTCCACCTAGTCGTAATCTGAGCTACTGGAATATAGACTGTCATTGTGAACATTTGATAAGAGTTCCGGTCAGAAATGATCATGCTGGTTCACTGCAGTTTCTTTACACCACGAATAAGATCATTAATGACGCGAAAAGTTCGTGCGAAAGGGAGGAGCCACGACCAGAAAATGGAGCGACTGACGACGGACTGCACGTTCATGACGCCATTATCTTCCTTAGAGCCAATTAACGCAGCTTTTTGGCCGTGTCCTTCTTTACGCTCCAGGTGTCACATAGTGGCAGATCCTAGTAGAAATTCAGTCGTTCTTGGTGGGTTTCTGAGCTTATACGAGATGAGGAGCTACAGCTGCTTTCTCTTGCTTCATTACTACCCTCATGATGCTAATCATCATGTCGCCTCGTCGAGGTCTGCCTATGGCGAAGAGACTGCAACCGATTCCTCGTACTCTTCGTTTACTTTTGTTTCACAGAACGCTCAAAGACAACTTTTCGCAAATATTCACTTAAAATTATCTATAACGTTTGCAGATATAATTTCTCTTGGATAGATTACCTAGCCATCCATTGTTAAGATACAGAGCCTTCATACTTGTACAGGCTGTCCCAAAATTATGGGCGCCTGAACTCGTAATTCTTCGGATTTCTCCATACAATTGTATCAATCCTTTTTCTTTCATTTGCTGCTCAGCGGGCGCACAGGATCTTCTTCTACCGAGGTACATGCTTGTCGGGGTGAAGCTCATGGTATTTTCGAGATCAGAAGTTTTTCAAATACACTTGGTGATCATTCGCTTCAACGGTGACACGCACCTCGCCGTACTTTTGTTCGAGCGGAAAAATTTCCACGTCCTAAACCGATAAGGGCAACTCACTGTGGCCAACAACGTCTGGTAGGTTATACCATGCCGATAGGGTGTTTGGGTACCAGCAAGCGGGTCCCAGTTATGATTGAGGGCCCAATGATGACACGCTGTTGGTTGCCGTCGATTTCGGCGTAAAGCTTGCGGGAATGTGAACATGAAGAACACACTGCTACACATAGTGGAGCATTGGCTTCACTAGTACTCCGCAACAATAAATGGTGAATTAGCTGCATGGCGCTCAAGTTCTGGAATCAAGATAATACAGAAGCGCTGCCGACCCGATTTGTTCGAATTCATCACTTTTCGAAACGTCGGTCAAATCTCCCAAAACATGATTCTACTGATGTCCTAGTGGGGTCCTTAACTAGAAGCAAGGTCTGACGAGTACGCCATCCTAGTATGGAGTCCCATAAGGTAGCCCTGAGAAAGATTTGGGAAAAGATGTATGGAGAAACTTGCGTGTCATGAGTGGTTGAGTGATAGAGAGACGTTGAGCTTGAATCCTTGTCGGGGAAGAGAAAGTCATGATATAACTGCTGTCTTGTGACATAAGACATGAGTAAAGTTGTGGATAGGTTGAATTTTCATTCACTCTATTGACGCCAACAAAATATTACCATACGTTGGCGCTCATAATCTTGGGACACCCTGTACTCTGTTCCATTCTGTGAATTGACCATGTTCGCCTGCAGCTCAAATAAGGGGCAGGGGTTTGTTTGAGTGAGAGCATCAAACATGATGTGCTCAGTAGTGCCAAAGTGAAGGATAAATTAAATGAAACGGTTAAAAGCTCGAGAAATAGGACTCCCCATCCGCAGTTTACTCGAAAGGGGCGAGTCAGGCTGGAAAGGGCGCGGGCTGGGATAAAACAAGTGGCTGCTCATAGACCACGATGGCACTCTTTCTCAATGGAATTTTGCCACTTATAATCTTTTCAGACCCCTAGCTTTCATCTGCGTGACTCTGTTTAGGAGTTTGATACATAATTTCTATCACTGTTTTACTCGTGCGAAATTCCCAAAAAGTTTCTGTAATATTAGGATGTCGAAAAATTTTTTTCGTTTTTTGAAGCAATTCATTTTTACAATTTATTACAAAACACAGAGCGTACAATGAAGCAGGGTAATCACCATCTTGTTCTACCACTCTTCGCCACCTTTCAGGCGAATTTGCTATGCCATCCGCATGGAACTGTTCTGGCTTTGATTTGAAGAATGTGCACAACACCTTTCCATGTCATCTTCATTATCGAAGGTTTTTCTCTGAATGGCGTTAGATTGGGAAAAGAAAAGGTGATAATCTGATGGAGCAAGATCAGTGCTATAAGGTGGATGGGGTAGCAATTCCTATCCAAGCTTGAGAGTTTTTTGGCGAGTCACTTTTACAATATGTGAGAGGGTACTATCGTGTAGGAGAAGAATCGTGTCACGGTTCGGACGTTTCTCTGTGATTTTCGCGACCAGAATATACGGCTGCTGACAGTATAGGTTTGCTATTACATATTAGGTGCGTGCAGAATAAATGGCCAAAACGGACCACTTCTTTCAAAACGCCATAACTTCGCTCAGCCACAGTCGAAATAAAAACCATTCGAATCTACGCAACCTTGCCAACGATCTGGTAAAGAAAATATGTAATCATGATGAAATTCTGTATTGCGAAAATTAATAAAGTCAACGAGGCATTTTCAACATGCATAGTATCGGCGAACTTTTTCTGACGCAGGTTTGCATCGAGAGCGCGGAAAAAGTGGTAATCCGTTGGGGACAGGTCTGGGGAATAAGGGGGTTGAGGGAGAGTCTCGATGCCCAACTGCATCAGTTTCTGCAGGGTGACTTGCGAGGTGTGGGGTTTTGCGTTGTTTTGCGCACCCGGCAGAAACTGATGCAGTTAGGCATCGAGGCTCTCCCTCACCCCCTTATTCCTCAGATCTAACCCCAATGGATTACCATTCTTTCCGGGTTCTCGATGCAAACCTGCGTCAGAAAAAATTCGCCGATACTATGCACGGTAAAAATGCCATTCTTGACTTTATAAATTCTCGCAATCCAGAACTTGATCGTGATGACAAATTTTCTTTACTAGGTCGTTGGAAAATTTTGCATATTCGAATGGTTTCTATTTTGACAAATAAAGTTATGTCTTAGCGAAGTTATGGCCAGTCATGTCTTGGCCATTTATTCTGCAAACAGCTAATAGTATAGTGTTGCAAGCCAGCACCCGCAATCGTTCGTTGTCGACATTCGATGGGGGTCCGGACCACACAGAACCTTTGACGTTGTAGTTGCCTTCTCGGAAGCGTTTGAGCCAAATTTAAGCCACAAGTTCAGACATTGAATCTTCTTCGAATGCAGCGTTTATACGACGACTGGATTCGGTTGCTGGAGGCTATATTTGAAATCATATTGTAGAATGCCCCGAAGTACTCCTTTGATATATATTTTGTCGAAAAAGGTTATCCGGGAGATGGAAGACAATAATACTCATAGATGCGTGTGAGCTTGTACTACATGTGTATGTACAGAAGAAATTGCTGGAAAGCAGTTTGGAGGGAAAAAGCGCGTATTCAAAAAACGGAAAATTTTTTTCGACAACCTCATATTTGTACATATTTCATGTATCTGTCATATTACATGTATCTGTATACATATTTCCACGGCAAGGGAATGGAAGTAGTGCTCGCACTGGTATTATCAGGAAATTTCTTTTTACCTCATTTATAATAATTTCTTCTTTTATCTATCTGTGATAAAATTCATATTTTGTGAAGAAATTCATATCCAAATCGAAGGAACTTTTGAGGATCCTTGAGGCGTTCTAGCACCTGCCGTAGTCAGATAGTTCCACCCACAGCCAATACGCTGCACCTATACCAAAGCTGAAAGTGAATTTCTGGAGCGTATAGAGCGAAAGAGCCAGCGCGACTCCTTCAAGCATCCCTGGCCCGCCCAACCCATACGTGATTGCTGGCAATGGCGGTGGCAACGGTGGCAGCAGCGTGGCAAATGAGTCCTGCAATTCATGCGATAAGGTAAGACGATGAAGTGATTCCAATAGTGAAGGAAGCGTGACATGAGGAGAAAGGGGTTATCTCAGAAGTCGACATGTACCGTCCAGCGAGAATCGACTCGAACGCTACTTTTATGCAGTATTTTCGTTCAAGGCCAGAAACCAAGACGCTTTATTCTTACTGATTTTGGGAGTTTACTTCAGATTTTTCTCTGTCGGCCTATCCCTTTGTACCTCGCTTCAATCTACTCAAGGCAGTCCTTTCATTTAGCCTCTTGGGTTATAAGAAGCCCTTTTACAATATTTCAAAAAATTTTCAGAACTTTTTTGAAAGCTTTCAAAAACATTCTCGTGCACGATATATGAAGCTTTTATCATGCAATGCGTTTTCTTTTCTCAAATTTTTACGCCGAAAAGCCTTCGGCTGCTCCTTTTTTCGAGGGTGATGTCTGTGCTTCGAAATCAACACCACACATCATGGATTGATTGTATATTTTTACTTCACTTTTGATATTTGCTGGAAATTTATACGTTTGTTTTCTTAGTTTTTTCAAATACCGAATCTGTACTAACTCAAAGACAATAATGAGTGTAGTTTTTTTTGCTACCAATGATATGAAACAAAAAAACCGTCATGAAATCACCCCAAAACCCAGCATATAACGGCGGTGTGCCTTTTGATATGTCTTGAAAGCATTCTTGGCGGGTGAGGGGCAGTACAGCTGTCTATATTTCATCCCCAAAGGAAGGTGTACAAGTATGCAAAAGCGCGTAACAAATTGAGTATCGTCAACGGCTCTGAAGTCCCATCGCCATGTGTTAGTCGAAAAAGTTGAAGTGTTCAGTTGATATTTCTTCGCTGAATGGCTTTCAAAGTTTTCTTTGTTGCCATGGGAAAAAGCAGAGTGCGATGCGATAGTTTTTGTGAATGTTTTCCAATGGCACACATTTTCATTGCCAACGCTGTTTTGTGGTGTTTTCGATGATCTCAGCATGAAATCACGTACTTGAACTGAGAATGTTGAAAACCCATTTTACCGACACTTGGTTTGCTTCAATGACAGCTAACTCCTCATTTCGATGTCACCTGTTCCTTCTTCATAGCCGTCATCTTGCCCTTTGCTTTATGCTCCGGCTGAACTACTTCCTGTGCGCCTGCTCCGGCGGGAACCTGACCGTGTGAAGATTTTAGGTGGGCGGCTCGCTGTTGATCCCATTTTGTTTCTGTTGAAAGGAACAGAGACTGCATTCCAAGGACAAACTTTTCTAAAACAGAGTTCTCCCTGGGTACTACATGGGCTCATTCTTTCCTACTTTCCTTTTCACTGGTATGAAAAATTCCAATCGATATGGCATTATGAACGATCACAAAAGAGAAACACTCATGAAAACGATGAAACTCGCTGGTAAAAGCCGACTAGTAAAAACCGCGACCCAATTTCTCCTCGTGGTTTCCTCTCTTGAGCAAGTTCCATCGGGAAGTACCCGTCGGGAGTTTCTCATGTACGGGGGCCTCCATTTTCTATCTAAGAGAGAGCAATGACGGTTTCATGAGATTTTTGCTTGATGTTGAAAAGTGCAGTGCCGGTCTGAATGATTTCTTACCCTGTCGTGTATTGCGCCTTTGCCACGTATGTAAGCGGAGTTTAAGTTACTACTCGTATATAATTTAGATAACGGTTAGAATGTGTCATACAAGATGACCCACTTACATTACAACACGGTTTTTCTGTAATCTCAGGTTTAAACATCAGTCTAAACTTCCCATATCGTCTTTAGCTTATCCATCTTTATCTGAATTCTTGCGTTTTATGACAAAGGAAGCTGGAGAGGGCCCTGAAAGCGGTTCCAGTGAGGTTGAAAAAACCAATTGAAAAGAGGTTGAGTGGGTAAAAAGTTACAAGAATTATAGTGCTGTATTTATGGATCAGCTTGTAGAAGAAGCGTCCAGCGGATCAGATAGCCCCAACGAATTCGCGTGGTGTGGTGACCCGCTTCGACGGGCCTGACCCAGAAAACCGAACCAGAAAACCCGAGTGGTTTTTACGGGGGTGTACCAGGACACCCATCCTGGATCACATCGGCGGTGTTTGCGGCGACCACGTCACAAGCACCTGCGATCTGATCCAGGATAAGGGAGAATTCGCAACGAAATGGCAGGGCACTCATCCCAAGCGACTATTCAACTCGCGTGACAAGGTGACCGAATCCGAGTGTCCTGTCCTACACTTGGTCTATTGAAGCACCTTTTGCTTAGTTCCATTATTATAATCATTGTTCTCTTCTGTATTCTACATTCGCTTAGTGGACTCTACAAAAGTTGATAGGACGAGGACAGTGCTTTTAACTTCTCATCTCAGCACCATCAAAACGGCCCAATAACGATGAGGGTATGATGAAAATTATTGTGAGTCAGTGTGGGGATTTCATCTGGCTTAGGAAAGAAGGAAGGGGGGTAGGCTGGAATAAACGAGCATCTCCTGCTCCTCTAATCCCACGTCCCATACCCTCGCCGGGCATCCGCACATGTAATGTGCTTTCTGTATACTACACTCGCATAGCACTCTTCATATGATGCTTATACTGTTCTCTCCAGTGATCCAAAGGGTAGAACTGGTTCAGTGACATTAGGCGCATCATTGTAGCGCAATTATCGCGAATATCTGGGCTCATTTGGTCTCGTCTTTATCTACTAGAATCGTTTTGCTGTCAAATGCTATCGATTGAATATTCGCTCTGTTAAATCGGGCCTGTCAAAGTGTTTTGCACGGATCTTTCAATCTTGGAGAGTTCTTCTGCGCTACACAATAGTGAGCTCGTTCGAGTAAGTGCCGACGCGAATGGTTAAAGTTTTTCTCAGTTAGATTGAGCTACTCAAAGATACTCCTGTCGCTCAAGTGTGCCAATACTGTACACTAGAATCAGTGGTGTAGAACTTGACAGTTGAGGTTAGGTTGAGTGAGGGAATCGTGTCGTTGCACTGCCACGTAGGTTCTTTAGGGGAAATATAAATCTATACTATCTTGTAATCATTGCTACCATATCGGTTGGAAAGCAGAAACTAAAGGTGATATATGTAGGCTGTTTTTACAGCCTGCCTTCCCCTTCCCATCACTACATCGTCGGCATAGAAGTTATATGGAATACCCATTCCAAGAAGCACTCCACATAGCTCTTTCCTCCCAATTCTGTGAGAAAGTGATCTTTTTGATCTCACGATTCAAATGGTTAAATGCGCAATTCACGATAATCTTCATCGGTTATCGCGCTCAGTAAGGTTTCCGCGGATGCCGAAGCTCAAAAGTGGGGAAAAATTTGAAGTATCCCTTTGAAAATTCCTAAAATAAAGCCCTTCTCGGCTTTTGACTTGCATGAGATCATGGCACAGAAGTACGCGTTCGCCAAGACTTCTACCTGATGATATCACCCAGAATGGCCCAAACTCCTCGATACTGCTTTTTCCTTCATGATGACGTTACCTTTACTATTGAAATTTCGTCGATCTTATCTTATCAAGATCGATAACAAGCCCAGAAACGGTGAGCGCCATCTTATATACAGGTACCGTATGCGCTTAGTACTCATCGTGTTACCCTGCTGAATGTAAAGGCTTTTCAGTCCTGGAAGTGGCTATCTGCCTTCGAATGGAGCCGGGGTAGTTAAACTATCGTGAATTGTGCCTTCAATTTGCAACCAGTCGAATCATTTTTCTCGATATTCTCCCTACATTCTGAACAAGTTCCATGCTATCGCAATCGTTTTCCTAAGATTACTGTCTGTTTGAAAGGATATTATGATGACACATAGTGAGGAACCGGTTATGAGAATTCTCGATCTCTTAGCAGATGCAACTGAAAGATGTGGCGAATGACCAGATTCCATCCCTTTCGATCCTGACTGCGGTGGTCGCATTTCTCGTTTTCGAACACTTCCTTCCTTCACTTTCGAATCGTGTCACATTTGCGATGTACATATTTCGAATTAACAACAATTTAAACCACACGGAACGCCAAGTGTTAACGAGCAGCACCATCTACTCTGCTTTTCGGTAATGAAAGCCGTTTCAGTAGGCAGTACTGAAGACCTTACCTATATTTATTGATATTAATGTTATTATAATTAAGTAATCAACTTGACTCACTTCTTCAGAGAACAGCGAATTTATCCCTTCCTTATTCAACGGTGTCGACAAAACGATTGACTGAGGCCGCCTCATACAGAGGATGGACACTTACTCCTTCGATAAGGGTCGAAAGTGATCATCCGAGAGTTCCAATGCGAAGCATTTGTGGACATGTGGGTGGAGCCAAGTGGGCTGGCGAGGTAAAATGCTTGGAAGCATGGGGTGACTTGTCGTAGGAAGAAGCAATGAAACGTTGAAACGTTCATGAACATGTGATGAGGATGAGTGAGCACAGCCTCTCGAATCCAATAGCTTTGTAAACGGACTTACCACGGGGAACAGTTGTGAAAATTTGAGGCGGGAACTCGGAGGACTTCTTACTTTCCTACTTCCAAATTTTCTTTCGAATCTACAAAAATACTACGTTGTTTTTTTGATTTTCCTGGGAATTCGATACGACTTATATGAGGGTTGCTCGGCACATTGCACAACCGATAACATTTCTTGTGTTGTCCATGTCTATGGCTACTGCACACATGTTAGTAGGTAATTGCGGTTTTTGTCGGACTGGTTGTGAACGGCTGGAATGGGCGCTCTTCTGGGACGATGCAGTGGTTGCTTGTTACTCGTACACGACATACCACGGCATGCGATTAGATGGTAGCTTCATAAATGAACGTTGAAATTTCACCGAAGGTTGAGAAATCCCACCTAACCTCATAGAAACACTCTGAGAGTCCAAAGTGCATTCATTTACTTGGGATATTTAAAGACACCGTAAGGGAGTAATTTTGGCTTACGGTAGAACAGACGTAGTGTGGACGAGTTCAAGTGACCGCCATTGCACAAACTCGCCAATTTGACGCCTTGGCATGGTGCCAAGAGAAGATGTTTCCATTATAAAATTGTTCATTCCTTTTACCTTCTCCTTTGTTCTTTCTTATATTGTTTCTAGATGTACTTACATGAATGTTAATGTAGTTGGGAATGGCCACTCCACTGCGCTGGGAGACAGGTGCTACAACTAAAGTTGGCCCGCGGCCGTCTCCTACAGCGGACAACTCGGAACGCCAGTGCGATGATGCGAATGAGGCGCGAATACACACCGCAGCGATGCACTTTTGAGTTCGGGTTTTTTCACCGATTATCGCTTCTAACCTACTGCGTTCGTTACGAAATGCTCATTTCTTTGTATGTTTCTCTTGTTTCGGACCCCCTTCCGGTTCCTTTAAGGAAAGTCAAATTGCTCATAATAATAATTCGGAATGACTCTTACACAGATTAGGATAAATAAGTGACAGTTCGTGCTGTTTGTGAAAACTCGCGGTCATGATTGATGATTTGCAAACTCTCTCCTTTGAATAAACATATTCCATGTTCCAGAATGACCATGCTACAAGCAATCAACTGAGCCTATCCACGATTTCGAGTTGAAGACAGTCTTCCGATATTCATATACTGAAAGCCGCAGCTGGAAAGCATTGCAGCAAACTGGTCAAAATTGTTTCTTGCTACGCAACTTTTGGCACTCATTTTTTGGGCCCCCCAAAACCATTTAGCCAAATTTGAGACCGGTTTTTTGCTTCATGTATGTGATCCTATAAGATGCAAAAAACCGTTTTGAAAAAGTCACCTTGACCTGATGGGCCTCCCTTGTTAGACACTTTCTGCGTGAAGCTGTACTTGCTATTCTGTGGACAGCCTCTACTGCAGCGCTACGATTCGAGACCGGCTAGCTTAGGAAGCTTAGATTGATCTCGATCAGATGACAAATCACTCCCATCTCAGGGTTAAGCGTGGCGTTCTTCGGAGCTTATAAACATAGCTTTCATGACCTCAATCGGAGTCCATACTTTAGAGTCGTATTCGGAAGTGATTGTTGGAATAAGTGGCAACCAGCGACTGCGTTCCGTCGCTCGCCTGTCCGCCTGTGGCCTCGTTCCCACCTTTTTTTGTCCATTTCTGTCGCACACCGCCTTCGTGAACTCTTGCGAAGCGAAAAAGTGTTGTGAACGGCCTTTGCCATTTTTTCACTGACTAGCCGCTTTGAACCTCTGCTTCCATTACAGTGCGGGATACCCAATGAGCCTATCACAACAAGCAGTTTTTTTAAAGGTTTTCTGGAAAGGGTCGTGTTTAACCGACTCCAAGTTACTAACAAGATGGTGATATTCTGCTGGTTTTATACAAAAGCGGTATCGCAGAGAGGGAGGGGCATATAAGCATCTTGGAGTGATTTTTGAGGGCAATCTGCACATCACGCTTATATTTTTGCCTCAACCTTATTGGAGGGAAAAAGGCTCCTTTGCCCGCACAGGTTTGAAAATAATGTCGATAGTGTAGTGACCCTACTCCCTCCCCCCTTCATTACGAAAGCAGACGCAGTGACGAAGAGGGTGAGGAAAAGCATTTGCCGTGGGTTGCAGGTGATCGCCGCACACATCGTCCTATGCTCTAGTGAGGGTGTTCTTAGGCAATGAGTGAATTATGAGGATAGCGCAGGCTTTGGGCTACAAAATGGTCAAAACGGAACAATCGTACATCCCAATGCGCAGGAAATCTGGAGAGGGCCTTTTGCAAGACGGTGTGGCGCGCACCAAAATTCCCCGATTTCGGCGATATTCGAATCGAGACCGACCAGCACAACTGAATCATCGAGAGACATGCAAATCCCGAGACAACACCTCAGCTAAGACCCATTTTAGATGACTTCTGGCCGGGAAGCAGCGAAAACCGCGATGACCACCAAAAGCACTAAGCCCAACTGCTCAATCGTCAAATTGGTCGTGCGCTCGGCGTGAGCGGTCGACTCGCGATCGGCTCCGTAGAACTTAGGATTCTTGTCTGTTTGGCTGTTACTGTCTGTACTGGATTATTACTGCATTATTTTAATCCAACTCTAGTTATTAATTATTGCTGTTGCTATCGACTGGATTCCGAGTCACGCCTTATTCTCTGAAGTTTGAGTATTCTGTCTGTTGGAATTGTTGCATTGGCGACCTGGCACCTGCCGTCGCTATAGATTGAATTGGTCATTCTAGGATCAGCGTGCTCCCTTGTGGCTGGGGACTTCTCCCTTTTCTTTTAAAGCCACCGTATCAGGTGATATTGCTCTTTACTTGTGTTTCTCTGGTATGGATACCCCCGCTGCTCCTCCCGTTCAGGGGCGCCGAGGGAAAAAGCATAGGATTGATCTTTCAAGCCCAGCGGCCGATATGGATCTTGGTAGAGCAATCGAGCTAGTTATCGGAGATCCATCGATCCCACCGCATCTCAAGGCAGCCATGGGAGGTCTGATGGAGATGAAGGAACAAATGATGGCAATGTTAGTGAAGAACAAGGAGCTGACAGAGGAGAACGATTGTATCAAGAAGAGGAACAGTGAGTTGGAGAAAGAAGTGAAAAATTTGAGGACTCAGATCAGTGCTTTAAAGCAATCGTTGTCTTCTCAAGATTCTTCTAATTTGACTTCATCTAATTTTGTTCCCTCATTGAATTCTTCGTCTGTAGTGAATGACAATGATTCGGAACGTAGACGCTCGGTAGTTGTTATTGGTGTTGATGAGAGTTCTGCATCTATTGCTTCTGATCGCGTGTTACATGACACCTCTTGTATTAGGCAGATTCTAGATTTTCTGTCAGTTGAATGTCGACCGACTGCAGTATACAGAATGGGGCGTTTTACACCTAATAAGCCCAGACTCCTAAAAATTGTTTTTCCTGCTTCGTTTTTTGCTTCGTTGGTGTTAAGGAGGTCTCCTCAACTCAGATATTTCCAAAAGAAAGGTGTGTTTATTAGACCATCTCTAACTAAGTCTGAGCGAGAGCGTCTGAAAGCAGAAAGGCTTTCGACCCAGAAAACTCGTGCTCAGCCAAATGTAGATGTTTTGACCAATCATCAATTGCCCAATATTGATGGAAGTAGTGTTTCGTCAAATCAAAATCTCGTTCTTTCATCACAATGTAACGGCAATAATGTTAGTAATGATGTTCTTGCTCACCATTCGGAAAACGGGTTGTAGATCTTCGGTATTTAGATGCTAAGTTCATACGAAATACTCGTCCTCTTGAACTCGATAGATCTCCGAAGATCAATAACCACTTTCTCAAATCTCAGTGTCAGGTTCGTTCGTTCATAAAACAGCTAGCTCCCAAATTGGTGTGAAATGTTTGCTGACAAACATCCGTTCTCTAATTAAAAATTTACAATCATTCATATTTTTGCTCTCCAAAACCGATTACGGTATTATTGCCCTTTCGGAGACTTGGCTCAAATCTTGCATCGAACTACCCGGCTTACTAGGCGACGTAGGCGCAGGTTACGATGAATTTAGATGTGATAGAAAACGGAGAAAGGGTGGCGGTGTGCTCCTACTAATCAAGCAAACGCTTTGCCCAGTTTTGATTTTTAAGGAATCAGTTCCGAATAGCTATGAGTTGGTTGCCGTTGACCTTCACGTCGAGAGTGAGAAGTGTAGGATAGTTATCTGTTATAAAACTCCCAGGTGTCCCAGTAATAAGTGTGACCTGTTAATGAAATGCATAAGTGATCTGTGTGCTGGTACACAAATCTGCCTACTGCTTGGGGACTTTAACTTCCCTAATGTAAATTGGTCAGCATCTGAACATATAGGGCTTGGAGCTTCTCAGAAATTTTTCGACCTGGTGAGGAATAATGGGTTTGAGCAATTGGTACACTCAGGTACAAGGGGGAACAGCATCTTGGACTTACTGTTTTGTAACGAACGATCTTTTGTCAATGGGGTCAAGGTAGATATTCCAATAGGGTCCAGTGACCATGCCAGCATTGAATTCCGCATCAAGATGCCTAATTTAGTGAGAGTGGAAATACTGAAGAGAGATTACAAGAAAGCCAACTTTAGCGTTATCTGTTCCTATCTAGACTCTATTGATTGGTATGGTTCCTTTGCCGGCCTCAATGTTAACGACATGTACGAATTACTTCTGTTTATGCTGCAAGATTGTATTGAGAGACATGTTCCGTTGCGTAGGGTCAGAAGGAGAGGTGCATCCATTCCGCCGTTTCTTCATTTGCTTTTTAACAAGAAAGTGACAGCTTACAAGAAAGCAGTGCTCTCAAAAAAGCCGGAGGACTGGCGTTTTTATAAAACTATTGCTGAAAGATTCGAGAAAAAGATGTACAAATTCCACTGTCATGTCGAAAAGAAAATCGTTGAGGAGGGGAGTAACCTAGCCATTTTCAAATACATCAACTCTAAGCGAATCACGAAAGGGAAGATACCAGCCTTGTGGAAACCCGATGGGTCCGTGACGGTCACTGATGCAGATAAAGCGGATCTTTTTGCTGATGGGTTTGAGCAGGTTTTTGTCAAGGATAATGGTGACGTAGAGGTTTGTCAAGAGCTCACTGACTCTTTTCCTCAAATGCAGGACTCCTTATGGTTTAGTGAGCAGGAAATTTTCGAGCTTCTTTCCAAATGGAAAAGTGCTCTCTCGTTAACTCCCGATGGCGTTCCAATATATTACATCAAAAAGGTTTTACCATCCATCCTTGGACCATTACGTTACATCTTCAATCTAAGTCTCTTCCGGGCCGAAGTACCAGAAAGGTGGAAACACTCATTCATTACTCCAATTCCAAAGAAGCCCCCATTTTCCATGTCAAGTAACTACAGGCCGATTAGTATCACTTCCATATTTTGTAGAGTTTTTGAGAAGGTTGTAAAGAGAGTTCTGCTTGAGCATCTGGAGAACAATAAAATTTTGTCAAACTCTCAACACGGGTTTAGGAGAGGCAGGTCAACCATAACCCAAATGCTGGAATCGTTGAATGATTGGACGACTGCCCTTGATAATAAGAGGGATGTGGATGTAGTGTACTTCGACTTCCAAAAAGCTTTTGATAAAGTGGATCATAGGAATCTCGTAGGAAAGCTCAGGCATATCGGTGTTCATGAAAGGATAGTTAGGTGGATCGAGTCTTCTCTTCAAGGACGTACGTTCCAAGTACGAATAAATGGTTCCTATTCTAGAGTCAGGGCCGCACCCAGCGGAGTTCCACAAGGTGGAGTCCTTTCACCGGTTTTGTTCTGCATTTACTCTTATGAACTTCCTAGGATTGTGGAGGACATAGGGGTTTGTTGTAAAGTTTTTGCCGATGATGTTAAAATTTACAAGGCCGTCACTGGTGATGATGATGGAAGACTTATACAGCATGCTATTGATGCTGTTGTGAAGTGGTCAAAAGTGTGGATGCTTCCATTAGCTTATGATAAAACGTCGGTCCTACACTTGGGAGGCTCTCGGAATAATTATAATTATTCCATTGATGGTTTAGAACTTGTGAAAGTCAAAGAAGTAAGAGATTTAGGCTTCATTATTGATCATAAACTGACTTTCGATTCACATTGCACGGCTATAGCTAATAAAGCAGAAAAAAGACTTTATCAATTACTGCGTAGTTTGCACACTAGTGATCCTTCCTTACTTATTAGAGCTTTTAAGGCATATGTTCGTCCTATTCTTGAGTATGGATCTATAGTTTTCTTCCCTCACACTAAAAAAGCCACTGCTAGACTGGAAGCGGTCCAAAATAGTTTTACAAGGAAAGTTTTTACTAGGGCGCTAGGTTTCAGTTATAATGCTATTCCGAGAGGCTTAGTCAGAAATAAGATGCTGGAAATGGATTCACTTCATCGTAGAAGAAAAGTTCAAGATATAATAATGTTGTTCAAAATACTTTTAGGAAAGTCAATGGTAGACCTTAAAGGCGCTCTCACCCTTTGTCCGTCTTCTACTCGGGGCGGAAAGTTCAAACTTGGTCTTCCTAGGTCAAGGTCAGATGTCAGAGCCAAGTTTTTTGTCAGTCGGGCTGCTTCTGAATTTTGTAAATTTGCCAAGAGATTTGGCTTGCCAGGGAGCATATTTCAGTTCAAAAAGGCACTGCGCAATTACTTGTCGTAATGGAGATATCGATTACTTGTTCGCATCTGACACTGAGACAAATCGGAACTATTTTTCTCTTCTTATTTCATATGCTGCTGAATTCCTTGTTTTACATTCCTGTGACTTTTAGCAAGATGACGTTTCTTTCTCTGGATTATGTTGCTCGTTGGTGCTATTCTATTTTAGTAGCTCATGCTTCATGTACCTGTTGTGCATGCAATAAATAAATAAAAAATAAATATTCTTTTTGCAGTATTTCGGAGGGCGAAGCCTGCACCACCTCGCCCATTTTTCTCTGTTTTCCGAAATGTGTTTCTGCCAAGTGGACGATTTGCACAACGCTCACCGGCTTCCGACGGCATACGCTCTTTCTCGCACTCATCGCTAGTGTGTATGGGCCGTAGGCGATCTTATAAATTCTATGGCTACATGGTGATATGTTTAATGATCATCTACACTTTGAACAGAATCCATGTGAATGCCTCCTTTCTAGTTTTGTAGTTGAAATGGTAAGACTTCGCTCAAGCAGACGATACTTTTGCCGTACCCTGTAAATATCACCCAGCGTGTCCTTGTCATCTCGTCGTTTTTCCACTCCCTTCATGAACCGTTAATCGTGCATGGAACTGACAACGGCTTGAAACCTGACGGAAGCGTTCGTCTGGCTTTGCATAGACCGCCGCTGACCGGCTTCCAATTATCATGTCAGTGGATCTTTCACTAGCACGAACAGCTTAGTTTTCCACGGCTGTTCTTCTCCCGTTGCAGCTAGTTCAGCTGAAAAAAGCGTCGTGACCTGCACGCTACGTGACCATAATGCTGCCCGCTTGAATTGTTCAGAGCTAGATTAGCTGCTTTTTGTCATTTAGTAATCCAGATTCGCTTGGAAAATTGTTCTCCACGCCTCTTTTGTTCCACTTCTTCAGTTCTACAACCTCCATCTCTCTCCAAATTGGGACTGGCGATTCACTCGCACTTGCTCTTGTTGTACTTTCTCATTATCCCTTATCAACGTCTGGTATCTGGAAGGTGGCCACCGAGAAATCTTCTCGTTTACCGTTCCTAGTTGGTAAATAGACTATTCTAGCCGTCCATAACGTCAGCAAACATCTGAATTGTATGTTGGGGATCCAGTGATGCACCCTCACTCCCACTCTTCGTGAATACTCCGAAATCACCGCTTAGAACCTTCGTATCAGTTCCATTTTCACTCGATTATAAATTCATATGGCTTTGTAGACATTCAGTGTTAGCCATAGGCCAGCTTCCTTATCACTGGTTGCGTTTGAGTCATTAACGGTGATAAGACGTCAGACCCTACATGTTTAAAGCGAACAAACGATTAAAATGTGTGCATATGGTGTAAGCAGCGGGCTACGGTGATGTAGTGTCAATTGGCGCGCACTCCCGGTCTCATGGTGCTGAGGTCAAATTTCTCATCATTGTCTTTTCACGTCAACCCAGCCTTCCATACCTCCGTGTTAGGCGCACTCGTACCTCCCAGAGAGTTTGGCACCAATTAACCGACCCCTAAGGGATAAAAGGTTGGCTGGCCTGTGCGGACGTTGATGCGAGATTCGATCCCCACAACATGGGGTGGGAGAGCGCGCCCGCTGTCACTACACTACTTCGCTCGATTAATGATTCTGTCAAAAAGGAAAAAATAAGACCGAAAATCGAATTAGATGATGAGCAGAAGTACGCAGTATGTAGTATTAGGTTGTCCCAAAAGTCTTGTCATATTTTTTTCGATCATCACTTTTTATTGTTTTTTCGTCCAACAAATAATAATTAGGCAACAAAGTATTGACCATTGTTATCGGCAACCCTCTGCCACTTTATAGGAAAATCCTTGATTCCCTTCTCCCAGAACTCTGGGTTCTGAGAGTCGAAGAAGTCAGCAATCGCCTTCGCAAGCAAGTCATAATCAACGAATTTTCTCTTATCCAGGAAGGATTTGAGAGGATGGGTAAGGTGATAGCCAGAAGGGGCAATGTCTGGAGAGTACGGTGGGTGGGGCAGCACATCCCAGTCGAGCTTCTATAACTTAGCCTGGGTACTTTTCGCGAAATGGGAGCGGGCGTCGCCATGAAGAAGGGTGACCGCGGACTTTTTCGGCACTTTTCTCAAACAGCGACGGCGAGCTGCTGGAGCTGGTGGGTGCATACGGTAGCGGTGACTGTCTCGCCTTGTACCAGCACCTCGCGGAAAAGCATTCCTTCCTCGTCCCAGAACCAGCACAGTCCCAAGCGTGGTTTGTCTTTCATGTCAATGCGCCGTTGCTGAAGCTGATGAACCAGCGGCGCACGGTCACGTAGCTCACACATCCCTTGCCCAATGCAGCGCTGATGGAGTGGCAAGCTTCCGTCGTTTTGGTGCCGCAAGACCGCTCATAATAGATGACACCGCGAGTTGGGTGGGTATCGACAACGGGCATTGTAGCTCTCTGCACGGGATCTGGTGGGACAATATATATTTTCCTAGAAAGCTTAGGGAACGTTCTACCATATCCCTGAACGGCCTGGACCTGCCTCGAAGTGAACAAGAGTTACTGATTTTTTTTGGGAAAATATGACAAGACTTTTGGGACAACCTAATATATGTAGTGGTACCATCATTTCTTTATCACCAAGTCTTACCGCTATTTTGACAAAAGTCTGCACTGCTAAAGTCTAATGCTGTGGCTGATTGATGCTTATCCGCAAGAGCCTCACACTTTGTATTAGAATTTCGCTCTGTGCAAAGCGCATACTCCCATCAGTGGGCAAATAACATTCCCTTTCGCAGGTCTTGCCATTTATATACCTTCGGAGTTGAGTAGTTGGCGCCAGAATTGACTCGTGGAACTGACCTTATGGACCAGTGCGATACAACTACTCGCTCAAGATCGAGGAGGTTCATTACACATCAAATGATTTGGCTTGTTGAAATCCTGAAAGACTCCTCCCGATGGGGGAACGGGATGTCACAGTAGAGGTGACGGACTAGCGGGTGAAAGCAGCTATTGCTCAGAGCGAGATTACACTGTTCTTTGTTTGTTCTTTGTTCTATGTTTGTTCAATTTACGTTTTTGAAATTGGGGATGGTCGCTCTGCTTTTCCCTGACAGATGTATACGTCAGCACTTCTACCGCACGATCTTGTACCCGTCGGCGGAGTTTGTATAACGCATCGAGAGAATTTATGAGCCCTCCATTGATCCATTCTTGAGCGAGAACCATGCGCTTAGCTATCCTTTTTCACGCGATACATCCACAGACGACCTTCAAGTACTTGGTTCATGCAAAAGTATTTCTTACTTTTTTGCTGTAAAAACATCACTAGCTAGCAAATCCATTCCGCGCTATATGGGTCAAGTGTTTTGACTCTCTTACACGCACGGCTGTCAAGGTTGTGTGAACGTAACTAATTTCACTGGGTATGGAACAGTTGGTTGACAGTCGAATACCATGAATCTTTCACTTTAAAACGCAGAAACGAACCGAAGGCGGTGGGCATGGCAATGCGGGGACAAAACGCTCGCTGGAATGATTGCAGAAGGCTCAAGCTCACGCTATATCGGAAATGCACTTCTGTACGGCTCAGCATAGTGAGGATACATAGAATAAGCAAATCCGGGGTGTCGAAGAGAGCGTGCTATGTGTGTTGCTTATGCCGTCACACATCACGATAAACATGGTTGCAAATTTATGCATCAGTAATGCAGTGTACGAAAGAACCTCCATTGGTCAGAATCAAAAGGTGCGCTGGAGTTCCAATTTCCCAAGTTCGTTTTCTACCAATTTATACTTTACTTCGCTTCGTGAAATTAGAAAATCACCGCGCGGTATGCGATGCGATCCCAAGAGCTGGTGAAGCAGCATCAATGAGAGCGGGTCACTTTCATTAGATTTCCTTTGCGTTATTGCGCTAATCATCCGATCGCTTATGAGATGGGACCGCCTTGGGAGTCAAAGAAGTCACAGCGATCCACTCCCCGGGTCGCGTCCCCTGCCTAATCAGTGAGGTTATTCGTTATATTTTGGGACGGTGACATGAAAAAAAATAACCAGTTTCTCGGCCAACCAAATGATATTATATGTGCGCATCAAGCGGTCTTACAGTACGAATTCCGTCTGAAAGTCACCATACATAATGAACCTCCCATTATTCCTGAATGTCACGAAGGACCTCCAAGCCAAGAAATAGTCTGGTGAAATTCTGTTCCGGCTTCACATAGGATGGCAGACTAGCCATGCTCGGTTCAGGTGCTTTACACCGCAAAAAGCAACGCAGCAAAGAGCCTCCAACCACTCATTATACTACTTCTAGCCTTCGTAAGATCGGAAAATGCCATCTAGGAGCTGTAACCTCCTCACTCTGTTGTTGTCAAGTGCGACGCATCCAAGGATAAACTAAGTACTGTTGGCTGGAATGCCGGAGAGCCGCTACAGGTCATTGTGTTGACAAACCTGCATTCGATGCCTCCACATTCAGCTGAACGCTCAGCATCTGCCACATAGCGAGGGACAATGCTTTATTTCCAATCTCCAAATTTGGGACTTAGCGAGAATGATGCCTACCAGTTGCGGTATTTCACTTCATTCCCTTCATTTAGGAGAAGTGGCCTATGGCAAAATTTTTATTTGGGCAAAAAAAGTAAACGGGTAGTTTCCTTGTATTATAAATGAAGAGTAGTGCTTCATATCTCATTCGGTCTGCTTTGCATTTCTCGATAACATCGTAGTGCTTGGATTCATCTTATATGGGACAAATATCCCAACATTTGACTTCGACAAATGCCTCTGAAATTCACGTACTACTTGCTTAGGTTTCTTCCTCTGTATTCACAGGTAGCTGACGTACCTCTTCGTCAGGTGCATACTGTGGAATCATGTACTGTAGACCAAATACCCCTTCGTGCGCTTGAGATTCAACGCATTGCGTACATCGCTGTCACGAAGAGTAGAGAGAGAGAAAAAAAACGAGAAGTGCTTGTGTAGAGGAGAATATTCGAGGTTGGAGAGAGTAATTGGTAGCAAAACTCAGGTTGCAAAATGCGACATTGCGGTCTTAATTATCATCTCCCATGCATCATTGCGAACTGCACCCGTCATCTTTGCAAGTTGTCATCACAAAAGGTGTATTTTACTAATTCATGAAGATGCGAAATAAGTGAAAAAACAAACAGAAACAAACAAGCGAAACAGTGGAAGGAGGAGTAAGCCAAGGAGTATGAAAATGAGTTGTTTACGATGAAAAATCCAATGAGTCACACTCGACGTCTTAGGCCGCGGTCATACTTTGCGCAGCTGCGTTAGTTGGCGCCGGTGCCGGCGTCAACTCACGCAGACACTTGCGTGAGTTGACGCCGGTACCGGCGTCAACTAACGCAGCTGCGCAAAGTATGACCGCGGCCTTAGCAGCGCATCGTGTGTAGTACCGGCGGCTGAGGGACGTGCAAGCCACACAGGCCGAAATTGCTCCTCCCGGTATCTTTGAACAGGACCAGAGTTATTGGAGAGCGGGAGAGGAACGGTGAATTGAACACGTGATCTTCTCGCGATATAGCTTCGCAAAGAGTTCGAACATACAATTTCGAGAGGAAGATAATTGCGCAGTGCATTTCCACAGGATTTTGGAGGAATTTAGAGAATTTACAATAATGCACTTTTTTGGAACATTGCGGGTAAGCTTCCGCCGTTCAGCACTTTTTTCTCGACTGCGATGTACGCAATACGTTGAATCACCCGGCGTATGTACTCTTCAAAAACATTTTCAGTGCGTGGTGCATATCAAAACGGAATTAATCAACCACCATTATCATATTCCTTTGTGTTATCTGCTCGCCTCCTTTGTTAGCTGTAAGCCCTTGATAATAATGATTGTGAAGTAGAATTTCAAACTTTTGGAAGATGCTGTATTGATCGATGTGCTTCATTTTCCGGCATAACTGTGACAATACGCCTGGTCATGATTTGCGTGCTAGCATGAAAAACTTGAAAAGGCTTGAACTCGAATCTGACTTGCTCGAGAAATTCTCTGAACTCTTTGACCTTCACATTTCTTCAGTTGCTCACCTCTCTGTAGGTGCTATCACTCTTTATTGAGCTCTTTTCGGTGAGTTCCTTAGGTATTGCATCCTATTATAGTGGAGTCATGTTTATGCAGTTTGTTTCAAGAACTAGAAAAAACATTTGCTGAAGCTCCTAAACTGCAAACCATTGTCTCCCGAACATCTCTCAGCTCAAGCCTATCCATCAGTGGAGCCAAAGAGCAATCAGTGACCGTGGAATGCTCATGGTCAGTCGAGAAATGAAATAGTAGAATCTAAATTGCTTATAGGTAGTTCTTATCGGCAGATAACCTCAAAAGAGGGCATCTGCCGGTGCAGTTGAACTCTCCACTCTCAACAATCGATTAGATGCTCTGACAAGATATGTACTAACCTCCGCTATCAATCTTGCCCATTTATTAATCAAGATTATGAAAATTTTACGTTATTTTTGGAATATCCATCAGAACGGAGACACATCGCTTTTTATCATGATATTGAAAAACATTTGTGTGATATTCATTAGCCTTGTTAAGCTCTTCAGCGGGAGGGGATCGCCATCGCTGACCGTGCAATGCCTTCGCTCCACCCATACACTGCTCAGATTCTCCGAATATCTCTCTATCTGGTAACATCAATAAAAACCGAAGCTCGCCCGATAGCAGTAAATACTATAGGGAGTACCAAAAAGTGCCAGTTCCCCTGCACTTTCAACAGGAATACATGGAACTTTACCGGATTACGACCGGGCGGTTTCAACTCAAGCTCGAGTGAAGACTTCCCAGGATCACCAAACGTCGTAACAGCCTTCTCCACGGAAGGATCGGGAGGTTTTGCCAAGCTAACATGATGCGTCTTTCCAATACGGCAAATCCAGCAATTTGTCACCTCCGCGCTAAAACCTAGGTCCGGCTAGACTCAGCAGTGAGGGTTTTCTGCAGGTTCTCAACGCCCCTCGTTTCCAAGTAGCTGGACGTATCATTATCACTGTTACCGCTCGGGAGGCAAACCTTTCTATGGGAGATGACCTTGCAGACCACAGCAGCGTTCTTGGAGCATCGAAAAGCAGTGGTTTCCCAAATCAAAGCGAGTTTTCAAGAAACTGCCTACAAAAGACCCATTATGGAAGCTGACTTTGCTGCTTTGAGCAGACGCTATTGCAGTAGATGTCCTTGAAGGAATCGTCCACGGAAATGAGTTTCTGTATTACCCATATAATTATGTTGCATTTGCCTATTGTATGCCTCATGCAAGTTTCACGCGAAAAAATGTGAATCCGGCTAAGATTCAGCACCACTAAGTACGTCCGGGTGGGCGGGGCCACCAAGTAAAACCTCGTCCCGTCGTCCGCCACGGTCGGAGACGCATTGTAGCAGCAGAAAGTTACGCAAACAGTCCCACTCTCGTTCCGAATAGCGGCGGACGACGGGACGAGGCTTTTACTCGGAGGTCCCGCCCATCCGGACGTACCTTGTGCTGCTGGATCTTAGCCGGATTCACATTTTTCGCGTGAAACTTTGCATGAGGCCCACACTAGGCAAGTACAACATAAACATATGGGTAACACAAAAACTCATTTTTTCGTGGACGATTCTTTTAAGCCAGACGGCGATGGCCGGCGCCATCATCTTCTGACGTCTGGAAGGGCAGTAAACCACAGCTTTTTTTTACTTGTTATGGACTATTCCCGTACTATTTTACCCATTTATTTTATCCCTTTCATCACTCCGTACCTTGTATACTGGGAGCTCTGCCTTGCCCCACCGGCTTTCTTTCAGCACCTCTGTATATCATTCGAGAAAAGTCGTGTTCTAAACGGAAGTAGCGCGACTGGCGTGTTCCTACGCAATAGGCCAACAAAGGCCTTTTTATTCTCTTCTTTTTCTCTCCAGTACGACTACCTGGACGGAATCCAGTTCAAACAAATTGATTCATTTAGGAACATTTACGGCACGGGAGCTTAAGATTTACGGGCATTGCAAGGGCTAAGCGTAAATCACTAGCTAACGCTTAGAAAGCACCATTATAGACCGAAGCCATTCCTTAATTGTTTCGTTGATCACCATTTTTTATGGACGCTGCTGTGAACGCGATTAACAGGGACTTGTAGTTTTCGCGTGAAGAATTAGTAGAGCCACCTGCCACAGTTTTGTTCTCGTCATCCCCCATCTCTGAGCGTATAATTCTTTGAAGTGTAGCCCAAATTCCAGATTTTTCGGAGCGAAAATGGCTCGTCAGCTCGTCCGCATTGCTTCGCTTGCGACATAACGCGGTGGGAAATCCTGACATAAGGGTACACATCCCACGGTATTGTGCAAAAATAACCTTTTTGGTACTGACTGTAAGACAAGCTCGAGCAAGATCGAGCCAATTGCGATTATCCGCTTTCGGCCCTGTACCTAGAAACAGATATTTAAAATCGCTATCGCTCGATGACCCACGACTCTATAGAATGCGGCCGTACTCGCTTACTTTCTAACCATACTTCCGGTCGGAGTCCATCATCACTCGGTTGAGGCCCTCTACACTAAACCGTTGTTTTGATAGATACCGACGGATAGCACGTGGCTCTATAAAACTTTTGTCTTTGTAGCCTTCACTTGGTTGAAGCTGAAATGATCCATTACCCATTTCCGACTTTCAGCACAGGAAGTGATAATTTTGTTTTACACTTACCGGTAGGCGCTTGCTGAGATTTCCTCTGTGCAGCTGTGTCCACCCATTGCTGAATCGTACTCATGTGTCGCATGTGTTTCGTTCCTGTTACATATTGTAAGATATTGTCTAATTGTTTTGGGGCCCTACTCCGTGGGCTACGTCTCTCCCTTTTTGACTTTTTATTTCTTCATCTTCAAACTGCCTATACACCACCTTGCAAATTTCGTGTTTGGGCTACGCTCCTTACCACACAAGCTCCGCCCACCGTAGGAATTAATCCGTTCGTTTGATTAAGCTGCTACCAGGTGCCTCCATCTATAGGGTATTTTGTTTCGGTACCACATTATAATGTTTTGTGACAAACACCATCTGATTGATTGAACGATCTGCCATTGTAGTCGGGCCCCACTCATATACTTTAAGGTATCAGGAAGGGTAAGAAGAAAGCTAGAACTGGGAACAATTCGCGACCGGCTGATTTAGCCTCCAAACCGTCTGCAGTCTACCCCGTTAAGGGACGCAAAGGAGCACGAGAAACAAGGGGGTTTTTAAGTTCCTATTTATTGGTTTTTGCCATTTTATTTCTTTCTCCACTGCTACACTGCTGTGGACACCTACTTTCTTATTCCACAGCCTGTCAAATTCACCTCTTTCAGTCTTTTTTAAAGTAGCTTAGACATTTCAGCTGATAGACACAAAACTTTGGGGAAAATCAATGACTAGTTGCTTCGGACACACATGAAGTTTTATCGTTATGTGCAGTCTCAGCATGTATTAGGTTGGCAACTAAGTAATTGCGGATTTTTAAATACTGCTTTTTCCCTCAAAACTGCTTTCCACAAAATTTCTTCTGTACATATATATGTAGTACAATTCCACACGCATCTATAGATATTGTTGTCTTCCATCTCCCGGATAACCCTTTCGGCAAAATAAAAATATCAAAAGTCACCTCATTTTCAATTCCATTTTTTTTCTTTGAATGACGTTAGACAGGGAAAGGGAAAGGTAATAATCCGATGGAGAAAGATCAGAACTATAAGGCAGCAATTTTTATCCAAGCTCGAGATTTTTTTGAAAAAAAAAAGATTTAAAAAAAATTTACCACTATTGAAAAAATGACTCGCCAAAAAATTCTCGAGCTTGGATAAAAATTGCTGCCCCATCCACCTTATAGCCCTGATCTTGCTCCATCGGATTATCATCTTTTCCTTTCCCTGTCTAACGCATTCAAAGAAAAATCTTTTTATAATTTTTGTATTGAAAATGAGGTTGACCGTTGATATGTTTATTTTGCCGAAAAGGGTTATCCGGGAGATGGAAGACAATAATACCTATAGATGCGTGTGGAATTATACTACATGTGTATGTGCAGAAGAGATTGCTGGAAAGCAGTTTGGAGGGAAAAAGCAGTATTTAAAAATCCGCAATTACTTAGTTGCCAACCTAATAGTTTCATCTTTCCTTATCACAGTCATGTAACTACATCATCAAATTTTCAAGACCCAAAGCCTAGCTTTATTCAACCATCACAACTCCAGACACCACCAGATGGGGAAAAAACTCCTGAAATGACTTAGTGGGGTTATTTGGGGTGTTGATCATAAATGTGGCATCCGCCTGAGGCGCTAGCGTCGTTCAGTGCCATTACAGTGCTGCTAAAGTAATAGGGGCACTACACTGTGCTCCCTAATCTCGCCCAAGCCGAAGGAAGGAAACTGAGTGTGCACATTGATGACTGTAGAATAGTGTCAGGTGAAAGACAATAATGGGAGGATAGCGCTCCCCAGCTGCATTAGCACCACCAAGGCACAAGTGAACAAAACTGGGCTATCTTGAGCCAAACGGCTCCGCGCTAAATCAATGTCGTACCCGCGATCAGCATTTTCCGAGTGACCCGTAAATGACAATTTCGAACAAAATAGTGGGGAAGGAAGCTGCACCAGCTTGGTGTAACTGCACTCAATTGGCGCCAACGTCAAAAACCGATGTCATAATCACCCAAAATATCTCCTGTAGGCATTGTTTCAGTGAAAATTGTTCTTTAACTAACTCGTGGTAGCTGAGATATAGCTGAAAAGTGCCCACATCGTAGGTGTTGATCGTCTGCGCGGTGGCTAGTGAACAAACACTGATCATACTGAATATGGCAGTACGCAATTATTCTACCTAGACTCAAGCAGAGCCCATTTTTCGGATAGTAGAGTATCATTAGTACTGCAATTATGTTTTCTTATTCGATGTGCATCACACATTGCATTTCCTTTCACCATGGTGTGAGGTGTTTATTTTACACAGAGATTAGCATGAGCCAATCAAATTATTAATTTGTCTACACACGAAAGTCTGGTCGGGACGATTGGGGAACTAGTCTCGCGTCAAGACTGTCCAGCTAGGTCATCGCGCCACATGAACAGTGTCGTCGAGCGTGGAGAGTGCCTTGTCGGTCAAAGCTAGAAGGGACGAGGCACTTCCTCGCGTTTCATGACCAGCTGTCATGGTGCTTCCTTCGGGAAACACCTACCAGAAGGCTGAGAGAGATCCCGTGACATGGAAAAGAATCCATATGGGAGTTGAGCGCTGATCGTTAGAGTGCTAAGGCACGGTAATGTAGCCCTCTGGAGAAAAGGACTAGAGTGTAGCCTCGGTAGCCTGAAAGAACAAGCACATCTCCGTGTTCGCTGAGCCGATGCGCTTTGGCCATGACTTAGCTCCTTATATCATATGTAGTAACAGCTATGTTGGTGACAGTTTTTATTCTCATCTCCTTTTCGAACATTTCTGATCATTTCGACCAATATGCCTGCATTTGTGGTGATGACATGGGGCTGATTAGAAGAATTTCGAACTTATGAAAGCAAAAGATTAATGCAGATGGAACCACTGTTTTTAAATGATTTATATTTACAGTGGTACTAATGTTTTTTCATTAACCAAGGACAGCATCAGACCTCACATGTTTTTTTACTTTTCCTTTTTCCTTTTCAGATAATGTGAACACCCACAACTAATAATGATTTCCTTTTTTTCTTTTACGGGCATTTGGACACCATATATGAAGAAGAGCTAATCAACCATGCCTCTTGCTTTCACTTTTGCATCCATGCTTCATCAATAATTTTTAATTCAAACGGATTAAACTGAATTTTTGGCCGAAGTACTCCGTACCGCGTACCGCCGCATCAACTCCACCAGTTATGTACACAAATCCCACCTTCAGCGGCTGCAAGGAGTTGTGGCATGTCGTCTTTAATCTTTATCTGACAATAATGTTTCAAAAATTCATGCCTGCTTCCTCTGCTCTGAGAACTTCCTAGATAAGGCAGGAGAGGAGTCGAAATTTCGGAAAGTAAAGAAATCGTCCAGTTCACCATCCGCAAAATCTACACCCTTCTTCCCTTTCACTCATTTCTGAGATTTTATTCAGTGAATGTCACATTCACTGAATAAAGTTTTGCTCACTGAGTTTTGCTTCTTCTCTTCTTCCTCTAAGGAAGGGACAATGTCGACAGATTGTGGATAAATGTGAAATATGAAAGTCAATGTGATCAGTAGCGTAATAGTTAAGAGCAGAATAAAACGGTCAAAAACCCGAAATCCCTTCCTTCTTACTCCTTCCTTTTCGCCCCTTCTGCATCACTAGTTAGGTGCAGAAGGGTAGGTGCATACTGCAGCGCGTCGTGAACCCAAGCCGCGATTTTCAGAGGGAGTATCGCCACACACATCACATCTTTCAGAGTGGAATGTTTGTTTTCAGAGAATGTGTCTTCAAAGTTCTCATTTCGATAAAAAGCGCGGAATAGCTTCGGAACAGTGAATAATTTTGTTGAAGCATTTCTAAGAGAAAGCAGCTTCAAAACCGCTTGTACGACAGCTTGTGTGGCATCTCTGATTGTGTCGCCTGCTCTTTCAACAAGAGGGTTGACTGCATGTGCTAGGGGCAATTTATGTGATCCGTGCATCGTGTTCAGTGCCATGGAGGTAACGAATATGCAATTTCAATCATCATCCTGGCATTCGAACCCGAAACCACTGCGCGAAAAGCATCAGAGGCATTTTGGATCACAGCAAATAGCTCTAAAATTGATAGGAAAGAGGGTGTGGCCGCGACCTGTGCCCTTGCGCCTTTTGAGCCTCTGCAAGCTTTGACCTACCACGAGTTTAAGGTCGTAGAGGTGAAGAGGGTGCTCCACAGTCTGCCAAAATTTTGTCTTAATGGTGGTCCATCTTACGCTCCGATAGCAAAATACTAAGGTACAGTCCATTTCATAGCGCGAGATAGGGCGTGTTCCCAAGTCTGCAGGCCACGCCCTGTCAAGCGCTCCGAAATGGAATGTAAGTCCCATACACACTTCAATTGATCGACACCTAGAGCTGGTTTGGTATTCTATTGAAAATGTTCTCGAGATTACCAGAAGTCTATGAGTGGATTGGGGCTCAATTTTTCTCCAATCCAGGCTTTGAAGAGTTCGAAAGCGTCGAATAATTAGCCTCTTATACATGAAATCGTGAATCTTAAAAATGCCTCAGCAAAACTATCCACTCAGTCCATGTACGCCGAGAATAATAAAAGAGAGTTAAACATACATGCTCCGCAACACTTCATGTTATAAATGTCAATTAGTCAATAAGATCACAACTATTCATCTCGTCCCAGTTTCCGTATCTCTTATAACATTCGTCTTTGTTAAATTTTACATGAAAATGACTCAGTGTTTTTCAGTATGTTGCCATATGTGATAGCGCTGCTCCAGATTCCATTCGCTATTTTTGCTGTTAGCAACGGCACGGAGGAGAACGATCAACGGGTACACTGCCCACGGCCAGACAGTGCGACGAGCAGCTGCGATGCTCGTAAGATTTTCTCATGCTCTCTGACTACCATTTTCTCATTCTCTTTAACTACCGTACCCGGAATGATGCTGAGACTTCGGAAGCAATCCGCATCCAGGTTTCGGCTCCAGACGGGAGTTATTGTCCTACGGAACTCTTTGAAATTGGTGATAAGCCTACTTGGGTGCTATAGTGAAACTATCCACCCGAGGCTGCCTTAACGCAGCACGAAGGTCTTTTATCCGGACTATTGAATGTCGAAAAATATCTTCCTTTTTTGCGTATTGTAAGAGAAATGGACGAAGAAAGTAGGAAGGGTCAGCGTAGGTAGAACCTTCCTTTCATTGTTTCCGAAATTTTAGAATCCTTGGAATTGTTGAAAATCATCTATGAATACCCACCTCAACGTGTTTAGCCGAATATCTCAGAGGAATTTTGATGAATGGGCTGTACCCAACATTTTAAGTAAACTCGAAAGGTTTGATGACAGGGTAAAATTGTTTTGCTGAAACTTCGCCTGTGGGACTTATCCTCATCCGGAATCGAACTTGACCTCCAGACGCTGTTGCAAATTTGATGCTATTTGGCGCATTAACATGTCCTTACTTTCCCTTCGAATTTCTATATAGCCTCGCTTCAGGTCGCCTTTCTGAGAAGCACATTCACTTCATGCTCCTGTAACCCGTAGGTCATACCCAATAAGCACAGTGTTGTCTCATTTAAGTTACTAAAAGCACCGACGCTCCCGGTGGACTGCTATTTGAATTTTATCCGGGACCTGCTCGTTCATACGGAACCCACAAGTTTTAAGGCACTTGATCAGCTACGCAAGAAATTTCTAAAAGATAATCAAGCGTAGAACGGCAGTAGCCTCTATCGACCGAAAAGAGTTGAATAAACTTCATGTTTCAGCCACCTTCTTCACATATTACACATGCTGCGGTGAGGAGAACATGTTCTGCTGTATGCGCTTGCAGGTGAGCTCTTACTTGGAGACTGCATTCTACGAGCATAGGTGGACAAGTGGGCAGGGTATTAGAGCCAAGAAGATTCTCTGATACAAGGACCATGGCTTACCCTGTTTTACCCTAGCAGTAGGAGTGGTCTTGCTGAGATAAAAATGATGCTACTCATTGGATGTGCCCACAGACAATTCATCTTTTTTTCAACAGTAGGGTGAGAAACTTCAAGTTGAAGTCATACCTTGTGAGGTATAAGGAAGTCCTATCCACCTTCATCGAAGCTACTGTAGAAATACTTCTGCTCCTACATAGTCCTCATTTCACCAAAAAATCAACAGAGCAGAAGGATTGAAGGTTCAAATCAATTTATCGAAGCTTTTGCCAGTTGAGAGGGAGAGACGTTGACCAGGCTTGTAGGAGCCTCGGCCGCTTGAGAGGTGACTATCCACTAATAGTTACTTTCTGAACAGTCGAATAATCTCCTACAGTAAAGAGTCACTTCTATGACTATGGAGATCCTATCCATTAGCTCACATCTCGTACCTCGTACAACTAACTATTCGTATCCGTGTTTGATAGTGTATCTATCAGTGTTTGATACGTGTATCTATCAGGTGAAGAGTTTTTAATGTGACAAAGACCAGTATGCATCTCATTTCAGCTCCATGTAATCATTTTTGCTATTGTAATCCTTGTTATTGTTCTTATTGCAATAGCTGCGTTGATCGTCAAATGGATTTGCCGAATCAGTGGGTTTTCTTCTTTTGTGCAGTGTGTAAGTGTATTTGAAGGTCATTGGTTCCATGGGTTGGTACTTCCGTAAGAAGAAGCATATCCACTGTAAATAAATGCTTCGAGGGAGGAAGTGTGGAGGCGGTGCAGTCGATTCCATCCAGGGTTGGAAGCGAAAAGTTGAAGCGTCGGCTCCAACGTTTTCACATTCCGAGCGGGATGAAATAGTTGGAGAACCCCGGTAAAATCTCCTTAACTGGAAGCTTGAAAGGGTGGTTTCTCTTCACCCGCAGAGTAAAAGCTAATGTTTCCAATAATCACGTACTGTTGTGTAAAAAGGCGTTGTTGTGTGAAAATTCTGGGTTCGCGTTCTAAGTAGTGATATCTCACATAATAAGCTAAACTAACGTAATAGGTTGAATTGAGTAGCGAAGATATGCTCCTAACTGACATTATCACCTCAAGCTTCTCTCGACGGTGTTTTCAAGTGATAGCGACACCGATTTTTTGTACATTCTCCCACTGCACTAAGAGCCCCCGCCACTTCTTCCCTGTGGTTGAAATATCTATATTTCGCTCTTTTTTGCAATAACTCCGCCTACTGTTACGAGTGTCACCACTTTCCTTTTCCCGCTTGCGAGCGGAGGCCATTTTTTGTGTGTGTTTTTTTTCTAAATTACAGCAAATTAACAGTTCAAGGAACGGTGTATTCCAGGGCGAAAAGGTCATCAGAGTTACGACTTCTCGTGACCGGAGAAGAAAAAGAACGGCATTCTAAGATTACTCAAAAGCACCTGAACTGTATGTACTGTCGTATTAAAATGTTTTTAACTTGACATTTGTAATAAGGGACCTGAAGTGTTCCAATATAAATGATGTAAATAAAGATCTAAGTGTTACTGTCGAGTTGCCTTAGAATCTAGATTGCCTACTGCATTTAGTGCCGCAAGATTGTTGAATCGCGCGGAAACGCCTTATCGAGTTTTTTAAATTTTTTTGCCATAACTTGATTATTTTTTGTATGCTTTTCGGGATGATCTCGTCGACCTTTACAAGATGGTCTGATCCGTTTGGTTTGCTGCTATGCAGTAGCAAGCCATTTGTGACATTTTGAAAAGTTTGCAGGGAAAATTTCTTGGAAAAGAGATGAGCTAGCGAGGAAATATTAGGTTGTTGCAAAATTAATTTCGGTTTTAAGGTATGTATAAATAAGTAGATTTTTTACCCCGAACTATTCCATTTCAAGGAACGCCAGGCATACCATTTATTGGGTTTTTTTCTGCTCTTTCAGAAACTTCTATGAATGTCGCTCTAAGTTTTCCACCCGGCCTTTTCCAGGGCTGCGTATAATCATGAACCGACGCGACTATCGAGTCATCGTGCTTTATGAGTTTAAATTGGAACACTCCGCAGCGGAGGCAGCTCGTAATCTCAGCAGTGTTTTTGGGACGAATTGTCCTTGCGAACGAACAGTGGAGCTCTGGTTTAAAAAATTTGCTTCTGGCGATTTTGATCTCGAAGAGAAGTCGGGTCGCGGCCGCAGGTCATCGCTTAATGATCAAGATTTAAGGAGAACCGTCGAAGCAAATCCGGAGACGAATACTCGTACGTTAGCAGAAGACCTAGGCGTACATTACTCTACAGTGGCCAGACATTTGCTGACGAAGGCAAGGTGAAGAAGATGTCGAAGTGGGTGCCTCATGACCTGACCGATGAGCAGCGTCTGGCACGTTTCGACACCTGCTCTAATCTCCTGGTTCGCCATAAAAATGAGCCATTTGTAAACCGTATTATAACTGTAGATGAAAAATGGGTTCTTTATGATAACAGGAAGCGGGGATTAGTCTGGGTAGATAAGGATGCTCCTCCAAAAACTTTTCCCAAACCCGACCTTCACCCTAAAAAGGTTATGATTACTGTGTGGTGGTGTTGTAAAGGTGTAATCCATTACAGTTTCTTGCAACCTGGTCAGCCAGTCACAGCAGAGTCTTACTGTTGTGATCTGGAGCAAATGTATAGAAAGTTGCAAAAATTGTGGCCGGCGGTGGTGAATAGAGGAGGGCCGATCCTGTTGCAGGACAACGCAAGGCCACACACCTCACAAACCACTCGGCAAAAATTGACCCACTTGGGTATAGAAGTTCTCCCTCACCCTGCGTATTCTCCCGACCTTTCCCCAACAGACTCACTTTTTCCGAGCCCTCAATTCTCATCTGCGTCAGAAACAATTTACTAATTTAGACGATGTTGAATGTGCCTTCCTTGACTTCGTTGATTCTCGTGATAGTAGTTTTATAGTGAAGGCTTAGATTTATTGCCTGTTCGTTGGCAAAAGTGTGTAGATTCTGATGGTTTCTACTTCGATTAATAAACTTGTGTTTAAGCTGAGTTATAGTAGTTTGAAGTATGCGGTCCATTTCCAAAATTAATTTTGCAACAACCTAATACTTCCAAAGAGCTGATAAGGATGTGCAGAGATTTCGAAGCTCTTTTCATTTCGAATCATCATCCCCTGATCTGAAGTGAAAAGGGCTTCAAACTGTATGGATTAATGGCCCTGAAAAGCACATCCGTGTATTCTGCTAGAAGAGCACCCTTCAACAGATTTTTAGAGGCAAGAACATAGCTTAGAATTCATCATCCGTTTTTCAGGAAGAATGCTATCCATGTATATTAAATTAATCCGAGCTGATGACTTCGGTTTTCATTTTTGGCTACTACCCCATTGGGGGCTGGATCGCCAAGGTCCCGAAGGCCACTTGCGATACATGTGCGTACTCATGCGGCGGCCAACGAACCAGCGGCTCGAGTCATGAAAGTCGGTTCGTTGCAGTACTCAATAGCGTACTAAAACGGTCTTTGGAATACGCGAGTTCCTCGAAAATCGCACATCTGATTGTGTATAAAAGCGTTCCTCGTACAAATTTTACGTCGGTATCAATTTAAGCTTTCGAAACTTGATACCACGTTGTCCCATGATGTTTCTCGAAAACTCTATACGCACGGGTTCTGTCGACATTACATTAAAATCACGTACCTGACACGCACTCAGCGTTTTCTGCATGGTTTCTCTTAGTGAACTCTGAAAAAACTCAGAACTCGCCGCTTCGGTGTTCGATAATATTAGGTTGTCCCAAAAGTCTTGTTGTATTTTCCCAAAAAAAATTTGTTTACTCTTGTTTACTTGGAGACGGGTCTAAACGGTTTAGGAGTATAGCAGAACGACTCGAAGCTTTCTAACAAAGTATATATAGACCCGACAGATTCCGTGGGGAAAGCTACAATGCCCGTTCTTGACAGCCACCAGATTCGCGGTGCCATCTACTATGAGTGGTCCCGCGGCACCAAAGCCACGGAAACCTGTGACTCCATCAACGCTGCATTGGGCAAGGGATGTGTGAGCTACGAGACCGTGCGCCGCCGTTTGCCAAGTTCAGCAACGGCGAGATCGACATGGAAGACAAGCCACGCACGAGACGCCCACAGAAATTCGACGACGAGACGCTGCTCTCCGCCGTTTGCGCCGATCCTGAAACCAGCACGCGCGAGCTGGCGGAGAGGATTGGGCAAGCTTTCTCCACCGTAGATCGCCGCCTCCACGAGCTTGGTTATTAGAAGGTGCTTTCGCGATGGGTACCTCATGCCCTAACGGATGCTCACAAACGTGCCCGTGTGAGCATCTGTCAATCGCTGCTGCTCCGCCCGCATCGCAACGACTTTCTCGCCAATCTGGTCACAGGCGATGAAAGCTAGGTCATGTACGACACCAACGCAAGCCGCGCCTTTTGGCTCCCCCGTGACGCCGAGCCGCCAATGCAGCCCAAGTCCGACCTCTATCCGAAGAAGGTTTTACTCTGCTGCTTCTGGGACGCGGGAGGGATGCTCTTTCAAGAGGTGCTGGCACAAGGCGAGACAGTCACCGCTTCCGTATACACCCACCAGCTCCAGCAGCTAGCCGTCGCTATTCGAGAAAAGCGCCGGAAAAGGTCCGCGGTCAGCCTCCTTTATGACAACGCCCGCCCACACGTCGCGAAGAGTACCCAGGCCAAGTTACAGGAGCTCGGCTGGGATGTCCTGCCCCACCAGCCATACTCTCCAGCCATTGCCCCTTCTGACTATCATGTTTTATGTTCTCTGAAAACTTTCCTGGCCAAGACAAAATTCGTTGATTACGATTCGCTTGTGACGGCGATCGCTGAATTCTTCGACTCTCAGAACCCACAGTTCTGGGAGAAGGGAATCAACGATCTGCCTATGAGGTGGCAGAGTGTGTTCGATAACAATGGTGAATACATTGTTGCCTAATAGTTCTTTGTTGGAAAGATTTGTGATAAAAAGTGATGATCAAAAAAATACTACAAGACTTCTAAAAGTTTTTGCCGTTAATCACTTTTAAAAGTTTTTGCCGTTAATCAATCCCTTCTGTGGGATGCGCCGCACATTCTAGTTCCATTCAGAATCGTGATGGCTGGTGAATGTGATGTGGCCTATACAATGACTTGCGGTGGCCAGCCGATGTACAAGTCAGTGCTTTTATCCTCCCAGACGAGTCTGGTACCGATTCACCGACCCCGGAGGGATGGAAGGCTTGGTTGGCCTGGGCGGGCGTTGATGCGGGATTTGATCCCCGCACCATAAGAGTGGGGTGTGTGCCACCTGTCACTACACCACCTCCGCCAAGACTTTTGGGACAACCTAATACTTTTTGAGAGCGCCAATACCATGCATGACCTGCAGTCAAAGCGGCACCCATCACATGATGTCACGATTCATCTATAGAAAAATATTTTCATCGCCATGAAAGTGGTGCAAACCATAACAAATTCATTCATTGAATCTGAGATGAGGAAGAGAAATCGTACCGGTATCATTTTATTTCAGCGAAAATTTCCAAAAACTTATTACCTTTCATACATCATGAGATCTACACCCGGATCTGAACGACAAAAATTTTCACGTCGATATCAAACCAAAGTTCACATAGGCTAAATACGTACACATTTTCGCAAGATTGGCACTTATAATCATATTCGTAAACATTTTGGCGAAATTAATGCACAAAACTCGACAGTGGTGTCTCCGTCCTACTCTTCGCGATTCCGAGAAAGCCGTGGCGCGGTATCGTGACTATCATGCTGTCCTATTTAAGCATATTTTGGTATTTGCCACACGTTCCCTTTTAAACTGCAGTGCGTTTCACCTGTATACGTCCATCCTTTATTTTGGCGAAATCAGTTTCGAACGCTGTAACCGAATTCTGCATGTATGCCATTCAGATTCGGCACACAAGAGAACGGTGATAAACCCACTTTCGAAAATTTGGGTGCTCGGATTCCTTTTTTCGTTTTTTCCTAGTATTCCGAGCGCTTCACGCCACGGTTCACCGTAATTAATAGTTTATTGACAAACTTAGAAAAGACCACTTGCAAAATTACTAATCAGTCGGTGCTCCTTGTTCAGAAGCCACTTCCATGAGTCGGTGTGGTATGCTCGTTGTAAGGCTCTTGAGGACTACGTAGTCGATGGTCCTCCAAGCGCTCATCGCACTTTTAAGCTCGTCCATGGTGTCGAACAGTCTGCAGTTGTTGTGTCCTTACCCGCAATTGTGCCTCAGAGGTTTTCCATGGGTTCTGATCTGCACTGCATGCGCGCCACTCCTGTATGTCGACTTGTGATGCTAAACTATGCTGAAGTCGACCGGCTGAGATGAATACCTGCTGGAAAATCAGCTTTAGATTTCGCCAACGATCCAGGATTGGTAGCAGGTTGCATCAAAGGGTATTCTCATACTCTTGCGAGTCCATGTGGCTTGAAACGAATGGCAGGTCCCGCTTGCTATCTCAACAGTAGGCTCCCCACACCATCAGCGTACCGCCACCGAAGTTATGTGGCTGAACTGCACTGGATCATTTCTCAAACCACGACAGTAATATTTGCAGCCGTTTAGTGCATCCAGGTTGAATATCTATTTGAAAAAACCACCTAAGCGCATTAGTTTACTTCAGTGCATAGGCCATGCTTAATTTTGCAACCGATCCTTTCTACTCCGATGTGGAGTTCCCTCGCGCAAACTAGTGGCGATGCCTTCCTCATGAGTTGCCTCACGATGTTTTTTTTTGCATTTTATCCCTCTCCACACTGTCGATTTGCAGACGGAGAGCTTCAAATCTGCAAGGTATATGGTCGACGCTCCGTGTGCTGTTCGAAGCTAGATTCCAGATCTGCCGTTCGTCTGACGAGCATCGTAGCTTCCAAATTTCCCAAGGTAGAAGCAGACACGCACCGAGTGCTGCCAATTTGCTTGGCAATCCGTCGATTACTGAATCCGACACTGGAAAGTCCGAATTTGAGCTTTGGCTCCGGTAGATAGACGAAGACCACGTGGCATCGCTAGAAGACGTGTTACATCAGAAGATTTATGAAAGGTGGATATATGCTGTCAAACAGCCGAAATGTTAGAAAAAATTTATAAAAAAAGGAATCTGATCACCTAAATTCTTGAAAGTGGGGTGCTCTCTCTTTACTCATATGCCGAAATCAACGACATGCATTGTCTAAGCGTTTGGGACTGATTCGGCCCAAATAAGGATCGGAGAGATAATGGTGAAACGCACTGTATGTGATAATTGTTTGAAGATTACCCGAAACATAACAGTTATCCATAGGTCCCCCTAATGCATAAAAATGCTACATTCCTCTTGGAAATTACTCGTTTCGACGTCATTTTCTTGTTCGTGTTCAGAGGCCAGGGCGAACTCCGTCAATCTTCCACATTCCCGCATCTTCATCGTCATGAAAGCTAACAAATTATATCAGATTCCCTTACTGCGTGTAACTTGAGCAAGAGAAATTTCACCGGGGTCACTTTATTTCAGCAAAAATTCTGAAAGCCAAGAAGTCAGCAAACTTATTGCTCTTCATACGTCAAATTCGAAAACCGAAATCAGAATACAATCGACGGAAAATACTTTCGAACACCTCCTATCAAAGTTCACAAAGGTCATCGAAACAAATATCGGAGCTATTTCACCGCCTTTCACAGATGTGACATCCTTCTTGCTGGAAGATACTGGAGAGTTTCCGATGCGTTCGGCGAGCGTACGCAGCGCACACAGCCGTTTCTCCAAAATCTTGCAACTGCTGCTCTCAGCTACTCCAGAGTTTGCTGATTCTGTCTTCTAGAAAAGCCGATAACATTTCGAAGCGAACCAAGTCATTAAACTTCATTATCCTTTCCCTCAAGTGTGACTGAAACAGCATCCTCCCTGAAGGAAGCTTTCGTGCTTTGCCATAGAAAATACTGCATCTAAAGGAAATCCTGGTGGTCATTCCAATCGAGCAGCCTCACATCCATAGTCTTCATCCAAGCAATCGTGTATGCACTCTCGTGTGCAGAAGCGTTGTCTTGCAGGAAAATTTCGAATCCTGAGAAAAGTGCGCGAGGAGGGCCACATCGACACAGTCTCCATCTGATACTATAGGGTTCCAGATTCAGCGAAATCTCCACAATGGTTCCACAGTCAAGGAAATTTGTTGCAAATGAGACACAGCGTTCCAGGTTCTCACAGGATTTCTCACTATTGAGCCCAATTCCGTCAGGAAAAATCACTAGCTTCGTGGATCCTTTCACGAAAATTCCTCTCTAAAAATTAAGTATGACCAGATATTTGGCTCTCGGGCTTAGTCGCGCGAGGTACTGTCTCATGGTATAGTCAACTGCAAGAATTTCTTTCAAAAACATGATTAAGTGATAATTCCTTGATAAAGACCATGAATTGCGGTTTCCTCAGTGAATATGCACACTTTGAAGGCTTCCGCAATATCTGTCATTCTATTACAAAAGTCCAAATGTTTTCCCTATTAAGACCTTGCACGCGTGAAACGGTTTCGTTGCTGTTCTCCGCTACCATATTCGTTCCCTCGACGCCGCGCGAAATTTCCGAGTTGAGTACGTTGTTCCTTGACGGAAACAATGCCTTCGGAGGAATATCCTAGCTTTGTATTAGTTACCCGTAAGGTTCGATACTTTAATCTCTTTGTGGATTTCCAAGATGAAGTTTTTAGAACAGAACATGGGAAGCATAATGCTACTGTAGCGACCGAGTGACATTATTGACGACTGATTGCCATACAACGAGAGCAGGTGATGATAATTGGCTTCGTGAAATCTTGTCGGAGGCAGATCTGCTGAAAGAAGGATTAGCACTTCTCTGTAGATGTAGATCTCAGTAACGTTGGCAATCGGTACTGGCACGGCAAGTAACTCAAGACATGTCAGTCTAAACAGGGCAGGATTGTGAAATCAGACAATGTCCACTCAATAATCGCTTGAATCCACTATTAAAACAAACCAACAGTTTTTAACTACAAAAACTACAAAATTTGGAGACCGTGTTCGTGATCGGTGCCCCAAATAAACAATTAACTTCTATGAACAATGCTTCAGGGAGATTTATTTTTATGCCCAGCTCACGGTTTCTAGGATGGTGATGGTTAAATGATGCCGTCGGTAATCCGTCTACGGGGACCCTCACGAAAAAAATAGCAGAAGTGAGGAAATTTGATGAGAGGATTTACAATGAAGCATAGTAGCTGCCACAAAGACGAAAATATCGATTCAATGACGATCTGGCGCGATTTTTGAAAGTACAAGTGATGATATTTGCCTTTGGCTTGTGTGTGCGCGCTGGCTATGGATTGAAAGCCCGCGATTCTCTGTAGCAGTGACACACGTCGACACATGAGCATTCATAAATGGCGCGAAAATTGCCTATGTCCCTTCGATGTTAAACATCTGTCTCTTCGCTGCCATTTCACCTTCTCTTAGCGATTTTTGTTATACTTTTCATTTTTCTTGATTTGTTTTTTATTTTGTACGTGATTTTACTTTTGAGCATCCTGGGTGCAGATGTTGTGTAGTGGAGGGGTGCTCCAAAGTGGACAGTATTCAAGTAGGATACGGTGTTCATGAGAATCAAATTAATAACAAAATATATAGACTTATAGAAGTGTAGAAATCTTTCAGAATCAAATAAACACAATCACATTCCAGCAGAAGCAGTGTGAAATGAAAGTCATGAATTACGCTCCGATAATTTGTTGGTGAAGGTGTCACAATGGACAATGCACACAGTACATTTTAAGTCAGACAGTCAAAAGTCAATGCACACCGTCTAGGAAACCTTTTTCTTTGAGCAAATTCCTGAAAAATGGGAGGTGGATAATCAAATGAGCGTCAGCATATGAAAGAAATAACAAATACGAACCCAGTTTTCTTATTTGAACAGTGAAAGTTTAGAAATTGATTCAGCGGTTGCATTGATCTATGCAGGACTAGTCGGACCCCTTGTTAGAACTCGCGCCATTATCTAGAAAAGAGTTCGTGCAATCGCTCCTGAAACGCGTGATGACTCAGCAAATGGCTTTCACAATGTAAACCAGTGTAAGTAACTGGCTTATTGTTAGAAGCTTGGAGACAAGTGAGGCACATACAACTGATCTTCTAGTAATGAAAAGTTATAGGGGGAGCCACGGTCCACCAAGAGGAATAACTGTGGGTGGCAATCAATAACTATTAAACGAGTGCTTCTCTTCAAAATTAATAAACCTTCAGATTACAACCGTTTATCGAACTTACCTACATCTTAAGAGCAAATACCTAACTTCGAGCTTTGGATAACCCTATCGAAAATGACGATGGTATTTACCTTATTGAGGGCATATTTAACTTTCTATCCTTGAACACTACAAATAACACTGCCTGATCCAGGACGAAGAAACACGAAATCGGGCGTTTCTCGCTACCACACGACTAATAAAAACAGCTGACATTCCCGCACAGTGTCGATAACGAAGCCTCTGAGACAAGGCATGTACAGTTGCATTGTAGCAGTTGAAGGCAGTGGTAGGGGTACAAAACCCGACACGTCAAACACCACGACATTTCGGTCGATATTACAGTAATATGAGTATCATTTTGCTAAACGCTGCTCACTACTCTACACTTCAGTCATTCTCCGGCAAAGTCAACCCTGAAAGAAAGACCATGATAGGGGAGCCCGTTGAAAGCAATGTCTCAGTTTGTGAGGGATATTGCCCAAACTCCTCACGACTGTTTATCACTGAAGGGTGATCAAAAAAGTGACGCATATGGTAGACAGAGTAGTGCTTTCGCTTTAAGCTTATCGAAGTCTGTACATAATGGTTGAATTCAGGCGTGCCAAGACATTAGCAAGGATCCCGAGGTGGCTTCAGAAAAACCGAGGCGACTGGAGCAAGATATGGTCCAGTCTCCAAACAACAGTGCCGTGTACGGTGAGTTTGAAAACTGCAAAACTGTTAATCGGTAACTGAGACAGAATGTTTCAGATGAAGCCGTCTGCGACGACATGACGCGGATTTGTTATAAGGAGAGCTACAAGTCGAGGTCAGCAGTTCTGGGGTGAAAACTGATTCTACTTCACATAATCGGTCTCGTACTTTGAACCCAGGTTTTTAGCGGTGGCCGGATTGAGGTAGCACCGGGCCATAATGGAATATATTTTACCACAATTCGCATTCCTCCCAAATGGAAGCCGCTTTCACTAGTATTCAAGCTCCACTCCGCCCATTTATTTCCCTTATCGAATGGTGAATGGAGGTGATTCTCGGTTTCACTATTATTTGCAATGATCTGACCGCTCTATTTTTTCATAGGAAACGTGCCTGGGGATGTGCTCTGGTGGCGGATGGATTGCCGATTTGCAGCCACAGGCCACAAACAATCTGGGTCAGCTGTACACCATGCAGGAAGTGATGGCAAATCCGTAGGTATTCTGCGGCTTTTTGCTTTAACTACGACTTGAGACGCTCTCACATACAATTATTACCACTAATTTCTTTACGGTATCGTATATATTTCAAAAAGACCCAGGCTGTATATGAAAGCATCTTCGGGGCGCTGAAGAATGCGCTGGTGGCATGTGCTGGGCTGGACGCTCGCGCATAGTGCTGGATTACGAAAAGGCAGCTGCTGCAGCAGGGGAAAAAATTTTCCCGAGTGCGTTGATAGAGGAGTGCGCCTTCTACCTGGAACAAGATTGGAACAGGAAGAGAAACGCACTTGAACTACGCCGGTACATATGGGGTGGGGCTCGAAAGTGTAAGCAACCTCAGAAGTGGTGGAGTGGGACCAGTGATCCTTCTGCCACATTTGCACTAGAGGGTTTCGGCGTTGCAGCGCCTCCCCCCTGCCCCCCGTTTCTAGGCAACTTGGCACTTATGAACGATGCTGTATCTTTCTGGAATACGTGCGTGAAACGTGGTATGCAAATTCATTCAAGGGCATTTGGCGCAAGTGGTATGTCCTAGAACGGCGTACCCCAAATATGGTGGAGTCTTTCCAAGGTAGGGTATTTCGTTTCAAAGTGAGAGTTATAGTTTTGATTGTTTATGTTATATTATTTTCCATTCGAGCTTCTGGGGCATTTTGATTGGGGCGAGATACCCTCGTTTGAATGACCTCATCCTCGCTCCAGAAAACTGTGTTACTACTGCAAGAGGTCCGCTGCCAAGGGTAGTGAGTGTTCATTATCCCGGATGTTCTTGTGGAGCTGCGATCTGACTGCCCTCAACTCAGAGGAAGACACGGAGGAAACGTCTCAACAAGAAAGACATTATACGGCACCGGCGCATTTATTGGGAAATGTTTTTAACTTATTTTGCATCGAGATCGGATTCTCATGCTCATACGTGTTTCGGCTTATATTTCTTTGTGAACTATCGCTCGTTTGGCCACATCTGCTATATAAGCTATTGTGCAAAAGCTGTCTCATCTCCACATGTCTCTTTCACCTACTAGGATGATTGGTGCTTTTGCCATCAATAACCCCTAACATTTCTTCTCCGACAAAAAGATAAATTGCAGCTGCCAAGATTTTAGAAGAATTCTTCGGAATGCAGTAAATGGTGACATCGGTTGCGAGGAGGAAAAACCCTGCAGGTTGTATATATACGGTTTTGTGAACTGCCATCGTGTAGGGAAGTGATACCGTACCCCCGAGATAATGCGGTTTGCAGGCTTGTTTTGATGAAAGTGAGGATGTGGGCTGGACTCCGAATGACGAGCATCTGCAGCAGTGATAATTTAGCGCAAGAATGTTCAACATATACTTGAAGATATTCAACGACAAGCCTAATTCTGGAAGCACTGTTAGTTGGATCATTATGAGGAGTAGGCTCAGGCTCTCTAGCATTAACTCATCTTCGCAAGTCCATCGTTTTTGCCACTGTTTTTACCAAAAGATAAACAAAAGATTCGACGCTCACTGGTCATGGCGAGCTGCTTCAGCAGATCAAAAAGGACTGCCATCCAGACAGTGAAGTTTTGCGAATAAGCAGGTGTGACCTAGAAGCTTTTCACTTTTTGTCCAGTTATGGTTGAAGAATCGAGAGTGCTTAAGTTCGAACGACACTCCACCCTTCTTCATGAAGAGGTATTCAACGCGAGGGGGTGGATTGTGAAGTTTATTCTGGAGTGCGGTCTACGATCGAGAAGAGTAACGCATTTTGTCACTTTCAGGAACATCCGTTCTAAAAAGGAAGTGGAAGAGGAAGCAGCTGTCCTCCATAGTGTACGGGAGAAAACGCAAAAGAATCCTCTTCATGCATTTGCAGCCGCGGATCACACAGGGACAAACAGGGGAGTAACTTCGAAAAGGTATGTCTATGCCTGTGTCTCACATTTTTATGAGGATTACTGGGTTAATTCGCTCGAACGAAGATTCCTTCGTTGCAGGACGCTAGCACCGATCGGGTCAAAACAAGTGATGAGAGTGGTGCTTTCATCACTCTGTCTCTGTCTCATCACTTACGCACTCGTTCACTGCCATGCCAGTCATGTATGCTGACGGCTGCTTTAGAGAGAAGCTTATGGTCATTCTCTACGAAAAAGGAGAAGACTTCCCAATGTGGTATTTGCAGGGACCAGAATCATTCCTCAATGTGGTATTCGCAGGCACCAAAGCTGCTAGTGTTGGCGGGGAAGATTTACATCATGACGAAGTCACATGTGTCGCTTTTCGTGAAGGAGTGTGCGGGTGGGTCGTCGTTCCTGCCTTTTACACTTATATTCGATATCTGGGTGGAATTGCTGATCATGCCATTGTACTGTCAGAGGTACCCCAGAGCAGCTCAAATGTGTCGCACCACCATCCTCATTCGCCTTCAGCAGGGGCAGACATTCTGAAAGGAAAACTTTTCGACCGCATTCATGTATATATACATATCGATTTCTGTACAGATCATTAGCCGGACCTATCGTCAGCTCTGTGCTCCTGTTTTTCGCGCATGTTTGGCGCATGCATGGGTTACTGATGTATACGTCAACTGTCATCCAGAGCCATTTTCTGCAACGGCTGACCACGCATTTGGTGGAGGAGAAATAGGTGTCCCTTAAGAGAACATCCATTGTCCGGTTCCATATAAGTGATCATGTTTACTGATCATTTGTATGTGGTTAATGAAAAGAACCAAATTACAGAATTTCTGTGTAGAGTATACTACATGCACGTGAAAAGCCTGCCCGACATAAAGAAGTAAAGTAGCAAATTCGCATAATGCGAAAGCGTAGAAGGCAAGAGAAGTCAGACCGTGCACCTTCTCCGCTGTCGCAATGCCAGTCCATACAAGGCAAATTAAGGTGTGAAAAATGTCCGCTTCAGCACGACCCCCTTTCAATGTCTAGATAACCTCCTTAATATCAGTAACTATTGCTGATTGCACTGTATTACTAAGCCATCTCTTACTGCAATGTTTGTGTTGATCACTCAAGTTCAGTAATATTTGATCACATAAGCAGGCCAGCTGACGGCACGTTCCGCTTATCATATAGCCTGGGACCATAACTTACCTCAGCAATTACGACTCCCACCCCATTCCGCCCGTCACATACGATTCTCTGTCAGGGAATCCTCTACCCGGTGTATGTCGACTGCAGTATACATTCGACCATCCAACCGCCTGTTTTCTATGCCGAATTCAGCATATACTGAAGGTGACTCTACATTTTGGATCCAGTTCGTACTAGTTTTGACTTGAGCTTGCAGAGTGTCTTTCTATATGAATATACTGAACGCTGCAGCTGGAAAGCACTGCAACAAACTTGGTTGCATTGTGTTCTATTGCTATGCATTCTTACCTAGAGCAAAAAAATTATTTTACATTTCCTCACACGGATTCACTGTGGAATACCCCTCACTTACATATGCTCACTGAAAGTTTAGATTCTGATGCTTATTGCTGACCTCTGCTTTTACTACACCCCCCCCCACCTATTGTCCGGTCAAGCACGGCCTCCTGTCGAGGAATCCTCAACTTCCGGTGTACCCTGACTACATAGCAAGGGCAGGTGCCTGTAGCACGCGAGTGAAGCGATTGCGCGCAAAACCAGTTTTTCTTCATCCTCATCCTCCTTGCTCACCCTTACCAAGAAAATGTTTTTCTTTAGCATTTGCCACGAGCATTTGCTACGAAAGGCACTGGTTTATATATGTTTCGGTTAGCACTGTTACATCCGGTAGCATTTTCATGTAAGGACATGAGAAAAACACAGCTCACTCTATGGCCACTCTACGCAGAAATCCTTCCAGTTTTTGGTTAAAACATCAGCTAAGCTAAGAACATGTCACTAAGGGTAACTCGACTTCCTGAACATGGAAAAGGCGTTGGTTTTGTGCAAAAACTTCTAGATCCTGCGCTGCGGGACTCTGCACTTGCTAGGTGATAGTATTGCTCATTCAAAAAAACTTCATAACTTCGTGCGCACAGCCATCCCGCAAATTTTTTAATATGAGGCAGTTGATGACATGGATATTTTGATAGCATGATCAACATTTACTATACTGTATGCAGACAGTTAAGGATGAGCAGGATGGCAAACGAACAAGTTCTTCATCGCAATGGCTTCACCTACTTAAATACTGCACAAAACTGTAAAAATTCAGCACTTAAGGCGTACATGTAAACAATGAAGGATGATAAACAGAAGCGATCTCCTAAAAATATCGACAAGAAACTTCAGAGATCACAGATGAGTACACCAAGAGAAAAAGCGAGATAAAAGGGCATATAAACTACTTCACTTCAAACAGGGCAAAGTGGAGGCGAAGTACCGTCTGTCGTAAACGGCAGATGGTGAGCTTCAGTCGAGATCAAACAATGCTGACCATAGGAGCTCGGTCGTAGAGATTCTGTGGCATTCGTAGACACGTGCCAGAGTCGGTTTGATCGATTGATTGTGGTCGGTGCTCTTCGCTACGTCGACGAGGTCGAGAAGTGGTCGAGAGATATCTCGCTTACGATCCAACGACTGTGTAGATCCATCCTCTTCTCACTCGAATAGATAACGCATTCTGAACACATATCCGCCGAAGAGGAAAGCAAAACACGAATAACATATCTGCACAAGGGAATACAGTATAGCGACGACTGATGAGCGCTCTCGAAACAAGAACAATACCACGAACGACCCAAGGAATATCAGCGTTACAATGGAAACAAGGAAGCTTGTACTGCAGGTCCCAGAGATAAAAACCGCTCAGATGAAGAACGATGGCGAGACTTCCATAAAATGCCCAAATAAATATTCCACATGGCATAAGAAACACATAGGGCACAAAAGAGCACAGTTGGTGAGAGGTAGTTGGCAAGAAAGAGCCAGTCGATTCGGTCGAACCCTCTGGTGAGATCGTTAGCATAGTTGTTTGAGAAAAATACGTGGTAAAAGTCAACACAGCTGGGAGAAAGACACCGAGCCCGATGACGAAACATGGACGTGAGCAACACTGGTCATCCTCTTCCTTCACCCTGTCGTGCGAGATCAATACTGCTCGAATAGAAGTCAACACCATATAAAGCGTTGCTGTTACCGAAATAACCGAGAAGTGCAGTATCAAATGCGGGGACGGTGAGAGAGCAAACGGATCTCCAACCTGCGGTGCGATGAGCATTACGAGATGTACCACAGAATCATGAATACAGAATCATGAATACAAAGAATAGATAAACAAGAAGAGCCAAATCCGCGACTGCTTTTTTTGCACCGCTGCCATGAACAGCAGAAAGATGGAGCAAATCATTGGAATGAATGTCGTCATTGTCGGCAACAAGAAGCCCAGATCTCGCATTGCATCTTCGTTGCCAATGAAGTAGCTCTCCGGCAACAGTAAGAACACACCCATATGGTTCGCCACACACTTGACAAATCCGTGATAATTCGTATCTAAGCGACGAGTTCCACGTGTGGACCAGCCTCCTTCGGCAGAATCGAAGTAGACACATGTATAATTGTGACGGAAATCTTTCGGTTTCAGCATGACGATCATTTTATTGAAAAAAAACGTGCTCAAGTGTGTCCAACTTAAGTGAAAGGACCGGATTCTATGAGCTGATCACGTCGAACAACGATGCATTGGCCATACATACGCTCCTAACAGTATGATCCGAGTCGATAGTCGGCAGTTTCACATGACACTTGTTACCAAGGACAGTGTTAAAATGCTCGCTGTCCTTCACCCACTGCATCGCTTTCAGATGAAGTCCGAGGTCAGGCGAAACTAGGGTGAACGGCGATGGGAGGCGCGTGGAAAATTCGGATAGTATCGTCCACATCTCAAACTTGGGTAATTAAACCCAAGTTAATTTTTTTGATTGAATTTGAAGAGCATATTTGAGTTTGAAGTCTCAAGATGCGTACAGCGATGTGCATCTCATCAAGAATAGTCAGAGTGACCACTGAAATTTCCTTGCAAGGCCTCTCAAAATCTATAATGATTCTGTATTGCCTTCTCATTAATTTCGTTGTTTGGTTCTTTCTGCAGAGAAAAAGTAAAAATTCGATTAGCCAAGTTTGTGGTACCGTTTGAGGCTGTTGATCCATATATGCAGATGAAGCGCTGTGTCATTAAACTGTGTGTATATTGCAAGTTTAGCACTGTTTGATATTGCACTAAGCTTACTCGCTCGCCTGCTACAAGCGGCGACTTCACCGGCAGTCATGAAAGTTGGTTAGTCTCTCTATGCTGCTCTATTTGCCACAAATGCTCATTAGCTTAGATGCGTGTGGGTAATGCACACATTTGGGATTACTGTACCCATCGTTCATGTTGAGGTTAGTTCACTGGCCAAAGTAGATGCGTCTCGCTCCTTAACTGCAGTTACGGTATATACTTAACAACACGGCTTCCACCCTTGTGGGATTTTAAGATATGTGGGAGATTGAGTGATGTGATGCATGAATCAATCGGCGCGTGCATTTGGTGGGACAAAGGTTTATGCAGCTTTTCGTTCTTCCCAACTTTTCTACCTAGTTTTCATAATTTATCAGCACTAGCGTTTTACTTCCGCTGTGAATTGTGGATTGGCTACCTCGTGAAAGCTCCCTTTTTTAAAAAGCCAAAAGTAAAGTTGTTAAATGATGTGATAAGTGTTTTCCATGGACTATTTACAGAGATGATGCGATTAGTGAGTTCGTTACGTCCGATTTCACAACGCTGCTACGTTCACGCTCACATTTGTTGAATTTCTCGCCATTCTAGTTTCTCATAAAGACAGTTACTCGACCGAACCTTTCGTTTTGCTCCTAGCAAAACAGATCCCTTGAAGCATTCCTTCCCAGTGATTTCCTCGTGCCTTCAGAACTTGATGACTCTCAGGAACCTGAATACTGAATACTACTCCAATTCAGCACAGTCACTCATGCGTCGACGCCGGTATCGCAAGGAATGAAAGCGATCTTTGTGCAAACGCTCTGTGCAGTATGATTTTTCAAGGAATTCCGGCTGTTTAAAACATGTGTAAGAGGTATAAGGATAGTTTCTTGAATTCAAGAACAACATATTACATCTTCCTGGTGCCATGTCAAAATAAAAAAAAAAACACTTTGGGTTTCGAAAAAACAACCATTCGATTTTGGTAACATTGAAATGTCATCGCTTCGATTCGTGAAAGAAATGAATCTAGAGCAAAGCTAGATTCGGTCACAAAAGTTACACTGAATAGCCCTTCGCATGTAAATTTGTGGTTTTTGTTTCGCATTAACCGAACAGCTCTCTCTTGATTGCACTGAAACTCCAGATTAGCTCACCCTTGTGCTAAAGTATGTGAGTCGAAAGTAAGCTTCACACTTGTAATCGATGTACACGCTACCTCTATGTACGTGTAAGTTTTGCACGATTTTTATGAAAAAGAGATGCGGTGCCATTATGGCGTCTAATATTACTGATAAGAAATACGCATCATATGGCAAGCAGGATCAAGGGTGGCGTCGAGGAAAATTTTCAAAAAATGTGATCCCTTTCAAAAAGGGCCTCCATACGACCCCTCCCCTTTCTTCAGGTTCCGTTATTTTGTGGATTCTACCCAGCCCATGCGATTCATCGAGGAAATCAGGAGCCTACGGTCAAAAAAAAAAAACACCGAGGCCAAACTCCTGACAAAATAAGAGAAATAAGAGGCTAATAAAATTCAGTACTTATATTCGAAAACAAAAGCGTTCGAGAGAAGTGAGAACCTAACAATATTCAATACTCATATTCCGAAACGAAGGCGTCGCCGACCTTTGGTAATGTGCTCTTCCTCTGATGACAAAAGAGAAGGCGTAAAAGTCAATCTGTGCGGGAGGGACAAAGGATGAAAAAAGCAGGATAAAAATGTTAGAAACTGAATAGGAGCCATATTATGCGCTGCACTGCAATCGCCGTGTCCCCTTTGCGGTAGCGACGCGACGAACAGATGAGGGTGGCAGTATCTTCTCAATAATAAATCTGAGCATTTTTGAATACCTGTAACTTTTCTGAAATTCAATCTTTTAAAGTACCGTAATTGTGTTTTTAAAACTTTCTTACAAGGGAAGGACCCCAGGTCGAAGGGGGCATTCGGAATGGGATGCATATGGTCCGACGTATTTTCGGACGCTGATCTCGTCGAAATTTGCAAAACGATTCTCTGAGCGGAGTTATGGAGGTTTTTTTTGAATGAACGGTTCATCAGCATGGCCGCTGCTGAGCAGTCAACGGCCTCAGCGGCTCGGTGGTAGTGCTCCGGATCTGCAGGAGAGGGGTCGAGGGTTTGCTCCACGCAAGTGCGAGTTTTTTTTTGCATTTTGTGTTTCATTGTCAGTAAGTGCTTTTCTTCCACTTCTGGACGTTCCCTTGGACTGGTACCTATCACACCCATCATTTACTCTGCCACTTTATTTATAACTGCTAACATTACTCACAAGGGAAGGATACCAAGTCGAAGAGAATCCCGTACCACACGAATTAGGCGTTTTTGCGTGAAAAGATTATGATATTCGTGCACAGGGGGTCGAATTACCCCTCTGTGCAAATTTTCAGCCAAATCCAGTTTTTGGTCCAACTTCGGAACATTGGGGGTGGCCAGGTTATAAAGTGGTAGGTTTTGAATTTTCTTCTACAGAAAACCCTGCAACCTGAAGAAGATAGCCTACACATACTTTCTACACTTGCCCATCGCACTAAATGTACGAAACAAGCGTCAATTAGGAGCATTTCCTACGCAAGAGTCAACGACTTCTCCTTTGTTCAATGGGCTGCCACCCTATAGCCCATCAATTTTTCCGAAATTTGGTCAAATTTTCGAATTGGCTAAAAACTTGTCTTCTGGGCTAATTTGACTCCCTGAACACGAAAATCTCCCTGATTTCGCGCAAGAAGGTCTGGCTCGCGTGCTATGGGCTTCCAAACCTACCATAATAGTATTGTTTTTTCAAAAAAACCTCCATAACTCCGCTCAGAGAATCGTTTTGCAAATTTCGAATACAGATTCGAGATCAGCGTCCGAAAATACGTCGAATCATATGTATCCAATTCCGAATGGCCACTTCGACCTGTGGTCCTTCCCTTGTTTGACCAGTCTGTTGGCCGATTGTTTTCCCCAGCGGCTGCCCAGTTTCGTACATGGAAATCGAGTCAAGAAAATTTTTAAAAAAATTGTCGTTGTGCGGGGTCTGCGAGGCTGCCGCTTTTTTGAATGCTGCTCGAACCAGAAAGAAATAAGTTATCTCGAGGGATGCGAGTCGATAAAAAATCTTCTTCGTCGAAGAGGTGAGAGGTGAGATCTTCCCATAAAAACATCCATTGTGTCTACTATGCATCCAGCACGCATCTTTGCATCTCAGAAGGCCAACGAGAGGGTAGTTGGTCTCTGCTGGCTCCGCTGCGAGATGTGCCATGCATTGGGATTTCATCCACATTCTCAGTGAATGCAAACGCTTTTTCGGTCCGCATAGTGGCTCGTTAGTACCAGCTTAAGTGTTCGCAATCGTCGTAAGATGTGAAAGAAGTCCATATCAGCTATTTCTTCGTTCTCATCACATAGTTTCTTTGGTATTCATCCACGCTAATTCCCGTGGGTCGATTTTCGCTAATTTCCCCAACCAAAGGGTTATTGGCATTGACTGGCTTCGTTGTGGATCGCGCCATGCATAAGGTTTCCATCGGCGATCCATCATACTGAAGGATGAAACATTCTCGTGATTGTCTTGGAGTTGGGCACTGTTAACAAGGTATCAAATATCGCCCTCACAACACAGTATGTAATGAGTGTTTGGTTGCAGAATCTTGACATCTGGCTCAAAGCCCACAATTCCAAGAGGACAAAGGGAATAGCAAGCCCTTTGACTCTGTTTATCCTTCGCGTTGTTCGTGTGCTCTCCTCTCTACAATCTCTGCCTGCCTCAACAATTACAACCCTCCCCTCTCAGCGGATCAAATACGACCCCCTCCTCCGTCGAGGATCTCTTGGCGGAGGCTTGACCCTGATCGCTACACGATCATGAATCACTTCAATAGTGACGTTCAGCAAAGATTGTCAATTTCAGCTACTACGGTGCTGATATTGTTAAGTGGAACCAAAATCATTTTTCACTATTACGGTGTGAAGGCATGAATTATCCTTTCAGATAAAAGCTCTAAGCAAATACGATGTTGCCATCCATATCCAAAAACCGATTCCTGCTGCTTCACACTAAACAGACTGACAATATTGGCCTGAAAACGGTTTCCAGAGAACACATGCTCATATTGTGCAGCAAATTTGAGTGTGGGATAAATTATTCGTTCTATGGCCCATAAAAGCAAAAACAACCTTGATTTACTATGTGCCAATGACCTCTTAAGCATGCCTAACCTGCAAGCAGTTCTGGGAAGAAATTGAAGTGGCAACCCCAACGTCAGGAAAGCTCATGCCGCGGTGCGAAATCGCGACGTAAGGGTACCCATGTGGGACTACACGTCCGGGAGTACTGTTGGTCCCCTTTTTGCCTTGTCATTTTGTTAAATGAACGCAACATAATCCAACGTCACCGCGGTCACTTTTCCCGCAAATCGAACATGTGGGGAGTGGGCTTTCACTAGAAATGTTTTGTGTTTAACCTTTTTTGATGTCCATTTTAATGATTTAGTTGTACAGATAATACTGTTATCAGTCATGTTTTAGGTGGTTAATAGTGAAGAACTGAAATCTCCTTCATGTAGACGAGATCAGGCATGAACCATTGTCGATCTCAACTGCCCGGTTAAAGGCCAGTGATAGCGGTCGGGTGTTTCTTGTTTTGGATTGAAGCCCTCCATCGCAACATCCGCCCCCAGACAAGGCTGATCACCTGTCTCCTTTCGCCTCTCCACCTAAACTCGATCTCGATCATTTCACCCTCTTCTGCTAGCAATTTTCTATGCTTCGGCTATCACTGCTAGCAGTTTTACTATCTCGGTTCACTACAGGTTGGTTGACATTGAGGTATCACAAATGTGTGCATTTTTGCCAACGAGTCTCACTAGTAAGACATTTTCAATTTATCTTCCCATACATTCGAATAAGATTCTGTGAAAATGACCAACCCCATGGAATTTCAAGAACATCGAGGTTCTAGTATTATTGTAAGTGATTTCGGATACTTGAACTCTCCAGGCCAACTGCCGTGATCAAGGTATGAAAGAATCTTACCAATCTCACAGCTCCATTTCTGTAGACCGTCCGCCTTCTCACCACCCCACCATGGATCCGAGTCTGTCACGTCATGTTTTGTGTTGTCCCTATTCGCATTCTAAGATTTCCCTTATCAGCAAAAAATTTCATATTTGGTGACAACTGGATATAAGTAATACGGTTAATTGACGAAAAGTGTGAGAAGTGAAGGCATCCTCCATGATCTAGAAAATCCAATGTGAATTTGAATTTTCAGAAATTCCGATGTGAGTTTTTAGAAAATCCAACGTCAATTACATTTCAATGATATCGTCTTCGACTTTTCTTTTCACGGGAATTTTAAAAGAACAATTTCGGTGACGTCATTTATCATTGTTCGTGTGGCTTACGGGGGCGAAAGGCTGCTGCTAGCCGATTGTCGGGCTATCACTGATAGAAAGTGACTGCCGTCCCGGATGCGAACCCAAGGATCGAAGATGAAATAAAGAGGCAAACCTAGCACGGCGCAACATATATAAAGAAAAGGGAGAAGAAAGAAGGGGCTACGTCCGGAAAAAAGAACTGCGTCAGGAAAACGCAGTTCCTCTTGCATGTTAAGATGAAGGTATTCACAATGAACCCACGTGGTTCCATTAGAGTTTCGAAGACCCATTCACTCATTTTGAACAACAGGGAGAGATTCCACTAGTTCCTAGCTTAATGGAATGTAAATTTCCTTCAAATTCAAGTCTTTTATACTTGTGTGAATTGAAACCCAGTCGAAATGTTTGCATTGCATAGAAAATATATGCCTAGCTTGATCATGAATTCCATTTTACACACCGCTTCGGAGGTGCTTATGCTGCCGAACTTGGAGGTCATTTTCTTTCATGCCGAAGCTAAAGCAAGTGTTGCTACTTAATAGGCCCATGGTTTTGAGGCTATTCCGTTTCCTGGTTCTGAACTCGGGCGCGTCTGACCCACTTCATAGGTGAAATATCGATAGATCTGTATTGTGTACGCACTGCATGACGCGCCCCTTCAGAGGCGTGCTCCCCTCAACGGCCAGCGCAAGGCTTTCCTAAAAAGGCTGCAAGGGTCACTTTTATGGGCGAAATATGCCATATAATGCCAGCGTTTCAGGACAACAGCTTTTCGATGCCGATGCTCCATTTGCTCGCAGTCTTCAGAACACAAGGGTGCCCGAAATCCGACGACGACCGCCGGTCATACTCCAGTCAATAGGTTAGTCGGCAAGAGTTAATGGAATAAAGGAGGAAGGGAATAGGAAAGGAAAATATGAATTTCGAAGTGGGAGTTTACGTTTCGTTTTCACAGACGATCGGTGTGCCGTCTGGTCCTTAACAGACAATGTCCTGTAGTACATCGACTGTATATTCTGTGATGGGTGACGGTCACTAACACATGACGTTACTCATTCGAACCACGATTATCGGTTTTTTTTGCAAATTTATTGTAGTCAAATGTTATCAGTACATGGTCTTCGAGTATGGAGAACAATATATCTTCCTGGGACCATTCTCTCTCTCAAAAAAAAAAACACTAGAAGGTTTTCGGCACTTTGCTTTTGAGCAGCGTATGCGGCAGGTAATGGCAAGCAAATTCATCGTTTATAACGTTGTACATGTACATACCATCGTATCATTGTGCTTTTTATAATGAATTTCCGAGTAATCTGAACAATTACAGTATTCACTTGAGCAATCTTGGTGCTGGATATGTTATACAGATAAGATTTGCTTTTCGCGTAGGCTTCACTGACTACCTCAACTATTATGATTTTTGCGAAAACTGGAACTATGGCTACTCGTTTTTTACGATGATATATGGGTGATTGATTCTGGAAACGGCTCTTCAAACTAAGGATTTTTCTTTACCATGGGAGCTTTTGCACGGGCATACAGTTTGGTGCAGTTCTTGTGAGCAGAAATCACAGTTTTCCCGAAAAAATTATAGATGAGCAACACTGCTAAATTCGAGATTGACACACTGGCAAGTGACCCTCTCGACAGACGAAACTGCACTAGGATCACCCTCCTTTTGCAGCGCTAATTGCATAGTTGTACAGAATTTCAATTTTTGCTCACTTGTGGTGTTAAAACGCATGTTGTTCTCCATGAAAGAAAACGTGTACTGACAACCACCCATAGAAATTGACGGTTTCATGTAACCGAGAAAGACGATCCTGGGTGGGCACATGCAGCGCATGGTATTGCATGTTAAAGATTAATCGTAAGTAGAATTGCCTGGCCGCACGGGCCGTGAGAGCAAGGTCTGCCGTGGTCCATCATGTCGTAAACAGTGTATTCGCGTGGGCTCAGCGGACGACAAGGATTTTCTGTCCTAATGACAGCCATCCTTGTGGCGCCTACTGCCTTCGTTCACAAAGTTACGATCTCTTTATGAATCGTCTAGAATTTACAGTTTGTGTGAATAATGTTTTATTAGCATGGTGTCTTCGATAAGGAAGTGAGTGCTCATTCAAGGTCCTTTGGCTGTTGGCAAACGTGATGGCAACGACGCTAAAATGGCTATACCAGGAATCGGAACCTTTGGTGTAGGCGATGTGATGAGTAGCATCGCTAAGTTCGTTCCAGGTAATTTATGTTCTCTCAAAAACAGCACACACAATGAAATTCGCCGCCTACTGAAGGTGCGAATACATTATGGGTGAGTGTGATAGACAGAGGGGTGTGTAGCCTTATGTCGAATTTTCGTGTACGGCATCGCACTCGCGGCACCAACAGCACGCTTTGCCGCGGTCGGTTGGAATTCCGCTCTGACGCAAGGGACCGCTACCTTGGAGGTTTAAAGAAATAGCTGTTCATTTCACCGTTATCTGAAAACGATAATTTTTGCAGTCTGAAAGGAAAATAGTAGGGAAATATAAAAGCAAAGGAAAAAGAAACAGTTGCGTTACGCGATACTAATCCTAATTGAAAAATATTTAATTTGGGCGTAAAACTTTGAAGGGAGCGCATGCAAAATAGGCAATCACCCGCGGGGAAATCCGCTGCGCTCGGCTGCGCGAGAATTCGACATAAGGCTACACACCCATAGTCAGTGTGGCATGTCCATACAGAGCTTCATGTAGTAGAATTCGTGGAAAGATTGCTACAATTTCTGCTACAGAAGAACTTAAAAGGGAGGAATTGAAATGAATCCCCTATTCGGATGCCAAATTCTCTTCCTATTGAACGTGTTGAGTCCGCAGCCAACCCACAGTGTCATGCAACTTTTAGTTTTCCTTGCTACTTCCTTTAATTGAAGTACTGCCATGGCATTTATTATGAACTCTATGAGATTGGCAAGAAAACGGGTTTGATACTACTTTTTTGTTTTACGGAGCTTCTAGAAACTCTTCAGTTGGATCTAGCCGACGCCAGTTCATTATTTCAAAAGTTTTATATACCGCTTTCTGTCTTACAGAGCTTTAACAGGAATAAAGCTTCTCTGCATGTTTTTGAGAAAACTGGCAAGTTTGTGTAGGATTAATTTCTTCCTATGATGTTTCTGTATAACCACCATCCATGTCAAGAAAGAGCCTCTTTTCATATTGTTCAAGATCTTTTCATATTCTCACTGTGACGCGCTAGGACTAGTAACAAGATGTCATTTTAGCGGGAACTGACGAAAACATTCCAAATGGTGGCACGTTCGAATTAGCTGATAAGCCAAATCTCGGCTATATGGACAGAGAAACAACCGCGGGGAAGACGACTGGATCGTCAGGCAAAGTCAGTAAAATTCTCTCACATTCATTAAAGAGTACACTTACAATATGTACTTAGTTACTCTCGTTCTTCATCAGTCCTTGTCTCCCAGGTTTCCGAACTCGTATTTATATCCAAACATCATGAATTAGTCGCAACATTCAACCTGTAAGAGGCTATTTTCAGTACCACGGCTTGTGCACGTATTTGATATAGGTCGTATCAAACAAGAAGCGCAGATTTAAGGCACGTTCCAGGATTACCTTGGGTGGGTTAAAGCGCTAAATTATGAAATTAGAGGTGCACCGGAACTTGCAGACAAAGAAGAATCTGAAAGAATTCCCTGAAAATGGCAAAAGTACACTCTCCTGGCTTCCGGCCTTGGACCAGATTATCGCGTGAAAACGAGGCTTTGAATCAGTTCTCGCTGGGTACCATATAGCACTCTGGGATATCACCTGTTTCCACATGTCAAAGTCTCCTTTATTACTGGCATCTTATCTTATCTCATTCATATCTTATACTATCTTACAAATCGTAGCCTCTTTTGCCACGTTGTGGCAACCGTAGCCACCGTTATTGCCAACAATCACGTCTGGGGTGGGCGGGCCAGCGCTCAGGGTGTGGCTGAGGTGGCTTCAAGAGCTCCGCGTGCTGCGATGGCTCATCATCGCACTTCCATTTGTGCACAGCCTCCCTGTCCGCTTGGAGAGCTATTAGATCATGTACAAGTTCGCAATGTTGCCCTAATCCTGGAATGTGCCTTTAAGGAATCGGTTTCTGTTAAGCTTATGGTAAATCTGTTTGACGGGAATAATGCCTTGCGGATTTCGAGACGAGATACTTGCAATTCACTGAACTAAAAGCATTTGTTACGAGTAGTCCAATCTTTAGGGCGCGAGGGGAGTTTTGACCAGTTTTCTTAATTTGAAGAATTATTAATTTATAATTTAAAATACTAAATTTAAAATATCCTTTGGTTCTCATCGCCTATTGAAAGTTTGAATTTAGCGCTTATCGCTGCCCCTGCAGGCATGAGCCACCCTCCGTCCCCCCCCCGTTCCTGTTTCCTGTCTCGTCAAATGAAATGCCCCTCTCGAGGAATCCACGACTCCCGATGTCTCTGATGAGCGCCATTCGATTTGTCACACTTTTGGCCACATAATGCATATTTCCATGCTCTATTTTGGCGATAGGTTGGCGATTTACATTGCGCGAAGTCGCAAACAGTCGACCCCAAACCATCATGAAACACCTCTATTGAAGGAGTTCTCTGCACAAGTGGGTTTGATTGCGCCAGATCTCATGAGTATGGCAGATGAGTAAGGGCTTCAGCCTGCAACACCTTCAGAAAAGACGCGGTCGCGTGCAACTGCTCGGAGGGATAACGCAGCACCCAATTTTGAGTTTCGGCGAATTAGAGATACCTTACGTGGTCAACTACTTTCGGATTGAGGAGGCTAATACTTTTAAATGTCCTCTGCAAGCAAATACGGTGGTACATCGCATTCAGCTGAATTGTACGCTTCAATCAAATGGAATTGAAGCAACTTATTTTCATTTCGGCATGTCTAAAACCAGGGGCAATGTGTTCCATCGAGTGCTTTACCTCCTCTTCTTGCAGGGCTGACATTTATATTAGGTTGGAACACAATCTCTGTTACACTTTTTATTTTTCTTGGGGAAAACTGTGGAAGCTTCTGAAATATTTGGTAATGGGGATATGTAAAGCGAAATGGGTGTAAATGGGTGTAAATGTAAAGTGCAAAGGACTACTGATTAACACATTCATATTCTCTATGGCTTCAACTAGCAGTGAATCTACGGCAATTTCGCGAGAGGGGCGAAATCCACGAGCATCGCCCTGATTCCTCAGCATGCAAGACCACTAACCGAATCAACCAGTCGATGGGCCCAGGTACTGTCTCTCATACGGCGACGACCCGATGGCTCGATTGGCTCAGGTTGAAACAGAAAAAAATTCCAAAAAATTGCAAAGAGAAAAAATTCAAAAAATTTTTTTTTCAAAAAAAGGGCACAAAATTGTCATCCAACACGGCAGTCACTGCCGATCTCTACTGCAGACAATTGGACACCGTAGCCGCAAAACTTACCGGAAAATGGGCCGAGACTTCTTTCTCCACGACAACGCTCGCCCACATGTGGCAAAGTTGACGGGTCAAAAGATCCAGGACCTTGGTTGGACGAAGCTCCCCCCACCCACCTTAATCTTCGAACATGGCCCCAACTAACTACCACCTATTCCGATCTCTGATCCACTTCCTCGACGGACGACAGCCCAAAGATGACGATGATCTCAAAATCGACCTCCGACCTTTTTCCGACCAGAAATACCCTGACTTCTATAAGCAAGGCATCTATTATCTCCCTACTCGCTGGCAATATATTGTTGATTATTATGGTACATATTTTGTTGACTGAAGTTAGACATAAATGAAGAAAAATAAATTTGAAATTTTTCGTCATTGTGTGACAGAAATTATGTTCCAACCTAATAGTTGCCTCCATTGCGACTCGACTAGACAGGAACTTGTGAGTGAGATGTCACCCAAAAACTGTTTTGCAGTTCTTTCCATAATAATTCAAAAAACGAGAGGTTTTTTGAATAAAAGCCTGTTTCCAGAAAGAGCAACTTTTATCGGTTCAAAGAGCACAGTAAGTATTGATGTAAGTTCGTGCGCTTTCAGTTTTGGATCTGTCGGGTGAACGCACAAAACCGGCCAGAATTTCCTTACGAGGGAATATGCCCGCACCTTCCTGTTCAGGCCGAGAAAGTTTCCCGATATCAATAAATAATAAGGAAAATATAGCACAATCGGGAGAAAGGAATCTGACTGCTATTGAAAAGAGGAAAATACTTTTTCGCAAGAATGTTCGAGGAAAGGTAACTCAACTGGCGAAGTGAATTCAACTAATTTGGTACAGCTACTTTGCAGTTTTATCAGAATGGGGCAAACAATTAATACTGGAATTTATAATCCGCAGAAGAGGGCAAAACTGAGAACAGAGTCGCAATGTTATTCTTTTTAAATAGATCAATTTCTTTAATTGGTGCACAGTGAGCAACCTCCATGGTTTCATTGTCAGTTCGAGTTTGTAATGAAGGGCATCTTGCACAAATTCAAGAGTGGCTGAAAATCTGTTAACGAGTGATATCCAAGTGTTTATTGGTAGAACTGGTTTTTTGGAAAAAACGTGAGATATGAAAAAGAAAACGGTACAGAAACTGAAGCACATTTTCTCAACAACGCCAGTCTATAACTTCTCGTTTTAGATGTCTCTGGGTGGTATTGGCACGTTTCACGTGGGTCAGGAACAAGAGCAAGGCACCGGTCTGCTTGACTTTTCAAAATCTCGTGAGTATTCAAAATTTATGTGGTTTCTAAATTTGAACTTGTAGCTCCACAGTTCCATTTTGAGGTCGTTTTGCTATATATTTTTGTTGGTTTACGTCTATTGTTACAATGTGCGCAAAAAATGATGAACAGAATGCAAGGAAAAATCAGCAAATTGCGTTCAGCGTATTGATAGGGAATAAACAAACCAATTGTTAAATGAAATGTGAGTTAGAGATAATACCTATTTGGGTGAAAGATTGCGTAAAGGAATTTCGAATAGAGAGGGCCTTGGTGGCTTCGAAAACTGGCTCTTGACACTATTCCGTGATTTTAAAGAATTGCATATATGATCTCCTCCCCATGCGGTCTTTACATTTGGCTCTCAAATGCAGTGGTAGGTATAGTTCGGGTCGAATATGAAAAGACTATCGAATATGAAAGTCGAAAAATGTTTAGAAGTACGGTAATAACGGACTGAAGCGGTCAAAAACTAGTCGAAATAGGTCCTTACCGACCATTGACTCCGAGAGGGGGTATCAAGGATAAGACGACGGCGACCACATTTGACCATGTATCGTGTGAAGAAGAATTTGGGGTGAGATACTTCACGACAGCGAGTAATTCAAAGTAGAGGTTGATACACACTAGTTTCTTTCATGTATTTGGAAAAAAGGCCCCATGGCTCCTCCATGGGTGGGGTCCACGAGGTCGAATTTCCGCGCGGCCGCGCGCGATGAGCGGCACGGCCGGTGCGAGTGCCAGTGGCAGGGCACGGCAGCCCTCAAGCGAGGCAGTGTGGCATGAGTGGAAAGCGCAGACGTGACGCAGTCACGCTCTGCCGGGCGACCAAGAACAATCGATACGGCGAGTCGTACGGGGGCACCGCGAGTGCACCGCCGCGAAGCGGAAATTCGACCTCGTGGACCCCACCCCTCCTCCATGAGTGCTAACTTGTAGCCTCAGTGCAAAACATGCGCAATCCTCAAACTCCCATTTGCAATTCTGAAAATGCATCCGAAGAAGTGATACATGCTTTCTTGTGCCTTATCTATGACCTCCACAGAATCAGTGATGGCAAGACCATTCGGAGATCATCACAGAAACACATATCACGAAATCTCCAATGCCACTTGTGTAGTAATAGCTGTACCAACCGCGATGTGATCGACCCAAGCGGGAGACGTGGCTAGCATCCATTCTTTTCTCCTACACTCTCTTATTTTCACTAATCAATAGCACCACGATGAAAATACTATTTTTGTAGCGCATAAAATTGAATCGCTGGTTGACTTGACTACGAGTTCGCTACAAGTCTTTGCTGCAGCCATAAACTTAAAATTGGCGTGTTACACCTTTTTTCTACCACACTCCTCGTGCATGCGATTCATGGCGTTAAGCTTAATCAAACGGTTTTCGGGGAGACTACGCGCATTTTTACGTTAACAAAAGACTTATGGCTGGAAGCAGTAGCGAAGAGTTGCCACTCAACTTTGCTGCTAGGGTTGTGGGTTGGCAGAGGAGCAGGAATGTTACCCGCGCGCAACTCAAAGCTTGAAGGACACCAGAGGTGGTAAATTTGGTAAACTGTGGAATATGAAACTAGGGGTGTTCAGCAGTGTAACAGTAGAAAAAGAACGAAGTTAAAAGTCAAAAGTCCGAGAAACAGAAACCCGAAACCCTTCTTCCTCGCTCTCTTTCGAGCCCCTCTGCGTCATTAGCCGAGAGTAGATTGCAGACGGGCGAGAAGGTAATCGACCGCCTCTGAACGTTATCCCGCTCTCGTCGGCAACTACTTCGGCGAATGCTTGGTAGCGCGAACTGCAGAGCTGCAGGATCTTAATAAGACCACAAGCCACTTTGCGAGTTCCTTTTTATCCAAATACTATGCTTCTATCCTGAAATTGTGTGAATTTATTGCAGTGTTCCCATTCCTGGAGTTGCCTGCTTTGAAAACCGATGTACAGCCGAATCCATACACAGCGGTCGATCCTTCTCTCGGCGATATCTACTATCCGAAGCCGAAGTCGTACGTTGAGGAAGCCGAGAAACTACAGGAAGCGAATCCACCACCACCAAAGACTCCATTTACTGAGGTGCGAAAGCTGTTTGTTCAGCAGACCTCACTAAAAGCACAGGGAAGTGCTCTGCCAATTTTATCCACAAGGGAAGGACCCCGGGTCGAAGTGGCCATTCGGAAAGGGATACATATGGTTCGACGAATTTTCGGACGCTAATCTCGAATCTGCATTCCAAATTTGCAGAACCATTCTCTGAGCGAAGTTATGGAGGTTTTTTTTTTTTTTGAAAAAAAGCTATTTTATGGTAGGTTTCGAAGCCCGTAGTAAGCGAGCCAGAGGTTAATATGTCCCATAGTTCAGTTTGGTCCCCTGGACGCGAAATTGCTTTGGTTTTGCGCGAGAACGTGGCTCGCGTGCTACGGGCTTCCAAACCTACTATAAAATTGCATTATTTTTTTCAAAAAAAAACCTCCATAACGTCCAGAATCTTCCCATTGCCACATAATCCTACCCGATAAACTTTGAAATCGTTAATGTAGACCATGTTTGTCGCGGCTATATTATACAGGGGGTGCCAAAAAAAAAAGTAATTTTGTCTCCTCCACTTTCGACCCCATTTAGCCAAACTACAGTAAATTCTATTGAGGTATTCTCATCCCCAGAATCAAGAGCAGACCTAACTCTATCACTATACTCCGTGGCAGCCTCCTGCACGAGCAGTAACGGGAGCAAGGAAAGACTGAACAAGATGTATCACCTCAACTGGGCAAAATCCGAAATTTCTTCGCCCTCTTTCACAACCTTGCTGACGTCCGTTCGATCTGGGTACCTAAGGGGATTCATACCGGATGGTGTTCTTTAACACTGCGTTTTCCCGGGTTCCCAGCGCCCTTCGTTTCCGAGAGCTAAAACGTTCCCCTACCACTGAAACCCCTCCGGAGGCGGATTTGAGGCATGAAAATGATACTTTGGATCATAGCAGCCTTGTCCAAGCAGCAGGGGCTCTGTGACTTCCAAGAACCGAAGGGCCAACCCTCAGGAAGCTTCCCACAAAAGATCTACCACGGAGCTTGGCTCCACTGTTTTTAGCGAATTTTTAAATGTAGGTACTCCGAAGCCCGACTGCGCCGATTGAAACCTCCATATTTTTATGAACATGAACGTGAGGAGCCACAGCTTGTTCCTGCTTTTAGAGGAACATTTCGGGAATGTTTTGCCCTAATACCTTTGTCTCTTTCGTTTCCCTACGTTTTGTAAAATTGGCAGATGTGAGCCGTGGGCAAAATTACTTTTTTTTTTTGGCACCCCCTGTATATTTCGAAATCCAGTCAGGCCAATCATGCCTCTCACTCCCCAAGCTAATTTTTGCCTCTGGTAATAAAACACTGGCTACAAGGCTACTGCATAGGCCAGCTGGAGGAGTTGAAATGTCGTCGCAATTCCATGGAATGGCTGGATGCTTGCGGCTTTCATACTCTATGAAGCAGTAATCAGCATCAAACCATTTTATATACTCAGGCAGAAGTAGCACCCGCTGATGAAGAAGAACTCGAATCCCAAACGGGCAATCCCTTCGACAAAATCAAAACTCGAATGGGATATCCGACAAGGATGCATGCAGCTAAAACGCACCTCCAAAATATCGTTGAGCCTCCAGAAGCAACAGACAAAGCTGACGCTGATAATCTTCAAGAGGTAAGCTCTTGAGGGAAAAACCGGTTCCCACCATATGGCGGCTCTGTGGCTTCTACAAAACTGAAAATGTATGACAAGAAGTAGAACGCAATCGTCTACGAAAACTGGGTACCCACTCCTTCAGTGATTATGGTGCATTAGGTCATTGCACCATGTGCATGAAGAAAAGGTAAAATTCCAAGGAGAGACAAACTCCCAAAAACCTAACCATGTGGACATCTCTGGTAAGGTGGGCGGAGCCAGAAGGGCTCCTGTCTCGAAACGCAGGGATGACATAGTGTGAAGGTGGCCTCGTAAGAAAGTAATCTATGTAGCGTGAACTCACAACAATGTGCTGAGGCACCCAGGAACGCTTTTCTGCCTGCGAAGTTCTGCCATTTCCACGGGGAAATTTCGAGGAGCCTGTATTATTTGATTTCCAAATTTTCTCAAATTTACCGCTTCTTCCATTGTCACAGTAAGGTGTGTAACCTATCTACTGCGCCGAACTTTGGGGAGCGCCTCTGAAAAGTGTTTAGATGAAATTGCATTTCGATCCTCAAAGTCTTAGCAGGGCGAAAGCTACTCGAGGAGAGCACAAGAAAATTGGAGTTAGGTCCCGTTTCGTGGTCATTCAGAGCGACACCTACAGAATTTTTTGCGGATTCGTATTATGCCTCTGATTTATTTTAATTTCTGACCGAAGACGCCGACTTGTTGCCAAAAAAGGATCCATTTCGAGAAGGCGAAAAGGACAACGAAGGCTTTCTCCAACAAACATCAAAAGAGGACAGCGTGGATCGAGCGTCCCAAACCGCCGCCGTACAGAGCCTGGCTGCGGTAAGTGATGTGAACTTACTACTTGTCCATACTTATGGTTAATGCTCATTGTAACGCACATATGTGAATGCATTCCCAAGAAAAAAAATGTAAAATAGCAAAATAAGCTGCGCTAACGATATCGACACTTAAACTAAATTATCAGGACTTAGAGATGCTTCCATGACACCAATACGGACCCCTCATCCTGTACACAGTGACGCAAACGCAAACATCTTCTGTGAGGGGTGGTTCTGGTAGGTGATGGAATGGACATATTCATACCCAGCACGAATCGAAACACTGTCAAACCGTTCCATCTCTTCTCAAGTTTTGATTTATTAAAAGGCAGAATAGCGACAACAACCCGGTGTTCGGAAAGGCCAATACATCCGATTTAATTGGATGTTAAGGAACCAAGGGAGGGTTTTCGTCAGACTTTGCGATTTTTCGATTTTGAGAATTGAGGTGTCGCGCTTCCACACATGAAATGCGGTCATTGCAAAATCTCAAGATCGGGAATCGCCTGCGTAAGTGCGACTCCGCAAAACGCAGTATTGTGAATCGCATATTCTGACAGCGGCAAAAGGGTGCATTGTCCGCCTCAGAGCGAGGGGCGCTCCGCTCTCAACAACGCCTTTCGTTGTGCAACAAATTCTTGGCGTCAGGGGTCCCGCCACGAGTGAGTGCGTATCTGCGGTGATTAACAAGGGAAATTTGGTGTTACTTCTCTAATTCTAGTGCGTGCGTCAGGTCTGTCCCTAGGTCACCGCAGCAGCGCGAGTTGCTTCGCCGCGCGTGCTGGCCAAACGACTTGCTGGTCAAGCTGACCAGTAGTACGCGAAGTGACTATACCGCCGCTGGCTGAACTGACCTGACCTAGCTGAACAGTCCTGACGCACACACGGGTTAGTAGCCGTTTCCATTTCCACTTCCAATGGAAGAATAAACACCGCTTCTGCTCTCTTAATTTGAGCGTTCAACCACTACCCTTTCCATGAGGTTTGCGAATGTGCTTGAGCTTCACCGGGCCTCATTCCCTTTCGAAATGAGCTTTACCTTGCTAAAGTTTTTTTTTTTTGCAAATATGAAGGCTTGTACAACATGTGGTTTAGGGGTCCGCTCGAGTGCCACTGTCGCAGTTGGGATTGTCGGAAAAAGAGATCTACGCTCTTTGCGCAAAGTTCGCACCAGTTGCGGCCAAGGTGAACTCCCTTGTTCCTTGTATAACAAAACTATAATATTTAAACTAATCATCCTTTTCAGCACTGCTACCTTCCAAAAGTAGAAGAGCAGTTTTTGGACAAGTGTCGTGGATACAATCAAGACTGTGCGCAATTTCAAGCTAAGGTACAGTCCATTTCCCGACGGCTGGCAGGGCAAGGCCTACGGACTTGGATCGATCTCTCTCACCCCGCCACACACTCTCATCCAAGTCCGTAAGGTCACGCCCTGGCCTTCGGGAACTGGACTATATATACGAGCGTAGCGTCAAATTCAGCCACTTTTATTCTACCATGGGAATAGCACCTGCCTGTACATATTATGTCTAACAGTAGAACGTCGAAAGTATAGTGCTTCGACGCTTATCAACAAAAAATATTGCCAAGTGTCTCTCCAAGTACGGCAGCTCAACTCAGTATAGTTGATAGTGCAGAGAGATTATTTAGTTCTTTCACCCTCCTAGGAACGCCCACTTGGTGCGATTGCAAACGCCTTCTCGTCAGGTGTCGGACTCACGTACTATAACTGGGATGTGAATGGAATTCCGTATTATGCGGTGAATGAAGAGGGTTCAATCGGAAACGGACACAACGGCAAGGTTAGTCTGTTGCCGCGAGGACCTTTCGTCACCTAGAACGACCCTATTTAAGGTCGACTTTGGCTCATGGGGAGGTGGATATTCGAGTAATCTGGGTGTACGGGATTATTACTCGCAGACTCAAGAATATGGAGCGAATTGGTATGAGGGTGAGTCAAATGTTATGGCTTCCTTAACAGTTCAATGGAAGTCCAAGGAAATGTTTCTAAGGTCTGTATGGGTACAAAACCGGATGGAGCATTCCAATTGTTCAGAGTGCGGGTGTGGAAGGAGGCGGTGGAACACAGGTTTGCCCTCTTCTGCAGTTTCCGGGTTTCATTTCGAGTCTTGGCTTATGTGCTCGATGAGGAGTGACTAATCTTCCCCCGCTTATACCTTCAGGTTCACGTGCCACTGAAAGAAGGCGAACTTGGCCGTCCGATCCAGGCTACCAGCGGTTATCACGTGGGACCGTATTTCGGATATGCCGATCGGGTTGGTGTCGACTGGTACAACGGCGGAGTGTCATTCAACAGGGTAAGCAAAAGATATACCAATTACCCTCTGCTTACAATGAACAAAAACGGGTTATAGCTCCGCTAGTGTCACAGTTGTGGTGTACTGTAATTACCGCCAAGCGATTCGGGAGCAGCATCGGAAGTCATATAAGGCCGCGGTCATACTTTGCGGTGCCGGCAGCAGGGCATGTCTGCGTATCTCTGCGTTTCCACCTATGCCACTCTGCCTCGTTGCCTGCGTCATCTCTGCACCTCCCGCGTGCCACTCTCCCTCGCTGCCTGTGAAAGCCAGCCACGCCCTGCCGGCGGTGAGTATGACCGCGACCTTGGATGTAGGGCTCCTGTGACATCGCACACTTCGGCGTAGACCGCTATAATTCCTTCTCTTCAACTTGGCATTCCCATAATTTTGCTAAATGTTGTGTAATGATCATAAGTGTGTAGTGCGCGCAGTCCTGAGGAAAGCTTTTGTATTAAATTCCGTTGCGTTCGCGGTTACGCTCAAAGTTCTGACTAGTTACGGTGCACCAGCACTGTTGCTGGCACACAACATGATCTTTTCGTAGCAAAAGAACTGTCACTTTCTCATTTGCTTTTTTTGCAGGGAGTGTCCAGTCCCTTTGTGGGAGTAGGTGTCAGCTCGGGTACCGCAGTCGGATTTCCGTCCATTGGTACAATTATGAACCGCGTAGGAGTCACGGATATGGACCAGCTGGCTAAAATGGTCTTACGATCACAACAAACTACCTCTATAGGCGGGTAACGACCAATATGTCGGTCATTCTGTTTGAAGTGCAATTTTCCGAAGATCGCCTCTGCTTGATCTCATCCATTTCCACTACACATTACGTATTAGGTGTGTTGTCTTGTATTACTCTTGGAATTGTGACTTTTTATAAATCAGTTATTATACAGTTGTTCAAACAGTCAGTCTTTCTTGGAAGAAATAAGATCATTAAAACTAAAAAAACATGCTCCTAACAATAGCAAATGATGGCTGCCATAGCAATTGGGTGAACTACCAAAGTGAATCACTCTAAAGAATAAAAATCTATTTTCCATTCAGTTTCGAATGGGATAGCAGTTCTATGGGTTGTTGAGCTATGTAGAGGAAGCTTCGCCTTCTGATTATAATTACAGCGCACGTTCCTCGCTAGTGAGTGCCCACGGCCTTTTTGTACCTACATGCGAGTACGTAAAATATTAGCTTTTTAAAAAGTTGAAAAGATCACCTTGTAGAGCTCGATGGGCTGTTTTGTGAAATATTTACCTATAGTAAGAACATCTGAAAACGAACCGAGTTATAGCAAAAAACGGAAAGAACGCGGATCCGCGTTTTTTCGAGAAGTTTCGGCGAGTCTTGCAACCTCCCGAGAGCCCGGATTCCAACCTGCTTGATTAATCTGATTCGGAGCGTTGCTCCTCACATTTAGATTTCAGTCGCTGCTTTTAAGACTACCCTTTAGTAAGCACGGGATGATTTGCAAGATGATCACGTGCGACCCACAGCAGAGTTTTCCCTCGCCATCTTGTTGTATCCACAAGTGGGAAATACTTTTGTAGTATACCTGCATACTTAATCACATGCTGTTGATGCTTCAGTGCAAGCAAAATGATCTACTTATTCATTTAACGTAAACAAATTCTCACTACAGAATATTCAACATGCGCCGCAGAGTTTCGAGAACGAGTGACGAGTTTTGGTCATATAAACACAACAACAAAACAAAAAAACATGTATTTGAAAACAGTGCAATATGTGACATTGACGTTACTCACATACATGTTTACTGGCAGGAGCTGAACATATGAACTACGCTTTCGAACTTAGTCAATGATGACCCTACATATTACACTCCGACGAAGGAGTATTGGAATTGAGAAAAGATTGTTGCGAAATTTTTGTGCCCATAAATGCAGGAATGGCCGGTTATCTGAGTTGCAGGTAAAGCTTGGCTTGATCCAGTGATTCTGAAGAAACGAAGAGATTTTTGTTCAGTTTACATATTAGAAGGGAGCGCTGAGGACGCAAAAGCGAGCATCCGCGTACTGGGCCAACGCATTGGCTTCTTCCGCACCAGACTCAGTTTTTATGCCCTTGGTGCGCACTTCCGTTTTTCATCACCTTTTTTCTTATTTCTGGAACTAGCACGTACACCGGTGATCATTGGATATCGAAAAATTCAGGAAACAAGGAACAATACGGAATGTGGGTCGCAGACATTTCGAGTAATCTCTACGAAGTTGTAAAATGAAGAGGGCTGTTCCCCTTATGGGAAACTCATTCCTCATAACCGTGATACCGTGATATTGAGTCGCATAAAAAGCGACAATCATTTTGCACACGAACTATTTCCTCTGATTTTTTTTTTTGTAGGATCGTTCATTCTTCCGATTACTCATGGATCAATTCGTAGGGAAATATCTGCTCTTTTTTCTGTATGCGATGTTTCAAAAAGTCTTCCGGAAAGGCCGTCATAGCTGATATTTATGACCACAGAAAACCACAATTCCTCAAACTAAATTCCTCAGAATTCAAAAAAAGTTCATCGGAGAAAGCTCAGAGTACCACCACTAGACTTGGTTAAGATGTAGTCAAGAAGAAGATAGTGGGAAAGTAGCTTAGCAAACTTAGTCAGGGTCGAAATTCGAAATTATGTACCTTTTGGCAAGTCTTGATGGGTCTATCGGCGGCGTAGTCCATTACGGTGCTATCGTAATTAGGGAGGGCATCCGACTATGGACGCTATTTTCACCTAACAAAGGGAAAGCGTATAGACCTATTAAGCTTAGAAGGGGAATAAACCCTTGCTCTCCTTCACTGAGGCTCAGGCAAAAATAAACACTCGAGTATACAGATTCGCTCCTCAGAAACCTTCAGAAATGCTTAAAACCTTGAAACAGTTTATGAATTGCCCTCCTCCTCCCCGCCCTATTGCCATAGCACCTCTACTACGACTTCCATGAGCCAGTGGTTTAGTGGTTACATAGCAATGGAGCTCCATTATGAAAACTGACCACAGTCCGTCGGAAATACGCTCTACTCCTTATGACAGCGACGCCCGATTGCTTTTCGCGATGACGCACACCCCACATCGAACGACGAGCTATCCAACAGCCACCCAGAAGCAGTTGCAGAAGCTTTACATCGTCCTCTGTGGATCGTGGATGTGCCCAAGACGAACAGCCACTTTTTTGGCATTTTGTAGCAATATTGAAGGAGTGCAAGCTCCAAAGCGGGAGGGTGTTAAGATCACTTTCTAACACTTTTTGGATTCTGACGAAACAACCTTTCGATTGGAAGGATTCTGTCTGCACAACGATTCCTGACGAAAGTGTGCTAGAACTAATATTTCCTTTTAATCAATTGTATTTAAACTGAAGTGTGATCTTCCAGAGTTAGGCTACAAAAACGGTGGTCACATTTTGACGAGCCTAATATTTCTTCCGTCGGGATCTATTTCGAGATCCTGAGCGAGGGAAACATGTGTTTGGAATCAGAAGAGACAAAAACTTCCCCTGATGCTCTTCGTCGGCTGTGCCGCAACATATTCGGTGAAAAGCATGTTTACATTAACAGGATATACATAGTAACTCCTCGCAAAACACTTCGTGAAAAGAAGGAAAGGTTGAGGCAAACGCAAAAACCTCTCATGGGACAATCCCGTGCCCCACGTGGTCGACTAGCTGGTCAGTCGATTGGTAAAGACCTGTAACCCGCATTAATCCAATCACGCTACTCACTGTCGGGTGTTGATAATCCTGCCAGAAAAGACGAGCCGATGTATGCGATTAATTAATGTTGTGTGTTTGCCGAGTGGATCAGCGCCAGTCATGGCGTACGCCAACTGCATGGCGCCAGAACCATCGCGGTGCGGTTGCGCCACAGCCGTCTGCTGTTGTCATAACCGTGTCAATGCGTATGTGTCAAAGTAATCATCTCAATCATTAACCATATACATTCGAAGTGCAATCAAACGCAATTAATTAACAGGTAAAGAGGAGGTTCATTGAAGGGCAAGTTTTATCTCAAACGCCCTGAAAATTAGCAAATGGCTCGTCTGTTGAAGATGGACGCTGCAACACTGTCTATCAAATCCATCAAAGTTCTCCAGCCGGCGTAGGATTCTGTCTAGCAGTGCGATTCCTTCTAATTCTGATAACTACTGATTTTCGCCGCAACCCGTTGTTACAAGTACGTATGCCGAGTTCTTCGGTGTCTGAGGGGACTCGAACCTCACTCCATGCCTTCAAAGCATTTGCGCTACTCTATTACACTACCGAACTTTTCAACTTACCTCCACAGAGAAATGGGTCATTCCCTTGTGGAAGGATTAACAGCATCGACTGGCTCCTCCCCTCAGTGTGCGCTCGAGAGCCTTGAAGACTATCCTCCTGCTTGGAGCATCCCGAAAATATTTGACGCCAACGGTTTCTTCTCTCTCCATCGTGGAGTCAGAAATTTCGTGATGTATTGCAAAGAGGGATCAGCTTCGTGCACGATTACGAGGTTCCGAAGTAATAACTTTCATAGCCCACCTTTAGTGAAATTACGGCTGTCACCAAAATGGTCGAATCGGCCTGAAAGTGCCTTGGAGTGATTTCAGATAGCAAAAAGGCTATCGTAGATCCTGTTGGACTCTCACTGACCGTGCTCTTGATGGTACGTGAATCAGTGCCTTTCAATAACCAATGAATGCGATTCAGAAACACTGCTTCCAAGCTTTCCGTGAGAAATCTCCAACGAATGCACAGTAGTGGGCAGAGGCCCCATCGCTCGAATGGGGAATGGTTTAGGCATTAGAGCTTTTCATCGACTCCATAACGATAATTTGTGCACTGGAAGGGAAAAATCTGAAGCCTCTCATCGTTCAGCACTCATAACTCATGCGGAGACCGATTAAGTACAGCCTCGAAGTTCAGAGGACTTTTTAAATACTGGAACGAGTGGCACAAGACAACCCAATTTCATTTCATTCCCAAAAACTTCTTAAGTTTTTTATTTTGCGCTGGTCATGCAGATTTAAAGAATTGACAGCGATGGTGCAGTTATTGGTGCAGTTAGTTATAGGTGGCAATAACCACTGTCCTCCTACCAACCACACCCACAGCTTGATCTACACGACTTTTGCTTTCCCAATTTGCCTTGAATGCGCCATTTCGTGTCGCTGTTACCATTACAAACACTTGACAAGTGCAACAATGAAACAATGGATTGTTGTCACAATAAGCGGCCTGGTAGGAAGAACTCAATGATTCTCGTCTCTACATGGTGCCAAGAGTCGTCATGAAGTTGTAGTGTTGTAAGGTGTGCTTAGGTTCATAAAGTTGCACAGTGTTCCAAATTTCCAACTTTTAGTTCCTTGGTTTATGCCAAAAGGTTGTGCACTTTATTTCAATAAAATACATGCGCTTATAAGTAACAAATATTTGTGAGAAACGTTTTCCATGAAAAAAATCAGGTACGAGAGGGTACGAACGCGCTGGTGTTCTACACAGGATTGGTAGACACTGACTATGAACAACGAAGGACATATGCTGTGAAATCCACTTCTAAGAATTCGTCACTTCCAGCATAGCTTTGATTTCCTGTACGCACTAAACAATCTCAGAAACCTCTTAGTGCTAGCACCGATGGTGATTTGCCAAGATGCGCTAGCAAAGGTTCAAACCCATTTCCAAAATCTGAAAACAGGTTAGCTTGCACGTGGAGAGTCTTTTAGGATTAAGCCGTCAAGTAACCGCTTCTCTCCAGGCAAACTTACCAAATGCACCGAATTTATCTGTGCAGAGAGTGCACGAATAACTTCTGTACATTCACTAGCACAAATACTGGGCTAACCCTATTCTATTCTCAACAGCTCTTTCCGTGATCCTTTTCTGATATTTGAATTACCGGTTCGGTGTTTTTCAGTTTTCAGCCAAGGTCCATAATATTTTGTAAGCACGCTTTGCGGTAATTGCCGGACACTCTGTAAAACCTTCAAATCAGCTTCATGGGAGTACGGCCTTATGTTCCTGACGATTCGGCTTCATTTTCCTTGGCCAGTATTTTTATCTTTTTAAGCTCCAGTTGATAGGTCATCAACGACGAGCTTCATATTACAAGTCAACTTTTATGGGAATTCTCATTGAAATCACTCCTTGAAGCCTCTTGCAACCAATTTACGCACGCTAGTGACCGCAATTGTACGGAGATCTTACCAACTGCGCGTGTATGCCAAGCCTAAGCTCGAGTTGACCCAACCAGGTGTATGCTAATAGGAACGCGAGTTCAAGTGTCATAATCCGTTACTAGTAATTGATTGCGACACGCCGACAAAGCGACTCATCTGAGAGCCATTCTGAATTCAAGCGTAGTCCCTCTGCTCATTCCATAAAACAGTAACCGATGGTCCTTTTTTATAGATCTTTTCTGCACTCTTGACGGAGACCTCGATCCGTTTGGAGCACGATAATTACCGGTGTCGAATGTCTGCAGATGTGCGAAATTTTGCAAACAATACGAACGCATGTAGCGTCACCATCCCGGCACCAGGACTGCAATGCCATCGCAGGCGGCGAGATCCACACAACAAAGGGTGCTGCAAATTGTCATCTAAACTATTCGTTTTGCTCGTCTAATTGAACGGAAAGAAGTCTCATTAGCCGCTCGCCACAAACAAGTTCTATGAATCTCAAAAGCATGTCTAGACCGTGGATACGGTAGATAATTGGTCGATAATTGCAACCACTAATTGGCCGCTCATCTTTAATTAGTGAAATAAGCTTTATGGGCAACTACAAGATTGTTACCGGTTGCCGATGATGGCATTTTGCACTTAGCCGTTTAGAGCCACCCTGATGCTTGACCGGAAGACTATCTGAGGAGTTCATATGTGAGAGGAAGCCGTGATGATCTTCCATTGGAAAAAAACTGACACCAATTGGCATCCCACTTGGCTCCATTATTGGTGGCGACCTTTGAAGGGTCAACACTCAAACTTCTTTGAGCGAGCAACTTGCACTAGAGAGATGAGGGTCAGCTAATGACTCGACTCCGACGACGTCTCGAATGGCAACAATGGTCATTTACTTCAAACAAACATGCCGCGTAACTTTGTATTGGCACCGCTGACGCAACTTTCAGCCTCTGGGAGAGCATGTTTCACGCACTTAAGATTCACATTTAGTAACCTTAATTGGATAAAGAGCGCAGCGGTGAGGGTGTAAACTGTCTATGTTCACCCCTACAGCCCTGATGAGCACCAATGCCAAGCGGTAGTCGGTGTGATATGGGAAATAGCCAGTTATCTGACGTGTTCGGCCTAAAGATATATACTCGATGGTAATGAGTGAATAAGCAAAAAATGTAGGGTTGCGTCAATTTTTCGAGAACTGCTGGTTTTTTCCACCTTACCTCCCTTTTTGTGGGGGTACGAAGCTACAGAAACCCTTCTCTTATGAGGAAATGTTATACAGCCCAATGTGCAGGAGAGGGTCGCAGGACTCAGCGAAATTTCCAGCAAGATGTCTTCTTTTGCTCTGAGGAAAATAAGCTCTTTGTAGGGTCACATGGTCTACTCAGACATTTGCTGGCCTCAAGTTGCCCTTCTGGGGCCCTCTAGATTTCGATCTCCAGGGGCTCCACTGCGCATCCCTCAGCTTGACCAGCTTTTGGTGAAACAGTAACCTGCATTGTCTAACTAGTAAAGTATGCACAATCAAGTTGAAGGCACACGTTGAGTGATGGGTGAGGTGGATTGGATTACAATACGAAGGGACAGCAAGTAACGAGATGCTGATGACGGTGCTCATCGTCAGAGTGCCGTAAATGGCCTGTCAGGCGCCTCGGGGCAACCGATAATTGGTCCACGGCCAACGATGGCGATTGCTCGCGACAACTATGCATTTAACGGCTTCATAATCGAATCATTACGCCGCTGATACGAGTCCTTCTTCGGCTTTCTTACTTGAGCTCTACTAAGACATTCTAGGCTACCCAGCCGCTAAACCAAGAAGCTCAAGGAATTTAGGAGACTTTTACTGAGGAGTAGTGGTGACCTAACGGGTAAAGTATTTGGCACCAACAGATGCGATCCCGAAATTCGTCAGCCCCTGTTTCCATTCGTGATCGTAGTGCTACTTGGATGTGATTAGCCCTGTGGAGGGACTCTCCGGGGTTGCATGATGCACGAGATTGCTTTTGACCTTCCAGATAAGCCTGCTATTACTACGCAGAAATTGCAGGTATGGAGGCTTCGATGACTCGACACACGGGCAATCCCTCTGAGTTCAATCCTTTGACCGTAGTAGTGGAAAAGGCACCATTTGTCACCATACCATGGCCGGCTGTAAAGGAGAATAGAATTCGATAGAAACTGTAAATACACTGAAAAATGAACCTGAGCAATGGATGAACCACAGTGGGCTCGTGTTGAGGATGTTAAGCGCTGATTCAGGCTCCTCCAGGTTTGTCGTATATTCCATGAAGGGAACACCACTTTCAACATTATGCCCCTTAATTCACCTCCATAAAATGATTGTGAAGGCGGTCTGAAAGTGGAAACGTGGAAACTGAGCATTTAGGAGGATGATGAAAGAGATGAACTCACCTGGAGTCTATGGACCCATTGTTTCTGAACTTATGAACGCATTGTTTCGTGGGTTTTTCAACTTTTTCAACTGGTCATTCAGTACTGAGCTTCTGGTGATGCTAACTCTTTTCACAGGCTGAAGAGACTTTCGAAGAAGTCACCAAGCCTCACCGTTCTTCCCTGAGGAGTATGTAAGACCTCACCCAACGAGTAACCTAATAATCCTAACAGATTCGCCGTCTTGTCTATAATTAGCAGAATGAAACCGTCAATTACCGTACTATGTTCTCGTATCGAATGGTTACGGTAATTAAAGCATTGCACAATGACTATTAACAGCAGCAATGTGTTCACACTCTACAATCGCTACAATTATCCTGAACGTTCAGCTGCCTGAGAATGGAAAACAGTCAATGGACAAGGTTCGAGGTGAGAGGCCGGCATCGCAACATTTGCTCACTCGAACGACTGCAAAATCGTAAATCACTTCGAAAAGCGCTCTGATCAGTGTCCAGCCGTTTTCCGCGCGCGCCATGCAGTTAATTCGACTTAATGCGGTGAGGATAAGCTCCAACGATTGCCCTTTCGAGGTGCAATCTTTCTGACTTCATACATTGCACTCGACTTCCATCATGTGCTATACCTATTGTTACCGCCACACCTCAAAGAACTGGGAAACCACAACGAGCAAAGTTGAGAAGAAACAAGAATTCACGCTTTTTTGAGCTTGTAGACTCCGCCTTTGGATTTTGGGATCAACAGACAGGGGATCAGTCTTTCGACACTCCCATTGGGCAACCATTACAAGCCGGACTCCATCCTCTTCCATCGACAATATCCCTCCCCTTTGCACGAATATTATTTGATTGCCTGTTCCCTTTAAATTTGTTAAACAACGGGAAAAGCCTTCAGGACAACAAAGACAGCGACCAAGACGACTGTAGTGAAAGAGGGTCCTCGGCACTACCTGATCTTTTTTGGGATTACACACATTCATATATTCCACCTCAATCAAGCAAACTGGAATTCTTCCTGTTGACCTCAGCAAGAGTTTCTTAATTTTTTCAGTCCAAAAACGAGCTCACTCAATGCAGCTTACTCGCCGCTGAGCGACATGCTATATTACCGAAGCTGGCAGGACTTTCAATGAGTGCTACAGCCTCGGCCTCTGAACAACTACCTTTTTGGCTGAGCTGCGACGCTACTTAGCTCCTTCTTGGAAAAAGACTCAAAGACAAGTACTGTGCGAACCAGGGAGCAACTCTTCAGCTTTTATGGAATGGTGTTCATAGTCTCCCAAATTGACTTGTAAAATGATGTACCGAGCGAAAATAAACTCCACAATCACAGTAGGTACTGAAAAAATCACATTAATTTATCTCACTACTCTGAAGACCAAAGTGAATGAGATTAGACATCAATCGGCTCTTCATTGATCAAGCTTACTGTCGTATTGCTGAGAAAGAGCAGATGAAATAAGACCATAATAAACGTATAAATGACTAGGCAAAGGGCAAAATAACAAATATAAAATATTTTTTGATTGTCACATTTGCCCTCTATATCAACTTACGAATGATCGGTCCTTACTCCAGAAATATCTCGAAGCTTTTTTTCCCAAAACCGACCACTAACGTCAGCATCCCTAGCCCTTGTACAACTCAGCCGAAACCGGTAATAGCGCTATAGTCCTCTAAAGTGCTCTTCATAGCGTTGCATTTACATAATTCGACGGCGAACGTTGAGCCAATGCCCCGCCCCTTGGCAGGGCGTCGACCAACCAGCGCGACGGAGTCCGCCTCTTTTTCATTACTGTCATGGGGCGATTAGTGGTGCAAATATGATGATGGCCGATTCGCAGCCGGTTCGTTTCTCGATTGAGGAGCTGCTACGCTCTCGGCACAGTATTCTCTCGACTGCACTGCCAAAGGAGGAGACGAAGAAGACGACTGAACAGCTCGCTCCGCCAGGACTGACAGGACTCTCAGTGAGTGCTGCAGGCATTCCGAATGCCGAACAACTGCCGTTTTGGCTGAGCTGCGCTGCTGCTTCATTCCCTCTTGAGCAGGGGCTGCTCATGGCACAAAGGACAGGTACTGCTCAACCAATTTTCCACTTACTGTACTAAAACTTATCTGCACAACGTCGTCATTTTCGAAATGTTATTCAGAATTCCTTATTTTCTGAAAAGTCTGCGTTTAGCGAGACAGACCTGTCGAGAATATGGAGCGATGTTAACCTAATATACTCTTCACGAGGCTCTTTTTATTTCAGTTTTTCCCCAATTGTGGGCAGCAGCCGCTTCCTCCGATGCCCTACGAATGGCAACTACCAGCAAGTCCTACCGAAGGTACTGCTTACTCATATTTGACAGCTCAAGAACTGATCTTCATGCATGTTCCAATTGCATGACTACATATAGACAGCTATGTTTTTGTAAATGTTTTGTTGGTTGACATGTGCGTCGTTGACACAAATACGAGGATTATTCACTCTCTCCATCTGATTAAAAATATCAAACTTCGAATTATTCCGTTAACCCCGTACAAATCCACTGACGGCTGGTTGAAAACATGGTTTCATGGCAGAGGAGGTCATACTCGAGGGAGCTGAAAGGGAGCTTTTTCATAAACTAGGTGGGGTCAGCTCTTTCTGAACACAATTTCCGTAAAACTAGATGAAGTTCAAAGAACTAAAACAGAGGAGGACGTCCCCCAACCTGCCTGTGAGAATCTTCTGCAGAGAACAAGATGAGTTCCAATCGATGGTCGTTTCTGCGCTTCAAGGAATAACTAGGTTTTCATGTTTTTTTCCACATCATTTTTTCGCCTCTTCGAAGGAGTTCCTAAGTAGGGGTGTCTCAACGGATAACCTACCCTTCAGCAAGCTCGGGAGCCATTCGTAGAAACGCCCTCCAGGAAAGGCCAGGCTGTTCACGTGCTGCGGATTGCTCTCCTTGGCACCATGAGCTCAAAACCTAATTTTCCAAAAGCATCCAAGTCACAAGTAACTTAGAAAACTGTGACCAGGGGTGCTCAAAGAAGATGATCACATGCATTATATTTTGTGAGTGAATGGGCCAATCGCTTCTTCTAGCGCATGTGAATCGACCCTTTCCAGAACATTTTGTGGTGCCTCGAAGATGACTTCCACCTGAATTTCATGTAGTTACAAATAACTTGCTTCTTAGTTACATTGCCACGGACAGAATCATGAGGTGAACGCAATTGACCCCTTGTCCCAATATTGGACCGAGTTCCCTCTTTTCAAGCGCGTGAACCCTACTTGAGCAACCATGGAGCCCTGATGAAGTAAACCCCAACAGACGACCACCATTACTATCTTAAACCACTGAACCTACCTATTTGAAGGTAGCATGACTCGTGTGAGGCATCGATTGTTTTGATTAGAGCATCTACGTAGGAACAATGGCTTTTCAACCCTTTGCAGGAGACGCGATTTACTTCTGTTCAAACACTAGCGGTATTCGACTACAATGATTCAAAAGGCTGGTGGCATACAAACTATAAGTCAGCGTTATTATAGTTCCAAAAAGTTGCATTGCCGAACTACCGGCACAGCCCACCTTTACCAGTGTGAAAGGAACAACTTACCGCTATAACGCTTGCCCCTTTCCGTGTTTTACAAAACCACATGAAACATCCAGTCTTGAACATACCGTTTGATTCCTTCTTGGGTCATCTCTCACTACCATCTCACGTGTACCAGTCACAGTTGTTCTCACAACCATTTATTTTCTCAGTTGCAGACGCAAGGCTCGCACCGTGTTCTCCGACCAGCAGTTACAAGGCCTTGAAAAGCGATTTGAAACTCAACGGTACCTCAGCACACCGGAACGGATAGAGCTTGCCAATGCGCTCAACCTCAGCGAAACACAGGTAATCCACTTTTTCTGAGCTTTATCCAGCTCTTGAAGATTACTGTGGTGGCCACAAGCTAGAAAAGCATTCTTAATGGTCTTAGATTACATCATGTTGTTCTCCGGCTTTAGTGATGTACGGTCGTTCATATCAAATATGGCTGGCTCAAATTCCGTATCTCTGCCAGGCTGACAATTCTCGTCCTCATGGAACACACTAGTTCCTACCAGGCGTAGTGAGATCACCGAGGAAACTATTTGGGCAGCTACGGCCTTATAAGCCTCTACGAGGATCGTCTGCATATGCAGATCTTTTACCCTTTTGACATTGAGTGCTTTATTAACATGCTATTACTCAATGTGGATGAGTTGGGATACTCCCTTTATTGCCCCATAGGAACCGCTTCTTTATGGCAAAGGAGACGTGGGAGCAGTGAATGCTCATAATTAGATGTGAAAAGCCTTGTTGTGTACTGATGAATGCGTTTCTGTTACACTTTCGGGGCGCAGAACATCTACAACGATGACCGATGCGCCATTCATCACAGAGGATTATCTGTAAGCGATAGTGCAGCCGGGCCAGCCGCACAGTTATGACTGCGAATTAAGTGCTGAAGCGGAACAAGAGTTTGCAAGCAGTTTAGCATTGGAAATGCTCGCCGACGGCCTGATTAACCAGCTCGACCGGGTTGCGCTAAATCGTGAACGAGTATTACGTTGTAGTCGGGGTACATTTGCCACTAATGCGAGTCGAATGTCGAAAAAAGTCACGGAAGTCGAAAGAAGGGTAAAGCGGTCAACTTTCGGAGACGCCATGCATTCGACTCATAAAGTATTGGGATAAGGATGAAGACTTTGAGCAAAAGCTCTAGTCTCGCACGAGACAAAATCCCGGAGGGGGGTCGATTGGTCGAATTTTCGCGCGGCTGCCCGCCACGACTGCGAGTTGTTTGTAGTATTATCCGTTGAAACACCAACAACCACAACATATAAGAACTACCGAAGCTTTCAACCTGCAATCTTTTAAGGTCCCTCACGATACCAGCCCACTGCATATCGAGCGGAATTCCAACCGACTGCTGCAAGTCGTGCCACGCGGCGAAGCAAAAATTCGACCAATCGACCCCTATCCCAAAATCCCACACTATCTATGCTTTTTGGGCAAGGTATCTGCCAATCCATCACACCACTGATATTTCTTTTACTTGCATTCAGCTTCTTGATGGTATGCTTAACATTGCTTATCAGCACTCACACGCATAACCTGCTGATCAAAAATGATAAAACGTCCAAAAATTACTGAACGGTTTCAGTCAAATAAACGTTGTGTGTCTGCATTGTGCTGTGGACGTAAATCATCTTGAAATTGGGGCTCTGGATCTCCCTTCAATGTTACTGAAAATTATTATCGACCTGTCTCGAAGTACAAAAATCGTCTATTATCTGGACCCACGTCAAGCTACGCCTCCCCCTTGATTGCTCCACCAATATCTATAGCCCAAAATGGACCCCGAAATTTTTACCCTTCAAATCAGTCTGGGTTGAATAATTTTTCACAACGGTCGCATGCTGATTTCTCTCTAATTTCTTCCTTCATTTCAGGTGAAAACTTGGTTCCAAAATCGGCGAATGAAGCATAAAAAAGTTGTGCGGAAGGATCACAATGGGGCCGACATCCCGGATGAGGACGACGCCGACTGGGCCGATATCGCAGCTTAGCCGTGACTTCAACGAAGCAACCACAGTCTCTCCCTTCATCTCGTTTCATAGACGAATCCTAGCATCGCTTTGACACTGTGGCTAGGCCTAATAGGTCTTCCTTCCTTCCTTTCACCGGTATTTTCAATTTGTGCGTTTCTTTCTGTTTTTCTCATCTATTTCAGCTCATCTTTGATCAATTCCTTTTACCTGTCTATCTGATAGAAGTTGTACAATGAACAACGACTTCCGTATGTCATCAGAGAATATTTTGTGATAAAGAATTTTATTCCTAGTGGGGAATATGATGGAAGAGCTACTGCGGTCACCCAATCCTCAAGTACTATTTCTTCTGATACCGGTTTGAGTCAGGAAATAAGCCAGCCGGCATCTTCTTCCTCACTTTATCTTGCGCGATGTGCAGTGCCAGAAAAAAAGGCTCCAAAGGAGCTGCTAAAACATGCTGGCGACAATTTTATCTCACAATACCTATGGCGCCATTATCAACGAAACAACTCTCCGACTACCGGAAGGATGCTGAATAGTAGCAAACCTTTCAGCCTCGAAGCTACATGTTGTGTCCTACGCCGGCGTTGGAGGCCCTTGTCCGGATCGCGACAGCAAAAATATTTATTATATATTTGTTAGTGAATAAAAGGAATACAGTACTGGAAGACGAACACTGGAGGGGTCGGAGGTGCAGATGACGAGGCTAGGCAGGTAGAAGACTGAACCGAAATACTGAAGAACTGACTAGCCTGCCGGCCTAGGGTCTATATAGGCGGTTTTCTCCCACGATCACAATATCGATAAAATCACCATAATGTGTGATTACATGACCACCAATACACACAACACTGCACCTATACCCTAGAAGCACTGCCTGGGGTAAGAAGAAAATAAGAAATGCCAAGACATGTTGTCTTCTATGAACAATGCAAAGCAAAAGACAAACGGATCTCAGAACGGTTACTGTCCTGCACTATCTTTGAAGAAGATAGATTTGATACATCGTATCAAATAACTACAAAGATCTGACATTACTTTTTGACCAATCGTGTGGCATTACTATGGTAACTACAAAAAATGGCTACGAACACTGTCTCCGCATTTCATTACTGTATTCACCATATTGTGTTTGAGGGAATTTATGAGCCGTAGGAGCTTCCAAGCAAACTACAAACCTACGGATCTCGTTCAACGACGGCTTCTTTCTTTGAAGGATCTTGAGCAGTTAGTTGACAAGGCTACGTGGCCCGGCTCTCAGGTGCAGGATAGAGGAGCTAATTGTGGACCAAAAGCTGCCATGTACCTGCTCTGAGACGCAGGTGGACCCAGGAGATGCACTCATTGTTTCTGCTGTGCTGAATTGATTTATATCTTCTGTGTCCGTGCAGGCGCCCTTGCATTCTTGCACACGATTGGTCAAAGAGAAGTGTCAGATCCTTGTAGTTATTTGATACGATGTATAAAGTAGATCAAAGATAGTGCAAGACAATGACCGTTCTGAAATCAGTTTGTCTTTTGCTTTGCATTGTTCATAGGAGACAAGTAGAAGTACATAACATGAGCAGTGACAACCATCAAATGATTCACCAAATGAAAGTCGGGGAGTCTAGGAAGACTATATGTGGCCAAATTTCCGGTAAAGAGAGCGCCCCTCAGAAGCGGCGTTTTTCAAGAGTTATCACTTGCTTGAAGGCGCCCCTCCCCCTTGAGAAAATCCCGCAACAGGGTATGAACCACACGCAGCTGTTTCTAACTACTGTTACTCTGAAATATCAAGGCTGTCTGCTATTACGATCCAAGAAGCACTGTTCGTTCAAGGCCCTATGAACGGTTGAAGCGGAGTCTTCGAATCGTAGGGCGGGAGGACCATTGAGGCGCATCTGCACTATAGCCGATGCGGAGGCAATTGCCAATTGCTGAATTCAGCACTAAAGAAATTGATAAATGATAAAGATCGGTGATTAGGCTCCTAAGAGATGATGACAGGCTATAGTTTTCCGGCAACGTACACCTTTATCAATGATTAAACAGTCGTGTCACGAATTTGCTGAAAAGGGACAGAAAAGTGTGATAGTAGGGTGGTACCCATCGTATCATGGCCGTATCGAAAGAGATATGCAGTGCTTGACGTGACTGCTTTCGTCATTTATCCCGTGAAAGAACCGCTCTGGGCTGGGAAGAAGCGTATTTCCCAACGAGTACCTGTTTCAGCTGCCCTCCCCCCTCGGAAGCTTGACCCGCCCCTTTCGGAACCAATGATGGGAAAAAAATCCCATTACTTTCGTGCACGAGCGTTACATTCCGATTTTCTTCACCTTTGTACAACTAATTACCACCAATTTCGTATTCAATAATCTTTTCATATTCGGCTCGACTACCGATATTACGATTTAAGGAGTTGGCCAAAATTCTATTGTTCTTCGAAAGAAACTGTCCGAACCGCGGGGAACGACACAGACCACCGCCTATTGCCTTGTATGCACAACAGTTGCACGGCCGACAGATTGTGACGTCGCAGCAACAGTGCGCGCCGTTATCGGTCGTACAGTTTCGGTTCGAATATCGCTGATGCGCTAGACACCCCACCCTTTCTCTTTGGAAATAGTGGGTCAAACTGCGCAATATCAGAGAGGGGCTTTACGTATGCTCTCAGAATCACTTCTCAAAGCATCCCGGGCCCCTTGAACAAACAACTTTTACTCAGCATTTTTTTTACAGTACGGAAAACAATGTTGATTGTACGAAGCTAATCATTTCATAGAGAGCATGATAGTGTTAATGAAGAAATAACACCACATCATCAAGTACAGAAGGCAGGGGTGGTGCGATGACAGATGGCGCGCACCCCCCCCCCCCCTCTCACGGAGTGGGGATCGAATCCAAATGCCTGCCAAGGCTAACCACGCCCTGCTGCCCCGTTAGGTGAATTGGTACCAGACTCGTTTGAGAGGATGAAAGCACTGACTTGTACATTGGTCGGCCCCCGCAACTCATTGTTCAGGCCAAAACGCATTCACCTGCCACCGCGATCCCGAGTGAACCTAATTATACGCGGCGCATCACAACAAGGAATTGATCCATGCCGAGCTCCACACTTTCAGTTTTTATCAGTAGAAGGCAAACTTGTGGAGTAAAGCTTATCCAGCTCCTGCTGTTAGCAAATCGTTTACCTACGAACACATTAGGGCTTTATATACGACCTCAAACTAGCGGAGTACAAGTACGACGTGGAATTGTATGCACCCAAGCAACAGCATAAACGGTCGAGCCTATCCGTACTAGATGCTTATCACACCGGAACAATGGAAGGTCCTGCGAAAAAATTAACTCCAACTAGCTCGCAGACTGTTTCCTCATTTTTGCTCTCCCCACACCCTCACGAAGTAGCTCACTCACCTTAACCTCCTTCCCCAGGTTGGACTCAAGTGTATACGGCAGTCACTTCTGAGGGAGGTGCTGCCTTCCATTAGCCTCTGCTGGCCGCGAAAATTCAAAAAAACACTAATGTATTGTCGCGACTCGCTTTTTGTGTGGAAATTCCTTGTTCTGCTCCCGGTTATTGCGTTCGGCCCGATTTTACCATTGGAACAGACAACGACCATGATTAACGCGTAGTCCTTTCATTGAGGAGTAGAAAACCATGGTAGACTTCCAGTCTTGACGCGTATGAGCGCCTCATGACAAAACCCGTGATCGTAATTATTCTCGTCAAATGACTATTGACTATACTGCTACACTCGAAAAGAATAAAGACCCATACAGCGGAATCTGTCAAAACCCCAAGAAGCGGATTAAAAAGCGTCTAGACAGGAAAGGCTATGAGCTTCACCAAAGCAGTTCAGTGGGATATGGTTGCCTGAGCTACCCGCATGCTTACAGATGAAGGCTTTCTTGAAGCGATAAATCTTCAACTCTACATAAAACTCCTACGAGTGCAATAGCAAACTCCCTAATTAAAAATTTAAAATCATTTATTGGGTTTCATTAAAGCAATGTAACAGTATGCAACAACAAGAACAAAAGAACAAGAATGTAATTCTAGCAGATCTCGAGGGGAGCTCGAGCATTCATTATCCAAATCATAAGACCAGAACATTGTGAACATACAAACGATTACCGGTTATTTCGCTGAAGCGAATTTTTGCTGCATTTCGAGTAACTTCGCCTTTTGTGCCTCCGCCTTCTCTTTGAAATCCGACAGGTTCTCGTCCACCCGCTTACTGAAATGCGTAATTTATGTACTTCAACTCACAGTAAGGATACAAAAAAGAAGACTTTTTCCAAAAAGGAGAACACCTGAGACATATAGCCAGTATGAATCGAAATGTCCTACTTTAGTCATGCTCGTGCATTAAGAAATGAAGTGGAAAAGACACTGGAGCAGAACTATGAACGATGAAAAAATACAGTAGAACTACAAAAAGGAATTATTTGTATGTACTAGAAAGAGAGAAGTGAACACGAGATTTTGAAAAAAGATGAGGAATCGAGACAATATAAAGGAATTGTAGTAAAGCGTCTCATGATGCTGTACGATGAGACTGTTGAGGGGAAGGAACACCAGGATGAGCGGGAAAATTCCTTGTGCAAAAGGGGTTTTTACGCGAGAAGAGTTTCACCAACCCTGGAGCTCTTCCTCCCCTACGCCTGGGGTGGCCCCCGGTTTCCTTCTTAATGAACCAGGGAAACGCTGCTGTACTGCCAGCACCTGTTATACAGGGTGATCCATAATTCGTGCAACAATTATGCACTTACCCCGCTTCTTTAGACTGTTCATGATTCACTAGGATTCGGTACATCAGAGCCTAACACAATGCGTTTGCGGTATAACCACCAATTCTCGTACCTTATTATTCGTGTAGCCCTTCAGGATTCAACTGAATTGCTAATCTATGACTGCACAAGGCAAGAATTTCGCCAATGAATACCGGTCTACGTCAGAGGTTGAACAGCTCACTCGGCAGTGAAGAGGAGGATAATGGGAAAATACCTGGAAGCTTTAGAGGTACCACAAATTAAAGAACTATACCACTCGCTACTATGCGGCCCTCAGCAGAAACACATTCGAAGTTAACTTGCTTAGCAATAGCAGCGAAAGGAGTAAAACCCAAATAGTATATACCGTACACTTTGTTGAGTGAAGGTTCAAGCTGAGTTCACACATAAGCGCTCGACCTTACTCCACTTAAAGAAAGTAACACCATAAAATACGTATTTCTGCATTCTTTATGGATCACAGTATAAATAAGAAGCACCAACCACATAAACCCAGGAGAATCCTCACTGGACCTTACATAAAACAAGAGAAACGAATTGAATTCTTGTACGACTGCTGTCTGTAAATGAAAATCTGAATAAGAAAACGGCCGCTGCGTGCATCGCGCATCGGTTGGTAGGTTGTTGTGTGACTATGAGTGAATGCACACCATGCACTCTGTTCAGCAGCACATGTAAACTTAGATGAAACATACCAGATGGGGGAATTTGTTCAAAACAACACTACCGATCAACCGATGGAAAGACACTGAACAAAAGTTTTACTTCTCAGACCGCCGTCAGACTTCGCGATTATCTGATTTTGCGACTTTTGCTGTTTCGCGGCTCCGTATGCGAAGTTGCGGCTCTGTAAAAACCTAAGGCAGCTGAATTGCAGGCGAAAGTGCGACACCGCAATATCACGGCATCGCAAATCGCAAATTCTCGAAGTCTGACAGTGGACAATGACGACCTCAATGGTGACAGCTCTAATAATTTGAGCTTGAGCTAAACTGGAAATGTGAAGATAACGCTTCGGTTTCATGATTCCATCGAGATGAAAAGGATGAATACAGACACGAAAAAATGAGAGAGACAAATTGCTCAGTCGAAGCGATACACATTCAAAGGAGAAGGTAGGAAGAGTTTCTTTATGCAAATTAAAAAATAATCAAAATCTCATAAAACACCGCAATATATGTATGTCTGATGAAAGGAGTGAATTGTAAAACACTCACATTTCTGCAGTAATGTACTCGAGTCGTTTATCAACATTAGCCCGAGCTTCAGCAATATCTTGTCGAATAAGACAAGCACCAATGAGTTTGTACACTTTTGCATCTTCTTCCAAAAATTCGAACTCCTCAAAAGAAATGGATAACAGGGAACAAACAGTGATGCTATCGCAATGAGGGAGAGGGTATTACAATACAGACATTGTTTTTACCTGAGCGTAGGAGGGGAGAGGAACTTTTTTCTCCACTGAGGCTGATGCAAAAATATTATTCGCCGGAGTGTCCAAACTGAACCCTCAGAGATACTTAAATAAGCAACTTTTTATGAAATGCCCCCTCATTGCGGTAGCACCGCACAAAGTATAAGTTCCAAGAAAAGATAATGTTTAAAATCCTAAATGTCTGCGGCATATTCAAGGACAAAAACTTTATCAGGAGTGAGCTCACCGATTTAACTAGCGTGTTTTCGGTCAACTGGCTTTCCAAATGCTGCCGATTGGTGATGTACTTCTCACGATCTGATAGCGAATAGGTAAAGTCGTACAAAAATAGCACAGTAGTAAGGAATATGAAATCATACCATTTTCGATTTCCTTGTACTTTTGTAAAGCCTCCTCGAACTGCGCCTTTAGTTGTTCCGCTGACATTACAAAATCTGGGAGCAATAAAAATTATAGTTGTAGTAATGGTGCGTAAAAATACACCAGCAGGCGATCGAAACCTTTCCCTAAACATGTAAGCAAATGAAAGCGAGAACCTGTTCACGTCAATGAAAAAAAAAACAACAGCTAGTGGTTAAATGCAATGTTTTGTCTGAGCTGCACACTAACTCACATGCCGAACGCTTCGCTAAACATTCTTTCGAGATCCGAAATAAAAAAGGCACTGGAGGTAAATGAAAGTTTCCTGGCTCATGGAGGTATACTTTCCATAAATAGTAAACGTACTAGTTCCATGAACTACTTGGAACATCTTCAAAAGACGAGATCAATATCTTGTGCTTTCTTTTTTCTCACTGGCTTATGATAACCGCAGTAGAATCAAAATTTCGCCAAAGAACTAGGAAGCTTTTGTGTTTTTACCACGGGAAAATCGTTTGCTGTGGTTCGGTGCCGTGGCGAAGCTATTTGTGAGCATTGCATCCGAAGATCGAATCCTGGATGTATGCCTGACGAAAAACACCGAGCATTTCATCCTTCTATGATTGAAGATTTGGTCACTGACTCCTCTGAGAATTAAAAGGACTGGCCTACATCGGTAGGCATCAAAAGCAAGCATGACTGTGAATTACACTGTTGCGTGCAGGCAGTCCAAGAGGGATTGACGTAGTGTGTCGTATTCTTTATCCCCCCCCCCCCCCCCCATAAAAGAGAACCCTATATTTCTAGAGCCAGTGCTTGCTGTTCAGGAGAAGTTGACCTACATCCGTTGATTCTATTCTTTCTCATTCGCCCTACTTCTGAACGATACTCATCAAATAACCCTTTCTAACTATTCCATTCGCATTAGCGCTAATCAAATTATGAGAAGCGAAGAAGTTCGCGGGGTAGTTGTGTTTGCATGCTGTTGTGATAGTCAACAGCAGGTACCAGGTCAAAAGTTTGAGTGGATTTTTGCCGGATCTAAAGTGTCAGTGCATGAAGGAAGCAATTTTTTGTTGATAAAGCGGCTTCAGAAATCGTTTCAGGTGGCTTTTCTGATAAACAATAACTATATAGAAGTTCTCGACATCATTCTGAATTCTGTTTCTAAACAACAAGAGGGATGAACTTTAACTGAAAACCAATAGAATCCCCTAATCTCGAAGATGGGAGTGTTCGCAAATGAACCCCACGGTGTCTGACGCCTATCTGCCAGATTTCGTACGTCTGTGTGAGGAACAAAGGCGCTTCATCAATACAATTGTTCGGTATTGTTATAGGCACGTACAGCACCAGTCAAGGTGCAATCTACACCACCGAAAGTTGCTGGGAAAAGTCAGTCATGTGTGGTCAAAGCACTTTTCAAGTTTCGTATGCATTTTGGGTGCCAGTTTTAGTAAATGCCGCATTCATACTTTGCGCCTGCAGGGCGTGGCGGCGTTCACAAGCGGCGAGGCATAGTGGTACGCGAGAAGTACAGATTGAAGCAGGGACCGAAACAGAGTGGCATTGGCGGAGACGCAAGGACACGCAGCCACACGCTGCCGTCGGCACCGCAAAGTATGTGCGCGGCTTAATTTGATGATTACTTTGTTTGGAACTTGTGGCGCTGACCGAATAAGCCTTTTAACTTCAATTTGGAAAGGTAGCTGAATAGGGTCGTATCTGGCGCAAAAATGCGAGCGATTAGCGCGGTCACAAGGTCAATTCAGGTTACGCAACGCGTTGAAATAGACAAATTCATATAATGCACTCAATTTTTGTGAATACATGTTTTCTTCTGCCGGAGTACCCTGTTAACCATAACACAGCATCACTAAAATAACTATTTTGAATACAGTTTCAAATGACATTTCGTGTGAGGTTATAACTTCTTGAATTTGCGAATTTTCGAAAACAGCCAGAACTTTCCCTATAACACTTCCAACACTGGCGCGTGGAAGCTTCAGGAACAGAGTTGATGATCTATATAGCCTGAATGGAGTGCGCCACTCGTTAGAGGTAAAAGGTAGTACGAATACCGGCCAACGCTTACTACCTCTAACCAGGGAATTGTTCTAAATTTCTGTAAACTTGGCTACGATACCAGGTGAAATAAATAGGTCCCGAATAGGCTGATTATGATTATGAAAACCTAAATTGCAAAATTTCGTTCGAAGCGACTTAGAAAGGGCCAAAGTTTGCTGGCGATGACCCATGGACGGGTATATTGCTGGATGTAATGCACCAACGGAGCTAACCGTGTTGGTGGCCGTTAGGTTGGGTCGCTGGTTATTGGTACGACCACGCCTTCTTCGCACCTAATTACTTTTGTCTCGCACATGGGGTGCGAGGTGACCCCAATTAGCTGCGAGAACTCACGGATCATCATGTTGCCTATATTGATCCATAAAATGAGTGAAAAACAAATCAGACGAGGAATATAAATGGATATTTTCATGAAGAATTAATTCACAATTTCACAAGCCTTTCAAAACATGGCCATAACATGGTCATCTTAAATTCTATCCACGAGAAGCGGAATAGTGTTGGTGATGGAAATGAACTATGATTTTCGGTGGAAATTCCAAATGCAAATTTACATCAAAAACAAACTATGACACGATCTGAAATGAAATGAGATGGCCAACGTTGAAAGGCATTTCTTCTGTTCTACCTATGACAGCATTAGCTAATTGAAAGAGGATGGTCTTCTTGCAAACGAAACACTCGGTGTTTAGCCTCATATATTCAAATTAGATTTATGTTATTTTAGTTTGTAACTCTTCGTTAATAGATAATAAATACACCTGAATAATTTGCATAATAGCAGTTAATCTGTATCCCAATTAATGAACCTTTACTCGATTAATGGATCAATGAGGGTGACAAGATGACCCACGAGTTCTCGCCGCTAACTGGGGTCATCTCGCACCTCATGTGCGAAGCAACAGTAATGAGCTGCGAATAAGGCGGGGTCGTACCAATAACCACCTTCCCCCGTTAGGTTCAGTCGTGATGTTCATGCTCTACAGTTTGTGAACGGAGGGTTTTCTCCCCAAGTTATGCCTTTTGAAAAATCGAAGTACCTGTTCTACCTAGGTCTCTTTTCAGAGTTCCGTGGGGAGTTGCAACCCTTTCCTGATGAGACTCGCTAGATTTGGACACTCGGTACCGACCCAGCTTAGCAGGGTAGTTGCAAGTCCTCTTCTGTGCAAGCTGCTGCAGTTTTGATCTTCTGACCAATGTGGCTGCAGTAGATCGGTCTACTTCACATCTGGATCACCCAACAAATCAACCACAATGCCCTTCTCGAATATTCGAGGTCATCCATCGGCGAGTTTTTGTGGTGGCCATGAATTTCCAAAGTGTGACAGTGTTGATTAATCGCATCACAAGTATAAGTAGTAAAGAATGGCAATTCGGGTCACTTGTTACAATTCTAAAGAGAGCCATCTGTTACAAAGTGTCGTCACAGTTTTGGTTCGAAATCCTTTTTTCGGCCATCATTTCCTCATTGATGCGTAATGAATGAAAGTTGCATGGAATGTGCCGTGCATGAGCAACCAGTGTTAACCTCAATTCCACGTAAGAACACAAGTTCATCCACCATGGACCCGTTCTAAAAGCATTAATGGCTAAGTCTCAACTTCTGATCAGAGTTGCTATCTTTTGTCAATTCTATGGCCGATTTATTGTTATATATAATTGTAAAGCCAAATTCGCATAGACTTAATGGTCCATCTGCTTCAGTTTCCTGCCGGTATACCAATATGGATGAAAATAACAAAACAGAAGTTCGGCATTAACCCAAAGGAAAGTTAAGCAGGGGTGAAATGGGTGATTACCGGGTGATCATCCAAAGTGGCTGAAGACTTTTATTTAGGAGTAATTTGATAGATGATAAGGAACGAATCGGGTACTCACTTGGCGCGAAAACCCCTGACGCAGGCGTTACGGGGACGGGCTCCAAACGGATGTTCATGGGGTTGAATCCTCGAAATCCTGTGACGATACATAGTCCCCAGCATGTACCGATTTATATCTGGCACATTTTGGATAGTCGCCAAATCGCTTGATCGTTTAAAACGCAGGCGCGCAACTATGAGCACTGTCTTATCTTACATTGGAAAATTGGCCCCTGTTGCTTTTCCAATCTTACATTGGAAAAGCAACAGGGGCCATTGTGTAATGCGTTCGCTATTGAGTACTAGTGGATATAAGAGAGCGAGAAAGGTCCCAAAAGAATCACTCATTCAATTTGTAAGAGTTAGTTTAAGGAAGAATTTTTTGTAGTTTTTCCCAAAGGGCTCTTCATTTCAGTGAAAAGAATCAATCCAGATGCACATTAATAATCACGAATATTCGTAATCTCCTATCTACAGGCGGTGCTTTTATTGTTCTCCTTCTCGAAGCATGGGGTGAGGAATCCTCAAGAAAGCGTAGCATGGGTCGTGTAGAGGAAGCAGGTCGCATTTGATGAGCGCCGCTGTGAAAATTCTCGACAATTTACAACCGTTCATTATCTTTGGGCAAAACTTGGCGTCGCGGGTGGCAGAAAGTGCTATATTGCCTCGACAAATCCCTTCTCTCCTTGTATGTGTAGTGTATTCCCAGTTTTTAAAAGAAAAAAGAAAAGGTGGACGCCGCAATGGGTTAACTGCAGGAGCAGCCCAGGTAGAGGAACACAGTTCATTATAACTTCTGTAGCGGCAGATGCAGTATAAGGTGAGACGTTGCCGTGAGAATGTAAGGCACAGGGTCGAACGTTGCTGTACGAATCCCCAGGGGTGCTGGCATTTTGAGGCGAGTATGGTGGGAGGTCGTTTTTGCTGGGAGCAGGTCGACGGATCCTCAACTTCACATTGCTTATGCATCATTCGGAGGCGAACACTGAGCTGATGAAGGAAAATGAGCCCTACACATCAGTAGGTAGTTCATGTGTATCCTCCCTCCCCACGGATTTCGATGGTTGTGTTTTCGAAAAGTTACGCGAACAAGATGCTTGCTCCGTTGCCGATGCTAAAAGCCAGTGCGAGCTCCCAAAACTATCGATACAGTTTTAACAACGACTGTCTGCCCTCACCCACCGATTTCCAGCAAACCATATCACGATTCTAACAACGAGCATTCTGACGTTCTTCAATCTGTCCAGCATTCAACATCTGCAAAAGAAATCGTGCATCAACAGTAGCGCTCAAAAGTACATGTGGTTTTAAATTTTTGACCATAATCCTGGTAAAGTTTTACATATCTCGCACAAATTTTTTTATGCTCAGTAAGCAACTGTTGCTTAGTGGAACATAGTGTCTCTGCTGAGTGTAGTCCACAGTGGGTTTTCGAAAAAATATTCCCTGAAAGTTTATGAAAATAGCGTTTCAGAGATTTAATTGGTCATAACAAGCTCAAGACCAGTGAAACGTGCAAGTGCGCAAAAAGTAAGAAGCAGTAAGGCTATTACATAGTCACATGTTCTTTGAAACTGTAAAAACCGTCACAGCACCAAGATTCGGAGTCGGTGAGTGAGTTCCTTGTCGATTAAAGGATAGCATCCATTTTTGTTCAACTTGAGTTTCATTTGCTGCTTCAGTCTAGGCTGCATTTTTAATCGGGTTTGTCAACACGATCCTGTGGTGGGCCAGTAAAGTTAAGTGCAGGCCACTGGCTTGGTCACTCCAATAAATGCACCTCATTCTGCCGGAACCAATCTGACACGGCACAGGTGCGTTACTTTATACTACTGTTCTGCTTCAGGACAAAATCTAACTATGGAAGTGCTATGCATATACAGGGGGTGCCAAAAAAAGTAATTTGCCCACGGCTCACATCTGCCAATTATACAAAACACTGAGAAATGAAAGAGATAAAAGTATTGGGTCAAAATATTCCCGAAATGTCCCTCTAGAAGCAGGATTAAGCTGAGACTCACTACTTTCATTTTCATAAAGAATATGGAGCCTTCAAGCGGCGCAGTCGAGTTCCAGAGCGCTCACGGTATTAAGGTCCCCTTAAAACCTTCGGATCATGTAAGTCACGGAGCCCTTGCTGCTTGAACAAGGCTGCAATGATCCGAAGTATCATTTTCATGCCCAAATCCTCCTCCAGAGCGGTTTCAGTGGTAAGGGCACCTTTTGGCTCTTGGAAACGAAGGGCGCTGGGAACCCGAAAAAAAAACGGAATGTTAAAGAACACCACCCAGAATCAGTCCCCTTAGGCAACCAGAGTGAACGGACCTCAGCAAGGTTGTGAACGAGGGCGACGAAATTTCGGATTTTGCCCAGTTGAGGTGACACATCTTGTTCACTATATCCTCGCTCCCGTTCCTGCTCGTGCAGAAGGCTGCCACGGAGTATAGTGATAGAGTGAGGCCTGCTCTTGAATCAGGAGATGAAAACATCTCAACAGAATTTGCTGTAGTTTGACTATAATGGGGTGAAAGTGGAGGAGACAAAACTACTTTTTTTTGGCACCCCCTGTAAGAATGCGATATCCTCAAAAATGATAGTGTATGCATCCGCATTCATGGAACCATGACCGAATAGCTTCCCTACTACTGATGGAAGATCATGTTTTCGATCGTAATGTTTAATATAAATGGACAAGGATGCTCGATGTCATCCCTATTCAGCACGTCTGGTGTTGTAGTGAGAAATGCGAGATTACCCAGCTCAGCTGTTCGCTCGTTCATTCCTGTGGCGCTCTTCCAATCATTGCAAAATGAGTGGATCTCAACGGAGAGCCTTTCTTCCACTTCTACCGCAATCAGACCACGACGTATACTGAAAATACAAGTGATTGGTTGCGTTCGCGATGAGTTTTCCGTCAGAAGGTCACCACATTTGGGCAATGGTCACTGCGGGACGAGCGATTAATATTTAAAATGATCAGAAAAAGTGCTCTGCAAAATCCTTTTCTCAATCGTTACATGTATGTCGAGTTATAGGCAAAACCCTCGGTCAGACAGGACTCGAACCCGCACTCCATGCTCTCCGGGAATATGTGCTAATCCATTGCACTGCCGAGTCACATCTGACCTTAAAGGAATCGTCCACGGAAAATAAGTTTTTGTGTTACCCATATATTTATGTTGTATTTGCCTAATGTTGGCCTCATGCAAAATTTCACGCGAAAAATGTGAATCTGGCTGAGATACAGCACCACGAAGTGCGGTCCCAGTGGGCGGGGCCTCCGTGTTAAAGCCTCGTCCCGTCTTCCGCCGCCGTTGGGAACGGAGAGTGGGACTGTTTACGTAACCTTCTGTTCCTACAATACGTCTCAGACCACGGCGGACGCGGTACGAAGCTTTTACATGGAGGCCCCGCCCACTGGGACCGCACTTTGTGGTGCTGTATCTCGGCCAGATTCACATTTTTTCGCGTGAAATTTTGCATGAGGCCAACATTAGGCAAATACAACATAAATATATGGGTAACACAAAAACTCATTTTCCGTGGACGATTCCTTTAACTAAGCTTCTGAATGGTATACTTGTCATAGCTTCAGCACACGCAGCATCCATGTGATGCCTTTCGCATAGCGGGCTGCAGTGGAAATCAGCAGCTAATAAAAACCAAAAATATCGAAATCAATATATTATCAAACTCCCAGCTTCAGGGTCCGATGCGGATACTGGCCAACTGGCTGAACACGTTATAGGTATGAATGCTGATAATCTATGGTAAATATACCATTGAAGCTAAGTTGAGGTGAGAAGGGGCTCGGGGCACATTTGCGTTCCGAATTACTGTAATGGATTAGCACATATGTATGCCTGAAAATCATGAAGTGCGGGTTCGAGTCCCGTCCGACACTGAAGCTTCTGCCCATAACTCAGCATCCTTGTAAAAACTTTTGCATCGTGGGCTGCAGCGAAAATCAGCAGCAGCCAAAAATCAAATATCAAAACCTCCTTTTCTCGTTTGTAAGAGTGGCCTCTCTTGATCCCTTAAGTTTTCACAAGTGATTTCAGCTTAATCGAAAATCCCAAACTGCTGTGCGAGGTGCTAGTGGGTACATTCGTGATTGTCGCTCTGTATGACTTTTTCTTCTAATCTGTTCTCATAAATTTTCATCACAGTTTGACTCGCCATGATATCTTAGTCTCAATATGCCCTTTACAACAGTAGAAATTCAATGAAGACTTATAATTGTAGAAGTACGCATCACACCTTCGTTTTTGTCAGTGCTCCTGAATAAAAAATCGCTACATGCACCAAACTTGTGCATTTCTGACGAAATTTGGCGGCTGGACAAACTTGATGGTGAGCTATTAACTCTTTCAAAAAGGGTGAAGAATTAACATGAAATACATCCGTAACCCTAAGCTACAGCTTGAGTTAGTGCTCGCCAATTCTGAAGTAAATCTTCAAACCTATGAGATGTTCTCGGTACTCACTTCTCCATCAGAGTCGTGAGAGTGTCGCACATAGCCATATTTGCACTTTGGATTACTGTAGTCTACTAATCCTATTCATACAGCTCCTTTTTTTTGAATCTGAGTTGTAATGAGCACCGATTACTGCTTTTCGATAAACTTGGGACGTTTTCTTTCGGAACTGTGTCATCGTAGTGATTGGAATTCGAACAAGCATTCTGATGACGTAGGTCAGCAAGGCGTCAATTTTTGCAGTTTCATTTGCGCGACGATCAATCAAGGAAAAGGTCGCACTGATGTGGAAAAAATTGGGACGTCGTTCGAGGCGAGTCAGTTCTTCGTTCACAACACCACTATGAATGCCATTTGAAAAGACGTTAGGGCTTAAGACGAATAGTGCCGATTATATGAGAGATTTTTTGCGAAAAAGAAAGGCTGAGAATAGCCGTGTGCTTTGTCCTTACGATCTTAGGCTTTCTTGCGCGGCTATGACCATCAAAGGATTGCAAGGCGGACTGGCTTCCCACAGGATTCTTTGAGAAATTTCAAAGGATTGTTGATTATGTTTGGAATTCTGCAGGATCACGCTTAAAAGGCTAACGCGTTGTTCTCTCGATAGCCATAGCTATGCGTTTGGCTTCGTCTTCCAACGAAAATAGTTCCGATGGGTTTTTACCGTCCACAGTGACTCGCGGGGCCAGTTAATGTTCACTTTACAGTTTTTGTCTCGCGAGACAACCAGACTCCAAGTAAGCGAACCCAAAGCCGGAGGCTTGGCTACCCTTGGCGAGACTCGGTCCATACATATGCAGATGGAAAAAGTGTCAATGCCACTGAATCATTCTCCTTATTCATAAAAGGAAATTCCATGGGTTCCCAGAGAGGTGGTCATCACTTTGCACAAATAAAGAGATGGGTTCAACAAAAGGTTGTACTGAAGATCGCAAGCCTGAGTGCTCACCTTAGCAGTAACCTAGTTTTTAGAAAAATGTCTACTTAATCATAAAATCCCATCCCATCATTCTCTTATAACTTTGATCATTGCAAATAGGTTAACGCGGGTAATGGGCGAAATGGGATCGATCAAGTTCGTCGGGATATTATCACTCCCCAAACTGGGTCTCCCGTCGTCAAAAAGACGCCATTACCGGGAGGCATTTGGTTAATGAGAGAAGTGGTCTTACAACTGTACTAAACCTCGAGCGCCCACACCTGTCCAATACTTGCCGAGCGTTGAGTCACCCCGTACACTGCCTGCTATCAAAGTTCCGGGTTGACGCCGTTCACTCAGCAGAATGAGCGATTTCGGAATATTTAAATCAAACGGAGTCGGACCTTATCCTCTGACGCTTTAGGATGACATTGTTGACGAATCGCCGTCCTAAAAATGCGGTAAGTGATAGCAAGTAAAGGGCAAGTGAATCGAGAGAGCAGACACTTTTGTCCCAGGTTCGCCGCCCGACGACCCACGGGGGCGGAACGGGGACTGCGCACCCAAGCATTCGGCCGCTACCTTCACTATGGGACAAGGCGACTACTCTATCACTGAATTCGCTCATCGCTTGTTCGTTTGCAAGTCTTTTTTTCTGACAATTTACTAAATCGTTCTATTATCTTTGCCAAATTGAACTTCCCTTATGGCCAACCCCTTATACTTTGAAGGTTCCACATTTTTGACCAATACTTTTTCGCCATTTTTTCATTCCTTTGAGAAGTTCCATGTTCCGACTGTGTTTGCTGAATCATGCGATTCATTGCCAGGCTCCCTTATCGCAAACGAGCACCACGAAAAACTTCTTGCGCGACAGTGTGAAGAACGATGGCAAACATCATTGAACCGCCCGCCTTCAGTTGAGTCCTCTGAAGTGCGAGTTGTGACTTGTCAATTACATGGCCGAAAAATCCCACTGAATTTCCCTGAAAGGAGCATATTGAGTCTGAGCAAGAACTGTTGAAAAGGTTTTTCAACTGTTGGCGCACCGATGTGTCGTCGTTTCCTTATCACGCCTGAAATACGGACACGATCGATTGCAGAAAGCTTTCAATACGTTGATTATTTAGCACCTCGCTGCTTTAAGGGGGTAGCTCAATATTATTTCGGTATTACGAGTACGCCAAGACCAGTTTCATCCAGAATCCAAGCTAAATTACACTTTTTGAGATAGTTATGTAGTCACGGGGTACAGTTCTTTGTCAATGGCATCATTTGCAGACGTGTTAGAAAAGGTCCATTCACAGACACTCGTCCCAACGAAGTATTTCCTCTCTGCTACAAAATGTCGGGAACCGAATGCCTATGTATATCGGCTAATCAGTATAGAAATTTTACAAGCGATCTCGCTCATCCGGCTGTGACCTGCTCCCTTTTGACAAAATCGCCTTTAAATTGATTTCCTCCGCAAATTTTAGAAGAGACCAGTATCGGTCAACGATTCTTCACATTGTGCATGTGAGCACGGATCAACTGTTGTATTTACAAAGAATTGGATACGGGGTTTTGGTCTGGACATAGATTAGCACATAGTTCCCGAAAGCACTGAGTGCGGGCTCGAACCCTGCCTCAGGCCGAATGTTTGCCTATAACTCAGCATCCTAGCAGCAACACTCGTATCTGCCTTGGAAACCAGCAACTGTCAAACATCAAAAAATTATCAAACCGTACCATTTTTAGTTTTTAGTTTTAGTTTTTAGTTTTTTTAGTTTTTGTAGTTTTACTTACCGTAATTGCATAATTTTGCATATGCAGTAGCGCGGGAAATTAGCCTAACGTAGTCGTAACTAACGGCTTACTACCTGACCGGAACAGCGAAGTCCGTAGTACGGTCCAAGTAGGACAATTTCTCAGTATCGTGAATTTTCAATGACCAATCTATAGTACTAAGCGGATGGGGGCGTTATGCCTCGCCACTCATACCTTTTCACCCCAAGCTGAGCTGTGAACTGTTTGAAAATGCAGGAAAAATAGTTCGTAGGATGACCTATGATTTCAAGAATTATCTGCAAGCTCAAGGAAGCATAAAAACAAAGGGAACCTCCCGCATACATACCATATAAAATGGTAAAGAGCTTGGTCTACCAGTCGTTCCCTACCCTTTGAACTCTCCAGCGGGTAGAATTTCATAGCTGCATGAGCAGAGGTGATCAATCACACGAGTTACTTTTGTTATAGTAATTACAATTATCATTAATTACCATTAATGTAATTACAATTACAAATTCAATTGTCAAAATTAGAGTAATTGAAATGAAATGTTTTGCATAGTTTATCAGAATTGTACTGGTCACATCAATGCTGATTGAATAGTAATGAATCCAGGGCTCAAGCAGAAGCAAAATATGGCAAAGAAATGCTGGAAATCATCGAATGTTTCACAAATTCCAGGTATGCCGTTTTCCTCTTTCTTTGTTCGTGTACTCTTGTGCCCTCTTTCATTAATTTCGCTCACGCTTCGTCCTCCCATCACTCATCCGCACGGGTCGGGTAGTGGACAGCGGCAGGCTTCAGTTCTGATTGAAATAAGTTGTAATATGATGTACGAAGTGGGATCGAAGGTTGAATGAAGGGAAAGAGCGGCTGTGCTGTGCTTAGAACCAATACTGCTCAATGTGGTATAATATTTCCAAAAAACAAAAAAAATTAATTTCGCGCATCCCTTCTCAAAAATCACTTTTTGATGTTAACTAGATGTATCACCAATCAGGGATTCCTTCAAGCGGTCCATATGTATATTCTTTTGAACTCACTCAGTAATTACCTTCATTACCACCTACGTTAACTGCTAGTGACCCTTTGTGGCTAAAACCCAATAAAAATGAAGATGAACCGATAAGATCAACACCACGCGCACAATCTCACCCAAATCTTACTTTCGTTTAAAACGGACTTCCACGAAAGTGATGATCCTTTGTGAGGCTAGGCCTCCACGATCTTTACATCACTCATAACCAAATTTCTTTGGAAAGAACGGATCAACTGAATGGTAGTTATGTACACATTGGTACGAATGACCTATTTCGCACCCCATGGCGAAGGCGTCACTCTTCACGTACGATGAAGTAACTGATTAGGTGCAAGAACTGAGAGGTCAGCTGTACGTCGCTTAACTCCATAGATTGAGTGTAATGTTTACTAAGGGAAAATTCAAGCAGGTACTATTATACATACATTATTATACAAGTACATTGTTATGCATATTATACATTATTATACAAGTATTATACTACCGATTGAAACACTTATTACATCTAAGTGAAATGTACAATATATTGCAGGACACGAAACTGATTTCATACTTGTTATTACATCATATAAGCTTTTTGGGTTATAAAACACATTCGGGCCGTTTTCTATTCTCTTTGTTCAACAATATCCCCTCCATTATTCAACAAAATTTATATGTGTGTGAGCGATACAGCATCTTCAGTTCTACGGATTGGTACGATTTGTTCTTCGAATACTTTGATTGTTTAATATACATGGAGTCTAGAAGTATAATATTAGGGCAAAAATCCTCATATTCGTCGCCGTTTTTCCTCTTTCTTCCTCTTCCCCCAAGATCGTGAACAAAAAGTAGTACAAATATGAACTCGATGAAGCTTTTGCAGCGCTACAGAAGGTACTATTTGTTTATGACCATTCAACTGTTTTTTTTTGTTTTTAAGTTTAGAAATGGAGTGCATTGTAGGCAAAACGTGCACTTTCGGCACACTGAGGTCCAATAAACCATTTCCTTTTCCGCGCCAGATCGATTCATATGAGGAAGTAATACATCATTGATTATTTCATTGTCATAAATAGGGTTTTTCGGTCCATTAAAACTACTTGGGTAATTTTTTTCTCGGTTTTTTATTTTTCTGGATTCCTAGCTAAAAAGGACAAGTGCCGAGAGTGGAGTTTTTGCTGGGTGTGACATCGCCAAGCCTTAGAAATGCCGAACTAAAACTTCAAATGACGATAACCCTCTTCTGTAGAGCAGAGAAAACCCTATCGAATGCTCATATGAGGAGATACCGAAAGTGCACATTTTTGTTGAGTACTTCATTTCGAAGCTTTTAAAATAACAAACAGCTGAGTGATTCGAAATGCTAAATACCACAACTTGTAGAGCTGAAGAAGCTCTATTGAAAAGATATGCGTATATTTGTTGTTTCTTTATTCTTGTAGTAAAGAAGAATTAAGAAACAACAAACATCCAGACATGCCCAGGTTTCAAGAAGATCGAACATGGAATTGATATGCGTATATTTTTTTGACCTTGTGGTAGCCGAAAAAAGAGAAGATGCCGGAGTGCGAAATTTCGCCTTCGGATTACTTTTTTCCTGTATCTCATAAATAACGGTTTTGTAGAGCAGAAAAAGCTCTATTGAGTATATGTATTCAAAAGGATGGAGAGAATGTTGTAAAACATAGAGGATAAAAACACCATGAACTCACTGCACAACCAACACAGTATTATAGTAACTTGTTTTGACATCCCCATGCAGTACGATCGGATTTCCCGCGAGTGCGAAAATGCCACTATTCTATGTGAGGGTTCTTCACAGTGAATTGTACTCTTTCAAAGCGCCGTAGAAGTAGACCGTCATGTTCCTGGAGCAACAGAGCTCGCCCCAAGATCCAATACTCCAGTTGTTAAACCTTCTTTAGGATGTGCCGTGCATCTTAATTCCCTTCAAAATCGAAATGACAGTTGAACACGATGTGGCCCATGCGATGACTTACGATAGCTTCTGCGATTCTGAAAAATGTAGACGAGCATTGACATTGAACATGATCCGTGGACGATGCTAGTGGAAAGGCGCTATTTGTCAAATGGTATCGGCTCAAATGAGACAACAAAATGCCTGCGCGACTGAAGCTCCCATAAATTGTGATCTGTTCACCATTTAATTTGTGAATCTGCTCTGTAGAGAAGGATCACGATCTTCTAAAAGATTCGCTTTAGTCGGAGTCGCTTATGCTGAGGGGCGGAGAGAGTCTAATATGAGGACTCAATAATGTGGTGTCCAAAGCGTCTTTTGCAATTTGCCACATGTCTTACTGAAGGGTATACACGATCTTATCAAGACGCGCGAAGATTGGGAGTTCATTTTAAGTCAATGTGTGTTGCTATATGCCACTACAATAACCGTAAATACGTATGTAATCCGTGCTATCGACCTTGTTGAAATGACTCCGTCCCTGTGGCCTGTTTGCTTTCGTCGCTACTATGACCCCTAAAAAAGGTTCCCTGCTATTCGCCAAACACTTTTTCAGTACCGAGCGAAGTCCACATCCCTATGGTTCATTATAGTGACGCTCGACAGTGCACTGGGTAGTGGTTGTTATCGTGGTATGGGGTGCCCAGGGCACTTTGCGATTCATTGCTGGAATTCTCAGCAATCTACTAAACCCGCGTACACTTTTTGCGGGAGATTGTTGATATAAGATCGTCTTTAGAAAAGGAAGTACATGACTGCAGCATAAGGCGATCAGACAATAGGCAAACTGTCATTTAAAAATTTCCTTCAGATTCGATTGAAATTCGATATCGCTGATGATCGAATTCGATAGCCTGAGCCTTGCTCTTTTTTTTTGTCAAACGCTGTGAATGGAGAAAACCCACATATAAAATCAGTGGAGTCCCATATATGCAAAGCAATTATTTGAGTACATCAGGATTAGTAATTCTAGCCTATTGTAGAACTGAAAGCAGAGACGCTAAATAGTACGAAAAAAGAGGGGGAAGCGAATGAAATGGCCAGGAAAAGAAAAAAAGAAAACGAAAAAGGAAACCACTTTTTTCACTCCTTCCCTTTCGCTCCTCTGTATTCCTTGCCGCTGAAGGGTAGATGCAGACAGCGAGGGGCTACACCAGCCAGCCGCACACATTACCCCGCAGCAGCTGGATGTGTGAAGCGCTTCAGCACGAACGGAAGCGCAACAAAGCTCCAAAAGCGCGCTATTCAACGCTAGTTTTGCCATAGATTATCGTTTCTAGATTGGAATTCGTTCGTTTATAAATCATATCGTTCCCATTTACGCTTTCCTTTATTGATCACCTTCCGAGGCACGATAATTAGAATAGTCGGGTGAGTGAAGTAAGGTTGCACTCTATTGCGGCGCAAATGTTATTCATTAGTTGACTACCAAATCTGCGACTGGACTACTAACCACACACTCCTCGAATACGGGGCCAGTGGTAACCACGAGGTCAGTGTCCTTGCTGCTCGTCTCTCTCAGCACCAGTCTTTTTCCAGCCTCTCGTATCTGCTGCTCTCGCCAAGCATCTCAAAAACTCGGTCATATTAGTTGACACAGCAGAAATTATAGATTTCCCTTTTTTCATTAGCCAGCCACTCATTGTCTCCGATTTCATTGGGAGTACGATAATCTGCCTAAGATTGTCGCGGAGTTTGCCTTCTCTGACCACACAGCTTTAAGAGTGGGGTCAGTCAAGCGGCGTTTGAAGACGTGGTCTGGGGTCGGCCAATTCAGCTCGAAACCCTAATGCTCTGCGTCTGTAGAACGATAATTATCGTGGAACATTTCACTTGAACGTCCTCCGACAGCAACGATGAAAGACGAGCTAAGGACCAACGCTCCATCGTCACAGAAATTTCTGGTCTCCTGACACCCTCTTTATTTCGACAAAGTGTAGCGGAAACTCAAGTACTCCACTTGGGGACTTGTTCCATATATGGAACCAGAAAAGGGGACCGGAACAGGGACACGCAAAAGGATATGTGCGAAGATTATTGGCGCAACCAGAACAAACGCTGTGACCTCAAGAAGTTTTTGCTCTGTTGTGAGGCAGCTTTCGCGCGCAAGGGGACAGCTTTCAAAGCTGCTTGTGCAACCCGGAACCCAAGAAACAAAAATATCGCCCCGAATCCGGGAGAAATAGCACCTCTCCGACGAGGACTCAGCAGATTACCTCTCTGCCATGCCTGATCCCCTCGATCCTGGGGTTTATTACTGCCAATCCACAACCTTTGATATCAGCGTTTGTTGGCCTAGCCCTGAAGGAGTAGGCACAACTCTTGAAGCTATGCTTTACTCACATGCATCATGCATGGCAGATGCCATTCCAGATAAGTTTACACCGCATAGACAATATGCTGAAAGTTTTACGCAAGATTTTTTTCATCCTGTGAAAAGGTCAAGCCGACATTCATGTGACGCTATCGCCCGATCGATCCAATGATTTTCTGAGAAGTTCCATCTCTACACTTCATAGGGAATCATACCAAAGCCCTGCATAGTAAAAGGAATAGGTCGCTTCGCGTTGATCAAGCTCATTTCTGAAATCCTCCACGCATTTCATATTCAAGTGTAATCGCAGAACTCAAAGCTGGACTGATCAAGGTCTTGTAGAAATAACCGATAATTCGTGAAGTGTTTTTATTCTCCGGGACAAGTTCAGTGCTAGCTCAACGAATGTAATGAAACTCACTTGGCTCGGGCGAGATCCGATCCTGGGCCTGATGCTAGGACCAAGCGTGCAGTAGTTCACCGCTTGTTATTTCCCCACTTTCCATTATGTATTCTCTCCTTACTTTTTTTTCAAAGATTTTTCAAGTGTGTTTTATTTGATGGCTATGAAGTGAAATTTCGGCGCGTCGCCGAAATCGCTTATGTTTGTAATTATCGTTGGGCCGGGCGAGAACGTGATAGATTATAATCTAGGAACGGGTTCCGTGGAACTTTCAACCTTTGAACAACAGCGACTAAAAATTCCGTAAAGGCTCATTACTACTCAAATCTGGCTGCTGTATAATAGCTGTTCAGAAGCTGTTAATCACGTATGAAAGTAATGACAGGACAATTGCGCCGGTTCATCGATCCGTCTAGGGTGGGCTATAAAATCGTTTTCCAAAGAGGATCATAAGGATCTTTAATGGATTTTCGGAGAGAATTGCCTAAAAAACCTATACGTTACGTAATCTGCGCAGGATCCCTCACTAATTAAGAAGATCCTAGAAACAATTTGAATCCTTGCGTGCGATAGTCTGGGGTACCTAGCAAAACCGAATCAGTAAGCTCTGACCTAGAATCAAGAGATCAAAAGGGCTATGTTGGCGAAATTCATGGTGAAATGCACGGTTTGAGCTTTCTTGCAAGTAATACTCAGTTCGACCGATTCTCCCGATGCTGGCACTGCGTTCAAATGGCGGACTTCCCCCTCGAGATATGGAGGAGTGAGGAGATCAAGAGCACGATAGTTAAATTTTACCTATCGCATATACGGCCTTATGTGACCTTGTGCATGTATTAGCTTCTATTAAGAGCAACTCTGGTGGTAAATGTCAAATTCTGAATTGATAATTCAAACCATCGCACCCGCTGTCTTCAAAAAGCGCTCATCCGGACTGAAGACATGGGGGCACTTCGCCAACCTCATACGTTAGGTCTCGCTAAACGTAATTTTTCATGCCTATCCCTTTGGAACTACATTATACATGCAAAGCGTGACGAATTTTTCGTACCTGAGGCCACTTTAAAAACATCATTAGGGGTAATGCGGTAATGGAGAAATCCCTAGAAGAAGTCACTTACATGGTAGTCCTGGGCCTGAGAGGGCTATCTGTGGCGAAATTCCGGTGGTAAAAAAGCGCCCCTCCAAGCTGTAGAAACCCTGCACAACGCCACAGTCATGCAGCGGTTCCGCCTCTTGGACACAGCGGTCCCGCCTCCCGATGACGTAATTCCCGATTGATTGGGGTGGGAGCCGCCAAGGAGATGGGGCAGGAGCGAGGGTTTTGCGGCGCGCTTTCGCAGTTTTAGCTTGAAACTCACTCAAAAAAAATATTGTCGTATTTCCAAACATTCCCCTGTGTTTACTTGGCAACATACCAATGGAAAACTAGATCAGACTGCCCCCTCTTCATGAACAGGTCGTCCGCGTCGAGAATCAACAGTGGAAAGGGGACCCTATTTCTCGGGTTTTGGGCCATTTCCATCCGTTTTTTCCCCACTATCCTGTTACTAGGCATCTCGACATTCCTATGCACTATTTCTTTTACTTTTCGTCCGACTTTCCCCTAATGCTGCCTTTAAAAGGCAGCGACAGCGATATTGTAGACGTTCGTTGTGTAAAGAGAAATCACTTGCAACACGTATCATTTATTTTGAAAGTCTTTCTCACGAAAAATATCACGGGAAAGTTTGTCAAGTTAGGCTCCTTCCTACAGGAAGGGGTTATTTCTGGGGCTATTATCTTTTGAGTTTCTCACCGGACTCGTGAGCATTTTCCTACTTCGTGCATCGTCTATGCTATACGCACCGTGGCATCATGATGTAATTGAACCTGTACCGTCCAGTTCCCGTAGGCTGACGGGGCGTGGCCCACAGAGTTGGGTGAGAGTGTGTGGTGGGGTGAGAGAGATCGATACAAGTCCGTAGGCCTCGCCCTGCCAGCCGTAATTGAAATGGACTGTACTTGGTCGTTATTTCCATTCGCTAGGCAGTGACCAGCGAGAGGGTGGAGGTCTGACGGTCGAGCGGGCACTTCAAGTCCTCGAGTCCTTTCACCTTTATCGAAGGCCCGGCGAGAATGTGATCGACTGTTAAATATGAAAGTGGATGTGCTAACGGGACTATTCCCTTGATATGGCAGAAATCCGTTCCATTACTGACATATCTATCGAAGTAAGCGAATCTGTGATGGGGCCATGTACAGCACACAACGAGCTCATTTGTGAAAGGGCCACTCGGGGAGAGTGCGCCTTTCAATTCCCACTGAGGGAATCGAAAGAATCGTCCGTAGAAATTCCACGATTCTAATTTTTTACAATCACCTCATCAGATGTATAATAGTATGTGAAGAGAAACAAGAGAAGAATCGAGAAAATTTCTCTGAGCCAAAGCAGAAATCGACAACCTGGGAGGAGAGCAACTTGGACCAGAGCGCAGTTCAAGCTTTCGCGCCCAATGTCGGCTTCGCTTTTCCCACTGGTTCCCTGACCACGTGTATGTAGCCACTTTGCTCTTCAGCTCTCTGGTGTTCACACCACTCGTACGCCCGACTCCGCCGGCCGTGACGTTCAGGAGCTCTACCTCAGTGAGATTTCTGTAATTTCGCGCGAAACTTTGCAGGCTACTGGGCAAATATAACGTAAATATAAGGTTATCAGAAGAACTTCAGTTTTTGGACGATTCCTTCAATGAGCATACAGGGTAATCAGCTATTCGGGCAACAAATTGTACCATACACCCTATTTCTTGCAGACCATTTCAGATTTTCGAAAGGTTGGTCTATCAGTGTTTACCCCACCCAATGTCTTCGAGGTACAACCATAATTCATTGCTCTTTGTTCATCTTGCATTTCTGAACCCAACATACATAGGTGCTATTCTTTGGCGGGGCTTGAATTTCCCTATGAACATCGCTCATCTTCAGAGTTTGAAGAGTTCCCATTTTCTTTACGGCTAAAGAGTCCCATATCCAAGGCCGCCAGTTAGTTATTGATATTTCAAGGGGAATATTAAAGATAAGTGGCGGCTTCAAATGCACCACAAAGTGAAGTATACGAAATGGTTATACGAAATAAACGTACGCACTCGAAGGGTATGAGGTTGGCAGTCGCAGCACAAGAAGTGGATCAAATATTAGATTGTCCCAAAAGTCTTGTAGTATTTTTTTCGATCATCACTTTTTTTCGTCCAACAAATAACAATTAGGCAACAACGTATTGACCATTGTTATCGGCAACCCTCTGCCACTTTATAGGAAAATCGTTGATTCCCTTCTCCCAGAACTCTGGGTTCTGAGAGTCGAAGAAGTCAGCGATCGCCTTCGCAAGTAAGTCATAATCAACGAATTTTCTCTTGGCCAGGAAGGATTCGAGAGGATGGGTAAAGTGATAGCCAGAAGAGGCAATGTCGGGAGAGTATGGCGGGTGGGCCAGCACATCGCAGCCGAGCTCCTATAACTTGGCCTGGGTACTTTTCGCGAAATGGGAGCGGACGTCGTCATGAAGAAGGGTGACCGCGGACCTTTTCCGGCACTTTTCTCGAACAGCGACGGCGAGCTGCTGGAGCTGGTGGGTGCATACGGCAGCGGTGACCGTCTCGCCTTGTACCAGCACTCGAAGAGTCCCATATCCAAGGCCGCCAGTTAGTTATTGATATTTCAAGGGGAATATTAAAGATAAGTGGCGGCTTCAAATGCACCACAAAGTGAAGTATACGAAATGGTTATACGAAATAAACGTACGCACTCGAAGGGTATGAGGTTGGCAGTCGCAGCACAAGAAGTGGATCAAATATTAGATTGTCCCAAAAGTCTTGTAGTATTTTTTTCGATCATCACTTTTTTTCGTCCAACAAATAACAATTAGGCAACAACGTATTGACCATTGTTATCGGCAACCCTCTGCCACTTTATAGGAAAATCGTTGATTCCCTTCTCCCAGAACTCTGGGTTCTGAGAGTCGAAGAAGTCAGCGATCGCCTTCGCAAGTAAGTCATAATCAACGAATTTTCTCTTGGCCAGGAAGGATTCGAGAGGATGGGTAAAGTGATAGCCAGAAGAGGCAATGTCGGGAGAGTATGGCGGGTGGGCCAGCACATCGCAGCCGAGCTCCTATAACTTGGCCTGGGTACTTTTCGCGAAATGGGAGCGGACGTCGTCATGAAGAAGGGTGACCGCGGACCTTTTCCGGCACTTTTCTCGAACAGCGACGGCGAGCTGCTGGAGCTGGTGGGTGCATACGGCAGCGGTGACCGTCTCGCCTTGTACCAGCACTCGCGGAGAAGCATTCCTTCCGCGTCCCAGAACCAGCACAGTCCCAAGCGTGGTTTGTCTTTCATGCCAATCTCGGCGTTGCTGAAGCTGATGAACCAGCGGCGCACGGTCACGTAGCTCACACATCCCTTGCCCAATGCAGCGCTGATGGAGTGGCAAGCTTCCGTCGTTTTGGTGCCGCAAGACCGCTCATAATAGATGACACCGCGAGTTGGGTGGGTATCGACAACGGGCATTGTAGCTCTCTCTACGGGATCTGGTGGATCAATATATATTTTCCTACAAAGCTTGGGGAACGTTCTACCATATTCCTGAACCGCCTGGACCTGCCTCGAAGTGAACAAGAGTTAGTGATTTTTTTTTGGAAAAATACTACAAGACTTTTGGGACAACCTGATATTTACCGCTGTATGACAGCTGATGATTCAGTGGAAATTTGCGCAAGAGCATTTGACGGTAAAGCCTGTTCGAAAAAGTTGCACGGTGGAAACCGTGATACTGACATGATGCATTCTTCATAAATCGCCCTGTAGAGCGCGCCCTTCACAGGAAATTGAACCTTTTTCCACTTATTTGGCTCTTGGTATTCTTACATAGCTGAAGGCATAGCCTGAGGAAATTTATTTTATTGTTCCCACAAACCCATATGTTGTACCTGGAAATAGAGCCTAGGGAAGGTAGAAATGAAAAGAAAAGCATACCAAGCAGTGTAAATAAAACCTCACGCGACATCCAAGAGCTATTCTCCACAGGGAACACTCCTGAACAGGCTCAGGCTCAATCGATGCTCATACTTAGTATTATGTAGCACTCAAATGGGGAGCACTTCAGATGCGTCAGCCGAGAGATGGGAAGAGGGGGTTGTACCAGAGTGTCCTCTTTTGGCGGGTCATTTTCCAAATTTCTCGACTCCAGGCGTGACCGTGCTTCTGATAAAACGGGTTATACTACGATATTTCAATTCTGTGTCAAACCGCACGAGAAGGTTAGATTCCTCTTGTGATTCCAAAGGATATTAAGAAAACTTACTTATCTCAGCGTCATGAAATGCAAGCCCTCCCTCAACACACTATTCTGCCTTTCTGCACACTCAATTTTTGCTTCATTCTACTCACACTCGCTTTACATACGATTTTCAGAGTCGATCTCCCTGTGAAAAAACTTGAAGATCTCAGTCGAGCTCGAATAAAATGTGCACGACACCTTCGAAAAATGGATTTCAAGAAAGAAGAGTACATAAACTTGTGGAAACTATGTAATATCTACTCAGCAGCAGCTGTAGACGTTGATGATGTGGGAGACTTTCGCAACGCCCGTTGATCCCCTCCCTCAAATCTCCCTCAAATGTGACGGTTTCAGGCAATGCGAGAAATTCGGAATGCTCTTCGGAAGCGACTGAAGACAAAGGAGACGTCGCGAGACGTGTCAACTTTTCGTCGCCTCATTGACGAATATCGTCCAATGAAGAAAAGTGCCCCCAGCGAAAACCAACAGGAGATCTACGACAAGCCCACTAGTAAGGTCTGTGTTTCACTTATTGAAAGACAAGGCTAATCTTTCGTTGCTGCGCAATCCGCTGTCATGATGGTGTCGGTTATTGCACCTAGAAATGAAATTATAGCTGTTAACGGCTTAGCATGAAAAACATGGGCAATCCCCCAGAAACAAGGATTTTCCTTTTTTTATCCATTTCAGGCGTTAAGAGGTTCAGTACCTCAGTTTTGAAGCACCACGAGAGCTATCTTTGGTATTCAAAGGGGAAACATGGTCCCTGTAGCGGGGCGCCATGAGGTTCATGGGAACGATGTGCGTTGAAAGGCAAAGCTTACGTTCGTCAGCACCGCTCCACCATGGCACGCTTGGTCCACGCGCCTTAGAGTTAAGTGGGTGTGTATCCTTATGTCAGAATTTCGCACCGCGGCATGTTGCAAGCGAACAGTGCCGACGAGCTAGAGGCACCATGTTATTGGGTCCCGAAGTGATTAAAAGTCAACTGCGTGTCGCCCCTCTATAATTACAGTGATCGTTCTAAGACCCAACTACCGCAACGCGACAGCTCGCACACAATGCGTAGCACGCCGCTCGTCGTCGTGCGAAATCCTGACATAAGGGCACACACCAGGGTTAAGTCAGCGGACAAGGCTTGGCCGAAATATGCGGGCCCGCAGGGTGGTGTAGATGTAATTGATTAGAAATAGATAGTATTGGCATTTTTCATTTTGTAACCTTTTTTGTCTGTTTATCTTGAATTTCTTCTTCTCCATATCTGAGAGGCTAAATTACACTAATTGCTAGTTGCGCAATTACAACCCCAAGGGACATTCCGTTGGAACGTACTGCAGCAAGCTCATTGCGGCGAAAAAAGCGCGAAAAAGGGTTTTTTCGGACTGTTAACCACTTCTTTCCGATTTTTTTTCCATTATTCTCGGCTGTGAAGGCATCAATACGGGTACTTTTAGTCAGTTGTAGGACCTGAGGCAAGTTCTCGCGCCCTCTCCATCTTCTGGAGAAAGTGGGCAATGGTCATTCCAAATTGTGGAAGTTACCTGCCCCATCAGAGTCGTTCATCCATTGAAAACATGCATTCCTGGTTTTGACTTCCCTGGTTACCCCTACCGGGCTTTTGAGTGTGCCTCTACGATCGATGTGTAAAGCCATCCCATCCTGAGTCGCCGAGTTGTTAATATGGTGATTGCCTCAAAAAGTGCTGTTTCGCTTTTAAGTTCCTTTCCATGCACTCAAGTACTTTACTGCAGCCAGCCGCCACCCTGTACTGACCTCAACCGTAAAGCCTGCAGCATTGTGGCGATGTCAGATATCGCAAATCCGCGGTGTTACCATTTTGCGATTCTGCAATTTTACGCCTATTTGAATTTCGACTGCCAACTCACAGAAAAGCTGAATCGCAAGTTCGCGGTACCGGGAAGTCCGACAACAGTCTGACGTAAAAGTCCATGCATCCGCACGGGGCATCCAAGCGCGAAGTAGGGCTCTGGTTCTACAGGTGTTTCAGCATCCCTCCTTTTTTGCCCTCATCTCCTCATCGGCGCGGGAAGTAGCTCGAAAAACACTTTGCCAACATATCCATTCCGGAGAATAGATGGGACTGCCCATTGCACCGTTTGCGAAACTAAATCTTATCGCAAGGTGATCAGCCATTACCCACCTCGGCTCAGAATGAGATGCACGGGAAAGTGTGATTTGAAAGTACTGGCGAAGCAGGTCAACAAACCGGCAACCTTTTTTTCGAAATTTTCAGGAGAAACAAAGATGGCTAGAGCTCAGCGTATTCGGTCGGAAAAAAGAAGAAAAGAAGGACACATCAAACGACGACTACCCACGGAAATCCAAGACGATGCCAAAGCAGCCATATGCCGAACGGAGTGACACCGTGAAAATTACGGTCCCAGCGGCTGAACTGCAGCCAAAACAAATGCCACCACTTCCACCTCCACCAAGCAATCCCCCGCCGTCTCTGAATTACGAGTACAGTCCCGGGCTGTATGATACTCCTATTGGTCCGCCACCCATGAGATTTCAACCACCGCCACCGCCAGCGTATCCCCCTCCGGCTTTTGTTCCAACTACCAAAAAGCCAGAATTATCTATAACACCGTTGTTTTTGAAAGAGGAGCAGTTTGATGAGGTGGTGTCAACGCCTGTTCCCTTGAAACCTGTAAGTGGGAATCTAAGCCTACAGCAGGACATAAAATGTCTTGAACTTCGATCACCATCAGTTTTTAATGTTTCGGAGTTCCTTGAGCAAATGGATCCCCCGGCAGGGCGTGGAGCCACAAAAGGGGTGAATGAAAAGCCTGTTACTGCGGAGCCTGCACCCGATGCTCCCAGGCAAATATCCCCAGGAACTATGTACAAACCAATTGCTCCACCGAGACCAAGTGCGCCAAGCTCGAGAACTCCCACCTCAACGAGAAAAAACCGCTTAAGCACCGGATCCGATCCAGAAGCCAACGGCTCGGCCGTGCAAAACGCTGTTCCAATTATGGTGAGTTCGTTTCGGTTTTCAAGGCCTTCCAATGGAAATCACCTACGAGTAGCATTCGGAGGGAAGCGCGCAGTCAGTGAAAAGTTCGCGAAAATGCTCGTTGAAACAAAGGCTCGTCAAGGTCAAGCAGCAAGAACTCAACCTCCACCGCATACACCTGGGGAGTGAAACGATAGCCCAGTAGGGAGGGGGGGGGAGCGATCTGCTGGTGGAACTTTTTTGCTTAACTTTATCGAAAAACTTGTAACCGGTGTCATTCCCGGGATTGTTTCTGGTAGTAAGGTGCTGACATACCTTTCTCACAAGGGAAGGACCGTGTGACCATGTCGAAGTGACCGTTTGCAACATGACACATATCACTCGACGCGCTTTTCGACGCTGATTTTGAATCTGTATTTCAAATCTCATAAACAATTCCCTGAATGGAGTTATGGAGGTTTTCCCAAATGCACCACTTCCATATGTGTGAGCGTATTCCTAGCAAATGTCGCAGATGATGAAAGGGAAGCTCAATGCCTATCAGCAGCAGCATAACACGGGTGTGTAGCCTTACGTCGAATTTTCGCGTGGCGAATACGTTTCTTGCGTGTGATTACGTACATTGCGTACACTCTCTCTGAAGCTTTACGCCCAATTACTTTTTATCTCCTTTGTCCTTTTAGGGTGCAAAAGTTATCGTTTTTAGATAATAATATAGACTGCTATTTCTTTAAAGGACCTTCATGATAACAGCCCATTGCAACCTGAGCGGATTTTCAACCGAAGCCGTGCTGATGGCGGTGCGAGTGCAACGCCGCAAAGCGAAAATTCGACATAAGGCCACACACCCAATAGCACAGAGGTGCATAGTCGTGGCGATCCGCGTGTGGTGGAACTATGACTGGAATCCCTATGAAGGCACCTTTTTTGCTTCTCGAAAGTCTATTCTATGACTAAGAAGCATCCCAAAAGTGCTGTCATATACAATACCTATCATAATACTTAAGCATTGTCTTGTCCCGAAGCCTCATGTTGATCTGAATGTGTATAAGGCAATGTGAGACTTCCAAAATTTATTCCAAAAGACTCAAAACAGCTTTTACAAAACCGATTGCAAAAATTGGTTGCAAAAGATATTTTAGCCTTATAGGCAAGCTTTCGGCGCCTAGCGCTTTTATCAAGCCTGAAAATGTACAAATTAGATTTTATTTTTAGACTCTGTTGGAGAGTCTACAGTCGTATTTGTACTTAATCAACTTACTGCTGCCACAGGACCGCTATACTTACCGCCAATTGGTTCCCTGGTATGGAGCAGAAATGATTGACCCACCCTGACTTAACCCTTAAATAGCGCAGATGTGCTATGACTGTGATGATAATTGCTATCACACTCATTCCACAGTGCATAACACTGTAGTCATGTGATTAGCTCAAGAGAGTCACGTAGCTCATCTCTGCTATTTATTTCTGGGGATAACCGCCTTATTTCCAGTGCCTCGAGGATTTTCTCTTTCCACAGTATTTTCAATGGAGCGGTGCAGTACTTTAACGATAAGGGTGGGGGGTGCTTCGCGGGCATGCTTTTGGGTCCTATGCTTGGAGAAACTGTTACTGGAATATGATGTTGGGTTTTGCAAAGCCCTGCGATGTTCGTCCAGTCGCTTGAAAAGGGGCCTTTTTGTTTCTCCCACGTATTTTTGCCCGCATCGCTGACATACTATTAAGTACACCGACCCCCGGACTTGGCAAATTTTATCGTCAGTGCAGTAGCTGCAACCGCCCCTTCCGCATTTTTCCTCATAGGGTCTACAATATGTGAGCAACCGCTTTAGATTTGGAGGTGGTTTGAATATAAGCCTTATAGGGAGCGAAGAGTTTCTAACCACGCTGTTGACTTTCCATGCCGTATTTTCGTTGACATACGGCAACGAAAATACGGCATGGAAAGTCAACAGCCTGTTTAGAAACTCTTCGCTCCCTATAAGGCTTACATTCAAACCACCTCCAAATCTAAAGCGGTTGCTCACATATTCTAGACCCTATGAGGAAAAATGCGGAAGGGCGGTTGCAGCTACTGCACTGACGATAAAATTTGCCAAGTCCGGGGGTCGGTGTACTTAATAGTATGTCAGCGATGCGGGCAAAAATACGTGGGAGAAACAAAAAGGCCCCTTTTCAAGCGACTGACGAACATCGCAGGGCTTTGCAAAACCAACATCATATTCCAGTAACAGTTTCTCCAAGCATAGGACCCAAAAGCATGCCCGCGAAGCACCCCCCACCCTTATCGTTAAAGTACTGCACCGCTCCATTGAAAATACTGTGGAAAGAGAAAATCCTCG